>OZ004692.1:106163518-106898320 GCA_963924545.1 Pogonocherus hispidulus
GGAGACAAGCAGAGATTCACAAAATATCCATAAGAAAGTGGGACTGGGACTATGAAGTCCGACAGATATCTGCCAGATGGCAGGTATCCATATAATTTCATGGATATGGATGGATTTCCATAATATTAAGTAGGTACTTTTCATAAATTGTTAATAATTATTTCAATACTTCTACAATTTTGGAAAAAAATATTATTGATAAGATATGATCAAACGATATCATCATGGACTACTACTATATTACATTTCAAGTTAAATCATTCAGTATTTTTTCTGTAACGTGTACTACAAAAATCGCTTCGCTCGTCCAATTATTGATTATTCACAAATAATTATAGATACGGTAAGAATGTTTGAAGAATAATCTCGACCCTTATGATAATTCTACATGAATTCCATCATATACGTTTCAAGTAATACAGCATTAAACGGTAAATTTCAGGTGAAACAAACCTCATACAACGTCTACCTTCGCTTGTGGTGTGTATGAATCATTTAAAAGGTGTTACTAATCTTTAAAGGTAGAACATTTACGGCTGACCCAAGTCCGTATACAATTGCGCCAGTAATTTAACGTCAAACAAAAAGCCCTAGAATTCATTAGTACTCGCCTTTTAGGAAGTTTTTTAGATAGAAAGGTAAACGTATCTCCAGAATACAATATTGCTCAATAGGTAAGAATGATGCGGACATTATGGTCTTGCCATGCATAAATAGTTCTGAATAGGGTTAAAGAAACATAAAAGTTGGTTTCTAATATTGTGTTGTGGATAACAATTCGCAGTATACATTTAGAGTACCTATACAGTGTGGATCATTTTGGTGATGCATGTATTGGTAGCTTGGAAGCTATAAGAGATAAGAAAAATGTTTGAGACAGTTCTGTTGCTAACTTAACTTGGTAACAAAATTTTAATCATTTTGTTGTCAAAAATCCTTAAATTTTTTCCTTAATACCAGCAACCGATAATATTCCACCTTGTAATGTGTTGTCTACCTCCAGTGTTTTTGATTGGTCATTTTTAGGAAAAGGTAGGGACGCCGCAAACAGACAGGAAGGTAGACATTTTTAACGGAATCTTGGGGTCGGTCTTCCGATAGAGTACTAGCAGGTTGTACATTTTTAAGATTATTGGAAGCACATGTTTAAATTTAATTTTCTATTGTTAATCTTTAATTATTATCACGATTGTTAGTGATCGGTGTTCCGATATAATAGATTATTATCTGTGATCATCGGATTAAGCGATATTTTAGTATATTTTTGTTGTTGTCACGAGATACGTGATCATAAATTTATTTTACACGTGGTGTAGATTTTCTGCCGAATTTTTATTTTTTCAGAGTTGCTGAAACGCTGGCCTAATCTGCCTGAGGACTCTATCACCATCGTGAACCATCATATTCCATGCGGAACGTCTTAGGACACTTGAGGTGGATTCACGAGGTTGGAGCTGAAATTTGTATACAGGTGAGTACATTTTATTTTCTTTAATAATCAATTGAATCTGATTAAATAAAATTGAACCCTGTATGCAAAAGTCGGTTCTCTCTGAGGAGCCTGGGTTGATTGGTGCGTGCGTATATATAACCATATGGTTATTTTTTTTTTGATATGGGTACTATAGTTTTTGTCTGATGATTACAGAATCTATTATATCCAGAAATTTTATTTTGGATTACTTGCTGGTATTCTGGACCGCCTCACATTATTTTTTTTCATTATCTTATTATACTTGATATTGTTATTATTGCAATTAAACGATCTCATGTATGAATTATAAATTTTCACATTTTATGCTAACTAGTTTTTTTGTGTAGCACAGTTACGAATTTTGTTACTGCAATTTTGGTAATTTTTATTGTAGTATATAGTAACGGTAATAAGTTACTTTCTCCTATTAAAATTTTTATATACTGTCCTTCAGACATAGTTACTCTACTGTTGGATCGTTTACAAAATTAGAATTCCTGGATCATTTTTTTGTACAACTCTGGGTCTGGGCTAATCCTACCATCTTTTACATGTACCTATTTCCACCTTTGGAGCCACTACCTGCAACCTAGCTACGTGGGATTTAACTACATCAATCCATCCATCCACAGCAAAGTCTAGCTAGACGTGGACTTGGACAGGAGTTCCTGATTAATCTAGGAGAGGCCAGTGGGTGAGATAACTTTATAAGTATGCCCGAAGACTGGTGAACCCAGCCCAGTAAAATTTTTTGTTTGCTGTAAAATTTTGTTAAGCGCCGTCAGGCTGTAGAGTTATTTAATTTAACTTAAACTCGTTAATGCTGTAAATACAATTTTTTAATATATTCTTTTATCTTAAATTAATTGGTTTGGTCTTACATTTACGCATTCACAACTTCATATATTTTTTTTCGTCTAAATTACCTGGTGCCCAATTTTTTATAAATTAAGCTTAACAGTAAAATCCATTCCACGCCTTGAGCCCAGAGCTAACCGGAGCTATGTCCTTGGACCTTTAGGGAAGAAGCTAATAATTCCCGAGGTTCAGTGCATGCAGACCGGTCTTAGCTCTTCAGGTTTTTGAGTTAGTTTGAAAAAAAGTAAATGTGCCGCTTTCGAAAATCGCCTATAACATTTTATTTAGAGGAATTGTACAATTTGAACACAGTTTTTCACAGCAAGCTTTTTCGTTGAATTTCACTGCATACTTAGATTTTCATTGCGACGTTTCGGATGCGATTCGGAACTTAAAAATCTGAAGAGCTATAGGACCGATCTGCAAGCGTCATATACAAGGTCTGCAAGGTACCAATATATGCATCACCAAAATAGTCCACACTGTATATACCATCCGTTAGGTAGGTATTGTAAATTCGGCTGGTAGTTACCCCATCAGCGGGAAACGGCTGCATTTTGAGTATTATTTAAAATTATTGTTGACAGATTCAGTTATTTCTTTATGGGGTCTCGGTTCACATTAAAACGTACTACTTCGTGGCAGCGATAGCTTTTGTTTAATCATATTATACTCCTTGTAATTATAGGTAGAAGGCAATAAACGGGTTTCTTTCTTTAAACAAGTGATATCCGTTATATCATTAAACATCCGCAACTTGTGTTCTATGGGACCAGACTAGGATGTATAGACTAGTAATATAGCAGAAGAAGGAGTAACTTTTTCTTTATTGACCTAGTCAACACACTTTGCCACTCCACGCCGAAACTATAAATAAAAAAAAGTGAAAGTACCTACTTGATATGGAGTTTTTAGGGTGACCATATATGGCGTTGTTTTTCAGTTCTGAGCTGGCTCTAATTTAAACAGGTCGAATAACCTTTTAGTGTGAGTTAATACGAAGATTAATTATCGCAGATACAGAGAAAGGACAATGCTATTCATTAGGTAGATTTATAAATGTATTATTTTCTGATAATAAATAAGTAAAAAAGACCCAAGAGTATTCAATTAAAAACGATATAAATATACAGGGTGTTACGTAAACATGCGGCAAAAATTCAAGAGGTTATTCCTTGGACTATTCTAAGGATATTTTATCCTATGATGATTTTTGAAAATGCGCTTTATTGCGAAGATATAGGGCGAAAAAAATTTTCAACAAATCTAATTTTGGTATTTTTCACATTATTAACGTAGGTGAAATAAAAATATGGCGTAGTACACTGGACGTATCAAGTAAAAGACATGTAAGAAAAAGGAGTTGTTTTTTCTTACCAACATCCCGTGATACTTCGGAGTGATTATTTTGTATGTTATTGTATGTTGTGTTTTTGTAGTTTGTATGTGTCACATTTGTTAAGGTTGATTGACGTTTGGCTAGTTGACGTGTAAACGGTTGTTAGTGAAGTCCTCTATCATGGCTCGCTATACGAATGCCGAGATGGCTGACATGCATTTTATTTATGGACTTGCTGATGGCAATGCATTAGAAGCTAGGCGACTGTACATTGAACGATTTCCTAACCACATTACTCCCGATAGAAAAATCTTTCAAAGTATTCATCAACGTCTTCGAGAAACGGGAACATTGAAGCAAAGTGGAGGACCAGGAAGGCCAAGGACTGTAAGAACGGTAGACGTAGAAGAGAATGTGCTTATACTAGGCCAGTGGAAGATGTGGCCGATTTAAGAGATCGGATAATTGCTGGGTGTAACTCAATGAGAAACGACCCTGGTATTTTTGAAAGAGTTCGGAAGTCTATGAGGAGAAGATTGGATGGTTGCCTCCGAGCTGGAGGTAGCCATTTTGAACAATTCTTGTAGGTTCAGAAATGTTACATGTAATTTTTAGTACCTGAGGCCAGGCGCATGGACGATTGTGGAATCGACCGATCACAATCGCCAGATCATAGGTTTACGCGCGCATGAGGCGATTTTGCAGTCGGCCGATTAGTCCCAGCGCGGACGAACGATTGGCAGTCGGCCGATCAAAATGGATTTCGTATTTTCTGCTCAGTTGTAAAACGGGTTTGATAAAGGCTGCCTGTATTTCTGCCCTTCTTATTATTAGATTTCGCGAAAAGAAACGAAAAAGGCGATATTGGGTACATTCTCTCATAAGTGCTCGTCTAGTGAAAGGACAGTTTTATAAAATATATGAAGATTTGAGATTGCATCCTGAAAAATTTTTCAATTATACGCGAATGAGCAAAGATAGTTTTGATAAACTACTTATAATTATCTCACCTCTCATAACATATCAAGACGTAGTTCGTAAATGTATTCCAATTGAAAAAAACAACAGACATGCAACTAGTATATCGTGAATCGGTCGACTGAAAACATAATAATATGCGTTCGCGCGCGCAGATTAAATACATTGGGCTAATGCAATCGAGCGATCGCGATCGGGTCAGAAATCTGTGTTCAGACACAGATATTTAAATCGGGCGATTTTGCGATCGTTTATGTGTGCTCTCCATATATAAAGTACAGGTCTAACTACCCGATTGATTAATCGGTCTATCGTAAAATCGTCCATGCGCGCCTGGCCTAATAAATTGTTATTTGTTGAAAATTTTTTTCGCCCTATATCTTCGCAACAAAGCGCTTTTTCAAAAATCATCAAAGGATAAAATATCTTTAGAATAGTCCAAGGAATAACCTCTTGAATTTTTGCCGCATGTTTAACTAACACCTTGTATATTAACGAAAAATTATAACAAATGGAAGAACATGAACAATATGAATACTTAGGATTTTATCAAAATCAAAGAATATACCATTCAAAATTTAAACGAGACCTATAGGAACTATACAAGGGGCGACTGAAATTATTGCTTAAAACTTCACTCTATAAAAAAGTCGTCGCATTCTGCAGAGTGAGGTAAACTAAGAATTACCACACTTTGAACAATTTTCTGCGAAAATAAGTAATATAAGTCATTTTCACTAAGATTTAAAATAAAATATGGCCACTAACTTCGCAGACCTGAATAGTTAAGTGTAATGAAGGAGTGACACCCAATTGGATGGTCGGATTGGACCCCGTATCAGGATTAATGCACATATTTATAATTAGGAGACTCAAGGTGACGTCAGATGTATGTAATTTAATTTTATTTAACATTATTATTACACTGTTATCCAATTCTTATTTGTTAGTGTATTGGACCTGATTGAATCTGAAGCAATGTTTTACTTTCTTTTATATAAGTTAGGATTACCTGTGGATTCTACCCACAGACCAACCTGTGATTCTACCAATGGATATCCAATCAGCTGTCACATTGTTATATTTTACGCATGTATATATTGATGTTCCGACAGTATAATACCATAAATAATTACCATAAAATCGATGTATGTAAATTTTGAACTTGGAATTAAATCACTGCACTGATTGTAAAAAGAAATTAATGTAAATGTATTTTAGTATTGCGTAATCGAAGGTGGCCCAAACCAAATTTTCAAATATTTACTGTAATAAAAAGCACATTGGCAGTAATAAATGTATTTTGAAATATTTGCGTGCGGAAAACAGAAAATTCCATTAACATATAAAAAATATTATAGCATTATGAAAATAGTGGCAATGGATCCGGGTTCATAGGCGCATCTGGTAAGATAAAGCCGAATTTTAAAAATTTTAAAAATAACAAATATTTCTTTAAATGTATTGATTAGTGTATAACGTGGTATGTATGAAGGACCTAATTTAGTCTGTCACGATTACTAGCTAGTCCAATAATAGTTCCCGCACTTGCAATAATAAACGTAAAAACAATGTAATAAATGTTAAAAATCTTAAATTATTTAAGAATAAAAATAATGGAAATTATAAATGTTATCCGACATGCGATCCAACCTAAGGAAAGTCTGCGCAATCCGACAATATTTAATCTGGCGCCTCCTCAGATAAACTTTCAACGGCAGAGGCTCATCCCTCTAGGGCTTCAAATAAAGTAGATACGTCCCTTTGTGTTTGATGTTGGATTGCAATTTAAGTTCTAATGTGGAAACTTGAGACTGAGGAACGTTTTGATCATTCAGTATTAGTCTCACTTACTCCAGGAACTCGCAGAGGAGTAACAATATTTTTTAAATATGCAGTTGAATTTTATTAGTACTATAATATACAAGGTTATCATAAAGTACGCGATATATTTCAGCTTATTAACTATGTATTTTTAACAAATTAAGTTAACGTGAAAGAAATTAGATTGTTTAAACAATGGGATTTCTTATGTCCGTGGTTATGTCCTTATGTCTTATGTCAGTGGTTAACGCAAATATTCGATATGTCGTCCATTTTGCTGCTGTGCGATCACCAACCGTTCCTCCAAATTGTACACAGCATTATTCAGCATTTCTGGTTGATTTGCAGCAATTTGCTCCCTAATAAAATCTTTTAATTCTTCCAGTATTGTTGGTCGTGTTCTAAACACCAAATTGTTTAAATAACCCCACAGCCACTAATCCGCTGGGTTAAGATCAGGTGATCTTGGAGGCCATGAATTTACAAAATGTCTGCTTATAACACGATTTTGAAAAATATTAGTTAAAAATTCTTTAACTGGTCAGTGAATATGCGGAGGTGCTCCATCCTGTATAAAAATTATGTTTTCAATTCCTTGATCCTGTTCTGAACTGTTCACCAGCAACAGTTACAGATACGGCCTCTCCATTCTGTATCTCCTCAAAAAAGTATGGTCCAATGATAAAATTAGATGTGAAACCGTTCCAAATGGTGACTTTCTTGTCATGAAAACCTTCCTGAACGATTTCATGTGGATCATCTGTTGACCATATTCGACAGTTTTAAGTATTGACTCCACCATTTAGAGAGAAATGGGTCTCATCTATCCATAAAATACGGGATAACCATTTGGGCTCAATTTCCATCTGAGCCAATATTTGTAAAGAAAAATAATACCTGATAGGAAAATCTATATCATTTAATTCAAACAGCAGTTTAAATTTATAGCGATACATTTTTAGGATTTTGCGTAAAATTTTACAAACCGTGGTGTATGACATTTGCAATCGTTTTGATATCGAATTCACATTACTGATTGCTAACGGATTAGTACCAGCTTGATTTCTTAAAATTATATAAGACTTTAAAGTATACCCCTTACATATTATATACTGCCCAATAGTTTCCCTGGTACATTTTGTTTCGATGCAAAATGAAACAAGAACCAAGTATATAAAAAATGTGATAAATTTAAAGTTTAAGGCAAACTCAGCTGTGATGTATGTAGCCTTTGGCTGTAATGTCACCCGTGGGGTTACATATATTTCTCAAGTTGTTAACTCCAGTTTTAAATTTGCATTATGTTTGCGCCCATACGTTAACACTTGAATTTTGTTAAAAGGTGAGCGTACTTGGCTTCAAAGATATAAGATTTTATTACTTTGTAAAAAAAGAGTATTCCATCACGCTCCTTTGCGGCACTGTTAAGGGTACTGGGAAAAAAACGTTCATAGGAATGAGATATAGTATCAAAAAGTGCACATTTTAAAAATATTTTCAAAAATACAGGGTGACTCACGACAGAGGAGCACCTTGAAGCTTATTATTTTTAAATGGCTGGTTATAAATATTTTAATATTTTTTTAATCACAGGAAAATTCTCTTTTCAACGATTTGTCTATTTTCGATTTATGATGCAGCGTTCCGAGTTATAAAAAAAAATGTGAACATTTGGTCGGGATAAGATTTAGTCTCATCAAAAATCGAAAATAAACACACCGTTGAAAAAAGAATTTTCCTATGATTTAAAATATATTAAAATGTATATAGCAATCCATTTAAAGAAATGACTTTGAAGGAACGAAAAATGACCTCTGTAGTGAGTCACCCTGTATATTTCAAAACATTTCTACAATGAAAGTTTTTTTTAGTACCCTTAATAGGGCCGATATTCAACTTTACTAATGAGCAACCCTGTATATATTGAAATTTTGTTAAATACTTGGAATGAAAGAGATATACTTATTCAAACTATGCCTTTTAACTTAACATACTTTTGACACAAAAAAAACTAATTATGCCAGTGAAAAAAATAAAGTAAGAAAATTGTTAACTATAAAAGTATGAAGCAAACGAACACATTAGCAGACATTAACATTCATAATTTTTTTGCTCTAACGTACTGCACCCATTTATCTCTTTTCAACACTAATAATTGATATTGCTTAATCTGAAAGTTAGATTAAATCAATTGCACATTTTATCGCCTATCTATAGCATGCTACACCAAAAAATCCATGTCAAAAAAAATTAGAAATTGAAACTAAAATAAATGCATTTACGGGAAAGGAAATATACTATTGGAATATTAAGCAATATAAATCGGTACGAAGGCAAAAACAACAAAAAACAACTGAATAATGTACGAAATACTGATTATTAGTGATTGTTTGATTATATCTGCGTATATATTTTCTATCCAGTACACACTAAAAATAATAATAAAAATATTTGTATTTTATTATTTAATAGGATTATATAGAAGAGTCCTCGGAAAGTCATCTACTTGGTTGAGCTATTAGTGGTTAGTATTAACCTGTACTGGTATTAATACTGACCTAGTAGTATTACTAGTGTGACAAATACTCTGACTAGCTTTTAAAATATTGAGGAGTAATTTAATGCTGATCCTGATCTTTACTTGAAGAGTAGTTGTCTCCCATATTTGCTTTTCAGTAAACTTAAACTTGCAGAATTACAGATTTGCTCTAATTGTTTTAACAGTTTCATAAAGACTAGTAATAAAAATTTTACGTTTTAAAATATTTATTTGTAATTCCAAATAGTTTTCAACCCGTATACATTTTAATGGCAAATATTTCACTTAGATTGAATTAAGTAAAGCTACATGGTTAGGTTTAATTCCAGCAATACCCATTCCTGATCAAACATGGCATTATTTACAAAGAAACTTAATAACAGGTAATAACGCCGTCTCATGTGAACCCGACGTTCATTGCACCCAGTTCATGTTTTACTTCTAACTATAACTATTATGCAGCTCAAATATCAAAGTGTAAAACACGTAAACTGAAAGTAATATTATGCATTTACAAATATCTGCGTTTCAAATGAAACAGCACTGCAATAGCATAAATTACATGAAATAATCTAAAAATTTGTGTCGCCAATTTTTAACGTCCATTACATTGTAAGCCTACGGAGTGATTCATAATATGTTTCTATTAAATTTTTTATTTCTTTCAAAAAATGAATCCAGTGTATTTGTGTACTGGCTGAAATTACAAATATGGCCAATATGCCCTGTCCAAATATGATATACTCGTAGTAATAATAATAATATTATTATTATTATAATATATAAAAATTAATAATTAATAATAATAATAATTTACTACTTTCTAGGGCACTCGTACGAGATAGACGAAACACCAGTGCTGCCATACGCTCTGGGGGGATATTGAGTCCGTTGTGGGGAATGAGAAGTGCCGAATTTATATAGCCTGCCTCCTCGACCACTAGCTCAAGACAATGTTTGTCGGCATTGAGCCGGCTCAATGCCGGCTCTAGGCTCATTACGTCTATTCAGGGCACATAATTTCCGGACTCAGTAGTTATTCACCCCACGGACGTGGGGAGTAGCTACAAGGTCACGTTTTTTATCAATATATTTTATTACTTGTCATGTTGTCATGTTGTCATGTCATGTTAATACCAATTAGATATTTAATTCGCCAAATACAAATAAATAATTTAATCGGTGGTAAGAAATTGTTTTTTATCTCATTTAAATTCTTATCTCAGTGTACGACTAATGGAACTGAAAGTTGAATTTCTACCGCCATGTATTTCCTTACTATGAAAGCATAAATCAAAATGTCCGGTTTTACAAACAAAATAAATGCTTCATGTCCAAATAATTCTCTACTTATTTCCAAATCAATAAGTTAAACTTTTTGACATATACATAAATTACGCACACTTTCTATCCATTTAAAAATGACACTCCTGTCATACTGATACAAATTGTTATAATGGGTTCTAACCCAACCTCTGGAACAGAGGTTTGTATCGATTTACTAAACATGAATAAACAAAATTCTTGAAATACTTGGATGTGCATTAAAAACATGCACGTTAAACGATTGTTCTAATTACGCGATCATAGAATCAAACTAAAATTTATAGAATCATAGAATCAAACTAAAATTTCTGAAGAAAAGCCAACACACGATGTATTTGTTAAGTATAAAATGGTTGTGATCAAACACACCAAGTTCGAATACGTATTAGGCAAGAATAAATAAAAAATATATGGATGGCGCTAGCCGCCAGGAGTTTTGAGAAACCGGAACGTTTACTGAATCTCATTTAGGGTATTCTCTCCATCAATCAAAGCACCGGCAGTCTTGGAATGATCTTACTTAGTGAACTCACGCATCAAAATACATGGTCGAGTTTTCGGCTGAAAGATGTCATCCACCAGACATAAAATTGTCAATATATATTATGGGGGTTTAAGTTTAGAGAGCATAGGAAAAATACGGAATTTTTTAATTTAAAGGCCGTTTCCGGCGCGTAAAACTTCCCTTTTCAGACCGTTTTTTCAGAATACAAATATCGGAAACTTCATACTAATAATTCAGAAGTTTAAAGATGGAGCTAAATGTTTTGAATATTTAAATTCCTCTAAAATGTAATTTTAAAACGAAAGCAAGGGTGAGATTTTGTGAGATTTTATACGTTAAATATGAACTTTCCATAATTAAATATATTTAAGCAATAGTATGACCATTTTCAATGGTCAGTTTGAAACATTTTTTTTGTTTACAATATTTGTGTGCTTAAAGATGCAGTGGTTTCTTAAAAGAAGCAGTAATTTTATCGATTTTGCGCGACTGTAAAGGGTGGTTCATTATATTTTGACGCCCCTGTTAACTTTTGTTTACAGAATGGGGTGTTTTCCTATTTTTTTTACATCGGCAATGGAAAGTAGTTGGAAAAAGGAGAGATACGTATTTCTGGAATTTTAATATTGGGTTCATTTAAGTCCATAAATTATTTTTTTATTGTCCGCGATATCTATGTGATGTCACTAAGCGAAAATTCAAAATTTGCGCCATTTTTTAGTGATTTCTAGGAGATTTCATTTATGTGGTTGATGTCACTGAGTGACAACTTTACTTTTGTTTATGTTTGAATTGTTTGGTTAAGGTAAACATCATGGTCATGGTAAACATGAGACATTGTTTTTAGTTTATATTTTTACCTGTGAATTGTTGTCTCTGCCCGTGACTGATTACAAGTGTATTTATTAGTAATAAAAAAACATCGTAATTTGTAAAGGTAATTTTTGAATATATTTAATCGACCTTGCAGTAATACTGTTAAGTTAAATACTAACCTTACGTTTTTCATCCCTTTTATTTCTGAAAGGATCTATAGGATCTTTATCATGAAAGGATCTATAACCGGTAAATTGTCGGACTTAGCCTCTACAAAACCTTGCTTCATGTTTAATAAAAGTTTGCTTTACAAGAAAACAACAATACAACAAGCCAAGTTGTCAAACCAAACACAAACAGGAAATTTCAAATGTCAATTATCGAAATGTCAACTGTCGTTGTGGTCGTTACAAACTGAAACTAGCCACATATTATCAGTGTGGCCTCTTTATAGATACATATTCCCTAGTTTTCGCTTAGTGACGTCATGAATATAGAATAAAATTTGAAAATTGAATTAAAAATTTTCTAATCTTAATGATTTGTATCCTAATAAATATAAAAAAAAATATATTTTATAAAAATACAGGTTTCCACTTTCATTTCGATTGAAGGAAAATACCCCATTATAAAAAATGTGAAATATGAGTTGCATAATTTTTTATGAAGTTTTCGAAAATGATAGTAGAAAAACAAATGAAGTTCAAACAAAATGGCCGCGGATGTCAACTTTGTTAATTTAAATGGAACACCCTGTATATTTTTGCATATTTGGATAGAACGTTGTCTCATGAATACAGTAATATAGATATTGAGGGATCTATCTTTAATAATAACGGATATATGACCATAAAAGTGAGCCATAATAGCGATGTGTTGGAGAAAGACCTAGCCTAGCAACGAATTGATTTTCTCTTTTTGGTCATATCTCCGTTGTTATTAAAGATAGACACATCAATATCTATATTACTGTATTGGATTGGCCTGTACGATGAACACATTATGCAGACAATTCTCTGAATCGTTTCCAGGGTAATATAATAATTCCTGGTTGGATCAAATTTTGCTGCTCTCCAAATCTGCTTTAGGACACCACCTAGGATCAGAGTTTCGGACTTGCACCGCATTTTTCTGGTATATTTTCTATAAAATTATTTTCATATTTAGAAAGGTAACACATCCATTTTGTATGAATCCATTATTTATTGAATATATTCAACTTGAACACTTAAACTTAATATCCACTGAGACAACAGCACAGTTAAATATATATACAGTAACAGGAATAATAAATGTAAAAGCATAATCAACAAAAGAAAACCACATTATATATATACCTCATATCCTTTATAGATTTTGATACTTTACTTGACTTTTATTGAATTTAAAAAGCAACTTACATCAAGACCATCATCAAGAAACACATTTAAGCAAAGAAGGATACTAACAAAAGTAAATGAAGCAAAACCAAGAGACTTTCATATCCAAAAGAAAACAATTGTACTTTCGTTTGAAGACCAATCTGCTTAAAACATTTTTATTGCATATAAACAAGTTTTGGCAGTAGGACGATAGGATATCAAAGTGAATTTGAATATTTGTTTGGCACCATATCCTACGGAGTATAAAAGACAGATGTTGTATAATGTTATGCATATTAAGTACAATGTAGCTAAAATTATAGACACATTAATTGATTCTAATATAGTTGATTACAAATATTCTATGAATAGAAGCATTTGTCTGCACTTGTACTCCTGTAATACTAATAGTAAGCACTTGTTTTATGCCTAAGTAGACAAAAAAACAATTTGCAAAAAATACTAAAGGGTTTAATGCCAAACGTTTATAAAAGATGAAACACGAGCGAATGTCCCTTTCCCCAAGGCTTTATATATTCATAATTGGATTTATTAAAAAATATATATTCTCATTTAGTGAAAACATCATAAAATGCAAGCGATAGAGAGACGGGTTGCACAATTTTTTTATTCTTTTTTAAATTCTTGAATTCCGTCCAAATTCTTTCAACTCCTCTATGTTGTAAACTAAAATTTTACTGCGGTTTACCCTTTGTAGACAAGTAATAAAGATTTTCACCTGACCACATTATATAAAATCGCAGAAAATTTAATAAAAGATAATTCCTGGTTTATTTAGACTCCTTTTACAGAGCAGTTTTAATTAACACAAGCTTATAATGGATACCTACTACGAGTACTATCATGTCTGCTCATAATAACCATAATAACTATATTTCTACCATATTTGGCCAACACAAAAAACGTTAATGGATTATTGTATACCATATATGTAATATCCAACCTGCGGAAATACTATTCACTTAACTAAAGTTTCAAAACGCCAGGCGCCTAAATGCTTTGGTAAAATGTTTACCACAATTATGTAATAAGCAGACATTCACTGTCAATTTATGTTAAGGTCCCGCAGAGTTATTTATGGGCGGTTGGTTAACCCAAAGTCAAAAATGGAGCACTCTTCAAATGTTAATCATATTTCGTAATGACTAATTTTAAATGCAAGATAATTTAGCATTAACATCTACATGTATATGTTTATGAAATATGTCATGCTCGTTTTAAGAACAATTTTTATTACTAAAATATGTCGGTCATTCTACGAATATATTTTAAATAATTGAAAACACAATGGAATCTGTCAGTCAAACGTTTTTAAATGTTGCCTGAATTTTGTAATTGACGCGATATTTTGTTATTCCTATATTACATTCTCTTATTCAAAGATTGTCTCTACAAAAGACCAAGTGAAAAACTGAGGGACTGTAAGGAATATCGATCCCTTTCCCGTTAAATGGTTTTTTATATCTTCAAAATTCAATATTTACCATTGCAACTATTTACCAATTATCTTATTTAAAACATGACACCATAGCATTAATCAGGATCCGTGAAAACAGTCATATGCAAAATTTTAATGAGAAATATACAGGGTGTTTCTAATTACATGTTCTCAAAGTAGAGCAAAATACCTAACTTGACAGACAATAGATGAATCTAGTATGCTATGGAATTAGTTTCGCAATAGCTGCAAAACTCTTGAAATGATGGTGTCTGCATAAAATAAAACTAAAGCAAAATTTCTACCCACAAGATGATATGAGAAAAAGATCTTGTTTGAGAGCGCAAGAAAAGTATTGAGCTGAAAATGAAATTTAAATAAATTCATATAACATTCAAATGTTTTGAGATAATTTCCTGATACTATTAAGTCGTCTATAGTCCTTGTAAATTTGGTATTTTGTTAAATTTTAAAATCGTGTAGAAAGAAAAATTCCGTTTCTTTTTCCTTCAAATTTCGCATCGAGATCTGGATTAACGCTATCGTATCAGATTTACAATAAAAAAAAACTAAATCACTAACTGGTTAGGTATATTGAATTTCGGGGTGCAACAAAAATCGTAGCAGATCTTGGGTGTAGATCTTAAAAACGGTAGTAGGGTCTAGAATCTTGAACCAAAATCTGAAAAATCTTCCAATTGAGTGTAGAGAAAAAACAATATTTATTGATGACTTCGATTTACTAATTTATTAAAATTAGCAATTTACTTAGCGAGCCGCGGTGGCTCAGGATTTAGTTTCTCGATCACTCAACTCAGAGATCGTAGGTTCGAATCCCCATTCGGCCAGACAATGTTTAATTAAATTGTCTAAGTACTTATAGATCAAGGCTTGTTTGCAGGAATGGATTGCAAACCATCCTGGGGATGGCCTAGGATGGGAGGAATGTCAGCTTGGTGATAAATATGTGAGATTAAAATCGCTTGATGTTTGACTGCGCTAATGAGGTTTTCCAGGTTTACCTTATTCCAATACTGAATGGTGGTTAGGGCTTACCAACCGAAGTCGTTCCTGAGGCGCAAATGCAAACCGCAGAATAATAATATGCCGCCCCTCCCCCACACAAGTCTCAGAGTTTCTGGCTAACTTTTGTGATTAGAATGATATTATATTTTTATTATTAAATCTACAGTTTCAGTCTAAAGTTTTGATAACTATTGAGACAAGCAAGTACCCAATATATGTAAATAAATTATTTGCATATACTGATTAGTTATTCACCTAAATGCCGCACAAGTAAGTACGATGCTTCGACTTAGTTTTACACGCCACTGGCATCGTAATGCAGGGATATGTTCCAAGCAGAATGCGGATGCGGACGTCGAAGCGAGAGAGCTCTTTGCTTCAAGTGATTTTCCTATCGGCCTCTGCCATCTTATACACCATCGTCGGGTGGAGATAAGAGCGCAGTGAATACTCTATTGAATATTTAAAAACTTAATGGAATGCCGTTGCATTAACTCGGAGTTCTCGGCTCCGTCCCTATGATTGATCGGATGAGTTTTTTTTGGAATAAGCGAATAGAAACAAATTCTCAGTGGGAGCTGAGCTTCGAGCTATTTCGCTTTTGCTAGGAAGGCAGGAAAATTATAGCAGTGAATTCTTCATAACGACGATTTACTGAGCGATTTACAGTTCATTGGCTGCTTCTAAGTGACATTTCTCAATGTCCTGCGTGATTATTTGAATGGAATATCTGAAAGTATTATTTATATCTATGTGTTATAAAAGGAAAATATAATGTTGGACAAACACGAACGTTGTAGGTATATAGTTTACTCGAGTTAAAGAACACTTATTTCATTTAAACATTTATTCCTCAATGTAAGGCTAAATAATAAGAAGGTATTTATTAAAAATCTTGTGAAAAATATGAGCCATAGACTGCAAAATAAGTTTAGAAACCTATTTAAATAAAGGCCGAAAAAGACAAATGGCTATGTTTGTTTGGTCATATTCTGTTACTATTGGAGATACGATTAATATTTTTTGTAGAAAAATAAATAGGTGGATGCCCCTCCTCCTTTTTCCACTTGGAGTAACTTGTGAAAGTGGCACCACCCACATTTTTGTATAACATCTGATTAAGAGCCTATTAGCATATATACGAGCCCTAACAACTAAATGTTGGGACAAGGTATTATTTTGGATATAATACAATGGCTCATCAAAACTGCTGAATTATTTTGTTTATTTTTTTCAATACAAACATAACCACATATCCTAGACTATTTGATCGTTTTAAATTCAATGATTTGAACACATTTTCGTGCCATGGTGAAGCAATCGGTAGTAATCATAGCGTATTTAGTCATTGGAAGACCAAATTGGCTGACAACTAAATGTTGGGACAAGCACAAATCTCACATTTAAAATGTTTAAAAAACGCTATATAAACATCAAAAAAACGTTTTATTTATTCATTGACAGTTTGTAAGTGATGTAAATAGTTATAAGTAGTAGTATTTGTTGAAATATTTAAATTTTGTTAATTTAAATTGGAATAATGGGTCGTGGAAAAGCTACCGAACAGAAATTACGTGAAATTATCATTCACCAATACAATGCGGGCAAGACAATGCGTAAAATTTCCAGCAATTTACCTATTCCAAAGACCACAGTCTATAATATAGTGAAAAAATATGGTGAGTCTGCCAATGTGGATGTTCGAGGTAAAAATTCGGGGAGACCAAAAGTTGTTTCACAAAGAGATTTACGAAATTTAGTTAAATTCCGCAAATCAATGAGAAGAAGTACCGTTCGAGACATAACTGCTCAATGGAACAGGGCAAGTGGATTAAATATATCTAGAGAATGTTGCCGAAAATACATTCATAAATGCGGTTTGGGATTTTACAAGGTAAGTTCAGTTTTGTATGGTTGATCCATTAGCAAAAAATTGATCCAAATTCGTATTTAGGCCGAAGAAAAACCGCTATTGACAGAGATTCAAAATAAGAACCGTTACAATTGGGCAAAATGTAAACTTCTGTGGACAGAAAATGACTGGAATAAAATAATATTCAGTGATGAGGAGAAATTTGATGTTTGCGTTGGAGATCACCGTAAACGGATATTACGAAATAAAGCAGAAGCTTTTCATAAAAACTGCTTAAAAAGGGTTGTGAAGTTTCCAAAGGGAATTATGATTTGGGGCTGCATGTCGGCAAGGGGCTTATGCATTTTAAAATTTATAGATGGTACTGTAAATACTTAAAAATAACAAGAGATACTTCAGACCTCACTTTTACCTAGCGCGCAAAATTGTTTCCTAATGAGGATTTCATCTTCCAGCAAGATGAGCATCATGTCATTGGGCAAAATCTACCAAAAAATGGTTTGGTGATAATAATATAGAGGTTTTATCTCATCCAGCCAGCACTCGAGATCTAAATGTGATAACTGTGTGGCATAAAATGAAGCAGTATTTAAGAAACCATCCTCAACGCACTATTTCTGATTTGCGGACAAAACTAGAAGAGATTTGTGATAATTTTTCTCCTCAAACGTGTCAGTCCTTGGTTAATACAATGCCTGCAACAGTTCAAGCAGTCGTTAAAGCTAAGGGCCATGTGACCCCGTATTAAATTAAAGTTGCTTCTTGTTTGTCCCAACATTTAGTTGTCAGCAAATTTGACCTTCCAATGACAAAGTACGCTATGATTAATGCCTATTCCTTTACCATGGCACGAAAATGTTTTCAAATAGTCTAGAATATATTGTTATGTTTGTATTTAAAAAAATAAACAAAATAATTCAGTCGTTTTGATAAGCCATTGTATTATTTCCAAAATATTATCTTGTCCCAACATTTAGTTGTTAGGGCTCGTATATATATTTAAATATAAATCAGCGAGCTATTTAAAAGAAATAGTACGGGGTGCCTCATTTTCGGAACGTTTCTATACAGCTTTTCGGTTATTACATAGGTATTACATAGATATAGGTACATATGCTATTTTCTCGCTAACAACCTTGCATGGTTACTTTTTCGAAAGAAATTGGCAGGGCAAACTAGATTTTTGACTTTTGATACATTTTTCACGCCTAATCCAGTAGTATAATTCGTCGTCTGAATGCAGAACTATGCCAAGTCCAAAAATATAATTTTTCAGGAGAAGGTTTTTTTAATCTGTACGAAAACTGATTGAATACTGTAGAATATAAAAATTACTTTAAATTAAAAAACGAACAAGTAAAGTAATGTCAGAGTTACATGCATTACATATGATATTTAGAAAAAAATATGGACATAGAATAGTTATGCAAGACTAAACTATTTCAAGTCCGTAATTATGGAGTCAGAATTTTCAATGTGATGGACTTATACTAGTTCTGACCTAAAGAATTTAAGCAGAAGAAGTGTATGTCCACCTTAAAGACAACAGAACTATGTTATGTCCACCTTACGCTTCAGACATACACTACCATCCTCACTTATCATAGTTCTGCACTCAACTGAAGAGAGACGCGGTATAGCCGGTATAGCATCATATTACATTATTAATCATTATATTAAATTAAGGGGGGGGGGGGGAACTCATCGCTGGGACTTACAATACTTCTGCATGCAAACATGCGGGCTTGCGGGCCATTAACTATCTACTTCGTCCATAAACCGATATTTGACAAATATGGACATACACTAGTTCTGCATTCAAGCGACGAATTACAAACAATTTATAATATGTTTTTAACACCAGCTCTTTCAAACATGTGCAATTCAGTAAATATGTACAAGGTGACCCGTTTAATATGGGCCTATACCTTATCTCAGAAACTACAAGTCCCATGGAAAAAAAATTATATGAAATTGTTTTTTTCAGTTATCTAGTTATCAGTTAAGTTATCTACAATTTTTTAATTATTTAAAATTTATAACCTGTTTATATACAGGGCGATGAACTAAAGTTCCTTTTTATTATTTTCTTTTTTTATTATTAGATTATTATTAATTAATTATTACATTTTCAGAAAGCCCTTCTAAAGACAAGTTCAATGATATATGACATGATGGGTCTGACGCCCACCGTTTCGGAGTTATTGACAATGATCTTCAGGAAATAGCCTATATTAAAATCGTGCTAGAAAAGTTAATAATTAAGTTTTTGAGCATTAACTTGCACCAAGAGATTTTTAATTTTATTGACTTTATTATGTAATTACTAAATATTCAGTTTATAAAAAAAATCACCGTGTTGCCACATTTCGAAAAGCATAAATTCTCACGATTTTTTCAAATGGAACACCCTGTACATTGTTACATTTCTAGAAAGCCCTTCTATCGACAAATTCAGAGATATATGATATGATGGGTTTGTATCCCATCGTTTCTGAATAATTATCCTCAGAATATGGGATTTTAATATTGACTATTTCCCGAAGAAAAAAAAACAATTTTATATAATTTTTTTTTCGATGGGACTTGTAGTTTCTGAGATAAGGTATAGGCCCATGTTAAACGGGCCACCTTGTACATATTTGATAATTTTAGATGTCTGTTAAATAAGTGACTGAAAATCTCCCTAATGTCAACTTATTCATATAGTGCACTTCATACGTATTATTCGTCATAAATTCTTTTACGACAACATTATTATTTAGGAGCAAATTTTAACAATTTGCCTTTATACTAGTCTAGTTTATACTGTGGGAGTTTTAGTCTCCCACATAAATATTTTTGTGCTGTTTTTATTAACTTGCAGGTAGTGAAACTCCAAACGATGTATTACCTTCTTCAATAAGTGTACCTAGTAAAAATATAATTACCTATTTTAACACCTTATGTAATGTAACGGTAAATCGTTTTCAGTCAACTGCAATTATCTATTTTAGTTTTTGAAAAAAACTGGTTTGAGAAGCAGTATGTAGGGCACCTTGTGTTTGTTCATTTTCCAGTATTTGCGAACAAATAGTGTAGGTATTTTTAAAAATAGCTGATGCATTACAAAACATGTTTACAACCAAATCATCTTTGTATCAGCAATTTATTTAATTTTATAATTTTGAATAAATATATGTTCATTATTTTTATTAACTAGTTTAAAATATTCTTATAATTGTAAACTTATAGGGAAAAATAAATAAACAAAAGCTGTACAGCCCAATCTTTCCTTTTAATAGCGTTAAAAGTATACCTACCTACTTATTTTATTATTTTTTTATGATCTCATGTTTATTTATACTTATCCAACCAATGACTAACAATATCATTTTTAAATTGTTATCTTCAAAATGTTTTCAAGAGTTACGAGTACAATTCTACAAGATTCATTGATATCAATTTTTAAACAACTTAATGATTTGCATAAGTGGTTTAACATCAATTATCGATGATTTCTAGAGCTAACTAATTTCAATATGTCCTTCTGTATTTTATCTCTATATCAGTGTAATTGAAGTAATTAGACAATACATAAATACTTGATTTTCTCAAACTTAACGATTAAAAATATTTCATCGTTTAATTTTTCTCTAATTATTACCTTAATATGTGATCCTCCAAAACTACTGTTAAAAGATTTGTGATTATGATTTTTAAAATGGAACATGAATATGCGGAAAATATGACAATATAGATAACCTTAAAAGGACACGTTATAAAACTGTTATGTTATAAAACTGCTTAAAAACAAGATGATATACTGTTACAGTCATGCGCAACGGTATACGCACAAATGAAAACTCACTTTTCTATATGAAGAACCCAGGATGACTCTGATTCATTTTCGTCATGAGGATATATGCAATGTAATATCCTCTGAAAGGCATACTGACTAAAATCACAACCAAAATCTGTCACTAACTTCCGGTCATATATATGTATTTAAAGTTGCATGCATTTTAAACCCTATAAAGAATATGTTAAAACAGTAAATACTCTCGTAACCATTTTTCGCATACCATCACCATTGGTTAATATAAATAAGGAATAATTCAAAATTAAACAATAACAAATAAAGAGTTAAATATTGGAAAGTATTTAGGCGTCCAGTACAGCAATAAATTTGATGCTTTTTTTATACTTGTTTTATGTAAATATTTGAAGACAATATCGTAAAGATTTAACCTTGCCCAATAAAACTAGATTTTTATTGCGGTACTATGCAATAAGGCTGCCTATATAGGAATGCTCCAGAATAATAATTACTAATAAATAAATAAAACATGAGAGATTACTTAACAGTGACTATCGTTTTTCTCTCATTCTAATTATGGTAAATTATTTTCTGGCCAATATATTCGTGTTACTTGTTGAAAACATGTTTTGGTCATAATTAAATTACTCAATTAGTAGTTCAAATTCCATATGACAAAAACATAATTAGTAACTTTATGATATACATTCATAATTAAGTTACTGCATATATCTGCAACAATTTATATTACTAATACATTTATTGTTATATACAGGGTTAGAAGTATTTAGTGGGAGACTTCAGGAATATCCTCGGGAATATCGGAAACCGTTAGACGTACAGGGTAGTTTGAATTACAAAAAAAGTTGCATAATTATAGGGCGAGTGATTTGGTGAAAACAGATCCAAGATATCTTTGATAGTTTCTGAAATATCTCGAAAAAAGTGAAAATACCGATTTTTTATTTTTCGTTATAACTCATTTGTTTTTGAAGATAGCGTCACGAAATTTTGTTTCTAGACATCCAACATGACGATGAGTTCAGATTTTTTTATCTTGCATTGTATCAGAATCGCGATAGTCAAGTCTTTTTCCTCTTATCGGTGTCAGATTGGTTCTCCTACAAATACAAATTCAACGATGTATTACACTTATAAAAATATCCTGTCTGCCTGCAACAATTTGAATTTCTTTTAAATTTTTCTGAAATAATAGGCTGATGCCCGAATTGTCAAATAGTTTGTTACTTTATTATGACAGTTAGATCACCAAATCACCAAACTTACCATTAAAATCGCCATGTTGAAATCTTCAAAAACAAATAAGTTCGAAAAATAGAAAATCGCTATTTTCACGTTTTTCGAGATATCTCAGAAACTATCAAAGATCGATCCAGTACTGGAGCTTCCGCCTAGTTATAAAGTTCTATTGGAAACTGGCTCAAGGAAAGATCAACGTAACGGGACTGGGCTGCGACAAGCCAGGCTCTTAATTGAAGGACCTTGGTCGAACGCAACTCGATCAATACTTGCGCTAAGTCGTAACAGCATAAGGATTGTCACAGGACTGCTGACAGGTCACGGGCATCTCAACAAGCACCTTAACACTATTGTCCTTAGTGACACCAGAAGGTGCAGATTTTGCGGACACGATGACGAGGACTCCATTCACATCCTCTGTCGCTGTGCCTGCCTCATGGTCAAGAGACACAAACATCTGGGTGCAGCATTTTTCCTGCCACAGGACATTAGAGAGCTTCCCCTAGAACGGGTGTTGGCCTATGTGTATAGCACGGGTCTCTTCCAATAGCGTTCGACTAGCGGGAGGCACAATGGGTCGAAAGACCTGAGTGCTGCGGGTAACCGCGCCGCCTTTCAACAACAACAACAACCATCAAAGGTATATTGGATCTGTTTTCACCATAACATTCGCCCATCTAAGAGACTTGCAACTTTTTTGTAATATCAACCACCCTGTACTTCTAACGGTTTCCAATATCCCTGTAGTCTCCCTCTAAATAGTTCTAACCCCGTATAATGTCGAAAATTGATATTTAGATAAATATGAATTCATTTTTATAATAGATAACAGATAACTTACCTGCAGATATTCTGACAGGTCATGGGATGGGCAACCAAAAAAATAGTAAGCCAATTGCATCTATTTTGTTACAAATTAAAAAAATATTCCTATTGATAACATACATGGCCTTTCTTTTAATCTTTGTGTATTTATTTCGTAAATATTATCAATGATAAAATATTTCCTTCAGTCCCCGTATCTAAACAAATATTTTGACTATAAGAACATTTTAAAAATATTGTTATATAAATCGCTATAGACGAAGAAATATTTACCTTTATAAGAATATACGAGGGCAGTTTTTTGTACGTATTTATTTTCAGTTATTTGTTGAGATAAAAAATATTAGCGCTTATATATATGTACAGGATGAGTCAACGAAAAGTTTCATCCTCGATTATATGTCAAAGAATTGCTTTCCATGAATGATCCAGAGACGATTCTAGGTCGATTTTTATTTGAAGGGGGACTGACTGGCAGCCTACCAATTATTAAAAGACTAGTTTTATTATCAATTACGAATCAACTTATATAATATTCCATTACTAGGCCGACAAACCACACAAAGTGATTGTTATTAAAACAACCATATATAATAGCATCCAGAATTAATTGAAATCCATCGTAAACATATAACCGGGCCGCTAATTAAAAACAGCAATTTGTATAACTCCGTAATAAATATAGCAATAATATATAACAAAATTGCGTGATTAACTTATTTAATCAAAATTATTAACTGTATATGTTCATATACACGGTAAAGTATATCACTGACCATAATATTTTTTCCATCAGGCTTATTGCTTATAAGATAGTAAATATGCGAGTATAATATAAAAGACTAATAGGACAATATAAAGGTCATTCACGTTAAGTTTAAAGTGACGTCATTTTTAGTAATTAATTGTTGTCAATATTCGATAAACAAATGACCAATAAATTAGCGTAATATTTGCCATTTATAAAGAGTTTTATATTTGGCAACCCTTCTCTGCGTTGTCAAGTTGCTATTTATTTATATCGCTTATCTATTGTTTGCTGGTTTTTTGGTGTTTGGTTCTCCTTAAATTTTGCTCGTGTATTTTCTATTTATGTTTTCTAGTTATTCATTTTATTTATATTAAAAACAGTTCTTCTCAGAACTAAAACCGTTGTGATTCTTTGACATTTTTCAAACTCCCGCCCGCAATGAAGTTACATCTGACAAAGGCACATTTTTTGAGAAGAGAACGTCACTTTAAACTTAAGGGTCCATTCTCTGTAGATTTGACAGGCATGAATGCGGGGTCGAATTGAGAGGATCGGTAGCCGATGGGTGAGTAAGACTTACATATTTCCACTATCGAATTATTAGATTTCGGAGGTGCACGTAAAGCCGATGTAAAAAGGCACATGGAAATAAAGTTAGTCCTCATTGCAAGGGTACCGGATTTGTCTTATAATTGCAACAAAATTTATTTTTAGTGTTATAAATTTTATATCACCGGAAAGATCAAAAGATAAACTAGATCCCTATAGTAGCAAATTTTTGTTTAATACATGTATTTTAGAGAAAATAATTTTGGAAAATACGCTATTTTAGTACAAGATTGTTTGCCTGGAATTTTAAAAATAAAAAGAAATACCAAAAATTACTACTATAGGGACTTAGATTAAAGTCTTATCTTTCAATACTTTTTTACTAAAAGTCGCTATCTTTTATAGTTTTTTTATAATTAGACACGAGACGAACGCCGATTTAGGGCTTATTTCGACCTAGTGAATGGACTCTTAACGTGAATAACCTATAAATACATTCTAGACAGTAGGGTCACTTGCCAGCCCCGGCCAGAATCCCTCTCCTACTGGCACTGCACCACTTATCAACGAGTTCCACGCTGAGCAGGGGCTGCGACGGGCAGGGATATGTGTAAACCCATCGACCGCCCTCGTATATGGCCATTTAGGGCAACGAGTATAAACGAAAATTTATAATATTTTCGTTCGCGTTAAATTTAGAAAAATAAACGGGGTCTCCCATTTAAAAAAAAAATAAGTTTTCATGGCTTGCAGTCGACCTAACGTTGTATTAAATTTTTAGCACCATGGTTACAAAGATTATTGATTTAACACTCTCTCCTGTGATTATAAAAAACACAGGGTTTTAAGCTATGTACATTTTTCATTTTGTTTTTAAGAAAACTAAAATTTCGAAAACTGTTCATATTAAGAATAGGGTTTTATTTGATGCCCCGTCAATATACATACATTGACCGTGGTCATGACCCAGGGTGGTTTGGAGCCGAGCGAGATTATCGCCCTTTACCCTCCCCATCCTGGACCCTCGACTAGGCCTGGACTGCCTCGTAGGCCCCATCCTTCACCAACCCCGATCACAAAAGTAATAGGTGGGGGCGATTCGTGGAGTCTCCTCCTGCGCTGGCTCTACCCTGCAGGCTGGGTAGGATTTTTTGGCGCTCTTGTGTCTTGTTTTCTTTCTTCGCTTGCATGTCTAACCCACCGGGGGTAGTCTGTCTCGGGCGGGGGCGGCAAGTGCCGCTCTCGTCCTGGGTGGTGGTTTGGAGTAGATCAGGAATGGCTGTATAGCTGGGGGTGCACCTCTATAGGAGCCAATTGGCCCTCTAGCTTTATGCAAGGTAAGGGAAGGGTCCTCGAAGGTTCATTTGATGAAGTCCCCCTAAAATTGAATGCAGGTTCCAAAAATGCAATAATATACAGGGTGTTTCATATAAAATAGCAAAGTTGACGTAAACTTCCGGTTTAACTGGAAGAGCTGCAGAGACGCCAGTATTGTATTTGAGGAGAGCCAGAGTGCCAAATTTCAAAATTTAAGTTGAAGTGGTCTCAGAATTATTATGCGATTGATATAAAAGTCTCTGAAAACGTAAACATTTTTATACAGGAATATGTGAAACTTTAAACAATATTCGAAAAGAAATTAATTTAAAATGTCAACGTCTCCTCAAATATTGAAGAAGGTAATTCATTTAGTTTTTTTTTATCAACCAAAATAATTAACACGTTTTCCATGGCAATATTAAATTTCAAAGTTACGTGGTATGTTTTAATGAATTATTATTATTCGTCACGTTGAATGCTTGAAAAGCGTAATAAAATAAATGCAGATTGAATGGAGGAGCTGTCAATCTACATCAGCTACTTGTATCTATTTCTTACCCGCAGTATAAAAAAAATGAAATAACAAGCTACTTATACACATTAGGTGCCGGTTAGACTGTTACAGTGTGGATAGTTAAATTATGATTTAACAACCATAATGCTTTAACCATTGAGATCACTCTCTGCGACTGTATGGTACTATGGTGCGACTGGTGGTTACTTTAAGGTACTCCTTTACTTGAGCAAATCCGTTTTACTTCAGTATAATTAGGTACCTACTTAAGTTTTTCAATCACTTTATCTATGGCAATATTTTACGGCTTTATCTAAAGATCCACAACCATATAAAAGGAGCACTTAAAAATGTTTAAATATTTTCTAATCTACCTATTTTCGATATTAAGAATTTGACATATTCCTCTAGTTTATATACATGGTGTATATTATTTTTGGTTATTTATTTGACCCAAATGTGATCAAGGTAGTCAAAAATAATCCCTCTAAAATCGTTTAAATTCAGAACATAACACTACTTTAATTGAGAAGTCAGGCGACAAAGAAATAAAGAGAATAATAAAAAAAATAAGTAACCAATAATTTCGTGTTTAAGTCACTAACTTTCAACTCAATATTTCTACAAAATAATGCAACAATAAAATCGAAAATTTGCCTACCCATTTGTCAAATTTAACTAATATTATATCGAGTTTTTGAGGAACATCAAGTGATAGTTTTAGATCATAAACTAAATAGATCACTGAACACAATCTGGCGTAAAATACCAACATTATTTGAGTCCAATAGAAAATATCGATACCAAACAAAAATGATTCTATTGATTTAGGGATAAATGGCGATGTACCTCAGAGTTCCAGTCTAGGTCCTCTTCTATTCATCATCTATGGGTTACCCCTACCAATTAACATCACACGTTCAATTATCGTTTTACGCCGATGCGACGACACTAATTTCGTTCCGCTGAATTAGTTAATGTATTAGTTAATCGTAATAAGACAGCAAGATATCGACAATATATAGCAGTGGTGTCAAGTCTATAGAGTAGCTATTGAGGTTACCTGTAACATGAGTTGTACATGATTTTGTTCTATAAACTTATCTAATACTTGTAATACCATGTAATGCAGGTAATACAAGTAATACTAGTAGCCTGTGGGGCACTTGAGGCAGCCAGTCCCAAACAGCCTCACCCGGCATCCAGAAGAAAACGTCATGTTATCCTGAAAAACGTTACTTTTTTCAGGATAACGTGACGTTTTTTCTGGATGCCGGGTGAGGCTGTCTGGGACTGCCTGCCTCAAGTGCCCCATAGGCTACATGTTTTACACCTTCAATAACATGCCTCTAATACAAATTTGTCTAAAGAAAATAACCTAAAAACTACTCGCTTGTGTCATGTAAGACATATCTACTTATAGCAGAAGTTCCAAATATGTAAATTTGTATGCTAATTAATCTGACAGTAATAAAAAAATGACCTTCAAGAAACGCGTACATAATTCATTCCACTTCAAGAGCTCATTACATATTCGCAATATATTAAAATCAAGATTAAATTGCCAATATTGGACTAATTGACAGGAATACTATCTGGAACGCTATCTGTTATACTTTTTTAAACGCCGCTGTCGACAAATCGGAGCCAGTATTATAAAGTGAGTGGCCATGCAGTCGGTATAAGCCAGAAGTTTATCTGGTAAACGAAAAAATAAAAAAATTGTCTATATAGTAAAACTTGAAATATGCAAGGAACTATTTGTGTAATTATCTGGATTATTTCCCTGATATATAAACTAAGAAAAAATCGATGAAAATGCGATTAACTGTGAACCGATAAAGACAGTAAAAAGTAAGAAGAGCATTTGTAACAATTTACGTCGTTGTGTGTGGAACAAAACTTCAAAATGTATCAAGGTACTCCAGTCTCTGGGGTTTTCAGGGGCTGGGCTTTCAATAGGCTTTTCAATAAGAATTTAGTAAATGTTATATTTATTTCCGAACGCTTGTCTTCTTATTCAAGGAATAATCTTCCTAAATATACCGCTCGAACTTCACTGAAGGTCTATAAAATTTCCCCTGATAAATGAAAATAACTCTGAAATTGTACAAAAATGTCTATGGGACAATGATGTTTGTGACTTTGACAACGATAAAAAGAAGCATCGTTTGTAATTATGACAAAAATCGTGATCTTCACAAAGAAACTATATCTAGTAGGCGCATATAACTTTAAAATCACATATGATATCGTTAATTTATTTTCAGAAATCCAAAATCGAAGCAAATTTCCTCTTATGCAGCTCCATTTTGTTATTTTCAAAATTCGGGAGTTACTTCTCCTTCTTCACAAAACTAAATTAAAGAGTAATGCATCTGATTCTTGTATTTAAAACTATATTGTTATTGTATTTTAAAATACTATTTTCTCTCTGCAAAGAAAATTCATTGCACATAACTTACTTGATTATAAATAAAATAAAAGGTCAAAACCCTTAAAAAAATCTGATGCCTCAGTATTACAAACATGCCGGTGTGAATAATGTAGAAATTATAAATATTGCATACCATTTCGTAGAATTGCACAGCTGCATTTTAAAAATATTCTTCGTGTTCTATATCCTTGATATGGAGGTATTTTACAACTATTGAATCCATTAGGTATAATCACCCGATGTATCAGACATTGTACGCTAATCATACATTTTTAATCTTTCTTTAATACAGAGGCATTTACCGCACGTGCAGTATTTTGGGAACATAGGTATGGCGAAAGTGGTGGATATAATATAATCAATAAAGGAATTGTCTTGAAAAAATATTCATTTCTCCGGAGAAGTATAGGCTTGAATATCTAATAGACTGCCCATTTTAGATAGGATTCTAGGGTACCTCAGAAGATTCAGTATAGGGTACTGAAAGTTTTACATCCTCAATGTCGATTTTTTAAGTAATTATGCACATTGTTTAAAATATCTGATATTTTTTTCTAGGTTCACTGAAGGTACATCACCTATTGAAGTATTTATATATACCTACTTCTATTTTGTGAAGATGTGAAGAAATTATTTTAACTTACTTTGTAGATACATATTTTCTTATAAAAAAAGTCTATAAAAATCTTTATAAAAAGTCCAATGGTGCACGTTGATTTTTCTACTCCCAAAGCTTTACGAGTCACATGGCTAAGTTGGAATTTTTATAGAGATGTTTCCACAATTTCTGAAAACTAGGCAAATGTACCTACGTTCCTGACATATCACACTTTATATTATATCCCATACCATCCGATTAGCTCACCTGATTTGAGCTCCTCAATTTTTTCTCATTCGATTTAAAATAGGATTGAATATCTAAAATCACGTGAAGCAGTTTTGAGAAGTTCCAGTTCATTGTTGATTTTGAGACACGCCAATTAGCTGAATGAACTCAGATCAGGTACCTATGTAAGTAGATTGACCTGAAGTAAAATATTGAGTAAGAATGTTTGTAGTGGCGAGATACAGTGAAATACACCGTAGTGCCCTCTTTGGGTCTTTGCTACTACCTGTCTGACAATTATTGTCTAATTGACAGACAGATAACGATCTGCTTTTATGCAGATGCCATTACAGCGACCTCTATTGTCTTTGAGGAAGACAATCCTACTTAATTATTGTAAGGAGATGCCGAAAATAACTAATCCACGGGCAATATGCCCCGACTGGCGTTGCATTTCATCAACATCTCCATGGGTGTCGCCACATCCTTCATCAAGACCAAATACCAGACAATGACCGGTTTCGATCTTGTAATGATCTCATCAGATTGCCATAGGTATCGGAATCGATTAATGATCTGGCGACATGATTGCCTAAGGGGCATATGTGAATGTTTGTAGTGGCGAGATACAGTGAAATAAATCGGGTGCCCTCTTTGGGTATTTGCTACTACCTGTCTCACAATTATTGTCTAATTGATTCATCATTAGATGAATTCATCTAATTCATTAATAATCTAATAATAATAACAGATCATTGGCTGGTCATTGTCTGGTATTTGACCTTGATGAAGGATGTGGCGACACCCATGGAGATGTTGATGTAATGCAACGCCAGTCGGGACATATTGACCGTGGAGTAGGTGCTTTCGGCATCTCATTCCAATAATTGAGTAAGAATGTATCGTTCCGTTAACTATATTTTACGGTACGGTGTAAATCGAGAGTTCTTTTAAAACACTGCGGCAACGATTTTAACTGCTCATAGATAATGAGTCTTAGAAATGTGCTTTTGAAATAGAGTTCTTTGATCCTGTAGGCTGAAAGTCATTTCTATAATACAATATCAAATTTCTATTCAACCTTAACATCGTTTAGAGAGGAAATTACTATAAAGCGTATTCTGGCATGCATCATTAATAAATTTAATATCGATTCACGCCAAATGAAACAATCATGAACTCAATTCTGACAGTATTAAGTAAATTGACTGGTGCTATTTTAAAGCGTGCTATTTCTTGACTTTGAACTGGTTAAATAGGACAGCGAGCTATTTAATTCTTCATGCAATATAAACTTTTGGAAATATTGCGAAACTAGAAATTCTGGCAGTAAATATCAGATAGTTGTGATGCTTAAAGAAGCTAGTAATGGCAGGCGTAATTTTGTAATAATTATTCATGAAAATAATAACGTTCTAACTGGTTCTCCATTATTTTAATTATAAAGTTAACAATATTAAGAATAAATAATGTTCAAAGGGAATTTACTGCCTTTACAAAATTCGGAATTTTTTACAATATACCTACAACTAGCAGAGCATTCGACTGCGTCAATCATCAGAATTTATTGAGTAAGCTCGCAGCATACGGTATTAGTGGCTCTCGACTGGGTTCGCTCTTTGTGATAGGACGGAGTCAGTATGTTAGTCTATCATATCAAAGTGATGGTCATGTGCATAGAGTCAATTCAAATCGTGCGGATGTAAATATTGGAGTTCCGCAGGGGTCAATATTGGGCCCAGTACTATTTGTATTATATACCAATGAAGTTGATACTCTGACTTCTGAAGCGTTCTTTACAATGTATCCAGATGATATGTCCCTCGTAATATCTGACAATCTGGATGCAGCACTGATATCCAAATGCAACAATGCAGGTACTGAATTCATTAAGTGGTTGGTACTCCCATAATTCCCTGTATTTTAATATAAAGAAAACAGAATTTGTAAGGTTCCACAATAGGCAAAAGAATTGTTCAAGGTTACAATTAAATATAAATAATCTGCCCCTTAAGGAAAACAACAGTGTTAGTTTTTTGGGTCTTAGAGTGGATGAGTTTTTAAACTGACGGGATCAGTGTTGCACTGTTTCATCCAAACTGAATTCACTTATATATTTGTTTAGGAATTTGAAAGCTGTCCTATCTAAGGAACAACTGTTGGGATTATATCACTGTCAAGCTGAATCTAGAATAAGATACGGTGTGTGTTTCTGGGGTAATTCTACCTTATCATTCCACGGTGTTTATTGCTCAAAAGCGAATACTTCGATGTATTGAGGGTGTTAGTAGCACTCACTCATGTAAAGAAATCTTTAAAAAGTATAATTTGTTAACTCTATGTCTATGTTAATCGAAATTCCTTTAGTACACATGAATTTTATCATAATGTTAATGTTAGAAATAAAAAAGATATCCATGTACATTTCCAAGTATAAAGTGTCTTTGTAATTTACAAATGTTATGGGCCCTAATGTCTTTAACCGCCTGCCAGTTAACTTAAGAAATATCCAATTATTATGTCGTTTTAAAAAGCAACTCAAACAATATTTAGTCGATAAGTGTTTTTATTCTTTAGATGAATATTTTCGATCTTAGCTTTAAGCTTGTTATGACTATTCCTATACATGCCTGTAATGTCTAGAGGAAAATAAATATTATTATTATTATTATTATTATTATTATTATTATTATTATTAACTACAATATAGTCTAAGATAAAAAGGTCTATATAGTCTCACACTCGTCAAAAACCCTGGCAACCTGTTCGACACATTTCTCGCAAGTTCGCCTTCGGCTCGAGACTCGGCAATAATTATTAAAAAATCTCACAGCTGCAGTTGCACCGCGTGCATTAACGACTAATACGCCTGCATCTTGCACATTCGGATGTATTAATTAGAGGGGTGCCGCCGGCGGCAGTGATTTAACAGCCGCATCTGGTTAGATTAATTATTATCGATGACACAAATGATTATGATAAAACTAATACGCGGGAATGCGGAAGAAGACATATGAGAATGGGAATGCAGGGGCGTACACAGAAAAAATGTTCCCTAAATCAATCTGAATAACGACTATTATTAGTAACGATTACATTTCCCAATCAACAACACGTGTCTGGTTGGCCTGGTGAGACCTTTTATGCATTATATTTGTGGGTCACTTGATTTTATTGTGAAAATTTAAGTCTCGAATGCATCTTCACGGAAAAAAATTGATATGGTCCTGACCCATCAACATTTTTAACTATAGGTACTTATTTATTATTAATAAATTTGTGTATTATAGTACTTACTGAAAAGGTGTTGAAAAACATAAACTACAACAAAAGTAACTACTTAAAAAATATTTTTTAATTTAACTTGGTTAAAATCAGTTTTCATAATATTTTTTACAATTATTGTGAATATACGAGACATTGATTTTGCTTGGGATTTTGCTCTTTGGGAAAATAAAATTAGTAGTGATGAATAAGTAACAAACAGCAAATAACTACGAATAGTAAGGACATCATTAAGACTATCCTCCATCTGCAAACGCCTTATTTTAATAAAGACTAAAACAAATCAAGCCCTGCGTACACAAGCCCTGAAGGTAATAGGTAAGACAATAGGTAAGCAATAGGTAAGCCCAAGGCTTACCTATTGTGCCAAATACTCAGGTCTTCGCATTCATAGGTATGCTCACTTATATTGCACTGATGAGATCATAAACAGGTCGAAACCGGTCTACAATTAGTGGCATCCTACGATGTGTGGTCTGAGTATTTCCTCGTAGTTTTCGTTGCAATCCGAATCATTGTATTTTTGATCCTAACTGTGTTTAGACCAAAATACGGCAAATCTTGCTTTGTAATTCAGCGCTCGACGCGGCATATAGCCAGGAGAATAGCTGTTTTGGCTTGATTTATTTTAGTCCTTATTTAAATAAGGTGTTTGCAGATGGAGGATAGTCTTAATGATGTCCTTACTATTCGTAGTTATTTGCTATATGCATGCCATCTGACAAGTAGTAGAACTAGTTTCCACAACCTGTTATTGTAAGTAACAAACAGTAACTACTTATATTATTTTTAAACTCCCCCCTACCATCCAACAGCTTCATATGCTATGGATGAGTTACTCTCTATAATTTTGGCCAAACACTATAGATATCAGTAATCAACTTTAAAAGTGTGCATAAGTTCTTTTTAGTACACAAGCAGACAAATAATGAAACAATTTTGATGTAAATTAAATATGAATATTGTACACCTAGTACACTAAGAATTACTTTCGAATATAATTTTTGGAAATTCTGAATATCATACTGCCTATATAATCCATTTAAACTAAATAAATGAAATCACTGACAAAATTCCAAAATGTGTAACTTGTACACAGTACAACTAAATAGAGAAAATAGTTTATACCAAACAGCGTGGCCTCAGATGTTTGCTATTTGCAATATTACAGAAGTTATATTTCAGTTAATACAGCCAGAAGTATATTCATTTGTACAAACTTAATGCATCTCCATCGAGATCTCAATAGTTCGCGTAAGGCACATGCATAAACTGTAACAATATGCACACAATTTCTCATGTAGGTAACTTTATTATTATTAATTGCCACGTTAATTGCATTCTAGGATATAATTTACCCATTTACAATTAATTAATTTGTATAATGGATTAGGTTTGTTTAATCAGCATTAGTTTATCGAAAATATTACTCCAACTAAATTATTATTCATTTATAAAACTTGCCCAGTAACTACTTACAGCATTGTTTCCAAGAAAATTGTCACTTACCTGAAACAAAAAATATTAATTTTTTTTAAGCTAAATAAAAATATACATATCAAAAATAAACATTTTATCGAGGCGTAAATTTACTGGAAAAATGTGTATACAGTGCGCATCTAAAGTCATTAGTGCAGTAGCAACTAATTACTAATTAGGTTAGGGACTCCGGACAAAATACACGGTGAATCATGTAAAATGTATTATTTTTTGACTATAAATTAATTTCTTAAAATGGAAGATTGCGCCACAGGCGCTGTCAAATAAAATGTTTTAAATGATAAGGTGGGACGTGATGCAGACCATTTAAAAGGCCTTATCACCATACTAGTCTTGAAATTGATCCATCTATTCCAAAGTTATAGGCGTTTCTGTGTGTAAGGTTGTAAATGAATAAGACGCAGTCAAATTAACAAAGTTTAATAAAGAAAACAATATTTAATAGGAATAGTGTAGTAGTAAGTAGTGGTGGTGTATGGGGCGGTCAAGACATGGCAAGTAGGCCACAAGCAGGCCCTTTTTGCCTACCCGTGTCGTCCCCTACCTAACTCCGTCACCTCTTCTCTCGTCGAACCTTCCCGACCTTCTAATGTAGGTCAGAATATCGGTCCATTCAAGAGAACTGACCTCTTCCCCTTGCAGCTCCCCAGCCCCCAGACGTCGTGTCTTTGTCTGCTGAAAGCCACACATTCTGCCAAGAAGTGGCACCGCACATTGGACAGATAGGGTCTCCCTCAACACCCATCAATGATAGATGTCTTCTAAGCCTGCAGTGACCCGTTAAAACTCCCACCAACTGGTTTAGAGCCTTCCGGCTACGACTTAACAGCTAGGCCGTCTTGGTGTTGCTTGGCTCCACTATAAAAAGTTGCGAGCTTGTCTACAACTTCCACTCCTTCTCTAGTTTTTACTTAGTGTTTCATGAGGCCAATCATTAAGAACCATGTTGACCTGCCTTCGTGTAATGCCTAAAATCGGTTCTAGTCCTTGGCTGGGTCCCTGAGATCCGAGTAGAGCCAGTTGATCGGCCCTTTCGTTCCCTGGGATTCCACTATGACCTGGTACCCATACCAATTTAACCTATTTTCCTTTGACCAGCTCCTCCAGGGTATCTCTGCACGCTTGAACAAGAGCGAATCTTGTCCTTTGAGATGCTAAAGCCTTTAAGGCCGCCTGACTGTCGAAGCAGAAATAAATATTTTGCTCCGTACAGTTCCTTACTTCTTCCTTGTTTGCTGCCATTAGGCTTTGCGCAAGGATTATGCGAGCCGGTGGCTTATGCGAACCGATGGCTCAGGGCTTAGCGTCTCGATCGCTCAACCCAGAGGTGGTGGATTCTAATTCCCATTCCACTAAACAATTTTTAATTAAATTGTTTACTCGTAGATCAAGGCTTATTCGCAGGGATGGCTTGGCAACTAGCAACAATTCCTGGCGATGGCCTAGGATGGAAAGAATGCCAGCTTGGTGTTAATGTGAGAGATTAAAATCAGTTGATGTTTGACTTGTCCCCCTAACTAATGAGGTTTTCCAGGTTTTCCTTATGCCAGCACTGAACGGGGCAAATGCGGCCCCCGAAATAATAATATGCCGCCGCTCTCCTACACAAGTCTCAGACTTTCGGGCTAATCCATGTGATTAGAATGAGGGGTAGAGATATTATTATATTATTATTAGGATAGCGAAGACTAGCCTGGAAGACTGTTGCACACGAGCCCACTGCAAAGCTTTTAATAGGAATAACTAATAGTTCAAAATAAGAAACTTGGACCTCCTGACAGTAGAAGAACTTATCAGACATTTCCTGGTGCATGTTGTGAAATGTTTGGCCGGGGATAGATTCACCCTCGTTGGTGATTCTCTGCCGCAAATCCAAAAAATTGTCTGGGTGTTTATTACTAATGGGTAATGAACATCTTAGATTTAAGGTAACCCCATACAATAAACCCAATGAACTTAAATCCGGTGAACGAGCAGGCCACTCAAGAGATCCTCGACAGCCAATCCACCCGATTTGAATAGGTGTGTATGCAATTATTATTTATGATGAGTAATAAGCGAAATATGTAGAAAACGTGCAAGCAAGAGTGGGGACTAAATCTGATTTTCACGCTTCCTATTCTTGGCCACATATCCAGAAAATATAACACCTTAAAAAGGTATACATAATTCCGTTAAAGTAAGAAGTAATTATTTTGTATCGTAATATATTCCACGTATTCACTACACAGTTAAGTGCTACTTGTTGTTACCTTATCGTGGGCGACAGGCTGGAAACGAAGCAGTTGTTTAATTTAAATCATAGATAGAGTAAAGTAATAGCCGAGATTTCTTTCATCCCGCCCGGAACAGTTGGGCCAGGTGTTTCTCCAAAGCGAATAAGCTATTAAAAATATAAATTATATTTTATTTATGGCGGAACAACTTTTTATAATGAAAATCAATTCTATTCTGTATTATTATTAATTAAACAGACATATTGATTTGTGTACAACATTCGCACATTATCTATACAGTGTGTATGTATATGTATACCTAAATACCTAAAAATACTGAAGTATAAGATGAAAAAAAGAATAGAAATGAACGAATGAATTTTTTCTTAAATATTAATTACAAAATTCCGACACAGAAATATGCATTATCCTAAACAATCGATTAGCTGATTCTAGAGGGAGATTACACATGGAAAAACTATCAACACACCACTCACTAAGACAAGCGCTAACTGCCACAGCTGGTGTTCGAACCTCGTCTACAATTGACGATTCAGATTACCGATGAGGGCGCTGCAAATTGTAAACAAATATGGAGGAAAATTTCGTATTTCATATCACATCATCTAGCAATTTAGCATTCAACTGCCATAAATATAGTAACTTCATGTGCTAGTTAGGGTAAAATAAAGGATAAAAAGAGTGGTAAAAGCAGTCAAACGTATAAGAATTTTTTGCGTTGCAACAAATACCCTAGTTTTAGTTTACTTACATTTTGGCCTAAAATGAGTGTAATAAACTATATGGTGATACCATACTAGTGCTTGTTTCTTGTTAAATAATGTTTAAATTAAAATATATTGTTTTTATAGGACTAACAATAGAAAAGTATAGACAAACTGCAATAAAGTGGTTATGTTCTGTAAATAAACGTGTTCCCTGTTAATAAATTGTTAAATGCCTTTGGAAGAAATGAGTGGGAAACAATTTCTTATACTAGGGCCAAACTTCTACTTATCTTCTATCTAAACACTTCTATTGACACGTTTTGTGGAATGACACCCATAAACACGACAGTTTGTAGATGATACTGGGCCAAAGACCAAAAATAAAAAAATTAAAAGATTTTCTTTTGGTTTTTTTTATTGAAGGAATAAATACGACAGTTTGTGTTGTGCTGATTTCTTTTGAATGCCATTTTAAAATGTAAAAATAAAGATGTACAAATTCACGTCGTTTTTAACTTTATAATACCAAAAAATCACAAGCACCACTAAATTATTACATTAAACAAACCCAAATACATGTTATTTATCATTATATCAGCAATAAGCCTCCAAAAATTTCCTTTTAAGTAGGTTCAAATATTCTCATGCAGAGGGCGCATTTGTTTTTGGAAACGCCAATAAAACTCGCTGAATGAGATATTACCGTGACGAGGCAACTGATCTTAGCAGTGCCCTATGTGTATGTGACCATTACTTTTTTACCTCGACGACACAATAATTTGCAACACGAGCTATGTATTCCGTAAATCGAGACACGATGTTAGGACGTCGGATTTATGGAAAAACTATGCATTTTAGAGAACAAGTGGGGAGTAATCTTTAGAACATCGATTGCAATATTCGATAAAACAATGACGTAACATTTTTTATTCCGAAGAGAGGTCACGGTACATTTTTTATTATCAATTTGAACAGCCTATCTTGAAAACGAAGTAACTTTGGAGTGAGGTATGTTTAGCTTAATTATCATATTCTTTTAACCTCAAGATGTTCTGGTATCATTTGCGGTCCTTCATTTAAACACACACTGTATAACAAAACATATGTATAGATGTAAAATTGAACTTTTTAAATATAACATCCAGTATATTTTGAGGTATTCGTATAGCACCATCTCACAAATATGCAAAGAATAGAAAAATATACAAAGTCACAAGGAATCACAAAATTTTATGGAGAAAAATTGTTATCGTATTCACCCAATACTGAGATTTTAGCAATTCTGTTTCTGAAGTGTAACAAATAATAATTAATCCTATTACCATTCGGTTGAAGTATATAAATCACTGTTCCAAGTATTCTTCTCCTCACTTTAACTACCTATCACTCATCTCGTCCGTCCAGTCGTACCAATTTAGTCTTAATACAAATTAGTTCCGCTATGCCCCTACATAATAAGAAAACGCCACATTTAGGCATCCATCTGGACTATTTAGATATCCTATTAACTGAGCACAGTTAATTTAAGGAACTTGAAGCCGTAATGGCTCCCTTATTTGGAGAAGAAAAATGTACACCAGAGGAGAGCAAATACAGGAGCCCTATTGTAATTAATTTTAATATCTTTAAAAGGTTATGCACATAATGAGTCGAGGCATTTACAATAGCATTACCGTTGAACATGAATATTAAAAATATGTGTAGAGGCATGTGTGGGTACAGAAGGATAGATAAATGTAAAAATATATTATACTTTAAGAAAACATAAATCTTTAATATAACGTCTGGCAAAACTAGCAATTATTAGTTCAAAGCAATCTATAAAAGAACACGGCGATTGTGAAACCTTCCAGAACTTTTAATAATATTTATTAATATTGTTAATATTAGCTATTAATATTACCATATCTGACAGTTTAATAATGTTATTTTTTTGTTGTGGTGGAAGAAGAGGTCCATTTATCACAACATTATTTCTGTATAAATTGTCAATTATTTATCGGCACCTTCATAAAAATACTAAGAGGACTATATTTGTGATCCACCACTGAAACGTCAACCGTTCTTTGAATTACGCTTTTAAATTTGAAATTCGCTTCTAGATAATGCTCAGATCACAATCTTACGTTAGGAGCTGAAGTTTACCCAAAGCAGCGACATATAAATCTACATGTTGCTGTCCGAACCAAAGAATAATTAGTTTATTGTCTTTGCCCAAAGTCAATTCAAAACAGCCAGCTGAACTGAGGACAGTAGAGTCGCTTTACGAAGTGTCTCGACAAAGCAATCGAGTACGCAGTCTATCTGATATGCACACAGTTAATTTCTATTCTACAAGAGTGGATTTTCACTTACCTACTAAAAATTAGCTCGGATTCCAACAGTGACAACATATTTTTGGAACTAGCTGTTTGAATTTTCGGTTTTATTAATAAACATACAAAACATATTAAGGGTGGGGCCTGACAAGACTGAGATTACAAACACTTAGGGAAGGAAGACAAAGAGCCAATAGCTACATGGAAGAGCCTCTATCAAAGCTGTGGAGTCTAATGCAAAGGACAAAGCTGGACAGGGTACTCTAAATAGGTTGGGAGTGTAACAATAGATCTTCTAGGTTGCGCTGGATTAGGCCAAAGGGCCGACTCCTATATAAATCTAATCTAATATGCAGGGTGTCGCACAGTGCCCACCCATTACAAGATGTCACTTCAATACCTACTACTTCGAAGACTAGTTGGATTTGAATTTTGAAAATTTAGACAATAGGGTTTTCAGACATGCCCTGAATATATGCCCTATAAATAATACTCAATTAAACCGTCACTAGGAGTGTTAGAGTGACAACAAATAACTGGTGACAGATTAGTTTGGTTTGTTTTGAAGTTCTGCTTAGAAGGTCACAGCCATCTTCTCAAGAAAATAAATGATGTTAGTTGATTGCACAAAAGACAGTAGATACCTTGAAAACTAGAAGATATATGAATGAAAAACCATCGTACTGTTCGGCAGAGAATACAACTGTGCATCAGACAATTTAAAAAACATACGCATTGATCTTTTCACTGTATTTTTCACTATAGAATACACATGGTTTTAAGCTACAATACTGTTTCTTTTTATTATTTTTTAAATAAAATTTTTAAAACACTGTTATTTTTAAGAACACCAAAACTTCATGAAAGTTCACCTAAAATTTACGTAGAATCCAAAACTGGAATAATATACAGGGTGTTCCATTTAAAGCAACAAAGAAGACGTCAACTTTCTGTATAACCATATGGCGTGGACGCCATTATCTTATTTGAGGACGTATATTCGAAAACTCCATTGCCTCGAACTAGTCTCTGCAATATTCTAATGTCTAATTGGAGAAAGACTGTGTCTAGCAACGAATCGATATTTTGTTTCTAGCACATCGCTCTTATGGTCCACTTTTTTGGTCATATCTCAGTTATTATTACAGATAGACCTATCAATATCTGTATTACTGTATTCATGAGACAACGTTCTATTCAAATATGCAAAAATATACAGAGTGTTTCATTTAAATTAACAAAGTTAACACACACGGCCATTTTGTTTGGACTTCATTTGTTTTTCGAAATCGTTTCATATCATTTTCGAAAAACTTAGTAAAAAATCGTGCAGTTTCCATATTTCACATTTTTTTTAATTCTATAAAGAAAAAAGTTAACAGGGGGGTCAAAATATAGTCAATCACCCTGTACAACATTTTCAAAAAAACATCTAATTATTACAGCCTTATTCAGAACTCATCCAAAAAACTTTGAGGATATGTACTTCCTTAAATAAGAAATCGATATCACCAAAAAAATTGTAATAAAAGTAATTAGGATTTCCCGTAAACAATGTTTAAAGTTATACCATTATAAAGGGCTACGTAGCTCGGCAACTGTACTTCAACGACATCGGATATTTCACATTCCGACAAAAAACAGTAAACAAGTTTTTTGTACCTGGAACGCCTATCTATCTTTAAGTTTATTTGAAAGTAAAAACGCTGCAAATATTTTTTGCGCCGGGCGCGCCGGTTTCTTTCGTGCTAGCTAGTTTGCATTGTCAGTCCCAAGGTCACTCAATTACAGTGGACCAGTATCCAGCGGCGTGCAATGAAAAATTTTTAAATAGTTTTCAGACCCCGCCAAAAAAATTTCTTTTTGCACTACCACATTTCTACATGTATGTTGAACATCCCCAAATTTTATTTTGGATAGGCTCTGAATAACCCTGTATAATAGCTGCTTCTAAAGCTAAAGAAAATAATTTCATAAAAGTAATATGTCCTGCAAAAACTTTATAGCTGCTTTCAAATATTAAACGACTACTTGGCTTTCATAGTGAATACATGACAAGATACGGTAATGTATTACATTCATAAGAATTTCAAGTTCTTTTGACCTTTGACATCGTGAGAACACGAATAGATCTGATTCAAAGCAAATTATAATTTAAAATACTTCACGTATTAACTATTACGGCACGGTTGAAACAATGAATAACATGCCACGCATTCTTCAGTGTTTATTTAATGGACTATCAATCACATATTGTTTAAATTTAAGTAGAGTGCCCTTGTGTTTGCTTATGAACAGTTTAAAGGTCACAAAATAATATCAGTTTCTTGTACCACCATCTATGCCACTCGGACGTTGATTCAAAACGTTAAAACTTAATTACAATCACTAAAATAACTGAAGTTATTCTTGAAAATGTATTCCCATTTTATTAATTTATTGTCAGCGACAATAAATGGTAAATAATTGAGTAATAGGAAAACTATATATTGAAAATTGTTGTTAATATACACGTTTTTAGCTAAACACTCGACGTTCTGTAAAATGTTTTCAGGTCCACTGCAACAACTTGTCTCATGGTTTTATTGTTACGGTAATTATATCATTATATTTGTCACGATGCAATTGTTTAACTGAGAGATGACGATAATTACATGCAATGATGATTGCATGCTTATTAGCTAATCATCTATCGTATAAATTCTGTGTCTACGGGTTCTTCAGAGTCGTAAAGAGTAAGTTGTATAGATGTTCCAAAATATAAAAAACAGAGTACCAACCCATAAATTATATCTAGAAATGGTTAAGTGTTTAATCCTTGTCTTGACAAAGCGTTTGCCTGCGAATACAAATGATAAAATGAGTTAATAGGTCATCTCTAACTTTAAAGAAAATGCGAGGGAAAATTTTATCGAAATATTGTACTAAAATGTAACGGAATCCCGGAATATTAAAAATTAAAAAGGGGCGAGCTACTTTCCGTCTTCCATCCGGTAGAAACACAACCATTAATAAACACTAGAAATCGCGGGGAACGAAATGGGAACGAAAATCGCGGTAGCGATTTTCTCCCATTTCTAGCCCCACCGGAGGTCCAGGCCTGCGGCCTGGGGTCAACCTTCGGGTGACAAAAGCATCTAGAACAATATTATTTTTAAGAAAACACATATTAAAGAAATTTTGTATGATGTATGAATAATGATGATGTAATTATACTAAACGATTTTTCTTAATATTTTGATGAATTGTAAGTGTCCTCTATTCTTGATGGTAAAATATCATCATTTTTTAAGTGCTGGAAATAGAATTTATTTTTCAGTAAACATTTTCATCAATTTTATCAATGGGACCAAAAATATATTGCTGTCATAATTGTTGCAGCAAATTAATATTGTAGATATTTTTTACTTTAGTAAGCTAAAATGATGAATTTGCCAAAATGAACGAATTAATTCCAATACGGACAATAAAACAGAATAACTAAACACTAATACCATAGACTAACTGTAATATTAACAAATAATTGGAATTAAAAAGTAAAAAAAATGTGCCTCCAGCGTGACTCGAACTCGCGAAATCGGCATTATCACGTTTCGGATCCTACCACTTTCCCATTGCGCTATCGCGCCTGTTGCTAAAAAGTTTACCCTGACACGTTTAAGTATGTAAACTGTACGTGTCAACCTGAACAAATAATTTTTACCGATTTTCTAATTGGAAAAGCATTTCGCTTCAATATTTTAGTAATCAGAAGTATTTGGCAGTCGGTACTATCGATTCCGTTAGCAATATTTCTTATAGGAAAATAATGAAAATAACCTATCTGAAGTTTAATTAATTTGACAGTTTTCGTGGGAGGTACTTGTCTCGTTAGCGTAACCGCACACCGGCATATAAAATGAGAAAGAAGTTGAGACGGATGCGACTCGAGATTTTCAAAGACGAAATAGACGTAGAAGGAGTGGACGTACGGTCTCGAAAAAAAATCTCAAAGGATTAGAGAAAGGACTGAACTTTCGCGTGAAGCCCTTCTCGAAGCCATAAAAATTAGAAAAAGGTCTCAGGGGTCCCGCGAAAAGTCGGGATTTCGGCGGGCGTGACGGGACCATTAGGCGCGAGGACAAACGCCGGTGCTAGCCGCATCTCTCTCGCCAAACGGCGATCGACGAAAATTTTGCAGAGGTTTTTTGAAAATGCGTTTAAATTGGGAAAACGCGTAGGAAACGGGACGAAAATACCCCTACGCATTGGAGAAAGGCCGGGGGCGTCCTCCGGTGGTCCGCGGAGATCGTTCCGAGATCCCCCTCGGAGGAGATAGCTTTGAAACTTTGCGGATTCGGCGACGGAATTTAGAGGGAGACAGAATCGACGCGTTTTAATATACATGGATTATTACATTTGACGTTCATAAAATGAAACACGCACCATCTCTTATTGTTAATTATACATTTAGAAACGGTTAGTATTTAATTGAAAGCCAACTGCAGCTGTTAGAATATCGCCTGTAGATATCACGGTGGCAGCCGCGCCTGTTCAAGCGAACGTGGAAGTAGACCGGAGCGTGTATAACCGCCTTTAAGATGCCAACATGACTAAACCACACGTGTAGTTTAACAGCTTCATTATTTTTAAAACAAATACCAATTATTATCGATAGGTAAATGATTCATCTGTTATACTACTGGCGCCTCATTTTTTAGAGCTCGGCATTACTTAATAAATAGTAATCCCGAACCTACCAGTTCTCGCGGTTAATTACGACCTCGCTTTGTAAACAAGCTGTAAGTACCGCACGTCATGTTTTTCTAAGGACTTTAAGTAAATTTAGAGTCGGTAAGAATAGCAATTATTTCTAAATCCTTGCAGTTCTTTATCTCAACAAACATTAACATATGCGCATAATTTTTATAAATTGTTTTGGTGTTTTCCTGCACTCATACGCGATAATAAAACAATTATGCCATAAAAATTCCAGCGGCGATGATAAACTTTCACGGCAGGCAACGAAGTAAAATTGAGAAATTTACCCGAATCGTACCAAAACGCAATAACATTTTTGCTGTCTAATACACTGGAAGCATATCTTTATAAATTTATGTCACTAAAAAACGCAAAGAATGCGCAAATATACATACCTAAAGTTCAAACATTATATTAATAATAGCTCGTATGTATGTATGGTATTCTACCGCTTGTCTTTCGCCTTTAAACTTATTGTACAGGGTGTCCAAAATAAGATCCTCTATCCCCTTATCTCAGAAAGTATAAAAGATAGAGAAAAATGTTAAATACGAAAGTTTTTTGTTTTTACCTGAATTTTTCATTTTTATAACTTTCTTGAATACAGGTTGTTCAGTTTTTCTGATCCAGGCATCAACTTTCTTTTTTTAAATGGGACACCCTATATGCAATTATGTTTTTGAACTCTCCTTAAAATTCTAGGTAGACATTGTTAAGAGTACCGTATACCTATCATTTACCGTTACGAAGATATTAGCATTTAATGATAGTTTTATACTTTTAATACTCGCATAGAGTACACTGTACCCTAAATCAAGGTATTACCTTAACCAGGGTTACTATTTATTTACCACCTTCAAGCTGTGTATTTTCAGTATAGATTCATTGTATTCGAAAATTCCTGTAAATTGGTAAATAAATTTATTATTATTATTATTATTATTATTAAAGAAAAAAATCTGTAAAAAACACCTGCTCAAAAAATCTCGGCAAAACAAATAAGACATCCAAAAAAAAGCTAAATAGGGTTTATTTCGTAGACAATTAGACTCAGAAATTACTTCTATGGATCGATATTACCTGATTAATATACAGGGTGTTTTTGACAGAGGGCTCAAACATGTATATATTAAAATTCCAGAAAATCGAAAATCTCTTATGGAACACCCTGTGTATTATCATATTTTTGGATTCTCTATTAAATTTTAACCTTACTCTATATAACATTCCCTATTCTTATTTTGCTTAGTTTTCAAGATATTGACGAAAATGTGGAAAAAATGTCAGCTATTAATCATTATCGACTATTATTAAAAATATATCTACTATTATTTGGTGTATTATAGTTAGTGTGCCTTAATACTGATTAAGAATATATTATTTTATTAAAAACTAATATTTTTTTAAATTATTTCATTAATTAACTAATATAAACAAATCTATGTTTGTAACCTGAACCACAAATAACTAACAATAATCAACAAATAACAATAAAAATAATAAATTAAATCAAGTGTCCTATATGTCCTCAATTTTCAGCTATGCATGTTGCGTATATAACTGCTAGTTTTCTTACAGCGCAATCACTTTGATTGAGCGCTTCAATTTCCATCCTGATTTTAATCTTTAAATCATCAACATTATTACTCTGAATTTGATAAACTCAATGTACCCCATAAAAAGTTATCAAGTGGAGTTAAATCTGAGATCCTCGGCTGCCATGGGATATTCCCGTTTGGCCCTATCCATTCCACAAAATGGATAGTTCTTAATACAATTCTTTACAACTGCAGTATTGTGGCATGGAACTCCATCCATCTGATAGATGATCTCATTGACATCTTCTTCGGCATCCAATAAAGGTAAAATGCAAGTTTGTAATGAATGTCATTTCCTGATATTTTACCTAAGGTACCTGGGACCATTTAAATATTGGCCAAGAAAGACAGGGCCTAAAATGTGTCTCTTATAAATAGCGCTCCAAACATTTTTGTCAATATCTTGAAAACTAAGCAAAATAAGAATAGGGAACGTTATAAACCCCATTTAAAAAAAGAAAGTTGATGCCTGGATCAGAAAAACTGAACAAACTGTATTCAAGAAAGTTATAAAAATGAAAAATTCAGGTAAAAACAAAAAACTTTCGTATTTAACTTTTTTCTCTACCTTTTATACTTTCTGAGATAAGGGGATAGAGGATCTTATTTTGGACACCCTGTACATACTGGAACCAAGCATTTTATTGGAATAAATTTGGTTTTCGGATACCTAGTATTTTTGAACAAGTAGTGATCCATATTATAGGTTATCAGGCCAACATAAAAGAATAAGAACAGTCGAACAATAACACGTTATTTTTAAATCGAAGAGAAATTGGTAACGGTTAACTGAGAACAGATCAACTCATGTGATTTTTAATTAAACTAACTATACTATAGCAAATAACTACGAATAGTATGGACGTCATTAACATTATCCTCCATCTGCAAACGCCTTATATTATATAAGGACTAAAACAAATCAAGCCAAAACAGCTATTCTCCTGGCAATATGCCGCGCCAAGCGCTGAATTACAAAGCAGATTTGCCGTATTTTGGTCTAAACACAGTTAGAATCAAAAATACAAGGATTCGGATTGCAACGAAAACTACGAGGAAATACTCAAATCACACATTGTAGGATGCCACTAATTGCAGACCGGTTTCGACCTTTTTATGGTCTCATCAGTGCAATATAAGTGAGCATACTGTATATGTACTACTGTAACTACACTATATTAATTTTTAAGTCCATAATAAAAAAACATCAGGTTAACAATATATCAGCTGGAAGAAATATAGTCATCTATAGCGACATTTCTAAGCCATACCAAGGTAATTTCATCACGTCATAGTGAGAAATACCAAAGTATAGTATAATATAAAGGAAATGGATGAATAGAGTTGGTAAAAATACTTGCTATTCTAAAAACGTGTTCGCTAGAACCTCTTCACAGTCAGAGTTGGTAAGATGGTCGATGCCCGAGAAGAAAAAATTGAGATGTACAGCTAGATGTGCCTTAACACTGCGTCTTCAATGGCATCGGCTGAAAAAGAGCCTGCGATTAAACAGGAGTGTGCTTAATGGCGGCGGAAACCTGGAAGCGGACTCAATCGGGAAAGGCTGGATATTTTTTAAATCTTCTATGCCATAAAGAAACGCTATTTTCTCAAATCTGAACTGAACATTCACACTTGACAGAGGTGTACTATATTCTATTTTACAGAAGAGATGTTGAGACGTGTTCCTCCTACTGGAAAAATATGTTTTTGGTGCTGATTCCTTCATCCAAATAATTTAAAAATTTAAAATTAGATATTCTACCCACCTGAATTATTAAAATTTTAATAATAAATATGGAAAGCTTTTAATGAACGGATATAAAATATTTTAGTTAACTTCTGCGAACTCAATTTCAATTCGCAGTTACTGGTAATGAAATAATACTTATAAATACTTCCATCTTTGTGTCTGCAAGTATCAAGGTCACCACAGTTTGGTAAGAATAGGAATACCACTGAAGCCTTAATACGCCTCTCTTTGAATACGTCCCTCTCTTGTTGTTCCATGTTGATATATAAAAATTATTCAGTGAATATTGGAGATGTTTAACACATCGGGGTTAATATAATAATAATAATAATAATAATAATAATAATAATGTTATTAAATTAAAAAAATTGTTTCAGCTACATCTGAAAACACACATAAATCAGTGAATTGATTTAAAATATAACAAGATCTGGTGTCCATTCTCGCGTTCAAGTAATTTCAAGCCAGTTTTTTCCATTATCAATTATTGTTTCAACAAAATAATTTTATACGGGTATCTACAATTAAATATAAAACTTTCAGTAAACTCTGAAACTACTTAAAACAAGTAACTTGCATACTTTGATATAGTTCCTGGATAATTTTACAGTTTATAATATCTGCTCTTTTCCAGAAACTCTTTAAGAGGAATTAAATAAACAACTCGTTCCAGGACTTTTTTTGGAAAACTAAACATTTTCAACGTCGACAACCACTTCATAAAGAGGGAGAGTTGTATAGTGTTGTGTAAATGTTGTATATAATAGGCCAAGGTATTCTCCTAGTAAACTGATTTTCGAATTAAATAGAAGTTAATCATATAATTGATGTTTGTAAGCCACAAAAATTCCGAAACGTTGGTGTCTGTAGTTCTGCGCCTACGTCTTTGTTTTGATTTGATTGCGGTATGTATTTTTACGCGGAATGTAAATGTATTTTTATTTTAATTTATTCCCCCACAATTTACATAAAGACTACGTTCCTGAAAAGATAATTCCAAGGTGAATATAATTTTATCGAATAAATATAGTTCAGTATTGCACTTCAGGTTCGATGTTTAGACATTAAATTTAACTGATGGTATTGTGAACTATATTACTCTTCTATGGGTTCAGAATATCGACGGAATTACATCGAGACACCTTGTAACTCTGTAAAATCAGAGATTTCACTTAGAAGTGCGGTTTGGATTAGACAGCCCTGGCAGTAATAGTTGCAACAGCTGCTTCCGAATAGCGGCGCTGTAAATAAAAGAGTAGGTTTAATGAATGCAGAAGAAGAACAAGCTGTTACGGATCCAGTGATTAACGCTAAAACGGAAACTCTAAAAATCGAGGATAATTACTCATTCTACTAACGATTTCATTTTAGCTATCGACTTTCATCAGAAGTTAATCTATTACAAAGGGCCATTCAAAACGGCAATGTCTAAAATAGCACATGCACTTTAAGGGTATTTTTCATTTTCTTTAGTGGTCGTTAAGAGGTCAGTGGTAAGATTTTTGCATTTAATGGTACAGTAGACACTGGATAGTATGAACATCGCGTAATATAAACCCCGCATAATGTGGACAACATATTAATTATTATGCTAGGCCATCGTATACCATGAACAAACTTATCGCTTATGGAAATGAGGATTGTTGATCTGCAAAATTGATATTTCGATATGTTGCTAGAATATATTGGTTTTGAATTATGCAAAAGCTATTATGTAAAAAATGATTTTTTATTGTAGTTTTTTGATTTGTTGTTATTTTTTAATTAGTATGAGAATTATTGTATGTGTTTATTTTTTATTTTATCATGTTGATTGTAAATGTTTATTATGTATTAACCTTTTATTATAGAAAACTTCGACTTATGTGAGATAAGTTCACAAACTTCTTGGTACAACAAAACATCAGATTGGTTCATACATCTCCACCCAACTGCGTAAGGTGGAGATGTTTTAATCAATTAGGTGAAGGGGTTTAGAAGATATAGGGATAGGGTTAGTGTTGGCACATGTAACGTGGCTCAGTAGCAGTTCTTCACCGCGTTCATTATGTTGCTAACACATATTTATGTAAGTCGACTTATTGTAGCCTAGTATTCGTTCATTCTAATAATTGATTGTGTGTAAAAATATTGGGGCTATGAATGCCTAGTGAATAGATGAGAACATATCTTTTTAATTTTTATATATAAATAAAGTAGCCACGTTTTTTACAATTTTCAATTCCATTGATGCCATATTGATTTCAACGATTATCCGATGTTGAAATTTGGATTCTCAAATAAATATACTCAATATGTGTGCTTGTTTGTATTTACTGTAAATATAAAACTAGGTTAACCATATTCCCCACATGGCTCAAAACAATAATAATATTAGTTTCCAGGTAAATAAGTAAAAATAATAGCATTGAATATGGCACAACATTAGTATACCAACATTTGACAGTTCACTTTAATTCTAATGCCGCACAATTATGATTGATTTATTTGAACAGCAGATTTGGTAATTGATATTTAAATATCAAATCAGGTGAACTAATTTCAGTTTTGTTCTTAGTTAAAGTTTGGGTATAAATTAGAAAATAAAATATTAAAGCAATTGGAGTATTATAACACTTTGATAATAATAGAGAAATAACAACATTATAACAGTTAAAGTGACTAAACAAAATATACAGTTGATTCAGCTACATATTTATGCATCTGTATTCAAAGTTACCATTTGGTAAAATAAACCAAATGCTAGATATAGTTACCAAACATTTCTCTGAGTATACCTCTGTGATATTTTTTAGGACACAAAAGGTAACACCTGTACTAATTATACAACCGCTGTGCACTTGCACTGCTTGATGCATTATTTATTATCATGCACTGTGAATCCGAACAGATTACCCTCAGCTGTTGCACGGGCATAACTCTAATTAATAATATATTATGGCATTATAGTGTATAACGTTACGTGTCGCGGATAGAAATCTCGAACATAGCGATGTGTGTGCGTGATTAATAAAAATGACATAAACTTTGTTCATTCATCAAGCTCGAGGTCTTTGAATGACACTATGGTTGTAATATTAATGAATACGGTAGCACAGAGAACATTTCCTCATAAATTATGTTTTAAAATTAAAATTCGTAGTTTGATCGACACTGTTAAATTATACAACGGATGACCTTTGATTTTGGAGTATTGTGCAATAATCTGTGCTCCTCTTGTGACATAATATTCCTGTTTTATGAGAAATTGAGAATATAATAGTAAAGGGTTTTTCAATAGGAACGCTCGATGTTTGGCAACAGCGTATGACGAAGTCGGTAGTCAGACAGGTTGTATCTTTGACGGACGTATTCAGTTAGTCTTTACATTTCATTATTTAACGCTATTTAACGCTACGATTCAACAACGCCTCGAAATGGTTAAAACTTATTATCAAAATCAATGTTCTATTCGGCAAACGTTTTGTTCACTTCGGCCAATTTATGGTTTCGATGGTCGTCCTTCAGAGTCCACAAATCGCCGTCTAATAAATAAATTTGAAGCAACCGGGTCGCTGTTAGATCAGACAACGCCTGTACGTCAACGAATCGCAAGATCCGTTGAAAATATTGCTGCAGTCCGGGAAAGTGTGCGTCACAGTCCATAACAATCCATTCCATGTCGTGCTCAAGAACTTGGCCTTTCTTCGACGTCAGTTTGGCGAATCTTGCATAAGGACTTAGGGTTTCACCCTTATAAAGCGCAATTAACCCAAGAACTAAAGCCCAACGATCATAGACAGCCGCTTGCATTCGCTGAGTGGGCGCTAGAGCAGTTGGAGGTTGATCCTAATTTTGGACGAAAAATAATCATGCGATTTAACGCCACTGGATTGTTTCTCTGGGGCTTTGTGAAATCTCGTGTCTATGCCGACAAACCACAGACGGTTGCCGCCTTAAAGGCCAACATCAGACGCGTCATTGGTGAAATTGAGCCACTTCTATGCGATAACGTAATCGAAAATTGATCTCCAGGATTCGAGTCACCAGGCGAAGCCGCGGCGGACATTTAGCTGATATAATTTTTAAAACATAATGTGCTCACATATGTTTTAAAATAAAAATAAAAACATGTTAGTTTAACTTATACAATTTGTTTTATTACATTACAAAGATCGAGCGTTCCTATTGAAAAACCCTTTATAAATACACATTTTGTGTAAAAACTGCGCTAAAAAGTGCTACTGAACACGCGCACCCGTAGTACTACTGGGTGCGTGTGTTTGCAGGAATGACAGTGTCAAATCAGCTACAATCTCAATATGTCGCACACAGTGTTTCTTGTTTCTTCTATAAAGGTACGTGTCCATTTGAGAGCAACTAGCGCGAGTGACTTTCGATAGTTACTGTTAAGAGGACATCCATTTGAGAGCAATTTGAGGAATTTTTACTATCAGCTAGATAACGAAACACTCGCCGAGTGCTTACTCTCAAAGATATCTATCAGGAGGATATCCATTTGAGATTTCTGTTTCATCAATTTCCTTTCTTTGTGTGTAGTGTGAAAGAAAAAATTAGTGAGGTGCAGATAGATAATCAATCATGAATGTACAAAAACTTCGAGCAATTGTTGTTGCACGTACACTGTTAAAGAGAAAGCAACAAAGACAGAAAAAATGTTGGATCAAGCCATGGATTCAGAGAAGGTGTGCATTTGGAGCATGTTCTACACTAATAAGAGAACTTACAATTGAAGATGGCCAACAATTTCGAAACTTTGTACGTATGAGTGCAGTGCAAGTGCAATTTATAATAGACTTAGTTGGACCAGTAATTGTCAAAATTGATACAAAATTAACGAGAGCTATTTCTGTTTATGAACGCGTTATGGTTACATTGCGTTTTCTGGGATCATGTTTGTATAGAGTTATTAATGGAATGTGAAAATGGAAATATACAAATTTGCGAATAGCTGCCATTTTAAATAATTATGGAGAGAACTATCCCAATACGAAACGTGTTCGTATTTCAGAAGTAACTGTCCGCTAATAAAAATAATATGTTTGTTCCTGCAGGAGTCCAAAACTGTCAGTAACTGTCAGAAGCATGCGCATTACAAATCTAAGCGTTCCAGCAAGAGTCGAACGACAGTCCAGGATTTCTTGTCCTCTGTTCCAGCTTGAGTCAGGGCAGTTTGCTGATAGTTTGAAAAGTTCACTGATTCTTCGGAAACTCATAGTCCGGTGCATGCGCAATGCGCATTAACCAAAACCATTTACCAACTTTAACTTCAATTATTGAACGCTGTCTATTATTAATATTATAACTCAACAAATAATAATTATTTGTCAGAAACGGATGATATTCCATGGATATTCCTCCATAATTTACAGGTTAAAAAATTATTTGGTTATTGTTTATTGTACTCTTTTTCTTCTGCTATTAAGTTCTCTAAAAATCCGGTGTTCCAGCAAAAATCAGAAACTAATCTAAGATCAGACATGCGCATTAAATCACAATCCCTGACTGTCAGGGATTTATCAGAGATTCTATGCAGGAACAAACCTAATATGTATACACTTGAGAGCAAAATGCTGCGAGTAAGCTATTTGATAGTAAAATGCATACTCTCTGATAGTTACTCGCAGACGCGTATCCACTTACGAGAACTACTCTCGAGAGGTTCTCGCGCTAGTAACACTCTCAAATAGACACGTACCTTAAAGTAAGAGAAACCCTGGAGGGCTTACTATTGTCAATATGCCAATAATAATGAAGGGCCGCCGATTTTTTGCCCAACTCTTCTATTTTTAACAAAGTCTCGATATCGTTGGACATTAGTGAATACTAGGTGATTCACAATTCATCATTTTGAACAGTTGACAAAACAGTTTTAAGAACCGTATTGACAATAATTGTCAATAGACGAATAATCATTGTTGGTGCCTGCATAAAAAAGTGATAAAATTGTCTCAACTTCTAACTTAAAATTTAAGACAAGCCGTCAACTTAGAGTTCACATCACCGATAGAAAGGCTAAGCAACGTTAGTACTTGGATGGGTTACCACGCAGAGAAGAGTCACGATGGCTGATCGCACCTTCTATTATAAGAAGCTCCATAGACTGTGGAGCTCCTATCCTTGGATAGGATGTAAGGTTGGAGGTCCATTGTATAAGAGATGATAAGTAAGTAAAAGATGCTATACCCACCAAAACTTGGGCATATAGCAAAATTTCAAGATTTTGGGTTGTTCGCATCTTGAAGTCAGTGTCTGGCCTTAGTAGCGAAAATAGGTAGACGTTAAATAAAAGTGTGGTGTGATAACAAAACTTCTGTAAGAGATAAATTGCTCGAGATGATTATATAAAATTATTGACGCATGATGTTGCAGTTTTAAAATAGATATTTTATAGGTAATAATTTCTATTTCGGACCAGAATCACAAAGTGTTTTAAACTACTAATATATATTTACCAAATTTCTCAAAATGAAGAATGTTCAACACATTCTTCATTTTGAGAAATTTGGTAAATATATATTACTTTTAAAATCGATAGTAATTATACTCAACAAGGTTGTGATCACTTACTCTTGCTTCCGAGATTCAACTTACCAACCTTGAGTTCTAGAAGAACTTATCTATCAATTTTGTTCTTATATAACTTGAATAATCATAGGATCGATTGCAGCGATCTTCTGGTACTGTTAAACTTCCAAGTACCACGAGGGAATGCTAGAAGAAAAATACTAGTCTATGTACCTTCTGCTGATAAGAATTTAATGTTGAAGTCGCCTATATATATATATTTCTTAATGTGTGATGAATTCAACAAACTGAGTGACTCTTGATATGTTCAATCATTATCTGTATGCTTTTTCCAATTTATTGAAAATAATAGTATTGACTTTAATCTAATTTTCTAATGAGCAAAATAGTTGTTTCATTGTTGTAATTTTAACTTTATTTCCTATCTCTTGAATTCCTGTTATTTGATTAATCGACTTTTCTAGTAATTACCTATTAATATGAAGCGCCTAATTGTCTTATTAATGGTTCTTTATTGTTAAACAATAAGGCTGTTTATTATCATTAATTATTATATCATAAATTGACACGAAAAACAAATGTTCTAAAATTAATGCTACAAACGGTTGTTCAAGGAAAATGGTCAAAATAAAATGAGACAAAAAATTTGTGATTAGAGAAAGAGACCATGGTTAAAAGATTTATAGATAATAAATCATTTTATTGAAGGAAATTACTTCTATCTAAGAGCCTACTATAATAATATGTTTATAAGTGACGAAAAGTCTATATTGATCTATTTGCTGGCAACGTACTTGCATAACTTCCAAAAACTAATTCTGAGACAGATGTTTGGTTTTTCCGAAATATTTGGCTAACCACATTTGGAGATTTTCCATACGCTTCCATGTAGTAATAGCTAAAGGTATTTTAAAATATGGTTCCATACATTCTAGTCGATAATTCCAAGGTTATTGTGTCCACACCAATATCAGGCAACTAAACAATAGAATTTCACATTTATACGTAAGACAAATAAAATAATGAACGTTCTGCGTCGAAGTTTCACCTATTTCGCACTCTGTCCACCGCTCATATTTACAAAAGCAATAAATCTGATTTAATGGACACGATAATTAAATTAAAGTGGGTTCCACGCGACTGCGTGTGGTAGATCAGAAATCTGACCTGCAGGGCTACTCTTTCCTTCCTCGGCTACGTGAAGGTATGCTATGATTATAAATAATACACCCATGGAATAATAACAGAGTGCATATTAGGTTTGTTTCAACACGGAATTATTGTATAACCTAATACGATTCTGTTAGGCCCTAAAGTAACCCCCCTTGAACGAGTTGAAATATCGACCTCAAACAAAATGTAGGATAAATGCAAGAACCCTAAACAAAGAAGGACTGATCAATTCATTCATAAAAATTTGAAGGTCATTTTCAACAGATTTCTCGTAACACGTCAGTGGATCCCCTATTGCCAAATTTGCCTCTAATTGCAATTTCAAAAATTTTCAGTCAAAATATCCAACCCAATATTATTTCAGAGACTGTATTAATGCAATCAAATGTGATTTTAAAGTACTTATATATGTGTTTTACGATATATATCTTACGATTTCAAGTGCGTTGTGCAAAAATCGTTGTCGATTTGACAACTGTGATAACTTGTGTTTTGTTAATCAGTGCACAGATTACTATGATATGATACAGAAATACTTTGATATGATGACATGACTGATGACAGTGATGACATTCCAAAGACAACCGAGACATTCTACATGACATTACATTATGTTAAAAGGTTAAAGCTGTCAAATTAAAACAAAGAGGATATTTAAATTTCAAATCTCCCGCTAAAGGGAATCCACTGACGTCACATAAGTGATAAACAAATGTGATTGGCTGTTAGTGATTGATCAGTCCTTCTTTGTTTAGGGTTCTTGGGATAAATGGTATAAAAATACTACTTTCTACATGCAAACGGAACTTTGGCAACTGATAGATGGCGTCAGAATAGCTGTTGACACATTTTTTTAGATAGCATAGTAGGCCGTTGTTGAAAATTAAAATCGAGTCATCCGTTTTCATCGAGTGAAAGACCATCGTTTACTCTAAATATTTAAATGTTTTAATTGAAGAATGTAAATATAATGTAATTGAAGAGGTTTGCATTCTCAAAAATATATATCTACAGGTTTATTGGAAGGAGATGCCGAAAACAAATGCTCCACGGGCCATGTGCCTCGTCTGGCATTGCTTTACATACTTAGCAATTGGCGTTGCATTACTCCGGTATCTCCATGGAAATCACCACCACATCCTTCATCGAGACAAACCACCAGACACTGACCGGTTTCGCGGTTATGCGCTCGTCAGAGTGGCATAGGTAGTGGAATCGATGAACGATGTTGCGACATGATTGCCTAATGGCAGTGACTATAGATTTCTATAGTCACTGCTAATGGGTATCGGGAATGTTAGTAGCGATGCGAAACAAAGAGGGCACGACTTCTCACCACTCTTCTCAATTCCGTTTCTACTGAAAGGAAAGGAAGCATATACTGTTAAAATTACATGCAAACAAAGTTATTTCTTAATATCATTAATACAATATTGCAAGGATCTTTGAAACTTTTATAGCACACTTTACTATGTATGGAAATGTTAATAAATATTCTAGTAGGTAATACAATATGCACTATGTTCTATGCATGAAATTTTTTGCGCAGTCTCATAAAAACAATATGGTTAATGGCTATCATTGGATAAATATTCATTTAGTTAATGGCCACATAAAGTATCATAAAATACAGTAAGTAATACCGTTAATACCACAATACAATTTGAAATTTATGCATAAAGTGCTTATTATATTATATTTTAAATGTCACATATGTATGAATATTATAAATTTAAAGTGCAGGGACGTATAAGCAGGTCTAGAATAGCTCAGTTGTTGGTAAATTCGAAATAAGAATCCAAGCGATGCATATCATAAAGGATTTTTATGTTATTTTGCTATATATATATATAGCTTACACTAGTGTAATTTACTGTGATTGATTACATAAATACAAGGGAAAAAATATGTTCGGCCCTTTAATGTCATGTAAATAATTTTAAGACTGATTACGTGCATGAGTTGGATTTTTGTTTTGACTGTAAGTATATTGTCTCTATGAAATACCAACTTGCAAAAACTGCCAATTACACAATATTTATATTTATCTTTTTACTGTAATACGTACTTCCCTATCTTATTAATTTATCCATTTATGTATCGCGTGATAAACACCTTACTGCCTGAATTATGCCTAAACAAACTAGGTACTTCTAATTAGACTGATGACAAGTGATAAAACAAATTATCACGTGTTTCATTGTAGATGTCGTATTTAAACGGCATTGATAGTTTTTACAATATTTAAAAAATAAATGAATAAGGATAAAATTAATAAACATAAATTGGTGATCGATATTTCAATTCAGACCGTTGTTATATTTTCCATCTAATACCCAGTGGCGGTTTTACCATAAGAGCTGCGGAGCTGCAGAACACATAAAATTTCATGTATTTAAGCTTTTAAGCATATTAAATATCAACAAAATACAAAATATTTAAAATTTAAAGAATCCAAATGCTCTCGCGCTAAAATAAATTTAGGAGCTTAGTATTATTTATTACGACGCGAGCTAGCCCCTTATGCAACCGCAACCTGATATACAAAATGTGTGCACAGCGAACAATTAGATCCGTCCTTTGTGTTTATTGGCCAATCAGGCACGTGACCCAGTACACGATCATACGAGCTTATGTGGCTGCAACAACAACAGCCACTGCAGTAAATTCAGTAATATTTCGTAATTGTAATAGGACGTTGTACGTGGTCGTTTATTTCTGTGAGCGGCACGGGTAAATATTTTCGTTTAGGCGTCCACAGATATTATTATACCTAGTTACTAAAATGAATAGCGTTTCGTTTGAAATTCGGTCAATCCGGTCTCGATTGAAATTCCCGGTTGAAGTTCAGAAGTGCCATGAAAACGCCTGACCTTGAAAATTTTAAAAGTTTAGCGGCTCCGGCCAGACTTAATATCCCGGAATTGAATTCGACCAATGTGACAACCCTAAGCAGAACAAATACAATTAATTATTGGAAGGAGATGCCGAAAACAACTACTCCACGGGCAATATGCCCCGACTGGCGTTGCATTACATCAACATCTCCATGGATGTCGCCACATCCTTCATCAAGACCAAATACCAGACAATGACCGGTTTCGATCTTGTTATGATCTCGTCAGACTGCCATAGGTATTGGAATCGATGAATGATCTGGCGACGTGATTGCCTAAGGGGCATAGTGAATGTTTGTAGTGGCGAGATACAGTGAAATACACTGCAGTGCCCTCTTTGGGTCTTTGCTACTACCTGTCTGACAATTATTGTCTAATTGACAGACAGATAACGATCTGCAGAAAGCAGATGCCATTACAGCGACCTCTATTGTCTTTGAGGAAGACAATCCTATTTAATTATTGGAAGGAGATGCCGAAAACAACTACTCCACGGGCAATATGCCCCGACTGGCGTTGCATTACATCAACATCTCCATGGATGTCGCCACATCCTTCATCAAGACCAAATACCAGACAATGACCGGTTTCGATCTTGTTCTGATCTCGTCAGACTGCCATAGGTATTGGAATCGATGAATGATCTGGCGACGTGATTGCCTAAGGGGCATAGTGAATGTTTGTAGTGGCGAGATACAGTGAAATACACTGCAGTGCCCTCTTTGGGTCTTTGCTACTACCTGTCTGACAATTATTGTCTAATTGACAGACAGATAACGATCTGCAGAAAGCAGATGCCATTACAGCGACCTCTATTGTCTTTGAGGAAGACAATCCTATTTAATTATTGGAAGGAGATGCCGAAAACAACTACTCCACGGGCAATATGCCCCGACTGGCGTTGCATTACATCAACATCTCCATGGATGTCGCCACATCCTTCATCAAGACCAAATACCAGACAATGACCGGTTTCGATCTTGTTATGATCTCGTCAGACTGCCATAGGTATTGGAATCGATGAATGATCTGGCGACGTGATTGCCTAAGGGGCATAGTGAATGTTTGTAGTGGCGAGATACAGTGAAATACACTGCAGTGCCCTCTTTGGGTCTTTGCTACTACCTGTCTGACAATAGTAGCAAAGACCCAAAGAGGGCACTGCAGTGTATTTCACTGTATCTCGCCACTACAAACATTCACTATGCCCCTTAGGCAATCACGTCGCCAGATCATTCATCGATTCCAATACCTATGGCAGTCTGACGAGATCATAACAAGATCGAAACCGGTCATTGTCTGGTATTTGGTCTTGATGAAGGATGTGGCGACATCCATGGAGATGTTGATGTAATGCAACGCCAGTCGGGGCATATTGCCCGTGGAGTAGTTGTTTTCGGCATCTCCTTCCAATAATTAAATAGGATTGTCTTCCTCAAAGACAATAGAGGTCGCTGTAATGGCATCTGCTTTCTGCAGATCGTTATCTGTCTGTCAATTAGACAATAATTGTCAGACAGGTAGTAGCAAAGACCCAAAGAGGGCACTGCAGTGTATTTCACTGTATCTCGCCACTACAAACATTCACTATGCCCCTTAGGCAATCACGTCGCCAGATCATTCATCGATTCCAATACCTATGGCAGTCTGACGAGATCATAACAAGATCGAAACCGGTCATTGTCTGGTATTTGGTCTTGATGAAGGATGTGGCGACATCCATGGAGATGTTGATGTAATGCAACGCCAGTCGGGGCATATTGCCCGTGGAGTAGTTGTTTTCGGCATCTCCTTCCAATAATTAAATAGGATTGTCTTCCTCAAAGACAATAGAGGTCGCTGTAATGGCATCTGCTTTCTGCAGATCGTTATCTGTCTGTCAATTAGACAATAATTGTCAGACAGGTAGTAGCAAAGACCCAAAGAGGGCACTGCAGTGTATTTCACTGTATCTCGCCACTACAAAAATACAATTAATGTTCACGCGCCGCCACTGCTAATACCTATATAAACGGGTTTGTATATTTTGCAGGGTTATCTACACAAACCCGCCGAAAAAGTAGATATTTCCAATCAGTTAATATGAGATTAGATATGAGATAGTACCTCTGATAAAATTGAACTATTATAAAAATATGTTTTCTGAGAAATATCAATAATTTTGATAAACTGATATCTACGTACTGTCTTGGTCTGGTAAATATTTAAATCCAAATACCTGCACCAGGTTTATAAATACTAAATTCGGTGTATTTAAATCTAGATAACTAATGGCATAAATATATAACGGAAAAATAAGCCAAATTTTGACAGTTCCCAAAGTCATTAATATTTAAATTCGAATTTGCTCCAAAATAAAAATGCCGGTCTTAGGCGAATCAACAACAACACGAAATTTATCTGCGTCAATTCCATTTATAAACGTTCCCTAAATACTCATTCAAGCTTTGATCGAAACCACCGAAAATTATAATCGAATCGAATCGAAACAAACGAAACGAATTTTCTAGGCTAACATGGTCAAATTCTGAATATAAATTGTCGCACAAAATTACATGAGATCATTAATTTATTGTACTATAATAATAATAAAAAAGTACTTATTGGTGAACAATAATACACTCATAAAAAGGTAAACCAAACTATCTCAACAAAATTCATATTACACTGAGAAAGGGATTTAATTGAGATAAGTAAAATTTCTTACCACCGATTAAATTAATTATTTGTATTTGGCGAATTAAAGATCCAATTGGTATTAACATGGCATTTGGTTCAATGGCAATATTAAATATTTAATATTATCTAATAAATTTAATAGCCAAGGAGAAAAATTTTTAATCTGCTGAATTAAACGTTTATATTTCGCAAACGGATTTATTTGGTACATTTAATTTAGTTTACTATTGAAAAATAAACTTTAGTTTTTCAAAATTAGACAAATAGGTATTTATAATTACCAAATATATAATATTGAAGTGTAGGCTTGATATTGAACAGATTATTGCATTAATTTATAGAAAATCAAATTTTGTAGGAAATGGGATAAATTGTTTAAATAATTTATTTATGACCTGTAATAATTGTAGAAAATGCATATAAAACTTTTCACTGAGAACCAAAGCTTTGCACTGGGTTCGTATGCCACAGTCTTCCAGACTGAAGTCTTTGCTATCCTAATGGCAGCAAACAAGGAAGAAGTAAGGAACTGTACAGAGCAAAATATTTATTTCTGCTTCGACAGTCAGGCGGCCTTAAAGGCTTTACCATCTCCAAGGACAAGATCCGCTCTTGTCCAAGAGTGCGGAAATACCCTGGAGGGGCTGGCCAGAGGAAAAGAGGTTAAATTGGTGTGGGTACCAGGTCATAGTGGAATCCCAGGGAACGAAAGAGCCGATGAACTGGCTTGACTCGGATCTCAGGGACCCGGCCAAGGAACTGAACAGATTTTAGGCATTACACGAAGGCAGGTCAACATGGCTCTTAATGATTGAACTCTTGAAACACTAAGTAAAAACTGGAGAAGGAGTGGAAGTTGTAGACAAGCTCGCAACTTTATAGTGGAGCCAAGCAAAACCAAAGCGCCCTGGCTGTCAAATCGTAGCCGGAAGGCTCTAAACCAGTTGGTGGGAGTTTTAACAGGTCACTGCAGGCTTAGAAGACATCTATCATTGATGGATGTTGAGTGAGACCCTATCTGCCCAAAGTGCGGGGAGGGCGACGAAACGCCTTCCCACTTCTTGGCAGAATGTGTGGCTTTCGGGAGACTAAGATACAACATCTGGGAGGCCGGGGAGCTGCAAGGGGAAGAGGCCAGTTCCCTTGAATGGACCGATATTTTGACCTACATTAGAAGGTCGAGAAGGTTCGACGAGGGAAGAGGTGACGGAGTTAGGTAGGGGACGACAGGGGTAGGCAAAAAGGGCCCGCTTGTGGCCTAATTGCCAGGTCTTGGCCGCCCCATACACCACTACTACTAGGTTTCACTGAGAACTCGAAAACATATACTTATACACCTAAGTAATGAAAAAATATCGATAGAACCACATAGGCAATTATAGATTATAATAATATCCACCACCACTATACCCACCACTATCAACTATCGCGCCCAACTGGCTTGCACCTCCTGAAAAGCGACAGTGCAAAGAGAGGATGTAATTGCCACAAATTTTTTTGACGCGTATTTATGACGATAAATTTTTAGGTTATCACCTCGTCGTTTGATATCTCCAAGCGATGTCCCCGTAATATCCGTGTTTGAAATAAATCTATCAATAAATATGAGGACAATGCAAAAACGTGTATTATTCTAAAAATTAAAAAATTAATAATAGTAACGAGAAAAATTAAAAACTTTATTGAATCATAATAAGTATTTGATAATTTCATTAACCTCTTGGCTAACCTTTTGGCTTAATCCTTTATAAAGAAAGATATGAAAGTATAATACTCGTCCTGCCTAGATTTTAAAATAATTATTTTACTCCATAAATCCCCTACTACTAATACTAGTTCTACCACAGAGGCATTTGGTTTGCGACATTCAAATACATAAAACTACATGTGAATAGTTATTGCTGTGACATCAAATGTAGACCACTGTCGTGGGATTAGATATTGCACGCAACATCAGTGTGATCATCTAGGGGGACCTTATTTTATTATACAGTAAAATCAGCAAAATAGTGTGCCTGATAGGTTACTGAAATTCATAATTTTTACAACGGCGCAGTAAAAGGCAAATCTCTAATGGAATGGCAACATCGTGCAATTCATATTTTATGGTCCCGGGAGAAAGCAGTTCCATTGCAAAATTTACAGAGTATATTCAGCATCGATATAAAAAGGGGTCATGAACCGAGAACAATAGAAAATTTACTAAGCGCAGTTTCTGATATGTGCATTATGCTTATAGTAAGTTTTTCTTCTACCTATACGACAACTGCGAACACATTTAGATTGCTGGTTAAATTTCCGATGTTCATTATGATATTCTACATGCTTCAAAATATTTTTAATTTTGTTTCACAGTTTTCTTTCTATCAAAAAAATCGTAAACTCTGCTCAACGCACCCATTTCTAAAGCCTATATATTGTCAAAAAAGCAATTTCGAAATATTTTCTAGGCGTTCTAAAACAAGAACTTGTATCCTTAATACAGTAAAAGATTTTAACCACAAATGATTAGAGATAGCCCCTAGGAAAACTCCTAATACCGGACAAGGGCTTACCAGTAGTCAAGCATCCTTTACTGTTTTCTTCGTAATTGAATTCTCCAGAAGTTCCTCTATTTCTTAAAACTCACAAAAACAAATTTGGGAAATTGGAAATATCAAATTCAGGTAGGTATTTCAAATGGTATTGGTACAATGAAAACATCTTCAATTAGTAATTATTATTACCCCTGAGATTATCCGTATAGTATAGAAAAATCATTAACAATGCTAAATTAGCTATTTACCTAACAAGTGCGGAAAATAAATTTTTCCGCACGAGTCTGCCGTTCACCGAACGACGCGTAGCGGAGTTCGGTGAAGCAGACGAGTGCAGAGAAATACATTTTCCGCAAATGTTAGGTACAATAGTTTTTCTACAGACGTGCGGAAATAAGTATATATAATTCGTAATAATTTAATAACTTTTAATAACTATGGCAAACATTAACAATACATAGTAAACAACAAAGAATAAAATTATTCTTTGTTATAATTAACATGGTAGGTAACCGAAAACTGGCAATTATAAGCATTATTAATTAAACTGGGAGCATTTTGATGGTGAGCTTCGTTAGCAATAATGTTGACACTTTTTCTTCTCAACTTGTCATGCTGGTGCTGTTTCACTAGTTCATTGTTGTCAGCAATAGCATCAATTTCACACGCGAAACTTGTAGAAGGTAAGGGCGAAGGCGGAGGTACACTTTCCTCGAAATTTTCTCCTTTAGAATATAGAATTTGGTTGGCTATTCGTTTTTTGTTCCCCATGGATTCGTCCACATATGATTCTGCAACTTTCGTCGATTGCCATCCCCCGAGACGTTTCAAATTAGTAATACCCACTCCAGCGTCAGCCAACATGGTAGCCGAAGAGCGTCTATAACAATGTCCAGTAAAGCTCTCTGGATTTGGAAGTTTCAAAAAAGCAGCCACATCGGATGGCATCTTACCAAACTTATTAATGCCAACAGTTTGAATAGTACATGTACCTTTTTGGAAATTAACAAAAAACCTTTGATGCGGTGTACTTTTGGGACGCAGAGACATGTACTTCTTGATTAAATTAAGATTTTTTTCTCCAGTTATTACAAAGCTTCTACTCTGGTGAGTCTTGCTATCCGGTATTTTCACCAAAAATAAATCTCCTTGTTCGACTACGTTTTCACACAACAGATAAGTCAATTCTTCGCGCCTACAGGCTCCAGCGATTCCAATGATAGTTGCGACTTTGATTAGTAAATAAGTATCGTCAGGCGCAACGCTTAAAAATTTTTCAATATGTTCCTGATTTAACACTTTATACTTTTTTGGTCTAAAACCTATCATTTTCTTTTTTAAAAAAGCAATCAATTTAAAATGCCTGCTAATATCAACGTTTTTCTTAATTTTTAGTATAGATTTCACCATTGAGTACTTGGACCACATTGTAGAAGGTTGAAAATTCTTTGAAATTTCTTGAAAGTAAACTAAAAGTACCTCTTCTTTACTGATGTTCGTTATTTTCTTGTTGATGCACCATTTGACGAACTTTTCGTATTCTTGAATGTACCTGACTTTGGATTTTTCTGGAAGCAAATTCATATCTACTTCTTTTGCTGCGCTCAAAATATATTCTGGAACCCCGTCTTCCATGGCCAGATTGTCAAATTCACCTTCAATCATTCTAATAATGCAGAATTACGAAAAATACACACTTTTAAAAAGCAATTAATCACAAATAAATAATAATAATATCGAAATGTCAGTTTGTTGATTTCTAATGATTGTTTAAGCGTCCTTAGTAACTTGGAAATCTGGTAGCTAAGCAAGACGAAATGCATTAAGCCTGTTACACACTCTGAGATACATATCAGAGACGGTCAATTAATGAATTAATAAATAATAAATAATTATTGTTGCTGCAGTCCATGTTGGTACAAAATATTGTTATAATTTCCTGTTATCTCCATTCACGTTGAGATATGCATTGATATGTGTATCGCGACAAACAACGATGCGTGTATAGTAATTTTCAATATTACGTGCGGAAAAATATTTCTGCACTAGTGCGAAAATTTTTTCCGAACTAGTGCGGGAAAATCAATTTTCCGCACGAAAATCAGTGCGGAAAATCGGGTTTTCCGCACGGCTATAGAAAAAATTTGTTACCTTTGACACGGTCTCATTTATAATACAATATAGTGGCATTACAGTTAGGTAATTCTAGATTCAATAAATTTCATTTAATTCATAATCACTAGTATTATTCATATCTTAAAGCAAAATTCTTACATATTATGAATATTCACTTTAAAACTAATGATAATAGGGGTTTTCAACCAATCCGCCTCCTAGTATTTCGCTATAACTTGCCTATATTTTTCAAACACCAAATTGCTATATTTTATGACAACTATTTATTTTTAATAGGTATTCGAGTTGTTAGCAAATCTTATTAATGAATAAAAAAATTAATTAAATATTAATGAGAGAAAGAACGGCAAAATTCCGACTCCGTGCAACGTTGCAAAAGTTTTGGGAGAACTTGCTTCCGACGCCAAAGGCGTACTGTTTTTGGAAGGGTTGGGTATGATAATAAAACATCAAAAAAGGAATTTTAAGAAAATCACTACTATACATTGCAACAGCAAAAGCTTGTGATATTAGAAATTAAATTAGTATCGGAGTTTTAATGTAGGGAATATGAATTGAAACTTGAACACTTAAAATTCTGAATTAAGGTGGTACACCTACTACATTACAAAAACTTATATATACAGTAGTGTAAAAAAGTATTTTTCAGTTTTTCAAAGATACCCAAACTCTGTATACAGGGTTCAATTACATTTAAAAGTGAAATATAATTTAAAATAAGAAAGATGTACATGGTGTTAGTTTTTAATTCAACTTTTTGTTTCAAGTTATTTGACTTACTGTTTTCAAAATAACTCTTTAAAAGCCTCATAATGGTGATTTTCTCTTAGATTAGTATAAAGGATACCTTTAAAAATTACCTTGGTTACACAACTGATTTTAATTTTTGTGTGCAAACGTTGCATGTTGGCTTCACACTTACCAAACATTATAGGTTTTTTAATTTGTTATGCAGCAAAGTGCTGAATGATGCCTTAGCTTCTTGCTTGGAGTCTTGTTTTGACCATATTTAAGTATGTGTGTACGTAACTCTAAAAACTAACACATCAGCCATATTTTAAAAAATAACAAAAGCAATTCCATAATATAATATAGTATATATATACTATATTCCGTAAAATGATAAGGAAGCCAGCCAGCACGCCCCTGAAAATCCGTAAATATGGCGTGACAAATATAGCGACCGAATAACCAAACAAAACTTGGCAAAATTTACCTGTAGAAAGACAGTTTTGAATATAAAGAATTCATTTTTCCATACACTTGACACTGATGCACCATTTTCTGAAGAATAGTAATAAAATCCTTACGAAAAACAATGAAAAATTCACAAAAGCAAAATTCCGACTGCCAGCAACACCGCACAAAAGAAATACTATAAAATACTACGATTCACGTGGTTGTTACCGGTATCAATGAACATGCGGATTGGAGTAGGGAGCAATGATGCCTGTTCATTCCATTTTTGCGTTATGAAGTTAGTTTTTATCGCAACGTTTTTAACAAAATATGATTTATCTACTTAACTAGGAAACGGGAAAATATTTTTATGTAATATTTTAACCTTAACCCATAATCATGGTAGTTTAAATGTGAAAATATAAATTACACAATTGACAGTTTGGCAACAGTTTTTCGTACAATCATAAAGTAGACCTTGCAGTTGACCAGATAAAGAGTAAACAAGGGGATCTCTGATTGCTTTAAAATGTAAACAATTACATCTCCCTTGTCTTATAAATCTATGTGTATAACTGAACCTACACAGAATTTCGAGCAAAATGCTAATTTCTGAACACATTCATTCCGATTTGGGATGAGTCAGCCCGGCGATTTATGCACCGATTCACAAAAAAAAAACCGACAATGGAAACAAACGATTATAAATGGCGCATTGTAAAGTATTCGCACAACAGGTGGACTTAAATTAATCCATATTAATGAACAGGAAGTCTGACATAATTCAAACTACACCGCTTGCACACGGAGTGCTAGGGGAAGCAGAGAGGCGAAAAGCAAACAAGCCAAGTTCAATAGAAACGTATATGAAACGGCGAATAATTTACGTATTTCAAAGAAATCGCATTTGTTTATTTACACGGAACTGAGCTCGAAACTATCGAATAAATCGAATTTCAGGACAATGTGTCTAAAGTGTATTTTTTTATTGAACTGATTTATTTATTACACCTGGAGAGTGTGCCAGATACAATAAAAAATATAATAATTACGAAAAAATTAAAGCAGATATCTTGAAAGAAACAAAGTAAAAATATACTGATAATTTTTCTAAATACGCAAAAAAATTCACTATGATAGAATAACGTGGTGTAAAGCCACACCTGCGATCATACCAATAATCTTGAATGCAGTTAGCCTACGACTCCAGGTACTTTAATTTATTCTTTAATTCTGGATTTGAGCATTCCACTAATTTGATTACGAAACCAAGCATCGTAGCTTGCAGCGAAGATATTATTTTTTTCGTTAATTCACAGGTTTGGCGGGTTCAATACATCCACAACTTACAACTATATGCCAGAATTACTAGTCCACGAGTTTATAAAAACAACATCCGAAGCACAAAAAAGATGGTTGATTTGATAATTATTTCAGTTTTCAAAGACTAAAGAACGAAGAACTGAACTCATATTTTCCACTTCTCGTAAAAAGTGAAATAGCTCAAACAGTCGTGTCTCCATTTTGAAGGTCAAGACTCCATAAAGGCTTGTTCGGATAGTTCGACACTTGTTTGGATTGCCTCCATGTAACGGTCTCGTTTTTAGTAACTAAAACAAAATACCTTTCTTAGTTGATTTAAACTAATAATTCTTGTCTCATTCTGTGTTTCTGCCTTCTTGTTAAATGCCAATCCTGTATTTAAAGTAGGTATTATAGGTATTCGGTGTATATTAAGTGACTATAATCCCAACTTCACTCTCTGTGTTTGTGCGTTGGTTCTATCTCCATTACATAGTCCTAGGTTTGCATAATCTGAGGTTCAGAACAATATAGTGACGCCATCTCGTGTTAAAAACTTGAGCGGATGGACGAAGTAAGAGAACGAGAGGGGGAGCGAAAAAAACATGGCGAGAATACGTATTACCGAGCAGTTGGTGCAAGAGTCTCTCTGAATTTTTGAGATAGAAAAAAAGTGATGCAACAAAAATATTACGAGTGTAATATAGCAGAAACCCTGAATTTGATTTTCTATAGTGATTAGAAGAAAAAACGATCGTTTATTATGATTTCATTGTACTTGGACAGCAAACGTATGAAAAACGTTAAGTTCTGCAACCCCTGTAGTTGATGTGAGTATCTGTGAGTATTATCTATCTATTTTGGAAGTGCTTCTTGAACACCTTGCGTATACCGTGCCTTATTCTACTAACTTACCTATGCCTAGGCCGCGTGTGCGAAAGAATTTAAGGACCCTTACCGTTACCTCGCGGACTGAACATATCTAAAACTTACCTTTTTATGTCGAGTCTAGTATATCCTAATTATCTCTCATGTATCTAAATTTGAGAGTACTTGTTAAAATATGTACTTTATATGTTTCTATATGTGTTTAATGTTCGTAAATGTATAGTTGAATATCATTACATTAAAACTAACTTTGTTGCAGACAGATGAATGCATAGGCAGATGAACTTGCTAGAAAGTGATCTGAAATGGCTTTCATAAGACCGGATCCAGCTTATGGAATCGTTTACAGCGCTGCCAGAATGGCCCTGTGGAAATAGATAGAACTAGAACATAGGAATTACTTGATCTTAAAATTAGGACAGGGTCATGCTAAGGCACTGATGGAAAATCGTTCGCAGAAAAGAACGGTGGAGATGCTGGGCACGAATGATAGGATTCATTTCATAACAGGGCACTTCCATCTTTATAATCTAAGATTTGCAGAAAGCCCGGTATGCTGGATCTGTGATGATGCAGACAAGACTGCGATGCAGATTCTGGGTGAATGTGAGGGATACGCTCGTATGACTAACTGGGTAAACCATTCTTGGAACCTTGGGAGTTAATATAAAGGAAATTTCAGCGGATAGACTTTTGGAATTCATGCAAAGAACAAATATGTTCGGTGAATAGAGAGTCAGTGATGGCACGATAAGTTTGCAATCACATAGGCTTGTCTAGCAGAGTTGCATGACTATTTCAACAATAATAATTTTCTTTAAAAGAATACCAGGATAAAAGTATAAATCAAAATAAATTTTCTTCGGCCAAGGAAAGTTACCTACAAAACAAAAAACTTTTTCACTTACAAATAAGTAAGTACATACTATTGGAAATTCTTTAACCAGTCAGAAAAAGAACATTTCTGGTCACATATTGAGAATAAATAAGTATAAATTATTGATAGTACTTAGCAGTATGAGAAACAATCAAGGAAATAAGCAATAAATTGGGGGAATAAACTGTATATTTTGCTCTAACTTATTAAGGTGACATGAGCAGGAAGCTTTTATTACCTGTACTGATTATTTATCAGCGATAAGACATGCAAACACAACAGCTACATTTATGGTAACTGGGACATGATAATTGCATAAGTAATAATAATTATATTGACAGTATATTGAATTGTTGAGCACCCATCTTACCGAGAAATTTAAAAACTGTGACTAGACTTCATTAATCACAATCGATATATACCTAAAAGAAACAATCAAGGTTTACACGAAACCAGTGCAGCTATAGAAAATTTGCCTAAAACTGCTGTAAGTTAAGAAACACGTAATGAAACATAACTATTGTCGAAAACTGTATTTTTTACTGATTTAAGTAAACCCATACTTCGCCTTTGGCTGCCTAATGTGATCATTAATCTGTCTCTATACTATTTTTTTCTTATATTCTGAGCCGCGCTGGACACGTAGTAGTGTAAGACCAATAGATATAAATTCACTTATTCTGTGATTTTAGCTGAATGTAAATCATTAATCTAGCAGTATCCTTAAACAAGGAATGTATAATTTGTGTTAATTAAATTCTATTAGAAGGATACTTGTGAGGAATAATCCATTTTTCATTAACGTAATGAAAGCAAGATGAAAACGTCCTCAGAATATTGTTACTAATTATCCTGAGTACCTAATATTATACTTGCATGAATAGGTATAATAAAAAACACCAATGAGGTACTCTGAAAGAAAGAATAATCTAGACATTAATTTTTAATTAATAAAATATTATTCGACAACTTCCAAAATTGTCGGCTTATTCAGGTATGTGTTTCATTGCGAACGCTGAGACTAATAACGATATCATCCTTTTGTTTTTAAGAACAATGCTTATTTGTAAGTGAAAAAATGGAATGCGGTGATAACGTCACGTTAAACGTTTTGCACATTTGTTTGAGAACCTAAAACACGGTTTTAGTACATTAAAAGGCTTAAATTTCTACGCCTTTTTTAGCTCCGCAGGAGTAGTAGTCATTCAGCTTCTTTTTTTACGGTGCTTCCGATCTAATTAATGGCTCCCCATCAGCTGCCTCGATTTAGTTGTCGCCTAATAATTTATTATATCCGCCGTTGAACTAATTATCCATGCAGGCGAGCAATTATGTGCAATTCGCTATGCAATTATGCGAGTATTTGCTCTTCGGCAAAGAAGGCCGTCCTTAATTAGACCGACCGATCTTTTGTGCCGATTTCTAATTACGGGACGCTCAAAAAGATGTTCATAATATACACTGCCACCAGATACTGCCTATCTTCCGATTAATTACCTAGGTAATAATAGGTAAACAAGTTTTATTATTTTCAGGTGAACTAGTCTTTCCTTTTTGCTTCAATATTCTGCTCTACATATTTGAAATCAATCAGTTCTTTTCAGAGCTAAATTACATCACTCAAGATTCCAGTAAGTACAATTAAAAAGACAATTTTAAGGTTAACTAAAAAAATTTCGTATTTCATGCAGTTTGACACATTATGCCTTTTCCTGCCGAACAAAACGTCTTTACTTTAATGGCTCATTTTCGGAGTGGAACTAGAAAACGAAGACGGATTATTAATATACTATTTGCAATATTGCATTGAACAATTTATGCTCCAATTTTCAACTCATTGGTCATGAAACCTTCTTAAACCATAAACGTGCAATTCTTGAAGATATTTCAAACCAAACACTACCTTTGCAAATGTAGTGATATACAGGGTACGAAAGTACATGAGTTCGGTAGTCTGGTACAATAAGAAAGAAGATAAACTCTTGTGTAAGGCAGTTAGACAGAGATATAACATATCCATAGATGCCATACTTTAGATTTTATTTTATGAGCTACGCCTACTGACCAGTGAAGCCGGATGTGTACGCCCCCAAGGTAAAATACGTGTACACCCCTCTCCACTGTACCTATTCAGATCGGGGACCTCTAGGCGTGGCTCGGGGCTCGGAAGTGGGCAAACCCCTTCACCCTCTTAAGTTGTTTTATGACTATACTTCTTACAGCGCGGAGTCTAACAGAGTCGTACTCAGGTCACTGGCCTTGCCAGCTGACTGACAGTCCGTAAATAACTTTTAGTTATTTACGGAACGTTGTAATAATCGGTCGGTGACGCATAAATAAATTTCTCTTTTACGTCTTTTACGTTCTAGCGTGCTCGTATTCGCCGTGTATACTATAAACGTTTACTAATATTACTATCAATAACTATTAATGAGAGAAGTAAATCAAGTAAGATGCCAAAGGAGAGAAGAAATAGACGTGAAGTATTTCAAATGTGGTTTGACAGTGATCCTGAATATTACAAGGACATACGCATTAAAGAAAGTGACTTGTTTTGTACTGTGCGTGATCGCATTATAAATTCTTCTGACTAAACTCAAGTGAATAGACATTTGAACAGCCATGCCTCGTCCAGCGCTGATAACTCGGAATTTTTCTATGAACTTACAGAAGCCTTTCTTGCAAGTAATATTCCGTTAAGCAAACTAGAGAACCCTAAATTACGTACGTTTTTAGAAAAATATACTGACCGAAAACTGCCACATGAAAGCACGTTAAGATTAAGATATGTCGATCGGGTTTACAACGATGTAGTGACATCAATTCGTCAAGACATTGCGGAAAATTTTGTGTATTTTATTATAGACGAAGCAACTGATGCTTGTGGACGTTCAGTCGCCAACTTTTTAATTGGTGCGTTAAAAAGTGACATTGCTAGTGATAGCCACCTATTGGCTTTTAAGGTGCTGGACAAAACCAATCATGAGACCATTATAAGTTTTGTTATTGATTGTTTTGAATATATGTGGCCCGATCAAGATTCCTCAGATAAAGTCCTTGTCATGTTAAGTGACGCAGCCGCATACATGTTAAAAGCAGGACAGATTTTATCCCAAAAATATAAGAAAATGGTTCATTTTACATGTGCTGCTCATGCACTCAATCGGGTAGCAGAGAAAATAAGGGAAAGTTTCCCTTTAGTAAATACTTTCATATCAACCGTCAAAAAGGTTTTCATTAAGGCGCCTATACGAAGGGATGTTTTTAGGGAGGTTCTACCAGACATACCTCTGCCTCCTGAACCAGTTATAACTAGATGGGGTACTTGGTTAGAAGCCGTAGGGTATTATGCCAAACATTTCGATGGTATAAAAGATGTTATTTGTAGATTTAATCCAAATGAAAGCAGCGCCATACACAGACTCCATGACATACTAAAGGACCAAAGTATTCGCGATGACATACACTACATTAATAAACACTATGGTTTCTTAGTTACTGCAATCACGAAATTGGAAACACATGGATTACCGTTAAAAGAAAAAATGCAAAACGTGTTAAAAAGGAATACAGGATATCCCATTTTGGAAAACATAAGCAAAGTGTTAGCTGGGACCTGCCAGGAGTTGCCAGCCAATATACTAATGTACAGTTCATGCCTCAACCATTTTCCGTACTGCCCGTTATCTTCAGTAGACGTTGAACGGTCTTTTTCCCTGCACAAATTAATACTGAGTGATAGACGTCGCCGTTTCACTCCAGAACACTTAGAGAAACACGTGATAATATGTTATAACAACCGCCAATTTGCCAGCGAAACCTTCTCTGAACACTAAGGATTGTCAGGTAAGAGTTGTCACTTTTACGTAGGTATTTTCTTAATTTATATAGATATTATATCCTTGACTTATTCGTGGCATTTGGTAATAATAATATGCACATTGCGTCATAATTTATTGATATTTCCATTTGTAACCTTAGTACGATCCTGTTAAACTCCGCGCTCGCACGAAGTATATTTATGACACATACTGTCGCGATCATGAAACAATGTAAAATGTAACCATCTTCGTCTTTTCTTACTCATGTCTATTTACGTATTCTGCTGCTCTTCTCATAACAGAATCGACCGAGCTCTTCTACTTTCGTACGCTGTACGTAAAAGTAGTACATTTACTGAATGTGTTTTGTTTGTTAAGATTTTAAACTAATCCGATATTTTATAGAAAATACATAGAGGTATAAAAAAACAGGACACCTGTAGATATTGGTTCGATGTATAATGAATGGTTCTTCCTTTCGTCATCTTTTGAAAAGTTTTATTAGCCATTTAACTTCTTTTAAGTGAGTAAATTTCAATAGCTTAGCTTGAGGTAATTATAACGCCGCCTTCGGCATCTCTTTTATGTAAAAGTAAACAACGAAAAGCTGAAGATTTTTTGTGTGGGAACAGCAGTAATCAATTTGGAATTGATTGTTTTCCCTAAACACGTTATCTGCGTACTGATACAAAGGAAATCTTCCGAAGTAATCTGGGATAAACAATAGAGAGGATGCCAATTAGGATTCTTTCCTTCAAAAACTTCGGTTATAATTCCAAGAAGAATTCCTACCCTTAAGTAGGCTTGTTATAAATAATAAGCTGAAGGATAAAACTCTAATATGAAACAAACCAAGTAAAAAAAATTTAATGCGATTACTGATTAATGATTGCATTAATTACAAAATATCTTGGTATCATTATTGATCACATCGCTTTATATACCAAATGATTATACTTTTTATAGAATACTTTTCATTTTTAATGTGACTAAACAGATGTTGAACATACCTATAACACAAATGGGGTAAACAATAATAAGCATTAATAAAAAGTCACATAATACCTAGAGGTTTTGATAAATACGATGTTTCTAGTTCCTTAAGTGTTTTAAAATAGTAACCAAATAGTCTAATACTTACTACTAAGTATAATAAAGCCACTGTTTGACTGTTTGAATAAAGCCAATATGTGGGGAAATGTATTTCCCGAGTTTGTACTTAGTTGTATCTCTGCTAAAGAATTTAATAAGATGCGCAACTGAGTGGATTCGAGATTGTATTCATCTAAGGTTCTACGAGAATAGACTAGATTTCCTTACTCTGGTTTCACCTCAAAGCAAATAAATCTTTCGCCTATTGGCGTACTAGATTTCCGAATGATATTTAGTACTATATGAGCTAACCCGCTACATTGTCCCCCTAAAGGAAGGAAAATATTCAATAATGAAACTTTACCTTTTTAATGTTTCATATAGCACACGTTTTCACACATAAATGTACTATTAGAGTACCTAACCTATAAAACGACATTATATCCAAATCTGTCAAATATATTATCTCAACGCACCCTGTTCGTGGTTTTTACTTTTAATCACATGAACTTCCGCATATAAGCCAGATAAAAGACCATAAAAGAACCATAATATCAAAAAGTGAGGAACTCCAAATAAAAAATACAGGGTGACATTGGGAGGGTCAGCTCCCTAGAACTCTTTTATTGCTTCAGATAAAAAAATTGGAGTTTGGGGGCTTCTACAAAATAGACAACGTTAATAGACCTTTTTTTACATTTTTGGAATCAGCGGATCATTTTACGTATGATAGTACAAACCAAACTAGATATTTCATTCAGTTTAGTTTTAATTACCTTAAAAATTATGCGATTATGACTATAATAGTACCAAAAATCTAAGAAAACAACGTCTTAAAAAAACGATCTACCTACCCCGGTTACCCTTGAAAATTTTTCAAATTTTGGGAAGAAATACCGAGAGAAATACCTAACAACTAAAATAGAATAAAAACCTCAAGTCAAATTCTAAATCAAAAGTAATTAATTTATGGAATTCAAAAAGATCTATCTTACGTAAAATGATCAGATAATTAAAAAAACGTCAAAAAATGTAGAATGTACATGCCGTTTAAAAATCAATAGTTATAGGGTCACTTCCTGTCAAACAGGAAATAGCTTGTAATTCAAAATTATCCCAGAAAATTGTTAATGTCACGTAAAGTAATGGTGAACCAATAAAAAAGTTTCATGCTGTACCCACTTCCAGTTATCACCCCGTATGTACAAAATAAAAATAACCCTGTAATTGTTTTAATTTAATGGAAACTTAACCATATTAATAATAGTGTTACTCTGTATATCAACTACGACGTCACCTATCTCTTTCCCTTGTTTTATAATAGGCCCTAATTGCTTCCAACAGGATCTATTCCCTTTTCCGATAACGGATGAGCTGCTCATGTTTTGTAATTCATTTGTTCATTCTATATTCAAATTTATGGCCGACTCAACCGAGGTCATTAATAAAATCCCTATCTCGACTAGACTCGTCTCGAAACAGACTAGATTGCATTTATTTCTGGGTGTAATTGTTTTGATATGATCCGCGGGTGATTCTACGAAGCGACGTTCGTTTCAATAACGGTGAAGATCAATAAGATAGTTAGTTATTGTCCTTCACTTTATTTGATGTTTAACCTCGGAGATCATGTGTGCGCGGCAGCTTACGTAACTGGAAATTGTGCATTATTATTAATTTAATAGAGTACCAAAACGGAATGCAGAACGAGAAGTATATTCAGTTGCTGGAAGGGCTAATTAATTATGTTGATTTAAGAAACTAGATTACATCTGTTAACTTAGCACTGATTTGTTTTCATCACTGGTTTAAGACACTTTAACAAATTTAAACCTACAGGGTGTCCCAGTGTGAGCGTACAAAAATTTGCCAGGGGGTTGACCAGGCCAAAATAAGATTAAAACTTATAAAAAAATTTCTCCGATGCACGCCTAACGAGTTACAGGTTGTTATTTTGAAAAAAAAACAATTTTCCGCAATAGCTTAAAAAGCGTTAGGTAATTTTTGGATCACGTGTACATCTATTAAAGGTCATTAAAACTGCATGGTGTTTGATTAACTCTGACACCTGTGATGGGCTAGACCTACTCTTTGTTATCACGTCCTTTGCATGTATTTTTCTGCATAAAGGAATGTAGTCTGTACTTTACACTCAATTTGCTCGAAAATGGTTGATTTTAGAGCTGTGTAACAAGATACCTTTTTTGTTCAGAATTGGTAGCCGATTAAGGAAAAGTTAGTCAATCTACAAAAAAGTGGGATAAGGAAGAGTTATGAAGACAAAATCATAAGGAAGAGTAGGCCTATGCCACCACAGGTGTGAGAGTTAAACAAACACCATGTAGTTTTAATGACCTTTAATAGATGTACACGTCACCCAATATTTACCTAAATCTATGAAACGGTTTTTAAGTTATTGCGGAAAATTGTTTTTTTTTGTTCCAAAATAACAACCTGTAACTCGTTAGGCGTGCATCAGACAATTTTTTTGTATAAGAGTTTTATTCTTATTTTGGTTTGGTCCACCCCCTGGTAAATTTTGGTACGCCCATACTGGGACACCCTGTATATAACTTGAAGTGTAACAGAAGGACTTCAAGTTTATTATATTTTGCAATGTGAGATAAATTCTAATCTAAATTTGAATCGTTTTGTATGCCCACTTTAATAATAAAATATGTTACAAAACGTAGTCAAAATTCGAAATGTCAAAGTAATGGCAATCCACTTCATGTCACAAAACGCAAATATGAAGAGCAAATAAATGAAGTAACCTAATAAAATAAAGCAAACGCAAATCAAATTAATGTAACACATAACTACGAATCTACTTTATATCCATCATCTGTAAATGGCTTATTTAAATAAGGACTAAAACAAATTAAGCCAAAACAGCTATTCTCCTGGCTATATGCCGCGCCGAGCGCTGAATTACAAAGCAAACATTTGCGGCATTTTGTTTAACACAGTTAGAATCAAAATACAACGATTCGTATTTCAACGAAAACTACGAGGAAATACTTGGACCCCACATCGTAGGATGTCACTAACTGCAGACCGGTTTCGATCTTTTTATGATCTCGTCAGTGTAATATAAGTGAGCATACCTAAAGATGCGAAGACCCAAGTATTTAACACAGTAGGTACGATTGTTTCTACATCTCGTTATGTATTGGATTCTCATACGATTAGTTTGATTTAGATTGTGTTGCGAGAACTACCAAGAGGTAGCGCTATGGTATAGGATTTGCGTGCGCGTTTGCGCACTGTATTTAAATTTACCATTGGGAAAATAAACAAAATACTTAGGTACCTTATAGTTTGGTATAATTACCAAACTTTTCTCTGATGAACCATAAATAGAAAATGAAAGATATAACAAAGATTACTGGCTTGCCTTATCTTACTTATTTATAGAAAGATAAAGATATATCAAAGATTACTGGCATCCCCACTCATCTCATTCACCATTCTCACAAATATATTGCACCTTTTTTAACCGGACGCGATTTCGTTAAACTCTGTTTTCGCGAAATTGTAAAATCCCGAATTTGTTTTTTTGTCTCCTTGTAAAGAAATTATACAATATCTACTGTCCCTGGAAATACTGAACTGGGAGGGTATAACAAACAAAAATCATCATGTTATAATAATTCAAGTGACGCTGATTTGATAAAATTAGGCTGATAAACCTAGGTATACAGGGTGTCCACCTAGTGCGCGTAAGTCCAATATCTGGGTTAATAAAAGAGATAACTTAATTTTTTTTTCTACAGGGTTGTCTAATATCCCGAGCTGCACAAAATGAAAATATATTTACATATTCAGGGTGTTCAGTTTTTCCTGGACAGGTACCAACTTCGTTTTTCTAAATGGAAATATATATTTTTTATTGCTTTTTCGAACTAAACCCTTGATTTTAGTAGGACTTTCATCAGCCTTCCCTATACCTAACTTAAACTGTTTTTGAAATATTGACGGGTGAATATTGACATTTTTGCAACTTTGACACCCTGTAAAATCTAAACGGTTTGAGATCAAGCAAAACGGTTTGCACATTCCTATCTTAACTTTTTATAAGCTATCGTTTGATACTAATTTCAAATTTATCCAAGAATAAAAAATTTTCAAAATTTTCGGAAAATTTTTAATTCCTGGATACATTTGAAATTAGTATCAAACGATAGCTTATAAAAAGTTAAGATAGGAATGTGCAAACCGTTTTGCTTGATCTCAAACCGTTTAGATTTTATAGGGTGTCAAAGTTGCAAAAATGTCAATATTCACCCGTCAATATTTCAAAAACAGTTTAAGTTAGGTATAGGGAAGGCTGATGAAAGTTCTACTAAAATCAAGGGTTTAGTTCGAAAAAGCAATAAAAAATATATATTTCCATTTAGAAAAACGAAGTTGGTACCTGTCCAGGAAAAACTGAACACCCTGAATATGTAAATATATTTTCATTTTGTGCAGCTCGGGATATTAGACAACCCTGTAGAAAAAAAAATTAAGTTATCTCTTTTATTAACCCAGATATTGGACTTACGCGCACTAGGTGGACACCCTGTAGTTTTTATCCGAAACATATTATAAAAAAGAAAGAGCTAGAGCATGCTCCAAAATGTTGGCAAGTAGTTGTGCAAACTTGTTTGAAACAACTAACTAAAACTAACACTTTTCTTGATGTATTCTGACCTTTACAAGTTCAGATAGATTTGCAACAAATAGTAACATTACTGATTCATTATTGGAAGGAGATGCCGAAAACAACTACTCCACGGAAATATGCCCCGACTGGCGTTGCATTACAACATCCATGGAGATGTTGATGTAATGCAACGCCAGTCGGGGCATATTGCCCGTGGAGTAGTTGTTTTCGGCATCTCCTTCCAATAATTAAGTAGGATTGTCTTCCTCAAAGACAATAGAGGTCGCTGTAATGGCATCTGCAGAAAAGCAGATCCTTATCTGTCTGTCAATTAGACAATAATTGTCAGACAGGTAGTAGCAAAGACCGAAAGAGGGCACTACAGTGTATTTCACTGTTTCTCGCCACTACAAACATTACTGATTCATGTTAAATAAATTGTGCAGTGTCAAATCGCTATAAAATGCTAAATTTTATTTGCTTTTATTGACTGTGATCACACTTATCGGAATCACCTTTCAGTACAGGCAATAAAACCATGTAAATTTCTGATTTCTATAATATACTTTCGGTGTTTTACATTTTATTCAACTATTTTATGCATTCACTAACATTTCACCAGTATTACTCACTGTTTCATAGAATAATGAATGAGAAATAAAAGTACAAGACGATTATTCGTTTAAGAAAATTACCCTGAAATTATGATGATCTGTATTAATCCACTACGAAACAAACGGTGAATTAGTGTCATTCATCAACATATCATTATAATAATTGATGGTAGGATTGACCCTGAAAAGAACGTGCTTCTAATATGATATGCTGCAATTGCTGCACGCGACATAATTACTCGTACACTGGAAGTGATTTTTTTTTGTTAAAAAAAACAAGATAAAATTAGAACCTATTCATAACAAAATTCAGTGATCGTATCAATAAAGTGTAACCTCAAGTACTTTATCATAAAGTAGGTTAGAATAACAGACAAGGGACGATCTACGTATGAAAATCATGCAAGTGGGTAAATAGGTAAATAATTTTGTTGAAACGAGTTATAAATAAACAATACACCAGCTGGATTAAATCAGTAAACATGCTCAGTGCAGAAATTCATTCAGTTAAAATTAGGTAACCTGAATAAATACATTCAGCAAGTTTGCTAGAGGATGTATACATTTAAAAAATGTACGGTACAATAATATTTGGAAGCGCCATGTTTTTATACAGGTGATAAAACTGCATTACATTACAAACAATATTTTATTAACCAACGTGTTTAAGCAATACATGTTTGAAATGTTTCATTAAATATTTTGCAACTTCCTGCATGGAAGTAAACCGCAGGATTGTCTGGTGCTTTCGAGGATATTTATTTGATGCCGAATCCGGACAAACAATTAGGTAATGCAATTTCATAAAAAATCTAATAAAAACATTTTTAAACACACCAATGAAAAGCTGGTGCTAAATTTCCTCTCATAGTAATTCCTTTCCCTCTTACTACAGTTATTTAAAAAATATACAGTGAGTTCATAAAGTTTCCCATAAGTTCATTATTTTGAAAAGGGTACAGTTTTTGAAAAATCACTCACAATTGCCGAGCGGATGGCTCAGGGCTTAGCGTCGATCGCTCAACCCAGAGGTCGTGGGTTCTAATTCCCATTCCACCAAACAATTTTTAATTAAATTATTTACTCGTAGATCAAGGTTTGTTCGCAGGGATGGCTTGGCAACCATCCTGGCGATGGCCTATGATGGGAAGAATGTCAACTTGCTGTTAATGTGAGAGATTAAAATCAGTTGATATTTGACTTGTCCCCCTAACTAATGAGGTTTTCCAGGTTTCCCTCATTCCAGCACTGAATGGTGGTTAGGGCCTACCAACGTAAATCGTTCCTGAGGCGCAAATGAGGCCCGCGAAATAATAATATGCCGCCCCCTCTCCCACACAAGTCACAGACTTTCGGGCTAATCCTTGTAATTAGAATGAGGGGTAGAGATATTATTATTATTATTATTATTATTATTATTATTATTATTATTATCTAATTATTTAATAATTAAAAACCTACTTTTTTATTTCAGGTGTTTACGCATTGCCATTGTATGTATGGTATTGCTACTTGAGAGTTATTGGAAATCGTTTTAATACTGTCTCGCAGTATTAACGACGGCTTTATTTCAATACTGCTAATCTTACCTTCTTCACAAAATTGTACTTTTTGGAATGGTTTAAACAGTGTCGAGAAAGGTAAATGTCAGATGTTTGGAAAGTCTTCTATTTAAGAGACTAGCAGGCTTCCAGCCTTGTAAGTTGCCTACTCATCTAGTAAATTGATAATTTCCGGACTTGTAACGTAAATAACTATTAATGAGCCCATAATGTGTCAGCTACTAACAGTCTAGAGTGCCACTATTTTCCATATTACACTTAAGAGTGATCGATCATGAATATTATACAAGTTAGTACCTAATAAACTAAAGTGTAGGTACTGCATGCAAATGCAGAAAAGATCTTTTATCCCCGTTTCTTTTCTGGGATATAGGATGGAGCCAGGTGATTTTGCCCACAGCAGATAGCTTAGCTATTGGTTAAATTTATGTATATACCTGAAAAATGCTTATTTTCGCGATATATTTTTGCTTTAAATTACGCATTTTAGGGATTTGAGAAGTCCTGATTAAAGCTATTGTGTCAGATTTTAAATTAAAAAAATCACTGTATATTGATTTTTGAAGGTAGGTACGTATAAAAAAATCGTAGCAGATCCTGGATACCCATCTTAAAAGGGGTAGTACGGCCAAAAGAAACATTTTTCAATTCTCTTTACAATAAAAAGGTTCATCGATTATATTGGACAATAAAGGTTTTACCAATTTGTACACAAATAAAAGTAGACGCCTTATATACCATAAAGTTTATTTGAATGAGTTTCACTTCACAAGAAATGTTGTTTATAATACGTTTTCCAATTATGGAATTCTTACCATATCAGTAAACAATCCATTCATTAAATTCCTATGAAACTAAATAACGATTAAGTAAATAATACGTAGACAGTCCAAAGTACTAAATACTGCATGTATTACCATGGAATTGTTGAATTCAAATGGGAAAAATAGTTGACAACGTAATAATTACTATTGATTAATTAACTAGTAATAACCTGTCTGTTTAAAAAAAATGTTGCTGCTAAATAAACAAAATATGTTCTAAAAGGAAACACTTTAATTCAAATTTAGTTAACAAAGTAACGATGTCAGCTCGGACAGAGATTTAACGTAACAAACTTGAAGAACAATGCAAGTCCAACTATTTATATTAGGATAAATGCTGATTTCACAGATCTAAGCACTTAGCGTTACAAACAAAGACATAAAGAGGTTTAAGTATCGTAACTAAATATGTTTTCTCCATTGCGGATTTTTTTATTTTCATCCAAAATAAAAATACAGTTGCATCACTTGAATTAGTTTCCGTTATTTTCAAGTAGGGATACTAATATAACGTATTATTAGTAGTGGTGAGAAACACACCGTAGTGCCCTCTTTGGGTCTTTGCTACTATCTGTCTGAGAATCATTGTCAAATTGACAGAAAGATAACCTGCTTTTTTGCAGGCGCCACTATAGCAGTGATCTCTATTGTCTTTGAGGAAGACAATCCTACTTATTTATTTGAATGAGATGCCGAAAACAACTACTCCACGGACAATGTGCCCCGACTCACATTGCATTACTTCGGTACATTGCCCATGGAGTAGTTTTTTGTTTCAACGCTTGTCATCGGTATGGTACAAATTAATTCTAATAATAAAACAGTTTCACTAAAACAGTCCCTGAGGTTTCGATCTATAAATAATTGCAAAATTGCTAAGCAACTTGCTGCTTCACGAAAATCTTCCCTGCTGTATATAACCGTTAATTCGCTTTTCAGTTGTTAACTTTGTCCAAAAAGCTGAGCTGAGCAAGTGCATTGCAAACAAGCTAAGCAAGTACAGGGTGGGCAAATAAGAGAGAACGCCGGCTGTATCTCGGAAACCGCTTATCGGAGAATTTCCGGGAAAAAATTTTAATAGTAAATATGGCCAAGAGATGTCGCTGGAAATTATTTTCAAGTTCCTGAAATGACCGCTAGGGGCATAACATCCATGGCCAACTAGAAAAATGAACTTTTCTCGAAAATTTGCCTAATAAAGTAGTACCGGAAATAAGTAAATATTAATCTAGAGGAAATTTGAAACTTTTTTGTGCAACTCATTTTTTTCTATCTTTTAAAATAAAGTGGTGGGGGGCGCCAAACTTTCTTTCTTTAAACGTTAATAACTCGGCTCAGGATTAACCGAATCTAACAAACTTAGTCTCATTAGAAAGAGATTTTTTTGATGCATATTTAGTGTCATGAAAGCTGGTTTTGTTACTTTTATTATAGCCGCTAGAGGGCGCTGACTGCCAACATAACAAATATGACGGATTTTCTAGAAAATTTTAAATGGCAAGGTATATTTATTGTCACATATTTAAATAAAGGACAACAATCCCTGAAATTCAGTGAAAACCGCAGCTTCCTATCTCATTCTTAGTGGAAGATATTACCAAAAGAATTGCAACTGCAGATTTGTGATGTAACTTTTCATCTTAGCATTTAAAATCAACTCGTGATAGCCTATTATTAATAAAATATAAGAAAAAATACTGTTGCGGAACTGAAAAGTCGTTAGTGCTTCTAATTTTTAAAAAAAATATAATATGAGATAAAAGTAAAAATTATAAAAATTTGAGACAAATTTAAACTGATGCGGCAAAAGCTGACTTTGTAAATGAATTCTTTATGAAATAATGTGGTGGTCCTGAAAGCGACTGATTTATTTGGGGAAGTGATGCTCAATGGCCTCTCAAATGTTCAAAATGTCGCGCATCGTTTTGAATACACAGTTACAACTGTTCTTGGGTAGACGAAACCCAGCTAGGTATTATTTTAAACAAGTTGAAAATTAAATTTATTACATTTATTTATTCTATAGATCCCCGATTTGACATGTATGGACTTTTATTTATGGGGGCGATTAAAAAAACTAATTTACGCATCGAGGCCTGCCGCCACAAGGGAAGGGATGATCGAACGTATTAAGGTATATTCCCCGTATTCCCGTGTCAGAAGTGGAAACTGCAGTTTCATCTACCCAAGAACGGTTAGAACTGTGTATTGAAAACGATGGGCGACATTTTGAACATTTAAGAGGCCCTTGAACATCACGACTCCAAATAAATCAGTTGTTTTCAGGACCACCACACTATTTCATAAAGAATACATTTACAAAGTCAGCATTTGCCGCATCAGTTTAAATTTATTTAATTTTTTTTACTTTTAAACTTTTACTTCTCATATCATATTTTTTGAAAAACTCACAAACACTAACGACTTTTCAGTTCCGCAACAGTATTTTTTCTTATATTTTATTAATAATAGGCTATGACGAGTCGATTTTAAATGCTAAGGTGAAAGGTTATATCACAAATCTCCAGTTGCAATTCTTTTGGTAATACCTTCCGTTAGGAATGAGATAGGAAGCTGCGGTTTTCACTGAATTTCAGGGATTGTTGTCCATTATTTAAATATGTGACAATAAATATACCTTGCTATTTAAAATTTTCTAGAAAATCCGCTATATTTGTTATGTGGGCAGACAGCGCCCTCTGGCGGCTATAATAAAAGTAACAAAACCAGCTTTCATGACTCTATATATGCATAAAAAAAAGCTCTTTCTAATGAGACTAAGTTTGTTAGATTCGGTTAATCTTGAGCCGAGTTATTAACGTTTAAAGGAAAGAAAGTTTGGCGCCCCCTCACCACTTTATTTTAAAAGATAGAAAAAAATGAGTTGCACAAAAAAGTTTCAAATTTCCTCTAGATTAATATTTACTTATTTCCGGTACTACTTTATTAGGCAAATTTTCGAGAAAAGTTCATTTTTCTAGTTGGCCATGGATGTTATGCCCCCTAGCGGTCATTTCAGGAACTTGAAAATAATTTCCAGCGACATCTCTTGGCCACATTTACTATTGAAATTTTTTTCCGGAAATTCTCCGATAAGCGGTTTCCGAGATACAGCCGGCGTTCTCTCTTATTTGCCCACCCTGTACATTCCACGCAAATCTCATAATATACGAACACGTATCTCCTGTTTCACGTGTCCGAGTGGTCTCTTTTTAACGCATGATTAGTTGGACCACTGTTGGGTGCTATTCGAAAATTGAACTCGCTATGTATTTTGGGTTGCAGATTCAATACCAATAATTTAATATGTTAAGTTTTAATACATTAAATTAAGTATTGATATTATTTTCGATTATTAGATTATTATCGGTATAGTTAACCTAATTTTTAAGGGAGTGCCCTGCACAAATTCACCTACAGTAAAACCGCCGCTGCATCCAACATCTTCCACATAAATTTCAACATTAACAGCATTAACAATTATTTGAACTGATAAATCAGTATCTACACCTATAATATTTTTCAACAAATAGTTTCTAAGGCCTGACCGAATTATGTTTGCATCAATATTTCTTATTTATTTATTTATTATTCTTTTATTATTTTTTTGCCGACCATTCTCAAGTAAGACGACTGTACCTAAATATTTATATAGAGTGCATGATCCATCTTAAAAAAAATCTGTCTATGTACTGTCGTCGATATACTCACCGAACATTATTATTACTAATAATTGTCACTTAAATCCGAGCTTCTACCTATAAATTTTAAAATAGAAATCGACCTTCCCAAACCTTTCACTGTTTTTACCAACACTGTATCGTTAATTTGTTATATATTTTGATCCATTAGCGACAAGTTCTATAAATAGCCTACCTTATATCGATCTCCTTACTATACTGCATAGTTGTTCTCTACTAAATTTGCTTTAAATAGAGATATAGTCAGATTTATCCAAGCAATAGTAGTATCACGCTAATAAAGTATTTACGACGTTGATTTCAATTCTATTAGTAGATCTAATGGCACTTCCATTTAATATTACATACAGTATTTGATTAAATTTCAAATGAGAATTGGTAACACTGTAACTGAAAAACAAGCTTCGGGACAATAGAAGAGCAAATGGATTTTTTTTAAAATGCGGGTCAAGTATCAACACGCACACCCTGCACTTGAATGTATTAAACAAATTATATATTTTTTTAATACATGTCTATACTGTCTTCTTATTGTGTCTTCGTATGTTATATAGTATCTGCTATGGGAGTATTATTTAAAATTTTTACTTAAATTATTTTATAGTGTTTGTTTGCTTCACTTCACAATCACTCAAATTCAGGTAATGAATTTTAGCAGCGCAACTCTGACCAAATGAATTAAAATTAACAGGGATACAATTTCCGAGTTCTTTTTAAGCTTGTCAATGCAGAAAATGACTATTTAAAGCTGTTTTTATAGTTGGGTAAATAGATAAGGCGGTTTTCAAATCTTAGCAACTACATACCAATAACTATCATCAAAATGAATGTCTTTTTGTGTCAGGATTCTGAGCTAATGATTATAAAACATATTTCATTCGGAACTTCGGAATGCTATTATCACAAAAACTGTAAATTCAGAGCGTAGAAGAATTTCTCGGAAAAATCGCTAGAGAACATTTTTGAAATACATCGAAAAATTAAATATTTTTGTTCACATTTGAATAGGAATTCTAACATGGCAGAAACAGGAGTTTCAAGTGGACATTTTCTCTTCGCAATCGTTCATAATGATCTAGATGACATTCATTTACCAACTACGTAAAGAAAACAGAAAAGGTGCGAATATCATTTGTCTCGAGCATCACATAACGTGTCAGATTGTGCGGAGGAGAAAAATAGTGCCTCTCCCGTTAAGTTTATAATCGGAAAGAATGTGTTCAAGGTTATGATTACATTTATTTAACACACATACTCCAGTCAGCCCGACTGTAAACTGATAAAGTTAACTAGCAGCAACTAATTAAATTGGTTTATATTCTTCTTTTTATGGGTTGATAATATGGTTCATTAAATTTGACGTTTTATTCAATCAAATGCTTTACAAATAGCCCACGAAAATGAAATTTCACATCATTACATAACAATAGCGGACGAAACCTGTACTACTTTCACATGCACTTTGTGTTCTATAATTGTTGCGACAATACGCTAATACATTTTTGTTGAAAAACTTTATATATAACTTTGAATTTTCCTAAAGCAAATGCCGAACATCTTGTACATCCGTACTATTCTTATAATATCTCAAGAAACCAATTTCTCAACAACAAATATTTTTCCGTAAAAAATGTATTTAGTTTTTCCTGTTGTTAAATATTGTTTTTCCAATACAGTTTTAACTCGCCATTATTTCCAAATGCTTATTCACTTCTTTTTATAGGTATAACCGACAATTAAAATTATCCACGGTTGAGAACACAATAAATCGCAATATTTGAGGTGACATCACTTATTTATTGATGTCTGTAAAAACATTCCATCATCAACGGCGAGAGTTACACCAATGTTTTACCTAAATACCTCACCCTGAAGAAGAATCACTACTCCCAAGTAAAGTAAAATATATTAATGTATTTTTCAAAAGCCAGCTTTTATTTGAAGAATTATTTTAAACATTTACATTAGTACATTTGTACCAAAAATAAAAATAAATCAGTCACCGCTATGTTCTGTCTGCTATAATAGTATTATTCTGCTATCAGAGTTTTCATGTATTGATATGACTAATAAAATCTTGGGTCCTTCTACTGATTTAATATTTCGCATAGTTCTAGTTACTTTGAATTTATATTTACAAATATTACATCAAATACAAAATGAACGGCCCAAGCTTATATTAGTCATATGACTTTGATAGCTAGACAATACTTTGGTAGGGCAAAGAACACTGTGATAGATGGAAATATATCAATAATATATTACAAATATTCATGCCCAATATCTCGAAACGGGCTCATGTTAGGGAAAAGCGAGGGGAAATGTTGCAAGTACTCTTAGTAGAACTATTTGTGTCGAATCCAAAGATCCAAAGACGCCACCGCCAAAGCCACAGCTAACTTATTTTAAGAGATATAACAAGAATTTGCATTAGTAGTGGTGAGAAACACTGTAGTTCCCTCTTTTGGTCTTTGCTACTATCCATAGACTTAATAAGAGGAGACCTCACGGTTCATTCATAAATAACCTTTTGTTTTGTATCAATCATTGGCAATGTGTATGACAAAGAATACCGAGAGAAAGAACGGCAAAATTCCGACTCCGTGCAACGTTGCAAAAGTTTTGGGAGAACTTGCTTCCGACGCCAAAGGCGTACTGTTTTTGGAAGGGTTGGGTGTGATAATAAAACATCAAAAAAGGAATTTTAAGAAAATCAGTACTATACATTGCAACAGCAAAAGCTTGTGAGATTAGAAATTAAATTAGTATCGGAGTTTTAATGTAGGGAATATGAATTGAAACTTGAACACATAAAATTCTGAATTAAGTAAAGGTGGTACACCTACTACATTACAAAAACTTATATATACAGTAGTGTAAAAAAGTATTTTTCAGTTTTTCAAAGATACCCAAACTCTGTATACAGGGTTCAATTACATTTAAAAGTGAAATATAATTTAAAATAAGAAAGATGTACATGATGTTAGTTTTTAATTCAACTTTTTGTTTCAAGTTATTTGACTTACTGTTTTCAAAATAACTCTTTAAATGCCTGATAATGGTGATTTTCTCTTAGATTAGTATAAAGGATACCTTTAAAAATTACCTTGGTTACGCAACTGATTTTAATTTTTGTGTGCAAACGTTACATGTTGGCTTCACACTTACCAAACATTATAGGTTTTTTAATTTGTTATGCAGCAAAGTGCTGAATGATGCCTTAGCTTCTTGCTTGGATTCTTGTTTTGACCATATTTAAGTATGTGTTTAGGTAACTCCAAAAACTAACACATCAGCCATATTTTAAAAAATAACAAAAGCAATTCCATAATATAATATAGTATATATATACATACTATATTCCGTAAAATGATAAGGAAGCCAGCCAGCACGCCCCTGAAAATCCGTAAATATGGCGTGAAAAATATAGCGACCCAATAACTTAACAAAACTTGGCAAAATTTACCTGTGGAAAGACAGTTTTGAATATAAAGAATTCATTTTTCCATACACTTGACACTGACGCACCATTTTCTGAAGAATAGTAATAAAATCCTTACGAAAAACACTGAAAAATTCACAAAAGCAAAATTCCGACTCCCAGCAACACCGCACAAAAGAAATACTATAAAATACTACGATTCACGTGCATCAATGGACATGCGGATTGGAATAGGGAGCAATGATGCCTGTTTGCCACAATTGACAGTTTGGCAACAGTTTTTCGTACAATCATAAAGTAGACCTTGCAGTTGACCAGATAAAGAGTAAACAAGGGGATCTCTGATTGCTTTAAAATGTAAACAATTACATCTCCCTTGTCTTATAAATCTATGCTACTATCCGTCAATTCAAATTGACGAATAGTAGCAATTATTATTAGCCGTGACAATTAGCCGTGACAATTATTGTCAAATTGACAGACATATAGCGACCTGCTTTTGTTCAAGTGCCATTTTGTTCAAGTGCCATACAACAAGTGCTATTTTGTGCAATGTCCTCTATTGTCTTTGAACAAGACAATCCTACTTATTTATTTAGAGCATTTAAGTAAATGCCGTAAACAACAAAACACAATAAAAAAATTAAACAAAAAGAAAATGAAATATAACAAAACGAATACTAACATACCAGATGCCCTTTAGGCAATCATAGCGCAGCATCGTTCATCGAGTCCGCTACCTATTTCACTCTGATGAGCACAAAATAAGTGCAAAAGCGGTCAGTGTCTGGTAGTTGGGTCTTGATGAAGGATGTGGCGACTCCTACGGAGATGCCGGAATAATAGAATGCCAGTCGGGGCACATTGCCCGTGGAGTAGTTGTTATCTCCTTCAAATATGTAAATGAACTTGATATATGTCTATAAAATGACATTGAAAATATTTCTTACGTTTACGTGGCATCGAGAGGATCGCCAATAGTTATATCTTTATATAATAAAAAAAATTGTGTCGAAATGGTGTTTCAATACGACCGCATTAGATCGAGGTGAATGATGAAATCTCCAAAAAAATCTCGATTAAAACTAAAGATAAAAAATTAGCACTGTTTTAAAATACCTAATTTTTAAATATTTGACTCAGATAAATCAATAATTAATCTACCTACTTATTGTAGGTATTACCATCAACAGAAAGTCTATTTTGTCGCGACCTGATTGTTTATATTGATGCATTAACTTCATGTCACTTGACTATATGGCGCCTTGATAACGTTCATAAACACCTAAAATTCAGATTTTATATCTCATTAACTTCATATATAACAACTTAATCCCAAATACTAAATATACCACTATATGTCAATAAATGTAGCTCTATATACACGTATAGTTTATGAAGACAACAAGAAGCGTATTTGGTTTGGAAGGTGTAGATTTTATCTTATAATTGAATGCAACCTCAAGTTTATGTGCAACGCCTTTGCTTGTTCGAATTTGGTGTATAAGAAGTCTTCTTATTTGTTTACATAGCAACCCGTCTTTGCGAAGGCAGCAACAAATAACCAAAAGTATACCGGACTACAGTAACTAATAATAGGGTGCGGGTAAAATAAACAGATAAAGATAAACTCCAGCTGAATTTAAATTTGGCGCCTAGTATTCTGATTTTTGACATCTGAACATATTAAATTTACCAACATTCTGTCACTCAGTGGTCCATAGCAATATGGGGTAAGACGGCTTTTTATATATATTTTTTTATTTCAGCTATTCGGAGATTTTGCCGGATCCCCAGGGTAAGATAGGTTACCCCAAGGTTTTTGTAGCAGGGTAAAATCGAGATCTTTTACTTGCCTATAATTTGATAGATAAGGGATGGTACGTCTTCAACACAAACCTCGTCTAAGTTTACATAGCTTCTGTGAATTCACTGACCTACAGGCCACTAGATGATGTGGACAGACATCATGGATCTCCCCTGCATGGTCACCCGCTCAAATACTAACCGCGGACCATGTTGCTTGATCTGCTTGGATATATCTTAAAAATGTAGTGCCTAGTGTTGCTAGTGTCTAGTAGGGACGGCACTTTAGAATGTGATCAACCTAGGCTAATAGGCTCAGCACATTATACAAGTATGGTCACATTCATATCCTTCGGTTAGTTAACAGAGCATTTCATCAGGATTAAAAGATCAAGAGTACTGGCCCTAAGTGCCACTACAGACCTGCAAATACGAATCTCACCAATCGCCGCATTTGCTCCACAGTGCGAACAGTAATTAGATGATCCAAAAGATATTCCCGCAAAGATTTAAGCGAATTTTCCAGAATATTCGTGAAATTCCTCGGAAAATTGTGAAGATATAATTTCTCTTACTATAGGTATACAAATCAACAAACCTCATACCTACTGCAATAAAAAGAAGAGCATGAACGATATCGACATTTTATATATTTTTTTAATACAAGTGGAAACAAAATTAGGCACATCATATATTTTCTTCTATAGGATTTAGTAAATAGACAATGCCATGGTACAAGTTCTGATCCAGTTTTCACGCTATGCTAGGTACATAATACAGTACTGATTTAAAAGTTTCTGCTATTTCATTAGTGTAACAACTATGTCTTGTTTTATTTTATGTTGTAGTATAATAGTTGTAGTTATACCGGGATATCAAAAATTATCTTGGTCAAGGGTGGTTGTGGAATGTAAAACGTGTGTCTTACTTTACATTTTTGAATATGTTTTTTTGTGTCAGAATCTGTCAAGTCATTGTGCTGAAATTTTCTAATCCAGTTTTTGAATCATGCCTCTTACCACACAGCACAAAATTTTCATGATTGAAGCCTATTGGACTTTTGGTTCAATTGGACAATTTTTGAGAGCACTTCCCAAACGTGGCAATATTACCGGACAATTTTTATGCGTGCCTTACAAATTGTGTTGAAGTGTTTCGCGAAACTGGTTGTGTGACTCATAAAAAAGGTGCTGGTAGACCAAGAGTTCGTACAGAAGAAGTTGTCAATGACGTTCGTCAACGTATGGAAGAGGAGCTTGCAAAACCTTTGAAACGTCTTTCTCAGGAAATTGGACTTTCTTATGGAATATGTCATAAGATTTTAAAGAAAGACATGAACATGCATCCATATAAGATGCAAGCACATCAAGCTCTTCTGCCCGCAGACCACCCCAGACGCCTTGCTTACTGCCATTGGTTTGTCAATAATTTAATGAATGACGATCTTCTGGACTTAACTTTTTTTTCTGACGAAGCGTGGTTCCACCTTTCGGGATACATCAATTCTCAAAATATGCGAATGTGGAGCAATGATAACCCTCATGTTTTTTACTGAATCGCCACTACATGCTCAAAAAATTGGTGTTTGGATGGCAGTTTCTCGCAGAAGAATAATTGGGCCAATTTTTTTCGATTTCACCGTCAACGCAGAAAGGTACAGACACAACTTTTTGGCTGAATTTGTGCAACAGTTAAACGATGATGAACTTCGGTACGGTTATTTCCAGCATGACGGTGCAACAGCACATACTACACGAGAAAATATTGCTTTCCTCCGCGAGTTTTTTGTTGACCGGCTGATAAGTTTGCATACAGAAGTTGAGTTTCCTCCGAGATCACCTTGTTTGACAATTATGGACTATTTTATATTTCCTTACTTAAAAAACAAGATTTTTGCAACTCCGGTAAATAATTTGCAAGAACTGCAACAAAGAATTGTTCAGCAATGTGCAGCCATAACGCCAGAAATGCTTTTCACAGCATGAGGAGGCGCGTCAACTTGTGCATCGAACAAAACGGGGGACATTTCCAACAATTACTGTAATTTAGTTTTTCTTGTTATTAAAACCGTTATTTCATAATTTGTAGTTCATCATTGTTTTACAACTGAAATAAATAGGTATGAAATTTGTAGGTTATTGATGATGCCAGTGTGACAGTGACATAATTATTTCAAATTTAAAGTAAGACACACGTTTTACATTCCACAACCACCCTTGACCAAGTTAATTTTTGATATCCCGGTAGTACAGTATAGTTACGTAGTATATATTATAAAATAGTTTCACAATATTTTATAAAACCTTGTATAAAAAAAACACTTTCTACATTAGAATTGAATAATCTAAATTAGAATTTCGAAAAGCCCCTATATAAAATTATTCCCATGCTGTTGTAATAAAACATAATTAGGTATTACTTTCCAGTGAATATTACTTATGTTATAGGTATAGGTAAGGTATTATTTTTAGCATAATATTTTTAGAAACTAGTAGACAGAATATTAGGCCATAGCAAAATGCAATAAATTGTGGAGAAAGCTGGTTATAATTCATCATGATGAACAGTATTTATCTGACACTTGCCAAAAGTTTAAAACATTAAACTCACTATTTTTAAATTACAACGCCAGAGATCAACATCGATGTCACACAAAATAATGGATCTATTTTTAGCTGTGAGGTACCAATTAATGTGGTTTCAGCCAGCTATCGATAAAAAATATTAATGTTGGTAACAAATAAACAAAGCCAAGGTAGCAGAATAAGGTAATTTCGCAGTAACTGTACCAAGTACGTCTATTTTTCGTACAAAATACAATTTGGATATTACAAACCGATTCTTATAAGACTCAGGGTCAATGGCCAGTTTTTGTTTAGTTTATTTCTTAACAATCATAACACAACGTATCCATCAAATTTAATCTGTGTCTATCGAGATGTCAATTTTAAATATGTTTTGATAATAATAGAAATATCGCAAATGCGTATAGATATTAACAAAATAAAAGCAAGATGTCACATCCAGACAACTGTAAGCGCAGATTTCTGATTTGTGTGTAAGAGAGGACGGCAGGTAGGTATTTTATCTCTACAAGCTGCCTCATAACTCATAATGTGCAGATGGATTAGGACACAGATATTAACATCTTATCATCATCATCATCTTATAATCATCTTACGAGAACATGAAGTACCTACCTAGTTATTTGGAGGACGTAAAAATCACACGCGGCAGATGGTTAGGTTAGGTCTCGGGTTAGGTTAGGTTCAAAAGTGTGGGCCGAAAACCAGACCCTCCATCGCAACCATGTGGTCTATTGTGGCTCACACCTACTAATATTTCACCCAACAGGTCCAGCTTTTTAATGTAGCTGATCACCTTATTGGGCGAGAGCTTATTCAGATCCTCTGACAGAAGTTGTCATTTGCCAAATAATGATCATCTGGTCTTTTCCCCATCGGGGCAGGTGCATAATGTGTGTTCTGCCGTTTCATCATCTTCTAAAGCGGCACTTAGCATCTTCTGCTAGGATGAATTTGAACAGATGATATTTTAAACGGCAGGGACCAGTATATGGGCCAATTAAAGTTCGTAGGTGCAACCTGTTTAACTCTAAAAGTTTTTTAGTTCTTGTTTTTGAATAGTTTATTAGGAACACCTTCGAATGAACTAATATTAGTAGTTCTTGCCAGTACTGGAGGATTTTCCTCTCAGCCCTGGCTAGAGAGTCGGTTGCTTCGGCAGATGGTAGTATCATATCTACTTTGGTGTCCCAATGGGGCATATCTGAACCATATATGCTAATGAAATACATTCTTAGCATATATTATTCACTCATTCACAGAACAAGTGAAAACATAAAGCAGCCTCGACAGGAACGAAGCTAAATATTACCTGTCACTTTAATAGGCCTAGGTTGGTACTATAAGTGAAACTTTACTTAATTTAGAGCGTAGAATGTCAGCTTGGTGGGATCAACAGCGATTGATGATACAGATAATAAAAGAGGCAAGAGTCAAGTAATTTCCACAGTAGCACTACCTTTTTGGTTTATTAATGGTACTAACTGCCCATATCTCCGCCTATGGTTGCTTTAAGGCATTTACTCATTTCATGACAACCTATATGCTGCCATACTGTGACTATCATTACTATTATTTTGTATGATGTGCCATTGCCATTACTATTTTAATGATCGAAGTTTACTCACTTAAAGTAAAATCACCCTGTTGCAGCAGAACCAAAAGTAGTGTTTACTGAAATATTGACAGCCTGGTACTGTAAAGAAATGGGCCCGCGATATTTGGTGAAGTGGCCAGACTTTAATTAGCCGTCTCTAGGATGTAGAAACTACATCCAATTAACTAAATTAAGCAAAAACTTTTGCAGGATTTAATGCTGCAAATAATCAGTTGCGGCAAATAAACACTTGAATATGGTATGGTATATTCTGCTACGAGTAGTGGTGTGTATGAATACAAGAATTTAAACGAAATAATAGTATTATTATATATCTAGGTTGAGAAGTGAGCTATTATTGACCGAGAAATTTAAATCCTGAGGCGCGTAGCGCCGAAGGATATAATTTTCGAGGTAAATAATGGCCTTCTCAACCGAAGTATATATAGTATTTTTTTTACTACTAATAGCCGAATTAACACCAGAAGATTATTTTCATTTTAAAATCAGACATTTCCCCTATTACTCAAACATATCGAAATATCAAATAGGTGAAATGTCAAACTGATGCGTGAAATGTCAAACAAATGAGTTTCAATACAATCCATATATATTAAAACGCGTCGATTCTGTCTCGCTCTAAATTCCGTCGTCGAATCGACAAAGTTTCAAAGCTATCTCCTCCGAGGGGCGATCCCGGAACGATCTCCGCGGACCACCGGAGGTCGCCCCCGGCCTTTCTCCAATGCGTAGGGGTATTTTCGTCCCGTTTCCTACGCGTTTTCCCAATTTAAACGCCTTTTCAAAAAACCTCTGCAAAATTTTCGTCGATCGCCGTTCGGCGAGAGAGATGCAGCTAGCACCCAAGATCCCTAAACAAGTAGGTTACATCAGTTCTATGTTTGTAGGAGAGGGTGTTGCGGTGTACACCGGGATGAGCGACGTCATCTGACGATCTTGCCTCTCACTCTTTTTATGTACATCATTGTCTCTCTCATAATGTCCTAATGTGTTTACAAGAACTGAATAATCTGTCAATCCTGATCCTGTTTTGTGAACCAAGAAGAATTACAATAGATTAATAAATAAGCACTTAGGTAAGTAAACCAGCAATAATTTCTGTCAAATTACGTTGTCCTTCACTTAAAAAGTATTCCGCCCCAAATGCTTGGGCTATCTCATTATTTAAAGTGACCGAGGCTGTAATGTTTTATGTAGGATGAAAATATACAATAATTTGATCTTTCAGCAAGATGCCAGGGTGTCGATGTGCTGTTGCTACATGCCATAATAGTCTGGAAATTACCAAAGTTCTGAACAAAGATGTGTTATATCACAGGTTTCCGAAAAATCCAGTTGTGAATGCAATGTGGATACAAAAATATAGTCGAGCTGATAAATGGAATTCTCGATCTAGCAGAGTCTGCTAATATAATTTGAGTTACATAATAAAAATAATATATCTGCAGTTATACCTAAAACTTAATTAAAAGTGAATAAGAAAATGTATTATTCTTAATAGATTATTGCAGTTTTTCGTTTCTATTATTTTCAAACCATTTATAATCCGTACAAGACAAAATAACTATATATACATTTTCATGTCATTTCTTAAAGTTCTGAAATTGTATGATATAAGTATTTTGCACTAGTAACTAATTTATATCTACTAGTATTGATTTCTGAATTTGATAGATCATTCATATCATATCTACATCGTTAATATACACATATACCTACCAAATCTAGGAGGTCCGCATAAAAGTTTGTAGTTGTGTTATGTATTTTTTATTGATTTTACGGTTTAATGTTTACCTGTAAAACGTTTTGTTATGTATACACGTATACAACAATACATGTATTTTAAACTGTTATAGTAAAATTATACTCTTAACCATCATGAAATGCAATATTTACCAGTAATCATATCAAAATTTCGCGGCTTTCTGGACGCCAGATGACGTAACCTTAAACTAACCAATAGAATTTTTTCGCGAAACTGAGGTAACCTACTTGTTTAGGGATCTTGGCTAGCACCGGCGTTTGTCCTCGCGCCTAATAGTCCCGTCACGCCCGCCGAAATACCGACTTTTCGCGGGACTCCCTAGACCCGTTTTCTAATTTTACGGCCTCGAGACCCGCTTCACGCGAAAGTTCCGTCCTTTCTCTAATCCTTTGAGATTTTTTTTCGAGTCCGTACGTCCACTCCTTTTACGTCTATTTTGTGTTCGAAAATCTCGAGTCGCATCCGTCTCAACTTCTATCTCATTTTATCTGCCCATGTGAGATTACACTAACGAGACAAGCACCTCCCACGAAAACTGTCAAATTAATTAAACTTCAGATAGGTTATTTTCCTACGAGAAATATTGCTAACGGAATGAATAGTACTGACTGCCAAACATTTCTAATTACCAAAATACTGAAGCGAAATGCTTTTCCAATGAGAAAATCGGTAAAAATTATTTTTTCAGGTTGACACGTACAGTTTACATACTTAAACGTCTCAAGGTAAACATTTGACAACAGGCGTGGTAGCGCAACGGGAAAGTAGTAGGATTCAAAACTTTATAATGCTGATTTCGCGAGTTCGAGTCTCGCTGCAGGCAAATTTTTTTTTTTACTTTTTAATTCCAATTATTTATAAGTATTAGTATTCAGTTATTCTGCTTCATTATCCATAGCTTTTATTGTTTTTGAATTCGTGCATTTTGGCAGTCTGTTAAATTCTTGATTTTAGCTTACAAAAGTAAATATCTACAATATTTTTGGTCCCATTGATAAAATTGACAATAATGTTTACTTAAAAATAAATTCTACTTTCAGTACTTAAAAAATTATGATGTTTTACCATCAAGAATAGAGTACCCTTACAATTCATTAAAATATTAAGAAAAATCGTTTAGTATAATTACATCATCATAAAATTTTTTTAATATGTATTTTCTTTAACATAATATTATTTTAGATGCATTTGTCTACCGAAGGGTGACCCCAGACCGCAGGCCTGGACCCCCGGTAGGGCTAGAAATGGGAACGAAAATCGCGATAGCGATTTTCTCCCATTTCTAGTTTATTATTAACCTAGGTAAATAATGAATTATTATTTACCTAGGTCAATAATGAACTACTTCTCATTACACAAATGAGGTAAATAATAAAGTTTTCTCATGTTAGTAGTAAAAAAAATATTTTTTTATTGTTGGCTGAAAGATTAATTAAATAAGCCAGGCAACGAAAGTGGAATCGAGATTTTAGGTATCTGAATACCTATCTTCGACAATATTTTCCAGATTTCCGAACTAAATTTGGTATGTACCTATTAGGTACATGACTAGTTACCAGGTATTAATCCACCTCCATATATTATTCGGATTTTTTCTTTAAACATTCAATATATAAAAAATATCGACCCCGATAAATTACGCGTTAAATTCATCAGCCGTCGGTTTGATTTAATAAATTATTTTTCTATTACATGTTTAAATATCGAGAAATATTCGGAGAGACTTGTAAATTTATCTTGTTAACACAACCGTGATCTAAATTTAGATAGTCTAAAAACTGGTTAACGCATTTTCTTTGATATTATCAAAATGTTGATACAACGTTATGAAATTAATAGTGTTACCTAGTCTTTACAAAATACCTACATGCTTGGTTTCATCATAGAAAACATCTAATATTAGCCAACTACACCGTGTATTCGTCGTAGTAAAAAAGATAAATCGGAGGTCATGGAACAAACAACTAAAATATATATTATGAATTTTAAGCAGGTAATTTAAAAATTATTTTTACATCTGGAAGTACAGGGTGATTCACTTTCGAGTGTGTAACATGGGTATCTCGCTTATTACAAAAGATAGACTATAGGTTTAAATTCGGCAAAGTTGCGAAATTTTGTGCTCAATAAGTTGGCGCAAAGAAAACCCTCATATCTGCTTTTGTTTTTGAGTAAGGGACAAAAACAAATTTTTTCCTGTTTTCGTTTTCTGGCCATAACTTTTATATTTTTGAAAATATTGGCTTATCGTTTTCACATTATTAGGACACTTTCTTGAGACAAATACGATACCGTAAACCGTTTTTTTAAAAAATGTCACTTCTATTGTAAATCATCGTTAACTTTATTTTTTCTTATGGGCGCCATATTAATTTTTCTCATATTTGAATAAACCGATTTTTTCTGAATACAACAATATAATATATGTTAATATTTGCCTAAAATATAAGGGCATTATGAAGGAAAATAGGTATTTTTTTGAAAATATCTAGTTAGCCATGGCCATGACAGTCAATTCTTGACAAACCACAAATGTCACTTAAAATTTTTATAAACTGCATCTGTGGAGTACTTTTTACATTGACTAACGATGTATTAAACCGAAGAGAAATAAGAAATAGATATTTATTACAGATGTAACAAAAATTTAAACAGAACAGTTGAAGAGTATTTAAACACATATTCTGAAAGACGACAACCATGCAAGACATATATTACGACTACTACTATACTATACTATATTACTAAACTGCACTGTAATTTAAGAAATTATGGCAGTTAATATATGTCTTGCATGGTTGTTGTCTTTCAGGATATGTGTTTAAATATTCTTCAACTGTTCTGTTTAAATTTTTGTTACATCTGTAATAAATATCTATAATATCTTGTTTCTCTTCGGTTTAATACATCGTTAGTCAATGTAAAAAGTACTCCACAGATGCAGTTTATAAAAATTATAAGTGACATTTGTGGTTTGTCAAGAATTGACTGTCATGGCCATGGCTAACTAGATATTTTCAAAAAAATACCTATTTTTCTTCATAATGCCCTTATTTTTTAGGAAAATATTAACATATATTATATTGTTGTATTCAGAAAAAATGGGTTTATTCAAATATGAGAAAAATTAATATGGCGCCCATAAGAAAAAATAAAGTTGGCAATGATTTACAATAGAAGTGACATTTTTTTAAAAAACAGTTTGCGGGATCGTATTTGTCTCAAGAAAGTGTCCTAATAATGTGAAAACTATAAGCCAATATTTTCAAAAATATAGAAGTTATGGCCAGAAAACGAAAACCGGAAAAAAAATGTTTTTTCCTGTTACTCAAAAACAAAAGCAGATATGGGGATTTTCTTTGCGCCAACTTATTGAGCACAAAATTCCGCAACTTTGCCGAATTTAAACCTACAGTCTATCTTTTGTAATAAGCGAGATACCCATGTTACACACTCGAAAGTGAATCACACCGTACATTCCTGATATTCATTAATTCATTATTTAAATACAGTATTTGCCCAGGTATTTGCCATAATTAAAATAAATACGGGGAAGAAATTTTTTTTTTAAAAATTTATTATAACTCTTTACATTCAATTCTGTATAAATATGTAAGGTATACATATACAGGGTGTCCCACGACGAACCGCGGCGATCAATATCTCGAAAATGGCCGTTGGAAAATCTTGAAAATTTGGTAGTAGGTATACTATTATCGATGTGGGCAATTCTGCTAAAATATTTTCAAAATGGTGGCACTTCCGCTAATACCGGAAGTAGATGTCAACTTGCTTATTTTAAATAGGACACCCTATATATTTTTTCATTTCTGGATCTACGTCAAATTCTAAACACATTCCATGTATATCCTGTATATCCTATACCTAAGTCTAATCGTTTTTGACATATTTCAAATTTTATGTCAAGAATGACGTTGGCCAAAACATGATTACCAATCTTTCCTATCCGGAAGCCTTTATTATTTAATTTGGGTCCTACTCAAGTAGGTCCTCTGTGTATGTGTTGTATGGTGTTAAATCATAAAATGGAAAAGGGTAGAATTTAGGACTCAACAGAATTCTATGTATTGAGTTCTTCCAAATTCCTGATAGTTTAGAAAGTTCAGTTAGTTAGAAATTTTCATCATTAACAATTGGTTTTCTTTTATGAATTGCTGCCTTAACACTGCCAAAATGTTATAAATTCTGTATCATTTGTTTAACACTGTTTCTGTTTATCTGGATATCTATCAGCAAATATCTGGCATGTTCTTGACAAAACTTTACATTCACCATAGATAATAAACATATTCTTCGTAAGTATCCTTTAATCGCCAGGCAAGATTATTGACAATAGTCAAAAGGCAAATACTTAGTGATATTTCTGTAGGACATGATTGTTTACTAACGCCGTCATGGCCAACTAAGAATAAAAGAACGTAAAAGCCGTAGGTAGAATTATTACAATAGAAAAATGTGAAATTGCTAATATCTGGAAAACCACCAATTTGCCGAATAGACAACCTTACACAAAGTTACCCTTATTTTTAATGCTAAATAAGATAAAATTATAAAAATATAGTCACCTTAAATAATGTGTATAATTTATAATACTTCCACCATATGCATTATGAAATATACAGGGTGGGTTTTTATCTTTTCCCATACTTTTGATGATCCAGTCTCACCCCCCTAGGGAGGGGGGGCAACCCGCCCAAATATCTTAATAGGGAAGGAGGGTTAAATGACACATCATTTGAAAGGTACTTCAATTCTCTACACAACCCTGTATTAGTTTTTTAATTTGACTGGTTAGTTTTGAAGATAAAGGTTGTTAATAAAAAACTACTTTTTACGGTTTTTATTTGCAAACTTTTTCTACTTCAGCCAATTAAATATTCAAATTGATGACCTCCAGCCTCCATACAATAGTATAAGTTTTGCACAATGCGATCACATACGTTTTGCAACATTTCTGGAGTAACTTGGCGGCATTCGTTAATAATGCGTTGGCGTAGATCTTCAAGGGAAGTAGGTGGAGTGGCATAAATTTTGGACTTTAAATAACCCCACAAGAAAAAATCCAAAAGGGACAAATCCGGCGATCGCGCAGGCCACTCTATGACGCCTCTTCTCCCAATCCACTGATTTGCAAACGTACGATCGAGATACTGCCGAACAGGCAAGGCGTAGTGAGGAGGGGCTCCATCCTGTTGGAATATCAACTGGTCTTCTAGATAATTTTCATTATTCTCTATAATGTGTATCAGCTCTGGATAAATGGAGTTTTCCAACAAATCCAGGTACATCTCCCCGGTGAGATTACCTGGTAAGAAAAAAGGACCAACAATGTGGTCACCAAAAATTCCAGCCCATACATTTAATTTTTCCTGATGTTGTGTATGAGTCTCATAAAATATCCTGGGATTAGAATCGGACCAATAACGACAATTGTGACGATTGACATTGCCATTAACAGTAAATGAACACTCATCCGAGAAGCAGATATTAAAAATTAAATCTGGATTGTTAATAGCTCGTTCACTCATTACTTCACAAAATTGTAGGCGGCGGTCAAAGTCATCTCCATGAAGTTCATGTGCAAGGAGAATCTTATAGGGATGGAATTTATGATGCTTCAAAGTTTTACGAATTTTGTTTCGCCCAAAACCGGATTCAGCTGCCATTTGCCTCTTACTCGTTCTAGGATTTATAGCAACATGGCCTAGAATAGCTACATCTTCTGCTTCATTTCTTTCGAGGTGTCGCTTTTTATTACTTACAGATCCGGTCTCCTGAAATTTGGTCACTAACTCCAAAATGTACTTCCTGTGAACATTTTTACCCAAGTGTTGCTGATTAAATATTTCTGCTGTCCTATTAGCACTCCGATTATTTGCATAAAAAAGAGCAATTATTTCCACTCTTTCTGGAATCGAATAAACCATAATGTCGACAAACTGTACAGGTAACAATAAAATAATAATTCACTCAATACCCGTTCTGATTGTATTATTTATTATTTCAATTTACTGCGAATAATAAAAGGAAATCTGACATAAGGGGTGACACTCATGGACGACTATTGTATGGAGGCTGGAGGTCATCAATTTGAATATTTAATTGGCTGATGTAGAAAAAGTTTGCAAATAAAACCATAAAAAGTAGTTTTTTATTAACAACCTTTATCTTCAAAACTAACCAGTCAAATTAAAAAACTAATACAGGGTTTTGTAGAGAATTGAAGTACCTTTCAAATGATGTGTCATTTAACCCTCCTTCCCTATTAAGATATTTGGAGGGGTTGTCCCCCCTCCCTAGGGGGATGAGACTGGAGCATCAAAAGTATGGGAGAAGATGTCCCCTTTTGATCAAAAATCGACCTGTCTCGGCATTTTTCGAAAAAATAGTTTTCCTGAGAGTTATTCGCTCTGTTTCGTTTTCAAAAACCCACCCTGTACATATACTTAGCAGACGTAACAGAAAAACAGAAGATTTTCAAATACATGTATCAAAGAATCTCTCTTTCTCAAATAAACTTTACCCTCTCCTATCGAGTTCATTAGATACTTTACTATACCTAAAGTTAGTTAGCTATATCACTAAGTATAATACTGACATGGAAAATAAACATTACTTCTTATTGGGGCTCCTTATTTCATTGTTAAACAAATATATCGCAGCTCTACTTCACTAGGCCATATCTAAAAGTCAAAATAAATACTTTGGTCTCCCCTCTATTTACTATAAGCACAAGATAACATCTACTAACTTAGGTATCCTTGCAGAACATATTTAACCCTTTTTCTGCGTCTTAAACAGTTATCAAAATCTTCGCATAGATCAGAATTCTTACGAAGTACTCTGGCTACGTTCTTTATAAAGTACCAAACACGACCAAAAAACTAAAACATGAAAATAAAAAGTAGCAATCACCTCTCGCCTCGTTTTAATAGCTATTTCAGCAGCCAGTCTGCATGGGAACTCGTTTCGAAACCGCATCAAGCGTAGGATGTATGACAAATTGCATTACCTCAAAATTTGCACACAGTAGTTTAAATAAAACGGCTATTGAATTTGCTGTCTGGCCATGCATATTTATTTAATACTGGCCAATTTAAAATTGGACTGGTTGGAAAATATAAATACTTGAAACTTCATACTCATCACAGAGAAAACTAATACTTAGTAGGTACAGTCGAACTATATTTGATTGATACATAAGTTCAACAGAATATATCCAATTGATTATTTATATTAAATTCTCACTAGGTATTTCCTTTGGCTGAGTATTTGAAACAACTAACAAAGTGTTTCAGTATGACATCATTATATTACCTTGATAATAGGCACCGAATGGTTAGGATAACACGAAAGTTCTTAATTTAAAGGTGTATTTTGTTCGGAAAAACTATTTACTCCATCAAGATATTGTTTTGTTAGACTAACAAAAGCAACTCAGTCCATTGATGATTTAACTCATCTTTACCAATTATTTTGTTGGACTAATAGGTCCAACACCTGGTCTGGTTTGGTATACATATAAACGAACCTATATTAATTTAAACCATATTAAAAATATATTTTTAAATTTTTAACAGCGTCACACAAACTTTAAAAGGTCTAAATCATACTGGTGTTTAGAATAGCCCATTACTTCTAAAGAGCAATAAAAAACACCTTATATTCTCGTATTTAAAGTATATGAACTTAACTTCTTTCATGTTTTACGATCTTTTTGTGGCCAACAGCCAAATAAAACACATGTAGTGGTGAAAGCACAGCGCCCTCTATTACTACTAAACACATATACACAGTATGTATGTCTATAAATTTGTTTGTAAAAGACAGAAATTTAAGAAGAAACTTAAACAGTCGAAATTTTCAAAAAAAAAATTAAACTTTAATGCTTTGTAGGTACCTCAAAATCTAAATTACGTTTATACGACTCTTTCTTCATGAAGTCGTCCGATGAAGCGTATTTCAAATTAGTTAGGAAATACTAATAGGTAAGTAATTTTAGTGGTGATGAGAAACACACAGTAGTGCCATCTTTTGGTTTTTGCCACTATCCGTCTGACAATCATGTATAATTAACAAAGATAAATAATCGCTATTTACTGCAATGATCTGTATTGTCTTGGAGGAAGACAATCCTACTTATGAATTTGAAAAAGATGCTGAAAACAGCTTGGTACTCCACGGACTAGCCCCGACTAGCATTGCATTACTCCAGCATTTCCATGTGGCGACTTCCATGGAGATGCCGGAGTAAAATAAAGTCAGTCAGCCAGTAGCCCGTGAAGGCTACTGGCCGGTGTTTTCAACAGCTCCTACAAACTAATAAGAATAAGTCAGTGTTTCCGTTTAAGTAAAAAGAAACAAGTAACAAGACGTGTATATTTATATACTTTATTACATTAACAATCGAAATAACTACCCATTTCTATACAATTACTTAAGTACTTACATGTAAAATATTACCAACTACAGATTTATAACAGCAAATGCATAAATGTTATGCGTACTAGGTGTAACTAAAGTTATTCAAGTATATAATAAATTAAGTATATAATATAACTAGGCATAACTCGTCAAAATTTCCATCCCCCATGCCTTTTTAGCGTAATAATAGCCCCTCCGCTATCGAAAAGCATTGTTGTGGAAGTTCTTCTCAGACAATGCTCTGAAAACTCTTCCCAATTTGGAAGCTTCAAATACAATATCCTTTGCTAAACTACCAATGTTATGGATACCGACGCATAACAGCTTTATAACATTTCCCATTTTGATATTTCAAAAAAAATGTCGTTTCTTAAAATCGGGAAGACGCAAATGAACGTACTTTCAATATTTACTTAAATATTCATCCTCCAAGATGCTGAAAGGTCTATTCTTATTAGTTTTAGTGTTAGGAATTTTAATTAGCAGCAAAAATCCCATGTCTTCAGTATGACCAATTGTCATCTTCACTAGTTCATCGCAACGACATGCCCTAGATATACCAAATATCAAAATTACCTGAAAAATTAAGAATTGGTTAGCACAATATGAAACAAACCAAATGTAATTTTATTATTTTTATCGCCAAATACTTTTCATCTGAAGCATCAGGCAAAAATGTATGGAAATGTTCCCTTAACAAAACTTTGGATTTCTTTGGCTTACCTATAACTTATAACCTTCTCCTTTTTGTTTCAAAAATGCATGCAAATTGTTGTATTTTTCGATGTTCACATTATGCTTCAAACTTAACACAGAATTTACGATTGAATAATGAACCCACAAACTAGAACTCTTCAGTTTTTGTGCCATTTCCGAAAAGTATGCCAATAAAACTTTCTCAGAGTATTGCGTTACATTTTTTCCAGTACACCATTTCTCAAACTTGACAATGGCAGCTTCATCTACTACACCAAATTTCGTCGGCAGCAAATTTTCTACAGCCATTCTAGACGCCTTTACCACCTCGCAAGGTTCATCAGCCACTTCTACACTTATTTTCAGTTCTTAGGCACCATCAACCGACGCGACGCTAAATTTTAAATATTTGTTTTAATAGATACAAATACGTATCTATGGTAAAGATAAGTAAAGATATATACAGTGAAATAAGTTAAAGATTCAATCTTACAATCTTCTCTTAAAAAACAATAAAACAGCATATATCCCTAACATTACTAATCTCCTAGTGCTATTATCAGGTATTTTTTCCGTAGTTTAAAAGTTGTAATCTCGAATAAGTATTTAGATCTAAATAGATTAGGCAATTGATCAAAATAGTAGTAGGTACTTGTACCTTCCTAGGTTAGGTTACGTTCAAAAGTGAGTGGGCCGAAAACCAGACCCTCCATCGCAACCATGTGGTCTATTGTGACTCACACCTACATATATTTCACCCAAATGGTCCAGCCTCTTAATGAAGCTCATCACCTTATTGGGTGGGAACATATTCAGATCCTCTGGCAGAAGTTGTCCTTTGCCAAATAATGAGTATCTGATCCTTTCCCCAGCGGGACAGGTGCATAATATGTGTGTGCTCTGACGTTTCATCATCTTCTAAGCACAAGCGGCACTCAGCATCTTCTACTGTACCTTCCCAACAGCACACTTCTGAAACGGAATGTAAAAACTAAATCTGTGATCCAAGGTAATATTCATAATACTTATGTGGCCAATTATCACATTTAATGATGTGACTGAACCATGAAGCATGTGATGGCGATAGATGCTTCCGAGAATGCTTCACTTCACATAATTGATTTTTAGTCGTAAAAATATACACGATTTTATTAACCTTTTTCAATTTGTCTAGGTTCCCAGTTCCCAGCCGAATCAAGGTAAGGTATATAATGATGCGACAGTCCCTAGTACCCATAGCAAATAAGTATTTATATACTTATAAAGGTTACTAAGCTAAGCTATTGTACATAGGAAAACTTAAATATAATAAAATGCATTACTGTTGACTTATCTTTTAGTAAGTAACTCATATTCATTTTCTCATTCACAGATAGTACCTACTTATTTGCAAGAGACGCGCTTGCAACTTTGCGAAAACAATATGGGACTTTATCCAGTACTTTTTGCAAAGTTGCAAATTAAACTTAAACCCGCAGACTTGCCTACATTTGCGATTTGATTTACACATTGAATACCTACGCAGGTGTTGTATGTACATAAAATATGTAGGTAGGTATAATAACTTATCTAACCGTTGAATTTCAGCCAAGGATATTATTATGTTTATATTTCTAATTCAGATAACAAATCTCGATGTAAAACCAATTCCGTCTGCTTTTGGATTATCTTGGTACTTGTGTCCCGACTTATGTTGGTGTACTGTAGGTACTTGATAATACATAAAATCACGAAACACCCTAAATTCTAATCTTGAATTTTAGGCGGTTGGTTTTCACAACACTTGACAACGATGCATCGTACGTGTAACCTTTCAACAAGTGTATATGGCAACAATTTGGCGAAGTACCTACTGTAATCTAAAAATAAAAACTTACGTGTGTAATTCTGACTGAGGATTAGAGCAGCAGCAATTAAAAAAATAAATTCCATGTTGATAAACAAACTTACAGTTTACCTCACTAGATTCGTTTTATATCAGGGACACAATCGCAATATATTTTAATTTCCGTTCATTTAGTTTAGTTTTTAACATTATCAAACACTGTAACTTTTGCGAAACTGCTAAAATAGCGAAAACTTGACGCCGATTTTAAGGTTATGTTCGTTTGAGAGCACGCTACGCGCAACACCGTCTCGTCGAGTAACCAACGAAAGACTGCTTAACCGCGAGTTCGTCCAGTTCGCGGCACACCGTGATCTAAGATGGGAAAAAATGTGATATGATATATGGGTTGCATAGGTTATTAGGCGCTAAGGAAGGAGTGGTATTTTTAGAGCTGCGCTACATTATCATTATTGTACTGCAGAGCTTTTTGCAAATTAGTTTTCCGCTGCTTTAAAAGGCATTACTCTTTATTTACTTTATTTTAAGAGAGCTAACAGCGCGATGGAAATTCGATGTAAGTAAAACCCATCTCGGTTAATTGATACCGCAAATATTTTAGTGGTAAACATAAAAAAAATTTAAATATGGAGACATGTTTTTTACTACCTACTCTCTCATTTCCTTTGTTTAGACACGTAGTACCACTGAAAGCAGGTGCTTAATTGACAGGAAATAATAAACTTATAAACAATATGCCTAAAATCCTAAAACGAGTATAAATAGTAATTTGAAATTCCTATATGAAATCTGTTAAGTGTAAATGAATAAATTCCAATTTTATCACATTTCACATTAAATTTTTAATCTCCAGTTCTAAAAGAAAAACGTGATGTAGTTCTGTGTCGTGGAAATACAAGGGGAGACGGGCTAGCTTCCCACTTTTTTAATGTAATCATTAAACATTACGTATTAAACATTATAGCTACGTATAAATTTTACAAAATAATTGAACATGAAAAAATAAGTTGCTTCTATTTCTACCTTGTTTTAAAGATATTAAAATTCTGGTATGTGATCATTTTTAAGTAATAGATATATTTCTAAAATAATTTTTTTAATGAACCAAAGTAGACAATATTTTTAATTCCAGAAAAATATATGGTGCAATGTAAAAAAGTAGCGCCCAGATAGTCTAACCTTTTTCTTATACAGTGCGCGTCTAAAGTCCGCCCCCCCCCCCCCCCTGCTAACTTTTGAACTCATTGGGTTAGTGACTCCGGACAAAGTACAGGGTGAATCGTGTAAAATGTATTATTTTTTGACGAAAAATTTATTTTCCCAAAATGAAAGATGGCGCCACAGGCGCTGTCAAATATATTTTTTAAATGATAAGGTGGGACATGTTGCATATCATTTAAAAGGTCCCTCAATTATCTGCATAACAGTCTTTAAAAAATTGAAATCGGTCCATCCTTTCTCAAGTTATCAGCGTTTTTGTGATTGAATGATTTATTCATAATTATTTGATATTATTGGAAAAAATTGTTGCTGACAACTGTCATTTTGACATTGTCAAACGTATGTGCATTTGAAATATGTATTGTCTTAACTAATTTTATCATTGATTTACTTATTGAAAATGGTCCGTACGCTTGAAAATAAAATTGAAGCAGTATCTTTCTTTTTCGAGTGTCAGAGGTCATATCATGCTGCAGAACGAATGTTTAATGAAAGACATCCAGAACGTCCCATATGCAGGAAATATATGCGACAACTAATTTCTAAATTTTTAAGAACTGGTTCCGTTCATAATGAAAAAAGGAGTGGTAGGCCGTCCCTTCCTGAGGATAAAATGATAGACATTATGGCGGAAATGGTGGTAAATCCCATACAATCTACATCACATGTGAGTGAGCTGCACGAGATTTGTCCGCGGTCCGGACCCTTTTTTATTGAAGAAAATTTAACGGGACAGGTATACCTTGATCTACTAGAAAACAATATTCAGCCTACCATAGGCGAAATAGTCCATAATAATGTCCATGAGTTTCAAGGGCTCAACATAACGTACCAACAGGACGGCGCGCTACCACATTATTTTAGGGAAGTAAGGAATTTCCTTAATAACTTTTATCCTGACAGATGGATTGGTCGCCGAGGACCTCTTGAGTGGCCTGCTCGTTCACCGGATTTGAGTCCATTGGATTTTTTTCTATGGGGTTACCTTAAATCTAAGGTATTCATTACCCAACCAGAAATTCTTTTGGATTTGCAGCAGAAAATCAGCAACGAGTGCGCACCTATCTCCAGGCAAACATTTCATAACGTGCGCCAAGCAATGTCTAATAGGTTCTTCTATTGTCAGGAGGTCCAAGGTGCTCATTTTGAACAAGTTCTTTAGTTATTCGTTTTAAAATATTTGTTTTCTTTAATAAACCGTTGAAGTTGACTGCTTTTTATTCATTTATAACCTTACTCACAAAAACGCTGATAACTTGAGAAAGGATGGACCGATTTCAATTTTTTAAAGACTGTTATGCAGAGAATTGAGGGACCTTTTAAATGATATGCAACATGTCCCACCTTATCGTTTAAAAAAATATATTTGACAGCGCCTGTGGCGCCATCTTTCATTTTGGGAAAATAAATTTTTCGTCAAAAAATAATACATTTTACACGATTCACCCTGTACTTTGTCCGGAGTCACTAACCCAAAGAGTTCAAAAGTTAGCATAGGGGGGGGCGGACTTTAGACGCGCACTGTATAGTCTCTAGGTCTAACTATAGGCACATTGTCTATTTTAGGTTTTGACCGAGATATCATATATTTTCACAGAGAAGAATGTATATAACATAGAATATAAATATATATAAACAACATACATTTTTAATGCAAAGTCAATATATTTTTAATAAAATAATAACATATTATAAAGGTTTCCCAAACATGGCACGCACTTTCGTAAATCCATCATTTCTCAAAAAAATGGAATCATTTCTACCAAAAACAGTAAAAGCCCTTCGTAAATTCAGCGAAAAATTGTATGATGTCCCATCAGAAAACCATCACTTCCATCATTAAATTTATGATGGATTTCAAATTTTGTGATGGAAAAAAGAAGGGGAATTGTCATGTCATTAATTTTGAGGATTGTATGTGGTTCTTTGTTTGGTTCTAGGGATACAGTTTTGATAAAAGCATAAAAGTAAGCATAATGTGCCTAGTAGATTCCCTAGATTGCCTAGTAGTAGTAGTAGTAGAGTAGAGTGAAGTCACAATGGAAGGTGAACAATTTCCAGTGGATATTTTGGTTGGGGAGACAAAACTTGACTGTTGAAGTTGAAGAGTGAAAACAGCCAAAACCAACATAATGGAAATGGATGTTTATGCGCATGTCTCCATTTATCATTAAACCTAACTTCTGTACGTAATGGCTTGACTTGACTATTGACTTGACACCTTTACTTTGAGGTCGATATCTCAACTCATTCAAAAGTTAAGGGGGGGGGGGGTTACTTTAGGGATTGCCCATATAGTTAAAACATACAGATAACCAAAACATGCAAAATCCTACCATTAGGAATTAAAAAATGTAGTCAATATCACTATACAGGGTGTCCACCTAGTGCGCGTAAGTCCAATATCTGGGTTAATAAAAGAGATAACTTAATTTTTTTTTCTACAGGATTGTCTAATATCCCGAGCTGCTCAAAATGAAAATATATTTACATATTCAGGGTGTTCAGTTTTTCCTGGACAGGTACCAACTTAATTTTTTTAAATGGAAACCTATATTTTTTATGGCATTATCGAATTCTACGTAAAAAATTAGTGGGACTTTGTGCTTAACACTGCTATTGAAATATTGATAGTTTTCGAGATATTTGACTTTTAATTTTTTTTTCTTATGTTTCGTCACTTCTAATAGTTGACATAATTATGGTTGTATGACAGCTAGAAATTATTTTTTTTTCAGAAACTGTAGAGTGAAGATGGCTCTTTCGAAAAACGTATCAAAAGTTGACCTGCGATATACAGGGGGCAACAGAAATCGTGCCAAACCTGATGCTTTAAAATTTAAAAAATCTCGACTTTTTCAAATGGAACACCCTGTGTTTTATGATTTCATTAGATGCCTTTCTGTAGACTCTACAATTTTATAATAGCTTTCCCTATACCTAAGTTGCGTAGTTTTTGCAAAAAACCCACTTTTATGAAAAATACCCGATTTGCGCACGTTCCTTTCTCGGGAAAAACGCAGTGAGCGTCTGTCACGCAATAAAATTTGTGACAATCAGTTTACATGTCATTTCTTCTTTTACTGAATATTCACGTACGAGTTTAGAGTAAGTACTAAGCGTGCATACAATGAACTATTCAAAAGAAGAATTAGTGAAAATGGTTTATGCCTTAGGAGAAGCTCATGGAAATTGTTTGCTAGCAGCACGTATTTAAAAAGCAAATAATCCAGATTTACAGAGATTTCCACGTGCTGACTGTTTTGAAAATTTGAAAGAAAGATTTGAAAGAACAGCAAATGCGAATTATGAGAAAACTACCAGGAGACATGACGGTAACAATGACGATATTCAGTTTAATGTTGTGCCGTCTGCTGTTGAAAATCCAAATATTAGTGTCAGGAAAATCAGTAATAATCTTGGAGTTTCCAAAAGCTTGACAAACAAGATACTGAAGAAGAATAATTTTCATCCGTATCATATTAAAAACCATCAAGCACTGTTACCTCAAGATCACCTAAACCGCCTGCAATTTTGCCACTGGGCATTGGATAAAATTCAGGAAAGTCCAAACTTTTTTATGAATGTCTTGTTTACTGACGAATCAACATTTTCAAACACATGCTTACCCAATCGTCGCAACTTTCATCACTACGCTGACAATAATCCAAGATTATTGAGGGTACTAGATAATCAGCATCGTTTCAAAGTGAACGTGTGGGCTGGAATTTGTGGAGAACATATTGTTGGACCGTACTTTTTTGAAGGCAATTTAAATGCCAATGTGTATTTGCATTTTTTGCAAAACGAACTTCCCCTTCTACAGCTACAGAACATGCCCGCTGATTATTTGGTTCAACAATGGTTTCAGCATGATGGTGCCCCTCCACATTCCACTTTGGCGGTACTGTGATTATTTTATTGTTGTAGTACTTTTCCTATTATCTATTCATATTTCAGATTAGAGAACACCTAAACCACGTATATCCAAATAAGTGGTTAGGTCGTGGTGGTCCAGTTCCTTGGCCTGCACGTTCGCCTGATTTAAATATTCTGGACGTTTTCTTGTGGGGTTATATCAAGGAGCGAGTATACGAAGTACCACCAACGGATATGCAAGACTTGAAAGAAAAGATCCAAAATGAGTTTCTAACCATAACGCCCGAAATGTTAAGAAATGTTCACATTCATTTTCGTCGTAGATTAATGCTTTGTGTTGAAAACAACGGAGGTCATTTTGAGCATTTACTTTAGGTTAGCTTGCTTGTATGAGTATTGCGTATTCTTTTTTCAATACTCTATGTATATTCATCCATTTCACTAATAATTTTTCTAACTACGGTAACACCGTTTGGTTTTCAATATGATACGTATGAAACTTCTTCTTCAATATCTTATTTGTCGAGCTTTTGAAAACTCCAAGATTTCTACTGATTTTCTGATACTAATATTTTTGGATTTTCAACAGCAGAAACCACAACATTAAACTAAATATTATCGTTGTTACTCCCATGTCTCCTGGTAGTTTTCTCATAATTCCCATTTGCTGTTCTTTCAAATCTTTCTTTCACATTTTCAAAACAGTCAGCACGTGGGAATCTCTATAAATACGTGCTGCTAGCAAATAATTCCCATGAACTTCTTCTAAAGCATACGCCAGTTTTGCTAATTCTTAATTACATGTAGAGCTTTTATGATTTTTTACTTTTATTTACAAATAAATGATAACTTTCCATAAAGACTTGTTTATTAAACTGAAATTATCTAAATTTTTCAGTTATTTTTATTTTAAGAAGTGTAAACTAATACATTTTATAAAAATAAATAGCCTTACAATATTTTTTCCGTCAAAGGAGTGCGCAAATCGGGTATTTTTCATAAAAGTGGGTTTTTTGCAAAAACTACGCAACTTAGGTATAGGGAAAGCTATTATAAAATTGTAGAGTCTACAGAAAGGCATCTAATGAAATCATAAAACACAGGGTGTTCCATTTGAAAAAGTCGAGATTTTTTAAATTTTAAACCATCAGGTTTGGCACGATTTCTGTTGCCCCCTGTATATCGCAGGTCAACTTTTGATACGTTTTTCGAAAGAGCCATCTTCACTCTACAGTTTCTGAAAAAAAATAATTTCTAGCTGTCATACAACCATAATTATGTCAACTATTAGAAGTGACGAAGCATAAGTCAAATATCTCGAAAACTATCAATATTTCAATAGCAGTGTTATGCACAAAGTCCCACTAATTTTTTACGTAGAATTCGATAATGCCATAAAAAATATAGGTTTCCATTTAAAAAAATGAAGTTGGTACCTGTCCAGGAAAAACTGAACACCCTGAATATGTAAATATATTTTCATTTTGTGCAGCTCGGGATATTAGACAACCCTGTAGAAAAAAAAATTAAGTTATCTCTTTTATTAACCCAGATATTGGACTTACGCGCACTAGGTGGACACCCTGTATATTATGTAGAAACAAAGACCAAAATGTATTCCGTGGTTATCAAAGTGCCTTTTTATTTTTATTTAGAATATTAATGCACATGCCATTATGGATATTATAAACAAGATATATTACACATAACGTGTAGGTACCGGAGAATATTTTAGTAAATTTAAATGTGGCGTAGGTAAATAAAGGACACTATGTTCTAGGTACATTATATAGCAGGCGAGACTTCAATTTACAACATTTATAGCAATCGTATCTAATAATATCACAACCATGGAATTTGAATTGAAGACACGCATAGAATTAATTAATATATTGCAGATAATTTACTAATTTATTTCCCAGTGAGACTCTACAGCAACTGTATTAGTTTTAATTGCGGTTTTGTTTGTTATATATGTTTACGAAAATTCCTACAAGATTCCGCGTAAACACTTCAAGTGATTGCATTGCTCCCTTACAAGGAATCCAAATTACATAATTCACAGAGTTGAAAGTACTGTTTATTAAAGTTTATAAGCACCTGCATCGTATGGTAACGTGAAATAACCAGTCCTCATGACTGTTACGCCCTTTACATACTGTAACAATAAACGTTCCACCTAGATACTTTGTTTCGAGTAACTAGAAGTTTTTGGATAAATTAGAAAGTATGCTGAACTCTCGGCTGAACTTAACAAGTACCTAACAACTGTTTTAAAAGACAGGGTCCGACTCAGACCAAGACCAATACTTAACGAAAATCCTAAATTACAGATTGACTTACTAAACTTAGCCAATAATGTGTTTAAAATGGCCACATATTTCCCATTTTTATATTTATTAAAGATTTGGCATATGTTACCAAGGCCCTACTTAACAAATAGGAATATATGGGCCAATTCGAGAAAGCATAAAAGGACAGTCAATGCTTATATTAAGTATCCTACACGAGCAACTAATTGTGGCTTGAAGATTGCCCATACACTAAGTAGCATAATACAGTGTGGTGATAAAGTAACGCACAAAATTCATAACTTTTATACAGAGTGATTTTTAAAGAAACGCCGTGACAGGTCGATTTTGTTTTTAAAAAGACAAGTGCTGACATGAAAAATTTTGTTTTATCTGCTTTTATTTTAGATTTGTGAAGTCATCATATATATTTTAAATCACAACGCCCTTTATTTTAAACAGAAACAGAATTCCCACTTTTTTCCCAGTACAATGGTACCCCATAAAGGGGTTACCTATGGCACCGTCACCGCGTGCGTAAATCACTCCTAGCGCCAAACAACAGACAGCTGTTTCCACTTATAGGACTCCTCAGTACCGTACACATTTTTTTATATATTTTTCATCGGAAAACAGAGATTCTCGAGTATATAACTCCGCCAGTGGAGACAAATTTAGGCCACTTAGTTAAATATTTACTTCCGCAACCGACAAGCATCTAAGAGGGTGGTAACTCAATTAATACATACAGCATGCACTGGCTTTGTTTTGGGCCATACTAGAAAACTGTGTCTTAAAACCAACACTTACTTGTTTCAGACATTTTCAGGCCGGCACTAGTCCTTTAGGGAGATATGATTTAATATTCATCTCCTGGAAACTAATTGGAAGTATCAAGAATGAAAACCGGGCTTCCTCATTTTATACGAATTTCCAGAACTTTTTAATTAACGTACTTAATCTTTAATTTGGGCAATGAGGGGATATATAAAAGTTTCTCGTTGGTTTCTTTGCGAAAGATTGATAGTTTTTCCTTTACTTTAATGTTGGTGTAGAACTTATATAGCTATTGTACCGTCTGGCTTTTGTAATATGCTTGGGGAAGATAATACAACAATAAAACTATGGAAATTACAGTACTATGCATGAAAATGCACAAATTTAACAAAAGCACAGTCTACAATTAAAAGAAATATTGCACTAGTACTGTAATTTAACATAAATTAAGGCATTTCCTTTAGTGACAATCCTCGATATCAGATTACCATTCGCTATTTTAAGACTATTAGCAGTCTACAAAAAAAAAATGTTGATGTGAAAACAATGGAATTAATTTCCGTACTGAATTTGACTATAAGCATACGCGCCGAAGGAAATAAATTAAAGCTGGCGAGGTATAAGGTGGTTCAAGGGAGCCGACAGCACAAGGGCAAGGACAGAGATACCGACATACAGCCGAGATACAGCCTATTGCAATAGCATCGCATATGAACGTCCCTTCCCAGTTACCAGTAGGAAAAAACTGAAAAAAATAGACCATTACCCGATCTAGACGAAAGGCCCACCATGATAATGTCAATAAAATCGTCTTTCATCTGAGCTAATTGAAAACAAGGGCGGATTTACGGGGGGATAATGCGGTTGGTGGTCCCCCCCCCCATGAATTCAAATTTTACACTAGCAAAAAGCAAAAACTTAATAAGCTAAATAAACATAAACGTACTTCAATTAAGGATGTTTTATTATTTAACGATTTTATTTGCTATTTCATTTTTGTTCAAAGAAAAACGTATCTATCTAGATGCACAGGTAATTTGACAACATTTTTTAAAAATGTGGTTCTTCGACCCCATGTTGAAAACCTAAATCCACCATTGATTGAAAAAGAGGTCATCTCTTACCATTCGGACGCTACACATCCTGGAATTTAAAGAATTAAATAATTGCAAAAGCAAATTGCAAATCGTGACTATAAAAAATTCTAAATTTCCAGTAAATTTTGGTGTTTGCTAACATTCGAACTTATTCCAAAGACCACGAAATTTAAAATAGCATGACACCGAGAAAGTCCATTCGGAAAAATTCAAACATTACTGAAAACGGACTGGGGCAATGCACATTTCTCCAGTTCATGCACAAATCGCGACTCTATAAAAAATTATAAATTTCCGAGTGAACTTTCTCTTTCAGTCAATGTAGCAATTAAAATATTAACAACTATGTTAACAATGCATTAAAATAACATAAAAATAAATTTTACATTAAAACAACTTAGGAAGAAACAAAAATAAACATTATTTTCAAGAATTTATTGGAAGGAAATGACGAAAACAACTACTCTAGGGGCAACGTAGATCAGGCATCTCCATGGAAGTCGCCACATCCTTCACCGCGACCAAGAACTAGACACTGACCAGTTTCGCGCTTGTTATGTTATTGCCCGTGGAGTAGTTGTTTTCATCATTTTCTTCCAATAAATAGTAGTAGTAGCAGTGGGGCGGCCAAGACCTGGCAAGTAGGCCGCAAGCGGGCCCTTTTTACCTACCCCTGTCGTCCCTACCTAGCTTCATCACCTCTTCCCTCATGGAACCTACCCGACCTTCTAATGTAGGTCAGAATGTCGGTCCATTCAAGGGAACTAACCTCTTCCCCTTGCAACTCCCCGGCCCCCAAGACGTCGTGTCTCAGTCTGCCGAAAGCCGCGCACTCTGCCAAGAAGTGGGAAGGAGTTGAAACGCCTTCCCCACACTTTAGGCAGATAGGGTCTCCCTCAACACCTATCAATGATAGATGTCTTCTAAGCCTACAATGACCCGTTAAAACTCCCACCAACTGGTTTAGAGCCTTCCGGCTACGACTTAACAGCCAGGCCGTCTTGGTCTTGCTTGGCTCCACTATAAAGTTGCGAGCCTGTCTACAGCCCCCACTCCTTCTCCACTGTTTACTTAGTATCTCATGAGCCCAATCGTTAAGAGCTATGTTGACCTGCCTCCGTGTAATGCCTAAAATCGGTTCTGGTCCCTGGCCGGGTCCCTGAGATCTGAGTCGAGCCAATTCATCGGCCTTTTCGTTCCCCGGGATTCCACTATGACCTGGTACCCATACCAATTTGACCTCTTTTCCTCTGGCCAACTCCTCCAGGGTATCTCCGCACTCTTGGACAAGGGCGGATCTTGTCCTTGGAGATGTTAAAGCCTTTAAGGCTGCCTGACTGTCGGAGCAGAAGTAAATATTTTGCTCCGGACAGTTCCTTACTTCCTCCTTGTTTGCTGCTATTAGGATAGCAAAGACTTCAGCCTGGAAGACTGTGGCATACGAACCCAGTGCAAAACTTTGCTGCACGCCCCTATCCTCCACATAAATTCCTGCCCCCGAGAACCTGTCCGCCACACGAGAACCATCTGTGTAGCAGACCAGAGAATCAGGGGGGAATTTAAACTGATCCTGCTTCCATTCCTCCCTATCTGGAAATATAACGGCATATTTCCTCTTTAATCGGAGACGGTCTTTTGCTTCAGTTACTCTGATGGCAGATATGGGTATTTCCCTCTCCGCCATCTGTGCAATTGCCGCGTGACCGGTATTTCTTCCTCCCGCCTGCCAGCTTTCTGAATCCCGCGTTCTTAAGTAGGCCGCCATTGCCTCCCTCATTATCCATGTGGGTAGGCTTGGCAGCCCTAGCAGGACTTCCAGGGCAGCTGTAGGTGTCGTCCTCATAGCACCTGTAATTCCTATGCAGGCAAGTCTTTGGAGCTTTGTCAGTTTCTTGAACATCGTTACCCGGCCGACGCTTGGCCACCAGACCAGGGCACCGTATTGGATCCTCGGTCTAATTACCGTAGCGTATAGCCAGTGCAGCATGCTAGGACTGAGACCCCCAATTCCTGCCTACTGTTCGTCTTAGTTGCCAGAAGGTGGCCGTTGACTTTTGAATAATTTTGTCAACATGTGCCCCCCAGGTCAACTTACTATCTAGGGTCACCCCTAGGTATTTCACCTCTCCCACTAGTGTCAGAGGTTCTTGATACATAGTGGGTGCCCTGAATTCCTATAGTTTTCTTCTTTTTGTGAAAAGGATCATCTCAGTCTTCCTAGGGTTGACTGACAGACCCATCTCACAATAAGTAAGATTGTCTTCCTCAAAAACAGTAGGCACTGCTGAAATGGCGCCTGCGGAAAAGCAGGTCGCTATCAACAATAATTGTTAGACGGATAGAGCAATAGATAGAGCAAAGGATAGAGCAAAGACCCAAAGAGCACCTTGTTTTCAAAATCAAAATTCGGCAGCACCGACACTGATATGCACAAATTAGGTCCCATATTAGTACCAACTGGAATTTGTTCACGCATTAAACCATGAAACGCCATCAGTCATTTATCTGATTATTCTAATTGGTGGGGATGCAACTATGGGTCTACATTATGAAGCATTGCTTCAAGTAAGGAAGTACGTAAGGTTTATTTGGTTTGAATTTGAAAGAGGTATCTACTATAAAATCTAACAATCTACCTAAATATACTCGAGTTACCATTTAAAATCCTACAATTCATATGTGTCCCCAAATTGAAGAATTAGTAGAACTGAGTGCTTGGTGCCAGTCAACCGGTCACCCAAAACCAATCTCCAGTCACAGCGGACAACGTAGCTACCCGAATAGTTGACCTGTCAAGAGCTCCTCAAGACCGCCAGCATACAAAAATAATAAAACGCGAACTAAAGGCGTTAAAACAGTCAAGCTCAGAGTTACCCGAGCTCTCTGGAGAATTTAGTGTCGATGAGGTGTGTGCAGCGACTCTCAGTCTAAAAGTAGGAAAAGCTCCGGGATTTGATGGAGTCCACAATGAGTTTCTCATCAACTGTGGCCCCTATGCTAGACAGTGGTTAACAAAATTTTTCACTGACATTCTAAACACTAGTAGACTGCCTAATGAATTTAAAAGAGCAAAAATAATTGCCGTACTAAAACCTGGAAAGCCAAATTCTCGAGCCGACAGCTATAGACCAATCTCTCTTCTTAGCTCCTGCTACAAATTCTTGGAAAGACTTATACTGAATAGAATCCAAGACAAATTACTTGCGAACACCCCAATCGAACAAGCTGGATTTAGACCAGGCAGAAGCTGCACGGACCAAGTGATGAGTCTGACAACATTCATTGAATCAGGATACCAGGAATGCCTCAAAACCACGGCTGTGTTCATAGACTTAACAGCTGCCTATGATACAGTCTGGAGAGAAGGTCTGCTCTATAAATTCCTGAGTGTGATCCCCAGTAGAAAGCTTGGCGGTCTCTTGAACAACATGCTCTCTGATCGAAAATTCCAAGTGATCATGAATAGCAAAGCCAGCAGACAGAGAATTCTAAATAATGGCCTTCCTCAGGGCTCCGTAATTGCTCCTGCCCTATTTAATCTGTACATTGCTGATCTTCCCGCAACAACTGCTCATAAATTTGCGTACGCCGATGATCTGGCTATAGCTGTGAAACTTAAATCTCGTGATATAGCAGAGAGAATATTGGAAAGAGATCTCGAAGCTCTGGATATCTATTATAGAAAATGGAGACTAGTTCCAAGTCCCAGCAAAACAGAGTGTTCTTTCTTCCACTTAAATAATAAACAGGCCAACCATGAGCCTGAAATATTCTGGAAAGGTTAACGCCTTAGGTATAACCCGAATCCAAAATACCTGGGTATTACATTGGATAGAACGCTCTCTTTTAAAAAACACCTAGAGGACACGGCTGCGAAAATTCAAACGAGGAATAATATTCTGGAAAAGTTATGCGGAACTTCATGGGGGGCAACTGCCGAAACTCTGCGATGCTCGGCAATGGGTCTCGTCTTTAGCGCGGCTGAATATGGGGCTCCGGTTTGGATGAGCAGCCACCATGTTCCTAAAGTGGATGTGCAACTCAACAGGAGCATGCGAATCATAACGGGATGCATAAAATCTACTCCAACTTATTGGCTCCCAACTCTCAGTCACATTATGCCGCCACATATCCGCCGAAGAGAGGCTCTTCTACGAGAATACAAGAAAATAATGGATAACCCAGAGCTGCCTATCCATGACTATATACCCACTGCTTGCCTAACCAGATTAAAATCCAGACACCCGCCAATCAAGACCGCTCAGGCACTGCATGTAAGTGATTTCAGGGGTCTCCAGGAATGGGAAGCAGGCTGGAGGGAGGATGCCCCCCCCAGATGCACTCGATTATATAAACATCCAAAAAAAGCCTGCGGGATTCGACTTACCTCGCAATGTATGGAGGACGGCAAACAGAATTAGAACGGGACACGGTGTCTGCGCAGATATGCTGTATAGGTGGAATAAACAACCCTCGCGCAACTGTGAATGTGGAGCAACCTATCAAACAATAAAACATATATATCAAGACTGCACACTTACGGCTTACCAGGGACCAATTACGGATATATATTCTCTCCCTCCGACAGCGATTGAATGGATAATGAACTTACCTGTTAGTTTGTGATGGATGTTTGTGGACTTGTTATTTACAATTGCTTTGCTTTTATCTTTTCCTCTATGTATTCTTACACTTATTGTTGTGTGTTGTTAATGTTTTTAGTTTTAATTTTACATACCATGTGTATTATTATCATACCATGTATACTATTGCCATACGCTAAATAAATAATTAGTAGAACTGAGTGAGTGGTTCGGATATGTTTCCCATATGTTATATTACTTTGCTTCTATCCTTTCCTTTGCTTTTATCCTTCTATCCTTTGCATCTGATCATACCGATATTTCTAAAGTTGATACAGATCTTTAAGAACATATTACGCGTTTACGAAATAATATTTTGTAGGCAAGCCAGAAAGGACATAATATCCTGATATAACATGCATTATGACAAGTCCTGTCAATTATTTTAAATCGAATATAATCAGAAATATTATGAATTATTCATAACCACCAAAAAGACAATGAGTAAATCATTTTCCTGATATTTTTATATTTGGATAAATAAATTAATACCGGACTGTGGCACAATACTTCTTTTTATCAAATTAGCTTAGCTGTTGGCTCGTCATCGTTTACTTCTACTGCTATTTCGATATTCTCGCTAGCCATAATTTATATAGTGTCTGCAACAGTCATTGTGACCCAAGCAGCAGCAATTTGTTTTTCAGACTAGCTATAAACTACGCTGCATTCAATATTATACCCACAAAAATAACCCACTGAACCGAAAGGTTTAAAAAGTAAGCACGCCTGCAGGACGCCTTTCTGTTTACTATAAAAATAGGAAATATAGCGATAATTTAACGCAATGAAATCATAAAGTTTATTTTAAACACAGATAATACTGAGGCGGAAAAGTTTTTAATGCTTTGTTTTCCTCGATCAGTGTTTATTAGAATGTAACTGGTCGGTTCTGAATTTATGTCAATGCCACTGTTAACGATCAAGTATAAATTAGAAAAGTAACTATTATTCTACACTCGGTTTTCATACATTATGATCACCTAAAGGTTTGCTTCACTAATTCGATGAAGAGATACATCTCCTAGATCCCAAAAATCCCAAGTAGTGTCTAAAAACTGGCTGCAAACTGGAGACTTGTTATGTTGACAACTGTACTATTCTGAGTAGGTGTACCATTAGGGATATATGGATCTTTAGATCTGTGGTTAAACCAAAGCTGAAATGTCAAATTGAATATTCAGCAGAGAAAACTATCATCATTCTACAGATACGAGTAGGTATATAAATTAAAGTTGGAGAAGGAACACAAAAAAAATTTAACTGCGCAATTTACTTACAAAGATTGTTTTAAAAATTCTTCAAAATTTCTAACGTTAACCTTCTTGACACCTCTGACCACTGTCATTCGTGTCACGTTTCCCACCCATAGATATTGATACCTGGACCCAAGCCATGCACCATTCTTTTCTCTCTTTAATACACACTTTACTTACTACCGATAACTCCTTGTCTCCATACTGACATATTTTGATTTGGGAATCGGGTGTCCCAGTGTGAGCGTACAAAAACTTACCAGGGGGTAGAGCAGGCCAAAATAAGAATAAAACTATTAGAAGAAAAAATTCTCTGATGCACGCCTAACGAGTTACAGGGTGTTTATATTGGAGAAAAAAAAAACAATTTTCCGCAATAACTTAAAAACCGTTTCGTAGAATTAGGTAATTTTTGGGTGACGTGTAGGTACATCTATTAAAGGTCATTAAAACTACATGGTGTTTATTTAACTGTGATACCTGTGGTGGCCTAAGCCTACTCTTCCTTATGATTTTGTCTTCATAACTCATGCATATCCTACTTTTTCGTGGATTAACTAAGTTTTCCTTAATCAGCTATTAATTCTAAACAAAAAAGGTGTTCTTGTTACATAGCTCTAAAATCAACCATTTTCGAATAAATTGAGTGTACCGACTACATTCTTTATGCAGAAAAATACATGCTAAGAAAGTCATAAGGAAGAGTAGGCCTAGGCCACCAAAGGTTTCAGAGTTAAACAAACACCATGTAGATGTTTAGATGGACACGTCTCCTAAAAATTACCTAACGATTTTTAAGTTATTGCGGAATTTTTTTTCAAAATAACACCCTGTAACTCGTTAGGCGTGCATCAGAGAAATTTTTTATAAGAGTTTTATTCTTATTTTGGTCTGATCCACCCCCTGGGAAATTTTTGTACTCTCACACTTTTGGTAATAGTATATTTAACGATTTGTTTAGCATACTATTATTGTCTATTATATAATAATAATAATAATAATAATAATAGACTTTATTAGCCATATTAAGACAATCATACAATTATCGGTACATTTCAAATAATGTAAAAAATCACAGAAGCATCATAATGATGCTTGTTAGTGTACAAAAAAAAAGATCAATGACAAAAAATTTAAAAATTAAAAATTACCTACCTAAGTATAATTAACAAGATTAGCAACATCCTTAAAAGTAAACAACAATGAACATATATAGACACACACATACATACACACAAACACATATAGGTATATTAGTCATCGTCTCACTCTCTCTTTTTTTTACTGTTTTATTTATCTACACATATATACACACACACATACACAATAGCTTGTTTCTCTCATTCTTATGAATTAACTGTAAAATTATGCAAAGCTTAAATTAACAAACAATATAAAATAGGTAAGCAAATAGTGCAAATGATATTATATTTTATATACCTACATCTAATAAGCTTTCGTGTCAATTATATCATGAAAAAATTTTCTTTCGACCTGTAATATATATTTGGAAGTTTTGTATTTGAATTTATCCTTATTAGTTATGTGTCTAATTTCATTCGGAAAAGTGTTAAATAGTTTTGGACCAATGTATATAAAGCAATGTTCACCTACAGTTTTCCGCATCTTGGGAATGTCTAATACATTAGAATTTCTTGTTGAATACTGAGAAACTTTATTTGTTAGTTTTTTATTTTCAGAAAATTGATATAGTACTACAATATGACTAAATATTTGTCTAAGATCCATCACATTCGCGGTTTGATATAACAAATCAGAAGGGTAAGTATTCTCTTTACGATATATAACTCTTAATATCCTTTTTTGCAAGGTATGTAGTTTTTGTGAATGGATATCCAACAGACCACCCCACCCTATAATTCCATACCTCAAGTGTGACTCTACAAATAGTATTACATGTATTCCCAGAAATACATATAGAACAGTATTTCTGGGAATTGGTTTTAATATGACAACTATATAATTATTAAAGTTTTATACAAAAGTAATACCTATGTAGATCTTCATTTAGCTGATTTCATAAGATAAAACTTTATGTAGGTACCTATGCAGAAAAATTATGTAACCTAGAATACTTTTAATGAAAGTAAGGGTATTAAGGAAATATATGGGTCTCCAGCTGCAGTGCACGATATATATCAGGACGATTTAGACGAAATTATCTTGACACTTCCAGAATATCCGAGAGTGCAAAAGTCCAATGCACTTCAATAAAGAAGTAAGAACTAGTTAACGGAGGCACATACCAGGTATGGACAAATTCCCGCAGAACTTTAATGTTAAAAATCTTTGCCACTGGCTTTCCAATCAGATATATTGTAGGCCCTTGACTCATATCATATAAAAGTAACTATATAGTGTTATTCAGAACTTATCCATAATAAAATTTGGGAATGTTCAACATACATGTAGAAATGTGGTAGTAGAAAAAACATTTTTTGACAGCTTCTGAAAACTGTTTAAAAATTTTTCATTGCACGCCGCTGGATACTGGTCCACTGTAATGGAGTGACCTTGAGACTGACAATGCAAACTGGCTAGCACGAAAAAAACTTCGGAAGTTCTGAGAGTATACCGACACCCGGCGCAAAAAAGATTTGCAGCGTTTTTACTTTAAAATAAACTTAAAGATAGATAGATGTGACCAAACTGACGTGTCTTTAAAATGAATAAAATTTTGTTACACTAATTTTGGAGAATTGCGCTACTTGATTACTAGGTATTAGAAACATAAAATTATAAAAAATTTGCACATACCTTGTGGGCACGCCTTATCCAATTTTCCCGCACTAAACCGAATGTTCCTCCTGGTTGCTGATCTTGTAAACGCAAATTATTAAGTAAATTGGGGATTTTCAGCATTTTGCTGCAACAACCACTCACAAAACCTAACTCGTAATTAATAATCCACTGGCAACAGTCCATTAACTCAGCATTACTGTACACATGAGCCATTTTGAAAATTTTACAGTTTAACACTCCTGCGATAAATAAAACACCGGCACACAGAGAGTACACACATAGACTGATGACTAGACAATAGAGATATTATCCCCGCTCCAGTTCTATTCGCTCGGTCGTCGTTCGAGGTACAAAAACGTGTTTACTTTTTCTACCACATTCTTAGGAATGTGGTAGGTATATCAGATGTTGAACTACAGTTCCCATCTACGTAGTCCTTTATAATGGTATAACTTAAACATTGTTTACGGGAAATCCTAAGACTTTTATTAAAATTTTTTTGGTGATATCGATTTCTTATTTAAGGATGCACATATCCTCAAAGTTTTAGAGATTAGTTCTGAATAACCCTGTATGGTGAGAATTTTCCTGACTAGGTTTGAAAACAAGTTACGTTATTAAATTTTCAACTTGAACGCTTGTATCAAACTTACTGTTTATTTGAAGAAGATTTATGTCTATATATACTGATATATGTCTAGTTTAATTCCTCCTCATTTAATATCTCTGCAAAGGGTCTGCATATCTATGGCTTACTTACAGCTAACTCCTCATAAGTCCTTCCTTCCTTTCATTTCCTATTTCTTTTGTTGGAAACCAACATCTTACAGTGCCTGCACTCTGGCATTAACTGAAGCCGTTAAGGGGCGCAGGGTCAATCATGCCTCTTCGATATTCATCTACCTAACTTGCCGTACTGTTTGTACTTAATGTTACTTCGTGTACTCGGAAGAAAGATGGCCGTTGTTAGAGTAAACGTAGCTTAGTTTACAAATAAAATGGAATAAACGTTAGAGCACCTATACACTGATAGAAATAGTGAATAGATATACAATAGAAAACAAGTTCGTTTACAGAATATGCTAGTTAGAGAGGGTATTTCTTCATTCCTAATAAATATTTGTACTGTAAGAATATCCTCCTAAGTTCCAGTGGAGAAAGAGACTATTAACAGTTAATCATATATATGTTTTATTTGATTTATAAGTTGTATCAAACACATATATTGTAAAATATGGTGATGGAAGCATTTTTCTGGTTTTTAAGAATTTCAGAAAAAATGTAACATTTTCGGTTAAATACTGAGAGAATTTATTACTCTAGAATATGGAATTATATTACCTTCTTTTTACATTAAAGTTTTAAAAATTTTACAATGCTGTCTTGAAAAACTTTTCTTCGCCAAATCTAATTTGTAAATGTTGTAATAACATTACTTTGTCTTTTCCAACTTTCACTCGATTTGAACATTATACAGAGTGCTTATTGAAAGCTACAATCTAATAAAACTCTAAACAAAATCGAATAATAATTTTTATTACAGGGTCCCATTTACCTTAACCTAGAACTATTTATCTGTTTCATAACATCATCAATAGTTCTAGGTTATGGATTTGATTATACAAATTTTGTAAACTATTTTTATGGCTATTATTTGAGACACATATCTAGTTATTCTTCATGCTTACTTTTAGTTATCGATGATTTTTTAGTTTTCCAGTGTATCGTTCATTATAGTTTTATAAAAATATTTTTTATTGAAAAAAACTTCAGGCAGGAAACACATTTCCAGAAATATACCTGCACTATACACGGCCTAAGATAAGAAGGGTCACTACGAGATTTCGGAAATGGTAAGAGACACAAAAATTTTTTTGGCGTTATATGTCTATCTGTATGGCTGCATTTTGTCCATCCAGTTATATTCTGGATGGTGTTTCAGCACCTTCCTGCTTAGGAAAGCGGTGTCAGTAACTTTGTTGATGTTTTGTCCATCGAATATGGCACCCAGATATTTTATATTACGAATACAGATTCTGGATAAGTACCTAAGTTACGTTACAAGTCCCTTTCTAGCCAAAGAGTCTGCATTCTCATTACCCTAGGACCCTTTTGAATGCTACCTCATTGTGTTCTACAAATCTAGACAATCCAGACACTATTTGATGGCATGCTGGACCCTCTATTTCTGGTTGGCTAAAGAGTAAAGCTTTGCCTTCTGATTATAATATTTTCTCAACTAAGACGTTAGTCACAACTCAGTGAGGAGGTCCGTGATCGAATAACGGTTAAAGACGCGATGTTTTTAATCATTCCTTATATTTGACAATGGTTTTGATTTCGACGCTGGTCAACCTTTTCTAATTGTTCCTACATTAAATATGTGTGAATAAAACTGGTGGCGTTCTTAATATGCAAATAGTAAAGCGTTTTTCAATAGGAACGCTCGATGTTTGGCAACAGCGTATAACGAAGTCGATAGTCAGACAGGTTGTATCTTTGACAGACGTATTCAGTTAGTCTTTACATTTCATTATGGAACGCTATACGATTCAACAACGCCTCGAAATGATTAAAACTTATTATCAAAATCAATGTTCTATTCGGCAAACGTTTCGTGCACTTCGGCCAATTTATGGTGTCGATGGTCGTCCTTCAGAGTCCACAATATAAATAAATATGAAGCAACCGGGTCGCTGTTAGATCAAACAACGCCTGTACGTCAGCGAAGCGCAAGATCCGTTGAAAATATTGCTGCAGTCCGGGAAAGTGTGCGTCAGAGTCCATAACAATCCATTCCACGTCGTGCTCAAGAACTTGGCCTTTTTTCGACGTCAGTTTGGCGAATCTTGCATAAGGACTTAGGGTTTCACCCTTGTAAAGTGCAATTAACCCAAGAACTAAAGTCCAACGATCATATACAGCCGCTTGCATTCGCTGAGTGGGCGCTAGAGCAGTTGGAGGTTGATCCTAACTTTGGACGAAAAATAATCATGCGATTTAACGCCACTGGATTTTTTTCTCTGGGGCTTTGTGAAATCTCGTGTCTATGCCGAAAAACCACAGACGGTTGCCGCCTTAAAGCCCAACATCAGACGCGTCATTGGTGAAATTGAGCCACTTCTATGCGATAACGTCATCGAAAATTGGATCTCCAGGATTTGAGTCACCAGGCGAAGCCGCGGCGGACATTTAGCTGATATAATTTTTAAAACATAATGTGCTCACATATGTTTTAAAATAAAAATAAAAACATGTCAGTTTAACTTACACAATTTGTTTTATTACATTACAAAGATCGAGCGTTCTTATTGAAAAACCCTTTACTACAACATCACTGTCTAAGTAGCTAACAACCTACTATTCACTTTAATTATTGACGCTTTCCAGGTTTCCTATTCTCGTACTGAATGGTAGTTAAAGTTACAACATCGTAAGTCGTTCTTCGGCGCACACGCAGCCCGGAAAATAATAATATGCTGCTCCGATGCCGCATTATTACGATGAGAATGAGGAATAGAGATCTTATTATTGTAATTGAAGGATTGTAGCAAAATGACAAGTATAAAGATATATACAGTAATTTCACTCTTTAAATTTTTTGTACAAAAGTTTTTAATGCGCTTATCTGCTCCTGGGTAGTATGCGCGTTGGTAGAGCTGTAGAATGGGAAGAATGGACCGGCATATGCTATTTTATGGGCGCACATTTGCTTTACAGGTAATCAGCATACGTTTGTGTGTCTAGGCGTTTGTGTTTGTGATTTTGACAAGTGTTTTGTATTGTGTGTAACATGGTTACAAAATATTGTTTCATTTGTAAACAAAATTCTGAGAAAAATCCATTTCTCAGTTTCTTCAGGTTTCTTAAGGAGGAAGAAAGGTAACCTGCTTCCACTTTGTTATTAGAAATTACTTTATATTTGTTTAAATCAGTTCAATAAGCTGCCAAGATAACTTTTTGTTATAGGCCACCCTTTTGACTCTTCAAAAAATAATAGTCCGTACGTGTGCGTATCTACCAAAAACGGTCACTAATGCACATGACTGTGCCTGGGTAGTACGCGCAGTGGTCTTTTTGGGGGGTTCAAAAAACAAAACTTAGGGACACCAACATCAAAGAGATTTTGCCTAGTGAAATTACTGTATATATCTTTATACTTGTGATACAGTAAAACATAAAATACATGATATAAAATGGGGTACCTTCCTTCAATCGAATGAAAGTGGAAACCTGTATTTTTATAAAATATATTTTTTTTATATTCATTAGGATAAAAATTATTAAGATTGAATCAGTAGAAAATTTTTAATTCAATTTTGAAATTTTATTCTATATTCGTGACATCACTAACCGAAAACTAGGGAATATGTATCTATAAAGAGGCCACACTGATAATATGTAGCTAGTTTCAGTTTGTAACGACGAGAAACGACAGTCGACATTTCGATAATTGACATTTGAAATTTCCTGTTTGTGTTTGGCTTGACAACTTGACGTGTTGTATTGTTTTATTGTAAAGTAAACTTGTATTAAACATGGAGCAAGGTTTTATAGAGGCTAAGTCCGACAATTTACCCGTTATATAGATCCTTTTATGATAAAGATCCTATAGATCCTTTCAGAAATAAAAGGGATGAAAAATGTAAGGTTAGTATTTAACTTAACAGTATTACTGCAAAGTCGATTAAATATATTAAAAAATTACTTTTACAAATTATGATGTTTTTCTATTACTAATAAATACACTTGTAATCAGTCACAGGCAGAGACAACAATTCACAGGTAAAAATATAAACTAGAAACATTGTCTCATATTTACCATGATGTTTACCCTAACCAAACAATTCAAACATAAACAAAAGTAAAGTTGTCACGCAGTGACACCAACCACACAAATGAAAATATCCTAGAAATCACTAAAAAATGGCGCAAATTTTGAATTTTCGCTTAGTGACGTCACATAGATATCGCGCACAATAAAAAAATAATTTATGGACTTAAATGAACCCAATATTAAAATTCCAGAAATACGTATCTCTCCTTTTTCCAACTACTTTCCATTGCCGATGTAAAAAAAAATAGGAAAACACCTCATTGGCGCTCTCTCAAAATATAGTTGTACAAATACGTATACTAAAACTAATACAGAGATTTTTATATACGTGACGTTTTATTTAATTGCTGAAGGACCGTGTTTTATTTATTGATTTAATGCTATACCATTGGGCAATTGGTGACCTCTTGGGCTTCCCCTGTCCTGCACAGGTCTACACACCTCCTTCCCGCCCTAAGAGACCTGTGTGGTAAAATAAATTTCAGTACCTGACATTATACCTACCAATGGTTCATTAGATATATTCAATATTAACCCAAGCACAAATATTTAATTGCCAACAAATGGTCCCAATGTAGATTTTGCCATGCTAAATAACTTTGATATGATTTGGTAGCAATACTGGCGTAGCCACATCAGTAATTCAATAACTTTGTTATCGAAAAACAAGCGGATTGCAGGAAGGTTGTACGGCCCCAGGAAATACACGAATTTCAGCATAATTATGCCCGCAGGGATTAACGCCGATGCCGATATTTTCATCTGCGATGGAGCTCTATTATTTGTGCCAGTGTTTAAAATAAAAAGGGTTATACATTTTAAATTGTGCAGATACAATTAATTTTTTGAGAAAAAATATCGTACATTAATATACTTAATTTAATACATAGTATTTTGCTATATACAGGGTTCCCAGAGTGGGCATACAAAAATTTACCAGGGGGTAGAGCAGACCAAAAAAAGAAAAAAACTCTTATAAAAATATTTCTCTGATGCACGCCTAACGAGTTACAGGGTGTTATTTTCGAGAAAAAAAAATCCGCAATAACTTAAAAACCATTTCGTCGATTTAGGTAATTTTTGGGTGACGTGTACATCTATTAAAGGTCATTAAAACTACATGGTGTTTGTTTAACTCTGACATCTGTGGTGGCCTAAGCCTACTCTTCCTTATGACTTTGTCTTCATAACTCTTGCATATCCTACTTTTTCGTAGATTAACTAAGTTTTCCTTAATCAACTATCAATTCTGAACAAAAAAGGTGCTCTTGTTAGATAGCTCTAAAATCAACCATTTTCGAGTAAATTGAGTGTAAAGTACCGACTACATTCTTTATGCAGAAAAATACATGCAAAGGAAGTCATAAGGAAGAGTAGGCCTAGACCACCACAACCTATAGTTAAACAAACACCATGTAGATGTTTAGATGGACACGTCTCCCAAAAATTACCCAACGATTTTTAAGTTATTGCGATTTTAAGTTAAGAATTTTTTTTTCAAAATAACACCCTGTAACTCGTTAGGCGTGCATCAGAGAAATTTTTTTTATAAGAGTTTTATTCTTATTTTGGTCTGGTCCACCCCCTGGTAAATTTTTGTATGCTCACACTGGGACACCCTATATATGCTCTTGCTTGCGTAATATTTGCTATACCTACCTAATACCTGAATAAAGTAAACTCCTTTTATTAAAAAATTTAATACAAATATAAAACTTCAAAAAATAAAAAATCTTCATAAATTAAACATAAACATAAAACTTAAAAACGTAAACAAGTTTTCTCAATAAGTTAATAAACAAGAATATAAAACTGCGAAAAAGTTTTTAAAACCTTAATAGGTTCAAAAATTAATACTCCAGAAAAAAATGATGTTGAGCAGAAGTTGAGTCATCTTCGTAATCGCATCTGGGGCATTTAAAATTAAGAATGACTTCTTTTGATGGGTTGTCCCGTTACCTAATCACCAACCTCTGCCAGAATCATTAGCAAATAGAATTGTTAGAAACTCACTCTGCTTTTTGCTTTAATCTAAGTTAAGAAAAAGTCTTTTCATAACCTTGTAACAATTGTAACGTACATTTTAAGTTCGTTCCATTAGGTTGTCTTATTATGCACCCCGTAAAACACCCAATCTAATTCTTAGTGGCTTAAGTTCGCAATTTTGAATATAATACGCTGTAATACGCTGATTGGCTAGTAAACGGTAGCCCCACCAAAATCAAAAAACACGCCAGTGTAATTAGGAAGGAACGAGGGAGTGTTCCAGGCTTCTACAGTAGGCAGATGTGAGTCATTTTACCTATTTGATATATATATAGTTTATTAGCTTTCATTAATATTTGAGACTATTAGTTAGTAGAGGAGTACGTTAATAGCGATTTATTGTTATTATGAAGTAATTATATTTTAATTCAAATCAGGATTTACCTGTATCTTAGGTAAACTATCTAGGCGTGGTCAGAGAAGTATTTTTTCTTCTGTTTTTGTCACCTTATAGGGTGAGCAGCAAGACGATTCGGAACAATAAATCTATCTTTATCTTATCTTTATCTTATCTTCTCTTATCGTAGCGTTACAACATATATGATTGTAAGCTATAGAAAGTTGCTATTATCGGAATTTCGTCACTACTTTAATTAAATTGTTTCCTTTGCATTTTTCTACATCTTTGCCTACCTGAGTAGATATTTTTAAAAATAGCTCACAACACGCCGATTGGGAGACTGAAACCTGTTTCCTAACCCTAGTAGAATTAATTGATTATTGTACTTTGGCAATAAATTTGCACAATAAATCAATCAGAATTTTTATAACTTATCACTCTGTCTTTTGCATATAGTAATGAAATAATTTTCTTCCTTTTAATTAGAGTCATAAAATTGGTACCTTTGCTTAACCGGTTCTGAAACCGTTATTTTGTAATTTTGAGTCAGAGGATAGAGGGTTTTGTTATATTTTTGTTCCTTCTGAACGATTATATCGTTTAATATTAACGATTAGTAATTTTTTTTATTATTTAATTAAGAATAATTGTCGAGTGGCTGAACTGTAATCAGTTCTTTAGAATGCAAATTTTTAGATAATTTTATTTGCTTCATTCTGGGCAGGGTCACTAAAGGTTGACAACTTCCAAGTTTTGTTTTCATTTGTTAATCACTTTCCCTGTGAGAATTCACAGAGAATTTTACCAAACTAGATTTGCTGGTACATTCCCTTCAGGAAAATATTTATACTTTTTAATCTTAGCTAAACTAGCCGTCAATTTTCATCTATATATATTTGTAAATTGTGGGGCACTCTTAACATAAACAATTATTTGTATGTACTCTTCTGAGACGAGCCTGCTGTAACCTGACTGCAAAAGCTATACCCTGCTAAAGAACTCTGGACGCCTACCATCTACAAATCCTTAAATAAAAGGATTAGACTTGGCCAGTACGTGACCGTCATCTGGGCTAGAGCTCTAGCTTCCCCACTTGGCCACGGCAAGTCCACCTGGATCCAATAATCAGCAACAGGTTAAGGGTGAGAGTACTGACGTCATACAGAAGGAATGAGATTGTAAGAGTGTCACAGACCCTCACAACAATTTTTGTAAAGTTAGCCCAGTTTAAAATTTCATTTTTCACATTTTTTTCATTATTCTAGTAACTATTACACCATTTTTGCATTATTATTGTTTAATAGTAACTTCATATTATTTATTTGTAATCATATTTGCTTCATTGATTATATTGTATTCAACTAAATTTTATATAGTTGTTTCTTTTTGTGTCGTATATCTAAAAATTATCCTGGTTCCCAAATAAATTGTCAACAGTCAAAGCAGTCCTACGAATACTACGCCCTAGTATCATAAATCTCCCTGAGCTACCGGAGTAATGTCAATGGACTTAAGCTAGTGGAATTGCACATCCCTAGCTTATCTAAAGTTCATTGCACAATCAGATCTGAGCTATCGAAGTGAAACTGAGGTTCTCCAAATAACATATAGAATTCTGTGTAGGTAAATAGATGTCGTTATATTTATTAGTGCAAGTTTCATTTCAACAACACAACTATATCTTTACCATACAAAAATAGTTATTATCGGAAAAATAGGTTCTGGAGGATAACATACAGGAAATATACGCGGATTATTGAATAATTATGTCTGCTGGTAGCCTTAAGCCGAATGCCGATATCTTTGTGTGCAGCCCAGTCCTATTACTACGGCATTATTCAGACTAAAGATAAAACTTAGTTTTCGAAGTAGTTTGGTTAAAAGAAATTACAGAAGTTTGATGCAAGTTTAAATTGATGTTTAAAAGTTTGAAATTAAATTATATTACACACGGAAATTAATTTAGATATTTAAGGCCAGGACATGTAGCTTGCACTCAACTGAATAATTTATGGTGCAAGAGAAAGAGTGTAAGAAATAACTGCGATGGACAATTAAGATAGACGATTTTTATGTAATAGGTACACAGTGGTGACGTGACGGCAACCTCAGTTCCACATTTACATTCAATTAGAAATTTTCAAGCGCAGCCCATTTCTTGTTTCATACATCAAAACTCACATATCTAGTAAAATCTGTAGCCGTAAAAGTTAAAATACAAATAATAATAATAATAATCGAAATATATATTATATTTAGTATATCAATTTTATTATATTTATTAAATAAAACAAGAAGAATACAAAAAGGTAAGATTAACAAATAGGTAATAAGATATAATAATGAAACAATACCAAATAAAATAAGCAAAATGTGGATGTAACATAAATAGATTATAAAATAGCCTTTGATATAAATATACAAAATACATCCCCCGTTACAAAAGTTCCTGAAAACAATAATGAATACATTATACAACTACAATAGAATACAACTAAAAACTAACACCGACCATACAGAAACCGACTTTATCCATATAAAAAGAATATATACATATTGTATAGTCGGCGGCTCAGAGTTTAGGGTCTCGGCCGCTTACCCTGAGGTCGTAGATTCGAATCCTAGAATGTAAAGAATATCAGCTTGGTGTGAATGTGACAGATTAACATCTGTTGATGTTTAACTATCCCCCTAACTAATGAGGTCAGATTTCCCCAAATAATAATAACCCGCCCCTTTCCCACATAACTCTCAGACTTTCGGGCTGATCCTTTGTGATGAGAATGAGAGTGAGGGGGGTAGAGATATTATTATTGTTATTATTATTATATATACAATGACAGTGTGTTTTCAATAATATTACTATTCGTGAAGTATCTTATCAGTTTTCATATTTCATTTAATAAAAAAACTACTTTGAAATGGTATGTGATATTTAATTAAAGTTGGTCACCTTTTTACTATTGTCAAAAATATACAAGGAGCCATTACACAATAGGTAGGTTTTTTTTTTCAGGGAAGCCTACGTACATTTCCTATACATTTAGGAGAATTTCCTTGAATATATGATACCTATATGATTTATTGATATATCACCAGTAATACTTATTATTCTCTTATTACATCCATCTTTACCATTCATTCATATTAATATTCTATTAAGATGCCCTATTTTTATTTTTAGTCGCAGTAAGAGTCAAAATTGATTGAATATGTATCAGAAAAAACACATAATATGTGCCATGTCACATCTTTGTAATCCTTTAAATTGAAAGTTGCAATCCTCGCTTCTCGATAAAATAATGAACAGTTAGTTGTCTGTTAGTTAAATTAACACAGCTTATCAAAAAAAAAATATTACTGTTAAGAGAAATTCGATGATTTGAATTCAATAAACATTTAGAAACGTATTCAAGCGTAATCAAAAATAATGAAAACTTATACCTATTGAGAACCAAACTATATTTAGGACTTAAGAAAAATTACATCAGTAATCATAAACAAAAATATGAAAATCTTATTCAGCCTGGTTACAATGAGTTTGCTTTGATTTCCACCTCGAAAAATTGTAATTTAATATACCAACTATTTTGTTATCTTAATTCGCAGAAATGAAATAATTATGCGTAATAATTAGAACATATCTAGCACTCTAGATTAATACTATGATGAAGAAGATATTGTCTCTCTAGTATATATAAACCATTATTAAACTTCATGCTATACTATAGAGGATACAATGTTAATATGAGGAAGTCGACCATATTTGCTGTAAGCAAAATCTGTACAAGCAACGTTCTATGTTCAATAGCAAGTTTTAATGGAAATTTTGCAGGAACTATAGGTAAACATTTTCCGGATATTGTTGCATTAGGTCCTAGTAGACAGCTTCCTCGATTTTCTTTGTTGTCAATATTTGCGCAGACGGACATTTTATAAAATCAATGCTATCATACGTTAGCAGAGTTCCGGGGTACAACACAGGCAAGGTTGCGTTTGCAAAAGAAAAAGGGATACTATCCTGTTACTTATCAACGCACCCCAACTCTTTAAATAGCCGTACCTTTTAGTTTGCGCTGTGTAGTCAGGAAATGATTTTTGGGAAAAGAGTAAATGTACACAATTAATTCTACTGTTATTAGCACCCATTGGTATTACCACTACCAATACCAAAACAAAGTTTCTGAGAGTTTCTTTTATATTTAGTATATTGCGTACCTTTTTTTTAAAGTATATTTTTAATACTATTTAGTGGACTCCAAACTTCCATTGTCAATTTGTCGTAACAAACTTTTCAGAATTAATAAAAAATCAAATATTGAGTGTACGTACAGTAGTTTTATTTCCATGTTCAAAAGAATGCTATTTAAAAACAGGATGGATGAATGTACTGCCAAGTAAGTAAGAACATTTTTGTTTTCTTTGGAAAGGGAAGCACAAATCTTTGTTTATTTAAAATCTAAATAATATCTTCTATATTGAGATACTTCAGAATGTTTGAGTTAGATTGAATTGGTACTTCAATAGTTATTTAATGCAACTGTTATGCAACTGTGTATGCGATAGTTGCTTCTATGTTTGACTTCTTGAAGTACAAGTATTTGACATACCTATTACTTTATCTAATAGAAGTAATTCTTTCAATAACCAACTTATTTGTATATAGTATATAAATTTTTATATTTCAAATATCGTGCTATGGTTTCGGCTAGCTAGATATTTTAGATCACAATTATTTACCAAAAAAAATCGGCGATTATACCATAATTTTATTTGAAGCTTACAATTTGTCTAGCATTGGCACCTTCGCCATATTTCGCAATGTGCTGTAGCTTATTGTAACGGAGTTGTTTAATTCCTACTGACTTCTTTTGGGATTACACTATCCGTAATAATAAAATAACAAAAATATCCGGAAAGCAGAATGGTCAAAAAGATAAAAAAAATTAAGAACTAGTTAAAACTTGTCAAGTATGGAGGATACTTAGTATATGTATCAGAGAATATTTGCCACATTGAAGTAGGTAACAATAAGAATTTATCTAATTTTATTTTTATATGCCTCAAATTGTAGGTCATTGACTAATATATCACGCTGTAACTATTAAATTTTAGCAGATATAAAAACATTAGAACTACTGCTCCTGAAAATCATAACATAAAAAAGTTGGTTGTATAAAATATTCGAGAAAACTGTAGGAAATATTTAACTTAATCTAATTGGAAGCTATACCAAGTTCATATCCTACATGATTCAAGTGTAGATGTAAGACACGAGCAGAATGTAACGTAATAATTACACAAACTCAACATTTTAACAACGTGTATCTCTGCTATAACGAAGCATTTGCAGACAAAACTCAGATATTTTAAAACCAATGTTTACATACTGTAGGGACTTACCAAATATCTCAAAAATCCCAAAGAGCTGCTGTATGACCGGGAATATTGTCATATTCCTGACAAAACAATTCCTCAAACATTCCTATTTAATCCTTTTCTTATCTTGTGTAGTACCCGAGATCCTAGTACTTCCATCTTCAATTTGAAACAAGTGATTGTTGTAATGTTAACAATAAATGTGTAGATATTCATATCAATATATTGATTATTGGAATTATTATTTATTCCGAGAACAAGCGAATATAGTAAATGATATCGTAAATATATATATAAATATATATATATATATATTTACATAGTATAGATATAGTAAATGATAAATATAGTGGCAAGCGAATTCATTAATAAATTACAAAGCTGTATAGAAAAAAATACAAAAACAGTACGTATAAAAAAACATTTATGCAGTTCAAAAAAATGGCTTACACCAACACTAATAAAGTCTATTAACATTAAAAATAAGCTATATAGACGTGTCCTAAACTATCCTAATAACGAACAAATAAAAATAGAATATTCTAAGTATCGCAATAATTTAAATAAACTTCTGAAAAAAGCCAAAAAGGCACATGTTCAAAAAGTCATTGATGCTAATTCTAATAGCTCGAAAGGCCTCTGGGATGCTGTTAATGAGGTATGCAATCGACGTAAACCTGAAACAAAAATAGAGAACATTAAATCAAAGAAAGGTGATATTTTGATTGATAATTATGATATAGCAAATAGTTTTAATGAGCATTATAGTACATTGGGACAAAAACTAGCCAACGACATAATACGACCTAAAAACTTTCAAGAGGTGGATAAAATTATCGGAAATACCATGTATGTTTTCCCTACAAATGAAAATGAAATACAGGAAGTAATAGGGGAATTAAAACTAAAAAAATCTCCAGGTCATGATAACATAACGGCAGAAACATTGAAGTATATATCAAACGAAATAAAAAAACCACTAACTTATGTAATTAATACATGCATTGATAAGTCTTGCTTCCCAAAAGTTTTTAAATTTGGCATAATAAAACCTCTTTATAAAAGTGGGGACAAGACAGAAATAGTAAATTTTAGACCGGTTTCCCTAATTTCCAATATCGCGAAAATAATGGAAAAAATATTGAAGTCACGTATCGTTAGTTTCTTAAATAAACACTCTGTTATATCGGATCACCAATATGGATTTCGAGAGGGAAGATCAACGGAAGATGCTATTTACAAGTTAACATCATTTATTTATGAAAAAATAGATAGAAAAATACCTGCTTTGTGCATCTTCGTTGATCTTTCTAAAGCGTTTGATACTGTGTGCCATGAAAAGATGCTTAAAAAAATAGAAAATTATGGTTTAAGGGGGAAAATGAAGGATATCATAAAAAGCTATTTATCGCAGCGTCAGCAGAGGGATCACTACGAATACCATCAATTTCAGATGGTATTCGTAGTGATCCAGGGAATGTGACTTATGGTGTCCCGCAGGGGACAGTCCTTGGACCACTTTTGTTTACATTATATATGAATAGTCTACTATACCTTAATATCGATGGTAAAATTCTAAGCTTTGCTGATGATACGGTAATTTTGTATCAAAGCAAATCATGGGATAATCTGAAAATGAAGGCTGAAAAGGATTTTCAAATTATAGAGGAATGGTTCCGATATAATACTCTTACCCTTAATATAGATAAAACGCAGTATATGCCTTTCACTTCCTATGCCAATAACTTGCCAGACATGGGGCCTCTCAAGATTGGTCAAAAGTTATGTATTCCTGAAGCGAAATCAGTTAAATATTTGGGAATAATCATAGACAGGCATCTGAAATGGGACCTACAAATCAATAACGTTGTTAAAAAGCTTAGAGGTACACTTTCTTTATTTAAATTCTTAAAAGATTTTCTCGATGTTAAACACTTAAAAACACTTTATTTTGCATTTGTACAATCACAAATTATGTATGGCATTATTGGATGGGGAGGTGTAAATAACTTGCACCTACATAAATTGGATGTAGTTCAAAAATGGATATTAAAAATCATTTTAGGTAGACCAATCAATTATTCGACCGATGCATTATTTGCAGAAGCAAACGTATTTGATACAAGGCAACTCTTCTGTTTTAGTTTATTAAATAATATAAAGAAAAATGTAATATCATTCGAATACGTGTCTCATACTTACCATACTAGGGACAAGGAAAGTCGTGTCTTCAGACCAAGATGTCACAAAACTATCGGGCAGCGTAGCTCTGATTATTTAGGCCCAAGACTTTTTGAAAAAATACCTGAAAATCTGAAAAATATAAGAAACATAGAAAGTTATAAAAAACATATAAAAAATTGGATTATGAATTGTGGAAGAGATATTTTTCATAAATTTATTGATCGAAGTGACTAGAATAAAGTATATAAAATACTCAATTCACATATATTTTCTTGTACTTACTAATTTATATATTTTCTTTCTGTCTCTATTTATCCTTGTATATGGAACACTCAACTCAGTCGCTTGTAAATTATTATTTAGTTTTAGAAAATAATGGTTAAATTAGATAAGTTTTCTTCATTCACATACAAGCAATAGCTTTATGCTAGAGCTTCAGTGAATAATTGTTTATTTATATGTGTATAAGCATATGCATATATTGTTATTTTTGTCTTTGTTATCGTTGCTTATGTATATAAAAAAAAAAAAAAAAAAAAAATAAACATTATTATATTAATTGCCTGACCGACATAACTTTTTTTAACAGTCGCTCATCGGGGGATTTAAGCAAGCTGTGGAAAGAAAAGCCATTAATGTAATAGCGTGACCAGGCGATTCTCTAATATGTTTTCTTAAGTTTTATACGCATTGACTTTTTGGGCGTAGGGTTATATTCATGAAATAATTAAAATAGAGGATCAGCCGCTGCGCAGCCACGACATTCTGGTCCTCAAAGTTCTTAAAATTTCACAGTTTATCATAATGTTACAAAATCGCCGACACAATGTCTGAGTGCGGCGGTGCCTCATCCACTTTTTCCCCAGTCCTAGGGAAATTGTACATAATCTGGCAACACCGCCTCTGGAGGTGCCAGGGATAATTTATTACTTATTACAGGGATTATTTATTGAACTGCCCTGATATGTGGCTTATTTGTGAGTATTCAGTGGAGACTTCTACAAGTATCTAGAAGCCTAGTTCACCTATATAAACGCCACGGCGTGTCGGGGAAAACTCAGTCAGTCAGTAAGTCTGACTTAATAGCAAAGAAACAATACTTAAGTGAAATAATTGTAATTTTCGAAGTGTATTTAATTAGATATTGTACACGAAGTGTTGTGTTCTGTTTGAAGTATTAAATAAAGATTTGTACTGTTATAGTCCAGAACAAATCTTTTCATACCCAGATGCTTATTTTTTCTAAAACGACAATAAACGATGGTAAAGGAGGTCAGAAGGGTTAGTGACTACGTAACCTAAATTGACGAATCCTCTTGAGTAACTTGACTTTATATGCTTATTTATTTACTATAAATCAACTGTAAATAGCACATTAGGTGTTATTAAAATTGCACTAACTGTGAATTATAATTAAAAAGTGATAAAGAGACAAAGTAAAAAGTGTTTTAATATACAGTGTGTTTCACTTCTACACCCCTGTAAAAATTTAATGTACATTTATATTGCATTTATTTATATTCACAATTTAATGTCCATTTAAAGAAATATAAGTTTGGTTCACCCCTCTGCACTGGATCACTCTGTATGTTCCAAAACCATTTTAAAAGATGGCTCTGAGTGGTGTACATAATGCCCTAAAATGAAAAAAAATATGTTCTATAGCAACTGAGTAATGGGCCGAGATATCTTAGGTGTCTCACCTTGTATAACTTAAATAAGTGATAAAAAAGATTATAAGCTTATGCCCAAAATTCTGAGCAGTCTCATATCAGAATCAGCACTGTTTTTTCACGTTCGACATAAACTAATTTGTATTTTGTTTCCAACTTATAGACCCGAGATATTTTCGCTCGGTGATATATTACGTAAACCCAGAATAATATCTCGTCGTACGTCGTATATATTAAAGTCAAGAGGGGAGCCATACATAATCTTCGTCGGCGACCCGAGGCAACAGAAAAATGCCTATAAACTCGAATCAGCTTCCGTTTTATGAATACAAATTACACGGTCCATATAGTTTTGTAGTACCTAAATTACTGAAGCCCCTAGAGAGAAATTCCGAATTAAGTAATCAAAACAATGGGTAATTGAGAATAAGTACGAGAGAGATATGAACATTGAATTGAGTAGCCTATAGCTGATTAGGAACTACGTAAATATGTTTGACCAAAAATTATTTTACAAGGTAGTATACAATGCAGACGTATAGAGAGAATAGAGAATAGAGCTAAATGATCAGTTAATCTTTAATTCGAACATAAATCTGTGCAACTTTTGTGCTGATTTTGATGGTGAAAACAGGAATACGATTATTGAACATCTGACATAAGCACCAGCAACCCAGCGACCAGTCACAGGCTCTGACATGCAAATTTACAGGACTTTAATGGAATTTCCTGCTCATCTGGTAGGTACGTTATTTATATGGATAGATTATATGGATTACAATATATTTTGAATTTATATGTGTAAATTTTTAACATTGGAAACGTTATGCTCGTATATGGGGACCGAGTTAGGAGTTTTCGTTCAAGGTTAAAAGACACTGGTGTCGCGGTCGAGTGACGCAATACATAATAATAATAATAGTAGTAGTAGTAGTAGTAGTTTATTGACCACGTTATATACAATTTGTTCTTAGTCAAAAAATTTTTGGCTAAGCGATAGAAACAAGAATAGTTCATGTCCAGGATACCGACATTACCAGAGAGATGAATAAATCTATTGTAGATATCAATATTAAGTTTGTTAACTCTGAGTAATTTTAATTCGAGAGTAATCGGAAACCAAATAATTTGCATGCCGCGTGTTATGCTTGTGAATATCCGAATGTTTGAGGATTATGTGTCGGCGTTGGTGAATTCTAAGCAATGTCTCAAATATGAAAAGGGATGGCAATGTCAGTATCTTGATCTTTAAAAATAAAGCTTTACAAGGCGTACCATACATTGCTTCTTCGAGAATGCGGATAGCTTGTTTCTGGAGAATAAAAACTTTATTGGCGGATGTAGAATTACCCCATAGTATAACTCCGTATGTGAGGTGGAAGTGAATTAAAGCATAATACACCTCGCGTAGTATAATAATAATAATAATAATAAAGTTCATTTTCCAAAGAAAGTACAAATTTAATAGGAATGGTCAATATATTACAAACTAGATGGACAGTAGAGTTGCGACTTTTTAAAAAAATTCAGGCCAGGCCAGGCCCGGCCCGACAGAGTATAGGCCAGGCCAGGCCAGGCCAGATAAACCCATCGAACGTTTGGCCCAATTAAAGCCAGACCTCTTGACAATTATGGCCCGGCCAGGCCAGATTTGAGCCAGGCCCGACCAAGCCAGATTGAATTCGGCCCGGCCCGGCCAGACCAGGCCAGACTAGGCCAGGCGCGACTCGGCTACGTCAGACCAGGCCAGACCCGACCAAATCGAATCGAAGCTCAAATCGAATCTGATCCGGCCCGGCTCTATCAAGGCAAGTTTAGCCAGAATCGGTCCGCCCAAATTCAACCCAGTCTGCCTAAGCCACATTCGGCCATACCAGAAATCCTGCCTACTTGACATTGACAATAGGTATGACAATTCATAAATTTTATTAACTCTTTTGTCTCAATGAAACGTTCAAATGTCTCACAAAATAGTAAATTAATTTGAAATTCAGCGGTGTGTTTTTTGGAAAAACACTCGGACTTGTGGATTTTTATTTTTTAATGCGATTTTTTTATGCTCAACTCATGTATACAGGGTAGTCCAAAAAGAAGTTACGACCATCAACTTTATTTTTTCAAATATTTCATTTTTAAATTCTGCATCGAATTCTAAGTCTGTGTAAGAATTTTTAGATGTGCTTAAATATCAGAGTAATACTTATTGCTAAGTATAATTTTTCCCTCATTCCAGCACTGAATGGTGGTTAGGGCCTACCAACGTAAGTCATTCCTGAGGCGCAAATGTGGCCCGCGAAATAATAATATGCCGCTCCCTCCCCCACACAAGCCTCAGACTTTCGCGCTAATCCGTGGTGGATTCGGGGAATATGTGGTGTGTCCTACAATTTTTTTTAGTAGGCCAATTTTTCTTAAATGACCTTAGAGTGCGTCATCTGCACAATTCGAAACATGTCGTGTTTCTGAGTACATACATCATCATTAAAAAAAAACGGCTAGTCTTACCGCTTTGAAATTTTAACCACTTACGCACAAAACCTAAGCGCTTCGAATGCTTTATACTTTTTTTGGTAGTACACCTATATATTACCAAGAAAATAACGTAAAGTTGAAACTTTTAAAATTATGCATGACAAACTTCGATATGCGGTGTGAAACATTGATGCATTTATAAAAGCAATGAAAAATAGTGGTCCAGGGACAAACCTTTGAGGAACCCCTTGAGTATTGTACGAAGCACAACGGATTAATATTTCTCTGTATCATATTGTTCTTTGACGCACTTTTTATCCAATAACTCCATTGCTATTAGAGATACAGGTCTACTAATGATATACACACCAACGAATTTTTTAATACAAGATTATATTTTATATTAAAAATGGAATAGAATACAACTTGTGCTTATTTTTAAAAATAAACCGTTATTTTTCCCATTATTACATAGTGTAAAATTTTATTACAAGTTTTTTCAAGATAATGTCTGTAACTTATATGTGGTGCGTTTTCATGATTCATAGTTTACACCATCTGTAAAATAACAAAATTCAAAATGCAGTCTCGAGGCAAACTTCTAAAGTTTGCCCCAAAAACCACTGTATAATGTGTGATAAAACAATATTTGATAGATTAACTAAATTTCATCAGTAGTTTTTTAGTTTTGTACAAAATTCTATAGTATTATATGTCATATTTTAAAATATGTCTAAATAAAATAATTACTATAATAAAATTTAAAAGAAATTAAACACCTAACTAGCTTTTTTCCAAACGTTTAGAGTTGATCCTCAACTCTTCGTCGGTAGAATGTTTGTACGATAATAACTCTTTGTATAAAAAGAAGTACCTTTTGTCAGATTGACATTTTTTATTTTTTGCTTTTTGTTATTTTACAGGTGGTGTAATCCCAAAAGAAAGTATGAATCAAATTTGTCAAGAGCTTTAAAATTTTCTGGAGATTTTTGTAGTGTACCTCTTGAGTTTTATCTAATTTGGCAAAGACATTTAATTCACTTCATTTTAAACACACATGACATGAAATACTGCACCTTGTCTAATATCCGGAACTGTACTGTATAATTTGCTCGTTATCCTAACGTACCATTGTGGACATGTATATACCGAAGCAAATGCAAATAAACCAGCTAGAGCTGAATAATTTGGTAACGTTTAACCCAGATTCTTAAATCCACAGGGATACACCTAGCTATTACTATTGTGACGTTGTCTACGCTTGCTGATGAGAAGGTGCCTAAGTAGGCTAATTTTAGTTACATATTTCATGTCTTAATTTATACAATATAAATTTTTTAACTGTCGAAAACTCTTGCTGCATAAATATATAAAATATGTAAATTAAAAATTAAATTGATCATACTTCTACCACACCACTTGCAGTGTTAATATAATATCTTACTGGAGGTGATGTTGGCGAACTGACAATGTCCAGAATTTATTAAAGTGGATACTCGAAGCTGATGGTTGTTTATGGAACATCGTGAAAATAATTTTTTTGAAAAAGACATTGCCTTTTTTAATAGAGTAAATCTCTATTACTAAATATTTCCAAGCGTGTTTTTGTTATTTATCGGTTTACGATAAATTACCTACCCCGATTGATCCCACCATCTGGTAAAGCCTGAGTTTACCTTTTCAGTACCTTTTCTAGAAAAGGTACTAAAAACTCGGGCTATAAAATAAAGATTCCTTTGCGACAAACATTTCAGAATACTTGTTCCTCTGTTTTGTGGGTGCTCGCTACATTTTTTGAGTTCCCTTTATTACCACATGTCGATATAAAGGTACCATTTATTGCACGTAACTGATACTTTTGTTTAATAGATCACTTTCGTGAAATACTATTTTGAGTATACAAGGTGGCCCAGCGTCGTAACAAAGTTCCATTACTCCTATGCCGCATTAGATAAAAAAAAAACAATTTTTTTCAATCATACGAATAAGACACTATAACATTAAATTATTTTGTATAAAAAGAGGGCCATTTCGGGACTGTTTGAGATCGCCACACCAACTGTACAAAAAAGAGATTATTGTACAGTTGTACAGTACCGAAAAGTAATTTGACATTGATATTGCATGTCACATAATATATTGAAGTTTAATTAAATGGAAAAATAGAAACAGATAGTGACTCCGATGAATCGGTAAACTAAAGGTGCGAATTAGAAGCGGTTGGAAAAAAAATATTATGTTAAACTGGTACAAAAAATACGTTTTCGAGACTCGTAAAATTGCCGGACTCCGCTACATGTATTTCTTGTACTAGTTAAACAAATAACTATTTCGGTCTCATATAAAGTGCTCTATAAACCGGGGTCATATCAAACTTAATTTTTTTTAATGGAATGACATATTTCTTATTTGAATTTGGATCATTTTTCCGAATTCGTCAATATATGGTTTACCAGTATTATTATACAAAGTAGTTCAGATATAAGCTTTTATGTATCTTAATCGTAATGAATTGAGCACCCTGTACCTTATTTAAGAAAATAAATACTAGATGATTTTTGGCTCCGTAAATCCTTTCTATAGAATTTCCTTCAAAATAGCTTTACAGAGAGAATCAAAACTCGCAACCACAGTTCTCTCAATTTTTATAAATGAAATTTTATATAATTTTCATTAAAGTCTCTCACGAGTCTTTCTATTCTATTCTATTTAACGGTTCTTGAGATGTTTGAGGTTTTATACTCCAAATTCTCATCTTCTTCAGAAGTATGGGATGGACTGTCTAGGCAGTATAACTATCTAATGCAAGTACCAATTGAACTACATAAGAAAACAGTTCAAAATAAACGTTATATCATTTCACATTTTTTTCCTGATTTTTCAAAATTTTCCGAATGAACCGCGATCTTCGTGAATAAATTCAGGTTGGAGCTCGGTGGCCGAGCGGTTAAGACGTCTGGTTTTTAATCGTTCTCCGCGATTGACGGCGGTTCGATTCTCACCGTGGTCAACTTTTTCTAATTGCTCCAATATTAAATCTGTGTGTATAAGGCTGGTAGTGTTCTTAATATGCAACTAGTACTACAATATCACTGAATAAATGGCTAACAACCTACTGTACACTTTAATTAATAAGGTTTTCCAGGTTTCCCTTATTCTCGTACTAAATGGTAGTTAAAGTTATAACATCGTAAGTCGTTCCTGGGCGCACTCGCGGCCCGCAAAATAATAATAATATGCCGCTCCTCTCCCACACAAGTCTCTGACTTCCGGGCTCATCACTGAGATGAGAATGAGGGATAGAGATATTATTATTATATTATAAATTGCTCACAATATTAGTCGACGGCTAATTTTTTCGTCATTTTTAAAATACTGCATCTCGGAAACCCCTTCGCCAATTTTAGGAAAAAAGGAAAAATGTAAAAACTCAACTCTTGTAAAATCAGGGACGCAGCGATCTTCAATAAAAAATATGTTTTTAACATTATATTTGGTGCAGAAGAGTGCAACACAAAATTAATTAAGTAGTTATTAACCTCTAAAACCTATAAAACCGTTGAAATTAGGTATAGGGAATGCTTCATAGAATAGAAATAGTCGTGAGAGACTTTAATCAAATTGATATAAAATACATTTCATTTATAAAAATTGTTCATTTATTAATATTCTGGTTGCGAGATACAGTTATATTCACCCTGCATACAAGTAAAGCTATTTTATAAATATTCTATAGAATTCGATAAAATTCTATAGAAAGTAAAATTAGACCATATAGCATAATTAGTGGAGCTAAAAATTATCTAGTACGTATTGTCCTAAAAAAGATATAGGGTGCTCAATTCATTGCATTTAAAATTCGAGAATACATACCCATATCTTCTGAACTAATCTGTATATATACTAGCAAATCCTATTGGCGAATGGGATATTTTCCTTCAATCGAAATGAAAGTGGAAACCTGTATATTTATAAAATATATATTTTTTTTATATATTTATTAGGAAAAAAATTATTAAGATTGAATCGGTAGAAAATTTTTAATTCAATTTTGAAATTATATTCTATATTCGTGACACCACTAAGCGAAAACTAGGGAATATGTATCTATAAAGAAGCCACACTGATAATATGTAGCTAGTTTCAGTTTGTAATGACCACAAACGACAGTTGACATTTCGATAATTGACATTTGAAATTTTCTGTTTGTGTTTGGCTTGACAACTTGACGTGTTGTGTTGTTGTTTTCTTGTGAAGTAAACTTTTATTAAACATGGAGCAAGGTTTTGTATGATAAAGATCCTATAGATCCTTTCAGAAATAAAAGGGATTAAAAATGTAAGGTTAGTATTTAACTTAACAGTATTACTGCAAAGTCGATTAAATGTATTCAAAAATTACCTTTACAAATTACGATGTTTTTCTATTACTAATAAATACACTTGTAATCAGTCACAGGCAGAGACAACAATTCACAGGTAAAAATATAAACTAAAAACAATGTCTCATGTTTACCGTGATGTTTACCCTAACCAAACAATTCAAATATAAACAAAAGTAAAGTTGTCACGCAGTGACACCAACCACATAAATGAAAATATCCTAGAAATCACTAAAAAATGGCACAAATTTTGAATTTTCGCTTAGTGACGTCACATAAATATCGCGCACAATAAAAAAATAATTTATGGACTTAAATGAACCCAATATTAAAATTCCAGAAATACGTATCTCTTCTTTTTCCAACTACTTTCCATTGCCGATGTAAAAAAAAAATAGGAAAACACCCTATTCCAAAAAATGATGATGATATGATATGAAAAAAATTGTCATTCCATTTAAAACAAAAGACATAAGATTGATCTGGCTTTGGTTTATAGAGCACTCTATATGACTAAACATATTTTTAAAATGTGCGCCCTCTTAGGCTCTATGAGATTCTGAAATACATTTTTTTTTTTTGTTATTGTATCATAGGAGTAATGGAACTTTGTCACACTATTGAGCCACCCTGTATACACCCTATAGAACAACAAAAAAACATCAACTCTTAAATAAATGTAAAATATGGAACATTAATATGACCCACTGTGTATATTCTCTTCATCCTTCGCCGGAATAATCAATTTGAGAAATTTGAAAATCTCCAAACTACTTCGGGTCGCCTCATATTGATAACTCAATTTAATTAAAGTATTTCCTGGAATTATGGATAATTAAATGCCAATCACGTTTCCCATTAGCTACAAGCAGTTGCACCAAATCCTCGATTAACCACCAATGGCATAAAGTGAGGATACCTTGTATGTGTGATTAGAGGGCCGCTGGCCATTCTAGGCGCCATTATGTTAACAAAGCAGGCCGGTGACGAGAAACAATAATATTCTATTACAGGTTGCTGGCTGGGATGTGGGATGTGCCTGTGTACCTTGAAAGCTTCAACTGTGTATTTTTGCTTCACTTGTGGCTAATGTAAACAGAGCCTCCGCTTTTGGAATTGTAGTGTGCCGACGTGTCTTTAATTCAGTGTACAGGGTGTCCAAAATAAGATCCTCTATCCCCTTATCTCAGAAAGTGTAAGAGGTAGAGAAAAAACGTATACGAATACGAAAGTTTTTTGTTTTTACCTGAATTTTTCATTTTTATAACTTTCTTGAATACAGGTTGTTCAGTTTCTCGGATCCAGGCATCAACTTTCTTTTTTTAAATGGGACACCCTATATTCAATTACGTTTTTGAACTCTACTTAAAATTCTAGGTCGACATTGTTAAGAGTACCCTATACCTATCATTTACCGTTATGAGGATATTAGCATTTAAAGAAAAAAAATCTGTAAAAAACACCTGCTCAAAAAATCTCGGCAAAACAAATAAGACATCAAAAAAAAGGTAAATACAGTTTATTTCGTAGACAATTACACTCAGAAATTACTTCTATGAATCGATTTTACCTGATTAATATACAGGGTGTTTTTGACAGATGGCTCAAACATGTATATGTTAAAACTCCAGAAAATCGAAAATCTCTTATGGATCACCCTGTGTATTATTATATTTTTGGATTCTCTATTAAATTTTAACCTTACTCTATATAACGTTCCCTATTCTTATTTTGCTTAGTTTTCAAGATATTGACGAAAATGTTTGGTGCGCTATTTTTTAGGCCCTGTCTTTCTTGGCCAATATTTAAATGGTCCCAGGTACCTTCGGTAAAATACCAGGAAATCGCATTCATTACAACCTTGCATTTTACCTTTATTGGATGCCGAAGAAGATGCCAATCAGATCATCTATTAGATGGATGAAGTTCCATGCCACAATACTGCAGTTGTACAAAATTTAATTAACAACTATTTTGTGGAATGGGTAGGGCCAAACGGGAATATCCCATGGCCGCCGAGGATCCCAGATTTAACTCCACTTAATAACTTTTTATGGGGTACATTGAAAGCCTGATTTTATCAAATTCAGAGTAATAATTTTGATGATTTAAAGATTAAAATCAGGATGGAAATTGAGCGCTCAATCAAAGTGATTGCGCTGTAAGAAAACTAGCAGTTATACACAACATGCATAGCTGAAAATTAGTAGCTGACATATAGGACACTTAATTTTTATTGATTATTTTTATAGGTATTTGTTGATTATTGTTAGTTATTTGTGGTTTAAGTTACAAACATAGATTTGTTTAGATTAGTTAATTAATGAAATAATTTAAAAAATATTAGTTGTGAATACAATAATATATTCTTAATCAGTATTAAGGCACACTTACTATAATATACCAAATAATAGTAGAGATATTTTTAATAATAGCCGATAATGATTAATAGCTGACATTTTTTCCACATTTTCGTCAATATCTTGAAAACTAAGCAAAATAAGAATAAAGAACGTTATATAGAGTAAGGTTAAAATTTAATAGAGAATCCAAAAATATAATAATACACAGGGTGTTCCATAAGAGATTTTCGATTTTCTGGAGTTTTAACATATATCTACATGTTTGAGCCATCTGTCAAAAACACCCCATATATTAATCAGGTAAAATCGATTCATAGAAGTAATTTCTGAGTCTAATTATCTAGGAAATAAACCCTATTTACCTTTTTTTTTTGGATGTCTTATTTGTTTTGCCGAGATTTTTTGAGCAGGTGTTTTTTACAGATTTTTTTCTTTAAATACTAATATTTTCATAACGGTAAATGATAGGTATAGTCTGTGGTAATATGTGGTATAGGGTACCTACTCTTAACAATGTCGACCTAGAATTTTAAGTAGAGTTCAAAAACGTAATTGAATATAGGGTGTCCCATTTAAAAAAAGAAAGTTGATGCCTGGGTCAGAGAAACTGAACAACCTGTATTCAAGAAAGTTATAAAAATGAAAAATTGAGGTAAAAACAAAAAACTTTCGTATTTAATTTTTTTCTCTACCTTTTATACTTTCTGAGATAAGGGGATAGAGGATCTTATTTTGGACACCCTGTACACTGATGGAGGAAAAATGAATCACAAGAGGCGATGGGAATAAATTATCATATAGGATTAATTATTTTAATAATGATCTGTAATGTGCACTTTCTGGAGTCGTTTGTTAAGTGTCTCTATCACTTAACCCTCGTGGGTCTTAAGAGGGATTAAAGGGGTCGTGGGTTCGAATTCCCATGCCGCTGGACAATTTTTAAATTGTCTATATTAAGGCCTCAGCAAGGATGAGTTAGCAGCTGTCCTGGCGTGGGTGCATAGCATGGAAAGAACGTCAGATTGGTTGGTGTTAATGTGAGAGATCAGTTGATGTTTGACTATCCCCCTAACCAAGGAGGTTTTCCAGGTTCCTCTGATTCCAGCACTGAATGGTGGTTAGGGCCTACCAACGTAAGTCGTTCCTGAGGCGCAAATGAGACCTACAGATCTTTGTGATTAGAAGGAGCGGTAGAGATATTACTATATTACAGGGGTGGCCAACCTGCGGCTCGCGAGCCACATGCGGCTCTTGAAGGATTATTTGTGGCTCTCGATAAATGTACCGGAGTTCCCTTTTCATTTTTGTGCTATTATATTTAAAAAAAATATTTTCTTTCGTTAAATTATTTTTGGTAAGTTAAGTCAATTTGTTTCATAGTATGGCTCGGACCATCAAGGAGCTTGGCCATCCTTGCTATATTATGTGACCAGGATTAATTTGTTATTTCAAATCGTAATTTATTTATAAACAAAACGTGTTTAGTATTTTCCCAAAAAATGAAACACAGGGAAGGCTTGCCGAAACAACTGAAAAATGTCTCAGAATTTGCGACAGAAATGTCTACATATGCGGGCCCTTTTAGATTGTTGAGTAACGTCTGGGTTCTGATTTTATTTCCTATTTCTACAGCCATAACCAACAATGTATTAAAAATAAAACTTTTCTTGAGTCAGATATATCTGTACGTAAACTAACGACAATATTGCAAATTAAGTTTGTAAATATTAATAAAGGCACCTAAGGATTATAAGAGGAACTCGAAATTGTAAAAATGTATAGGGTGTGCTATTTAAAAAAAACACAACGTATTGCCCCACTTATTGGGCCACCTTATATATTTTAAAATAATTTTAAAATTTACCCTTTCTATTTCTACACACTTTTATAGGGATAGAATTAAGTTCTGCGCTCGCTGCGAGTAAAACTCTTTTTTATTGCATTACATTATTACGATGCGGGTGCTGAAAATACAGTGAGAACTTTAAAAACTTGCAACTAATATAATTTATAGAGCGGTATGGATCAGATGACTAAAACTCCGAATAAAAAATAATAAATAAAAATTAAAAGTAAAGCACATTAAACTGAATTATCGACAAACTGTCTAATTCAACTAATGAAACTAGTTTTTGAAAACAAATTAATAATTATTATAATACTGACAAGTTACTCCCAATTTGAGTTGCAACATGGGAAAATTTTCACAGTAATATATTTATTCGGAATATCTGTTCTCTACCAGCTGTAGTATTATTAATATTCATGATAATATGAAACTACAAGTTATAAAAGTAAGGCGTTGATTTTATTTGAGATTATCCTGGAATTTTCACCATGTAGAACTGTAATGTGATCCCCTTTTAGTTTCAATATTTCTACTTTTGATTCACATATCTGAAAGAGAAAGATAGTGTTATTACCGCTAACATATACACAAAATTCTAAACATATTCCATCTCAATTCATAAATTTAGTTTGTTTTTATCTGTAATCCGCAGAACCAATTCTCTGAAAAATCTCCACATTTTGTAGAACAATTATTGTCCTCCTAGAACAGCCTAGAGAATATAAAAAATGTTGGTATTATTTTCTTCATTGAATACCTAATTTCGTAATACCAACATTTTTGAAATTCTGGGTTTGAAGGATGCGTTTCACAGCATGTCGTGATGTTTTCTGTTTATGGGGATATCGATCAACAAACGTATCGCAAGTTCTTGTTATAACCTTGACACATTGTCCATAAATTACAAATAAATTTAAATAATCTTCGTAAGTATAGTTTAATAGTGACGGCATCTTTATTGGCACTTTTGTGGACACAAACAATACTGACGAAGCTTCTGGCAACAAATTTGACACTCAAGACAAACTAAATTGTTTTATTTTTTCACAGTCTACTTGGCAAAAGGAAATTTACACGTTTTTATAACTGAGAAACTTTAAAAGATAGGTACATACAAACTTATATCACTCGATTCAGAATTTAATTCTTCTTTCTACCGTAGAATAATATACTGGGTGTTCCATTCGAAAAAAATCAAGTTTTGTAACTTCTTAAATTGACTTATAAATTTTGAGCGCCCTGTATGTTCTTCAGACATTATGGAATCATTTTCAGATGTAGCGGTGCCTAAACCATTACTGTAGCAAATGTTGTAATTAAAGGTCTTCCACTGTTCAAGATTCAACATTTTTAATATGATGCTGTAACGTGTCATTTTTTTCTTAAAACTGGAGATATCTCGAAAATAACTGAATTTAGGTATAGACAACTTTACACAAAGTTAACTTACATTTGAACTTAGAATCCAAAATGCAAAAACATACAGAGTGTTCCATTTAAAAGAAGCAAGTTGGTGTCGACTTCCGATTGTACCAGAAGTGCCAGAAACGTTAAAATATTTTAAAAAGGTAGGCCTCACTGACCTTTGTAAATAACCAAATTTTCAATCACACCCTGTACGTACTTTTCCATATATCGATCGCGGCCCTTACCGATGGAACACTCTGTATATACTATTTCTATTTCTATTTCTATAGCGTGATCTTTTCTAATTTTGTTCTGCAAGTGAATTCTTTCAGTAAGGATTGTGAGCTAATCTGATGTGATTGGATCTGTTCTGATTGGATTATCACTAGAATCATTAAATATCATTAAAAATTACCTTTTGTAGATCGTAGTCCGCTGATGAAAGCACTTGATCTAAGTCACCTCTAATCAGTAATACTTTGCCTCTAAAAATTCCTTGTGGCTCATATGTGAAGCCAGCCAAGCATCTCTTGTAGTATGTGTCAGCAGATATAGCTACGTCTTCAGCATTCAATCCGGTTTTTCTGGACACTATGTCGCCGATCAATTGCAACTGTTTTTCCCAGCTATCCGTTTTCTCCAATAATTCTGCAACCTAAAAAAAATAACAAAATATTGTTCCTCATACTTGTGTTACTTATGGAAATTATATTCCTTTGAATTAAGCTATGAATGAAACTGATTACGGTTGATGAAACAAAGAGACATATAATATTATAACATTTCTGAACCATCTATTTAAAAGAAAGATACAAGGTAAAGAAATAAAAGTGGTGGTTGGTTAATCGTCCAGAACAATCGTCAAGTGATAAGAAGATTACAGAGAATGTCATGTAACCAAGTGTTTTAAAGTAATTGACAACAGATTAATGGCACTAATTGAATAATAAAAGTGAAAATTTATTAATGAAAATATTCACTACTCACTTCATTTTGACTGACATTGTTAAAAGTCGATGCAAAGTGAACTAAAATCGCAGTTTTAGATTTATCCACGCATTTCTCCTTTTTTGAAAAGAGATCTTCTAAGGCTCTCTTGACATATGCAGGTGATCCATCCAAACAAACAATTTGTACAAATTCTCCACTTCTCTCTAACTGAAGCCCTATTTCTATACTTAACGCAGCGCCAAAGGAGTATCCGCTTAAGAAATAGGGTCCTTGTGGTTGTATCGTCTTTATTTGTCTTATGTAGTAACTAGCATACAATTGAATATTGTCGAAATTGGTATCTCTCGTACATTGGAGACCATAAACCACAGCACATAACTGATCAGCTATTACCTTCAAAATTTCTATATGTCCTTCGATAGGATGAAGTAGGAAAATATTTCTAGAACCTTTTGAGTTCTGGTTCATTTCAATTATTGGTTTTGAAGAGAGCATTAATGTCATTGTTTCATGGCCAACTTCTTTCGTTCCATTTGTCAATGGTTCAGACTTGTCCTGTATTTCGACCTCTGACATTGCTATCAATTTGTCGAACGTAAGATCTCTAATTTCATCTATGTCCACTTCCAACTGATAATTTCTGTACAGAGTCTGTTTAATTTCAGCAACCATTAGTGAGTCAAGGCCCAACTGAGCCAGAGTCAATGTTTTATCAATTAAATCTAAAAGCAAATGTTATATATTTTGTATATTTATACGTTGTATATTTTAACTGCAATGGTACATTCTGACAAAATGGAAAACTATGGGATATGCATATACTGACCTATATTACGAATCATCAGAATGTGAGCGACTGCCTCTGCTGGAGTTCTTATTGACTGCCCACTTTTCTCGTCACTTTTACTAGCTAGTACCACACTGGATGCAATTACCGGGTTCTGAATTATGAACTTTTCCAATGCTTCTATGCAAGAGCTTATATTCTGAGGTACCAGGTAGTCTGCCAGCTAAAAATATATTTAATGGTAAGAGCAGTCAATGTAACAAATGCTCTCTGCATACCTTATCTATGATGTTCGTATTGGCGATGACTCCTACGTCTGCAATAGCACCCCATTGGATAGCTATTGCTGGTAAATTTTCTCTCTTCCGTTTTTCGCAAAGCTGTTCTAGTGCAGAATTTGCCATTCCGTAATTGGACTGTCCGCAATTACCTCTTCCGCAAGCTATTGACGAAAATACTACAAAGTGGTCAAGCGCAGGACACTCTCTTCTGGTGACGGTGTCCATGTTGAATCCAGATGTGATTTTTGGTTTGAATACAGCTTCATACATCTCGGGTGTTTGATTTTCTATCAACGCGTCCTTTAAAACTAGCGCCATATTGAAAACACCTAGAAATTGATATTGTGATGAATATTTTGTGAACAATGGGAACTAAAATGCCTGAAAATATATTGATAAGTATGCTTAACTTTATTTGTATACATTTTTTTTCTAAATACCTCCTACTGATCCTAAATTATTGGCAAATGAAATCAAGTCTTTGGCTCCAGTTAAAGTGGTGGTGTCACAAGTATTGACTTTCACTGTTATTTTATGCCATTTGGACCATTTTCTTAGACAGTAAGACTGGTATCCAGAACGAGTTTGATTTCTTGTGTTAAGGATAATTTTCGTTGCTCCTCTTTTAATCAACCAGTCGGTCAGCTCAAGACCTACTCCTCCCATGCCTCCTACGAGAATGTAAGATTTATGTGGACTGAAGAAAACTTTCGGAATTGCACTAATAGTTCTTATGAGTGACTTGGCTGGATCTTCTTTTCTCAACTCTATCATTACTTTTCCTTTGTGTTTTCCAGTCGACAAAAATCTAAAAGCTTCCTCAACTTCTTCCTCCTTGAAGATGGTTCTTGGAAGTGGTTTTACAACGCCATCGATAATACCTGAAAAATCACAAGAAAATAGGTCGTATTATTCAGGAAATAGTTCAAATACCTTTGGTGAGGAGGTCACGTATTTCTTCTTTAATTTCTGATTGGCTATTGAATAACTGATCTAATAATATTCCGTGAAAGCTAATATTTTTGAGAAAAATTCTAGAACCAATGGGGGTATTATTATAAAAGTCCACTTTGCCAATTTCTAGAAACCTTCCAGACTCTGCTATACATGCCAATGACTCCTTGAAAAGTTCTCCCGACAGCGAATTTAATACTATATCTACACCTCTACCCTTTGTATACTCCATGATAATCTTCTTAAAAGAAGAATTCCTCGAATGTCCTACAAATGATGGAAATAAAACAATGTAAATAGTTCATATTTTTGTTCTACCTATATACTCGTCTTTCAACTGCGGATATATTTTCTTCAGATAAACCTTTTTCTCCTGACTTCCAACTGTAGTGAATACCGTACAACCCATACTCAAGGCTATTGCGATTGCCGACAAACCTATACCACCAGCTCCTGCATGGATCAAAATAGATTCACCTGACCGCATCCTACCTCTAATAATCATTGCGTAGTAACACTAAAAATGTTCTCAAATGTTCATTTGTATAAGTTGAAGGAGGCCGTAATTTTACCGTAGCATACACACATGGAACTGTGGCTGCCTCATCCAGACTCCATTGTCTTGGTACTTCCCATGTGAAGCCGGGGTCGCTTTGTAACTGGAGGCTCAAACCCTCGTATCCTACGATTCCCATTACTCTTTTGCCTTGGTCACTTATTCCGGCGTACTCCAGACCCAAGTTTATTTCAGGCACTGTGGGTTCGTCAAGTGTATCACACTGGAGTTTTCCCGTGGCTACCATGACATCTCTGAAGTTCAATGAGGCGTAATGCACATACACTTTTTGGGATCTGGGATTAGGCCTAACAAAATATTATAATTAGTTTATTGCTTCCAACTCACACAATTTTTAACTCACTTTACATAAGAGGATGACTGCTCTACCCAGTTAAGTGTTGATAAATCGCCTACTGTTGAGATACTAACTGAGGCATCTTCGACTTCTCTTCGTTCTCCCTGTTTCACTGGCAAATGTACAAATGTACCCCACCGACCATTTCTTAGAATGTTGAAACTGAAGTTCTTTACGAGTTGGTTCCGATAAAATTCATTATTCACAGAAAATAAAGGGGCGCTTGTGTCTTGAATGAGAATGCATTTAAACTTTGAACTAACCGGTTCAGTCAAAAGACATTTCATCAGCCCCACAATACCGCTAATATCTTCTTGACTGACCAGATATACTACTTCATTGCTGCGTGTTCTGGTTATGTCCTTAATCTTGTCCAACCAACTAAATTTGGAATTTTCTACATACACCACAGAGTATTTAGACGGAAATATGCAACTTTTACGCATCAAATGTACACTGCTTTTACCTTGCATTGCCTTGTAAACAATATTTAAATCTCCGATGTTCACTTTGTCAATATCTCCATTGTACAAGATCATACCGCTCTCATCTAAATGTTTGATGACTGAGGTTACATTAATTTCATTAAGCAGGTTCTCGTCGAGTACGACCATGTCGAAGGTATCACTCCCTTTATTTTGATAGTTATATTCCACGTACTCGGCTTTTACCAACGGCTGTTTATCTAAAATATTTTTAATTTTCTCATTTAGTTTAGTCAAACCGTCTCCGGAGAATATCCAAATTTTGGGAGTTTTGATGAGGCCCTGTTGGTTTTGCAAAACAATTTGAACTGCTTCTGACAACGAGGTGTCCAGGTCAAGTCCATCAGTGTTTATTGCCTCGTAAGGAACAAATTCGTAAGTCTCAAGTATTGGATTTTCCTGATTTTTTTTTCGCTGTGGAACTTTTGAAAAATCTAGGCCACTAATTTCTATACCTCCGGATTTAACAACATGCAAGTTTTGGTTAAAAAATATCGGAAAGTCTAAAAACAAGAATGTTAAAATAGTTTTATCAACCCTTTTACATATTACCTTCCCCTTCTGCAACTAGTTTCAAATGTGCTTGAGGATCAATCACTACTTTCTCTATGGAAGTAGGTACAATTAAATCTCTCTTGGTGTCACAAATTAAAATTAAATGCAGCATAGTATCAAGGAAGCTAGTGAAATTGCCCTGCCATTTAATTTTGCCTTGACGTCCTTGGACGTCACATTCTTTTATACCTTGGAAGTACCCTTCATACATAAATCTTCTTAACTGACACTCCTTGTATATATCTTCTGATTTCATGGGCAAATAGTCATCTGCAGCAATGTCTGAACAGTTTGCGTTGTAATATGCAGAGCTCACATTTTTGGCTGTGTGAATTTTGCCAGTACTAACTACTGATCCTCCCTCGACAATTTCGAAATAACCAGACTCCTTAATTATATTCACCAAAAATTCCACTTCCGTATTGGGGGTAAGCACTGTTGCCCGCTTAAAACTGGCATTTTCTATTATTACAGGAAATGTTTCAATATCCTTCAGGTGTAACCGTGCTAAGGTACGCCAGGCAAGTTCCTAAAAATATTAACGAATAGGTACATATAGATAGACAGACACCTCTGTACATACCAGGTACCCTATAGCAGGCATCAATACTCTTCCGTCTATATTGTGACCTGCGAGGTAGGCGTACTGCGGGTTGGAAAGATTCACGCGTATAATTTGTCCAAAACTGTCTTTGTGGCTCCACAGAGGTACTAGCCAACTGCTGCTGTGATCCCATTTGACCAATGGGCTCAACATCTTGGTGCCTCGGCTCACCGGAAAACTAACACCACTGTATAAACTTCTCAAGTTGGGCTGTCCTCCAGCAAGATATATTCTGAAAGAATAATATACCTATATACTTATTATTTAGTTTACTGTTGGTTTTACTATTTTATAAGTTTCTGTTCAATTTAGGGGGAGCAATGGGTGTTCTTTAGATTTAAACATATATTAAGTTAATTGTTTTTCATTAATAGTACCTATATTATGAACTATTAGTACTCTTATATTATTTGTCACTTACTTTCCAATTGTAGATAGAAACCACTCCTCATTATCTGGAAAATTTCTGTTTGCTAGGGGTAAAATCGTAACGCTAGAATCTAACTCTCTTTTTAAAATGGCTTGCATCAAACCATGTGGAGCAACTTCTATAACGATAGCGTCCTTAGGGATATGCTTATAGACTTCATTGAAGAGTACAGGATTGGTGAAGTTGTTGGTGTGATACTCGGCGCAGTTGAAGTGGGCCCAATGCTCGTTCTTCTGGTTTTCAGCTACAGAAGTGGACACCCACTTTGAGGATCTGGGTGTGCTCTTCAAAATCTTCTTTACAAAATCATTTAAATGTAAACCAGCATCTCTCATGTATTTTGTATGGTACGCAATTCCTCCTGAGTTTACCTTTTTTGCAAATATTCCTTGAGATGATAGTTTATTTACAAAATCGGTAGTTGACTTCTCAGGACCGGATATAGTAATACTATTCTGTCCATTTTGGCATGCTATATATATATCATCGGGCAAAATTTTCAGACATTCATCTTTCGAAAGACCTACGGCGGCCATAAGACCTACTGGCAGCTCCACACACTTTGTAGCGTATCCCCGAGCAAACGCCAATAATACTGCTTCCTCTGGAGTAGTTTGTCCATCGGCATACGAACAACCTGAGAAATGCTTGTTGGTATAACTGTACAAAAAGTGGTTTGTACAAATGCAAAAGTATCTAAAATATTATTATTTAAAAGGAAACTATCTTATTAAGATACGATAGATATTGAACATACCAACTTCTCCCAATGAGTGGCCAGCGATCCCATCAGGTACAATACCCAAAGAATAAAGGAGGTCCGTCATGGCTATCTCCACAGCACCAATTCCAGAAAAACAATTGAGTGAGTCGTCAAATGAATTTGATTCGGGATTAGTAAGAATATCTTCCAAGTTCACATTATAAGGTTTTAATGCGTCAGCACAACGTTTAATAGTGTTCCTAAAAATCTCATTTCTCATCAAATCTCGACCCATACCCACCCACTGTGACCCCATTCCAGCGTATATCAACCAAATTGGCTTTCTTTTGGTGTACCTGCTGATTTCTCTCTTTGGTGTTCCTCCTAAAATTGTATATCTACGAAAGAAGCTTATATAGCGTACACTTTTCAGTTTAATATCGTATTACATACCCTCTAAAGCTGTGGCCTTCGCAGTTGATTTTATGAACTTCATCCACTAAAGCAAGAAACTCTTCGTCATCACGATTCTCCTCTACCCTATCTAGGAAATAATTTACCGCTTCTTCGGTTCTTCCGGAAACCTGCACCAAACGGTACTTGGAATTTCTTACCGTTTTTGCTTTTTCTTTGGGATTGGATTTTAGGACGACGTGTGCATTTGCTCCACCAAATCCAAAACAATTCAAAGCTACGATTCCACCATACCAAGGGAGGTTCTCTGTGACTACCTGTACAGAGACACGTTATTAACCTACTTTTCATTATCAGATAATAGGTTTAACCTTAATTTTGCCTTCGCTTATTCCTGGCAGATCCGTATCCAAGCTATCAATGTGCAAATTTGCTGGAATCACTCCTGTTTCCATCGCTATAATAACTTTAGAAACCGAACACAGTCCTGAGGCTATTTCAGCATGCCCCATGTTAGATTTAACTGCACCTATTGGTAAGGAAGTCTTCCTGGTTTTGCACAACATGCTGACGATTGCCTCGAGTTCGACAGTGTCTCCAATGGGAGTACCTATGCAAATTCAAAATGTGGTAATGATTGGTAAAAAATGTCAAATCAATTTATAATGGTGCGAACTAACCAGCTGGACTGGTGGCGTATTACAGTTATTTCTAAATATTTATAGTATTGCTACTTATAACTGGAAGGTGGACTGGTACACTTACCTGTGCCATGTGCTTCTACATAGGCCACCTCGTCGGGATTAATGTTTTCATTGAGGTAAATCTCCTGCATAAGTTTGAGTTGAATTTCTGTGGAAGGATACGTTATTCCTTCTACTTTATACCCATCGCAGTTACACGCAGCACCAAGCACTGTTGCGTAGACACGCCTACTGGCACTTTTTTTCTGTAGAAGCAGACTACAGATGGCTTCACTTCTACCATACCCATCTCTGACAGTACTGAACACTTTGGACTTTCCATCAGGCGCCAACATGTTGAGCTTTAGGAATTCTGAGGTCTCGTGTGGGTGAAATATCGCACTAGCTCCACATATTACAGCTGCATTTACTTTGCCGCTTTTGATATCATCTATTGCATTGACAAGGCCGTACATTGTACTGGAACATGCAGTGTCTACGGTATAACTTTTACCTTTGAAGTCGAAGCAATACGATATTCGGTTGGCTGCTAATGCCATGCAGAATCCTATGTTCAAGTAACCGTCACTATCTTCACGTTCTCTCATCTTCTCAAGGTTGTTGAACATGGTCATGCCTACATATACACCTGCAATGTTCCCATATGGTATTAGAAAAAGCATTAAGTCTTATATACCAGAAAGAGATTACATACGTTGTTATCCAATCAATTTTCTCAAATCAAGCGCTATACACTTCCGCGTCTTTTATCAAAGTACTGAGTGGTTATTTGGGATAAAACATCTTCATTGAACGAGAATGTAATGTAGAGAATTACAAAAGTTTTAGGGCTAATCCGAATGTTTAACTATGAATATCGTAATATCACAAATTTTGTATAAAGCTTTATTTAAACAAAAATTAAAAAAATTCGATGAGTTGTCCGCTGACTTTTTTCATTGACACATAGAATGTTGAAATTATTCGTTGCCATTTCCTAAAATTTCAGCCGAGATATTTCTACACAAAACAGGCGTTGCTGTATATTATATGAAAGGAGTTCTGTGAACTTTAGATATCCCGATAGAGATATATCTTGGGATATTGTCGCCAGCTGTCTTCTATTGTCTTCTATCTTTGGAAACATTTCCTTCTGAAGTTCTTGACCGATCAGAATTTTTAGTGCTTCAATAACGGTAATTATGCCTATTTACATGACCGTTTAAGAAAAACTTCACCTAACGATCATTAAAGAAAATGCTAGTTTATAAAATTTTATTATGTTGTAGTATTTCCTGTTATCTGTATCATACTCAGAAAGTCCCTGAACCAGTTATAGTTTAATGGAGTGTAATTTTTTTCTATCCTGAAGATCAAACAGTATATGAATTTGTTTATTGTGTGAAAGAGAACAAACAACGTGCAAGAATGTAAAAATGTGATTCAATGAAGTTAAAATCCAATATGGCTTCCACAGTGACTATCGCAACGAGAACAAAAGAGCTATGTATATTTGATATTTTTTTGGATTTTACACATGCAAAAATAACCATGTGTCAATTTTTAGCCGAATATCTTTGAAAATGTCTAAACCATGAGGAAATTCAGTATGTAATTTTCAGTTTATCCAGGATATTTCAGGAACCGCGGAACATAACTTAATTCAAAAAAGTTCTTCACTGAAGGTGCATACAACTACTTTTACATTGTATTTTTTGTGCGAAGACAGAATTTTAAATTTATGAGAATTATCAGAAATGATATAAATCAGTTAAGCATCCTACCTGTTTTGGTGCCACGCAATTCCTGAGGATTATATCCAGCATCGACAATGCATTCATATACAGTTTCAAGGAGTATTCTGTGACGAGGATCCATGAATTCCGCCTGCTTTGCATGAACACCGAAGAAAGTAGAATCGAATTTGTCCAGTTCCGGTAGCTTGCCCATTCTTGGTGGTATATCCATAACACCTATAATAGACACAAAAGTATGATTTCTAGAAGTGAAATATCATATCAAAAGAACTGTATTTTTAGGTTCTCTACATATAGTACATAGAACTGTAGTAGTCTATATGGCTACATATTTTTAAAGGATGCGTTCACTTAGGTTCTATATGAGTTCTTAAAATTATAATTTTTTTTGTTTACTACGGCATAGGAGTTATGAAACTTTGTCACATTATTGGGTCACCCTGTATACAATTCAGACGCGTTTACATTTATATAATAAACTAGAAATGGGAGAAAATCGCTGTCGCGATTTTCGTTCCCATTTCTAGCCCTACCGGGGGTCCAGGCCTGCGGCCCGGGACTCCGGTGGTCCGCGGAGATCGTTCCGAGATCGCCCCACGGAGGAGATAGCTTTGAAACTTTGCGGATTCGGCGACGGAATTTAGAGGGAGACAGAATCGACGCGTTTTAATGTATATGGATGGGTTAGTTACTTTTACCAGTAACTTGCAAGATAACAACTAATGCAGTGTAAACCACATAGCAAGTGACTTGTATCAGTATTAGTACTAGCAGACTGCCCAGTGAAATTTACTGACCGCAAACAGTTTTGCACCAGTGCTAGTCCAGTTATATATTTTTTGAGTGCACGGGGGACCTGATGTCAGTGAAAAATTAGGTGGTTTGAAGCAGATATAGTAAAATTTGTTGAACTATATAGACAATATGGAATCTTACGACCGCGAAGAAACATTTTCATATCAACCTTAAAACTGCTACTAGATACTAGTACTGAAAAACGTAGTTTATGTGTAAACGCCTACTAATATTGAATTTGGGATAGTTCACTGGAAGGCTAGTTACTGATACCAGTGACCAGTACAAGTGGCTATACCATTATAAACACTGCTTTGTTGCATACTAGGAATGAAGTATCCAGATTATTTCTAAGCCTGGTGACTATAAAAATTGTATATATTTTATTGTAGATGCCTGCGAACCTTTAGGAAATCTTCTCTCTTCATCATTGATGAGGTCCACCCCCTTCAAAAGGGCTTCCATCAACTCGTCGATATTGTTGCATTCAGGATATCGTCCCGATATTCCAGAAATTACGATGTCTTCAGCCAGCTCCATAGCTACAATTTTGTAAGAACTTCAATGCGGTCGTTTCCTAACAAAAGTTAAGCATATATTATTTATTAATCAAATTAATTTCATTGTTTAACAACTATAAACAATACTTTATTTACATAAAGTATTACTCAGTACAATTTACTCATGATAATAATTTTTTTACAATAGAAATTATCGACACTTGTTATTTTATGTTACCAACACGTAAGCTGGTTTTGAATTACTATACTTGATAATCGTCTTCATTCAAGTCCATTGTCGATTTTCAAGTCCACTTGAATATGAATGGACACTGAACTTGAACTTGAAAATACAAAAACCTTCTGTCAAACAAACGAATCTAATGAAGGAGAAGGTCATATATACAATGAGCGAAATTATATATTATAATATTATATAACCGATCCAGTTCCAAGATTTACAGGAATAATTATTGAAGAAATATTGTTAGTTACTTGGACAATCATTACATTTCCATCGCGTATATATATTTTTTTAATTTTCATTTGCAATGATACAAAGTTGTCTTAAACAATATCCCGTAATTTTATTTTTGCATAAAAATTATAGATTAGTATATCACGTTACTGTAACATCAAACCTATATAACAGATAATAAAAAGTTACAAGATAAAAACGAATTCAAGAGACGCTCATCGAAACATTATTATAAACATTATTGTTGCACAAAAAGTTATATGAACATCCGGTAGCAAGTGGACTTGAAAGTAAAAGATTCTTTAATAATAATAATAATATTTATTTTTCCTTTTGACAAATTTACATTTATATAGGAATAGTCATACAATCTTAAACCTAACACAACATGTATATACATACATACACACATATATACACACATACATGTTTACCTTAAGTTGTGAGGCTACCTGCATTTTAAGAGTGTTGTGGGGACTTTGAAGTTACATACACACAAGGATTGGTCACATCTTCCTCATTCTGTAGGTACTTGTAACTTATTCAAACACTCGCTCTAACTACAGATATTCACCATTTAAGTTGTGGGGACGGTCCTCATAAAGATATCTGAATTAAAATGTGTTCATTGGTCCCCTTTACTTATGTTAATACCATCTGTGTTTGGTTGGTCCCCACAACAGTAGCATAATATATTTAGGTGTGTAAAGTTTCCATTACGTCCCCACAACAATATAATATATCTAGCTACTGTTGTACATACATACTGAGAACTGTATATACATACTGAGAATGTGTTTGATATGCCCATATCCATTTTTTTTTAATTGGGCTTATAAATTTTAATGTCACAATCGGCCTATAGGACCTTATATATTTTTTATTCATTTACTGCCAGGAACGTAAATTTTCAATTTTGCTGATTATAAACGTCACACCCTATATTCCTTTTCCTTCTCTTTTCCTGATGAAGAAGCAATATTAGCTTCGAAAGCTTGAATAGAAAAAAAGAGTGAACTTTTTTCTTTCCACAAGACTGCTATACCCCGTTAAAACTTTCTTGTCTTAACTTAGCCAGTCTGGCTAACATTCACAAACAAAATATATATATATATATATAATATATATATACAATTACTGTGGTCAAAACTCGATGGTAATGTATTGCTATCTCAGTTATTATAAGAGATACAGAAAAGAGAAGTTTTGTTGAATTTAGGGTATGCTGATTTCATATATCTTTTTAATTTTACTCTTACTTACTCTTAATCTTTTTTAGTTTTCATGATATTTGGAAAAAACCAAAAACTGCCAATTTCTTTTTTCTTCAACAACACTGCAGGCGTTCATTTGACAAGTTTTAGACTTGCTCATTATCAAGTCACTTTTTTACAGAGAAACTTTTGTGGTCAGAATCAATTGCTGATAAAAATTTAAATACATTAAATATAAATCCTCGTTTGCTGATGATTTTGATATAGATAACAACTTTTCCGATAGTGAACTAGATGTTAATTTCATGCAGTGTAACTTACATATCGACAAATTTACTCCTAGCGATGTCCAGATGGCTTTAAAAAGATTTAAACCTAATTCACTAAAGGACCGGACGAGATTCCAGCATTTGTGGTTAGTGATTGTTCTCCTGTTTTTGTTGAACCGCTTTGCACCATCTTTAACATGTCATTAAAATCAGGCATATTTCCATTAGTTTGGAAAAAATCAAGAATTTGTCCTGTCCATAAAAAAGGTGCTAAAGATGTTATCGAAAACTACAGGCAGATTACGATAATATGTACGTTTGCCAAAGTATTCGAAATTGTTTTGCATGAGGGACTGTACCCTCATATCCAGGGCCAAATTAGCTACCATCAGCATGGTTTCCTAAAAAATAGATCAACTGTCTCTAATCTATTTTGTATTACACAATTTATTTCCAACTATTTGGACTCAAATGGTCAGGTGGACGTGATATACCGGGTTTCCCATTTCATTTGACTAATAGCAATTAACATGGGCTATTACATTTCATTGAATTTTACATTCCCAGGGCACACTATGAGAAATATTGCTAACGGAATCGATAGTAATGACTGTCAAACACCTCTGATTACCAAAATACTAAAGCGAAATACTTTTTTAATTAAAATATCAATAAGAATTCACTTCAAGTTAATAGATGTAGTTTACATAAGGTTTTAAGAAACGTCATGTTACGTCAATCATTGGACTAGTTGGTTGAGCGTCCGTCTTTCAAACTCAATCCCACAATTTTGCAGGTTCAAATCCCGCCAGAGACAACTTTTTTTTATTTTACTTTTTCATTAATTACAAATTATTAATTAGTGTTTACTTATTCGAATAAATATAGTTTATTGTCAATACCTAGTTATTATTTTTGAAAGTCACAATATTTACTTATCAGCAAAAAAATAAAACATGTTTAAATTGGTTCATTTCCTTTATCTTTAGCTAAAGCTACTATCTTATAAAATAAGTAATCAATAAACAACATATGTTTTATTTATTACATGCACTGTGCTTTTACTAATAGTGTACTTATCTCTGCTAATAGTTACTACATATTATACCTCAATCTGGATATTGAGTTAAAACAGTTACAGAGGAACTGTCATGAATTAGTAATACTTTTTTTTTAATAAAAAACTAATTCTAAAATTATGAGTTTTTTAAAATATGTTGAAAAAACTCATAATTTTAGAATGATAGTTTTTCATTAAAACAAACTATTACTAATTCATGACATTACACGGACACACGGAAACAGTTTCTCTGTAACTGTTTAACTCAATATCCAGATTGAGGTATAATATGTAGTAACTATTAGCAGAGATAAGTACCTACACTATTAGTAAAAGCACAGTGCATGTAATAAATAAAACATATGTTGCTTATTGATTACTTATTTTGTAAGATAGTAGCTTTAGCTAAAGATAAAGGAAACGAACCAAGTCTCTGAAACGAACCAATTAAAACATGTTTTATTTTTTTGCTGATAAGTAAATATTGTGACTTTCAAAAATAATAACTAGGTATTGACAATGAACTATATTTATTCGAATAAGTAAACACTAATAATTTGTAATTAATGAAAAAGTAAAATAAAAAAAAGTTGTCTCTGGCGGATTTGAACCTGCAAAACTATGCGGTTGAGTTTGAAAGACGGACGCTCAACCAACTAGTCCAATCGTTGACGTAACATGACGTTTCTTAAAACCTTATGTAAACTACATCTGTTAACTTAAAACGAATTTTTATTGATATTTTAATTAAAAAAGCATTTCGCTTTAGTATTTTGGTAATCTGAAGTGTTTGACACTCAGTACTATCGATTCCGTTGGCAATATTTCTCATAGTGTGCCCTGGGAATATAAAATTCAATGAAATGTAATAGCCCATGTTAATTGCCATTAGTCAAATGAAATGGGAAACCCGGTTATACAGATTATAGTGAAGCTTTTGACCAAATAAATCATAAATTACTGTTATGTAAACTTAAGCGGTTTGGCTTATCCGTACCTTTGCTGAATCTTTTCAGTCATATTTTAGCGAGAGGATACAATACGTTGAATGTAGTGGTTACAAATCGTCAATGATTTCGGAAACATCCGGAGAACTCCAGGGTTCTATTCTTGGACCCTTCTTTTTGTATTACATATTAATGACACTGTGAATGATTTGGAAGTGTCTTATCTACTATACGCGAATGATATGAAACTATACCGTAACATTGTTTCTAGTATAGATTCTTTTCATTAGAATAAAATTATTCACAGCCTACCTTTCTATTCAAATTACAGTTTTTCTTGAATAGTGTTCTTTAGATAAAATATAAATCAAACATGTGACATATCGTTGGAAAGCTTATTTCAAGGGCGATCACACGAAATAAAAATCCAAGATGGCCGCCAGAAGAAAAATAAAAGTTACACACATAACTGCAAAATAAAAGTTTTAAAAGACCACATAAGAGACCACAAAAGTTTCTCTGTAAAAAAGTGACTAGATAATGTGCAAGTCTATAACTTGTCAAATGAACACCTGCTGTGTTATTGAAGAAAAGAGAAATCACCAGTTTTTTGTTTTTTCGAAATATCGTGAAAACTAAAAAAGATAGAGTAAAATTAAAAACATAGGTATTTGAAACCAACATAAAATTCTACAAAACTTCTCTAATTTAACCGTTTCTGTATCTCTTATAATAACTGAGATATCAATACATTGGACACAGTGGATACTATAAATTGTTTTAATTCAGTACCCGTCAGTTACTAATTTTGAATATTTTGCTGGACATGCTAATAGGTAACGTCTAATTTTTTTCTTAAATGAGTAGGTACCTATTGAAAATTTTGTAATTAAATAATAGATAATTAATATTCAAATACACAATTTATAAATTGCTTCAATCATATATAATAAATTCAAATCTCCCGCAATTTTTAAATAGTTGACGTGACGTAGCAGGAGGTACAGCTTGCTTTAACTGTGGGGACTTCTCATCGCATAAAAAAATGTGTAAAAACTCACTATCCAGAAGTTGTAAGGACATAAGTCAGTGTTATCCCAAAATTAAAAGAGTATAGTCGCGCAACTGGAAAATTTAGTTAGTGGTAGGTACCTAATGCAGTTTATAGGAATTCAAAATGAATAATGACAGCTTTTTAAAAAAAGGAACTTTTCTCGCAGTTAGAAGTCCCGAAGGTAAGTAAAGATAAAAGATAGGTTTTTATCTTAATATATTAATCGGTTATTGATGTACTAATAGCAAGGCACCTGCTTACTGATTAAAATTTTTAAAGAAGTACCTACGAAATATCATCATAACAGTGTTAACATGTAAATATTTTTCCCAGAACACTCATATAACTACCTATATTTATACCTATATCAAAACAGTATAGGAGAAAATAGACTATTTTTTTTTTAATTTGAATTTAATAGATAACCGTCATGTGTGTGTATTAGGTCCCCACAAAATTATAATGGTCGTAAGAGGAGGTAGGTAGTAATGGAAAATTAGGTATACCTACCTACTTACCTATTCCTAAATTAATCCGAATGTAATATATTAATATGGACGTTTCTAACCTGTTATATGTACAGGGCGTCTTAAATAATATCCTATATACATTTTTCTGAAAAAGTATACGAAATACGGAAAATAATGAAAAACAAAAGCCTTTTGTTTTTAAATAAATGTTTAACTTTTAGTACTTTCTTATATACAGGTGGTTCAGTGTTTTTGATCCAGATATCAATTTTTTTTTTTTTGATAGGACATCCTATGTTTAATTATGATTTTTAATTTCCCTTAAAATTTTAGGTCGACATTGTTATGCCTATAGGTGTAGGTACCTTATACCTATACCTAAATGTTACAGTTTCGAAAATATTAGCATTTAAAGAAAAAATACTTGGGCAACCTTTGCTTAGGCGTATTTTCGTTCCGTTTCCTACGCGTTTTCCCAATTTAATCGCCTCTTCCGTAAACCTCTGCAAAATTTTCGTCGATCGCCGTTGGCAAGTGAGACACGGATAGCGCAGTCCTTTGTTCGCCCGCTTAATAGTCCCGTCACGCCCGCCGAAATCCCGACTTTTTGCGGGACTCCTCGACCCTTTCTCTAATTTTTACGGCTTCGAGAACCGCTTCAGACGAAAGTTCCGTCCTTTCTCTAATCCTATGGGTTTTTTCTCGAGACCGTACGACCGCTCCTTTTATGACTATTTCCTCTTTGAAAATCTCGAGCGACTTCTATCTCACTTTTTTTTCTTCTTTTAATTGCCTATGTGAGATATGACTAACGGCAAGCCCCTCCCCTAGGAGAACTGTCAAATTAATTAAACTTCAAGAGACTTCAACTTCAACTTTTCCTACGAGAAATATTGCCAACGGAATCGATAGTATACTGACTGCCAAACACTTCTGAATACCAAAGTACTGAAGCAAAATGCTTTTCCAATTAAAATATCGGTAAACATAGATTTATAAGACACGCGTTCAATCAGCGCAAATAATAACAAGTTGACAGGGTCGATAGTGCAATTCTTAAGTAGTCTGATTTCAAACTTGGAAGTGCGGAGTTCAAATCCCGCTCGATGCAACTTGTTTTTCATTTTACTTTTAATTCCAATTATAATGTTTAGTTATTCTGTTTTATTGTCCGTAGTTTTTATTCTTTCTGCAGGTAAAGTTTGGAATTAATTCATTAATTTTGGCAGTCTGTAAAAATTCATATTTTAAGCTTATAAAAGTAAATAGGTATCTACTATATTAATTTGCTGCAACAATTATGACGGCAATATATTTGGTAACAGAAACATTGTAGATAGATATGCATCGCGAACAGATATTGCGAATAAAATTGTTTCACCTAGGTATTTAAATTTTAAAACTGAATCATCAAGAATAGAGTATTTTCTCCCATTTCTAGTTTGTCATAGATTTTTAATGTCTGATCTAGGCATTAAAGCTGTAGGACCTCCCCCTCTAGTTCACAACAACAAAAAAAGAACAGAATGTTTATACATAATTATTGTTAAAAAGTTCAAAAACACGGCTCACTACATTATCCTAAAACCATAATAAATGAAAAGTATGGGCCATGTCCCCAGAACAGCTTCCAATGTATATTTCCGTTACACTTCTAAGACGACTATGAAATAAATATATCATTATTGCAAGATTTATTTAATTTTGCAGATGGCGCCACCGTACAGTTGATTTTGTAGTCCCCATAACGAATTTTATCTATAAAAGAAGTGACACACCAGTAGTTTTTATGTAGTTACGGGGACTTTAAAAACTGCCCTCTAAATATATATAACAAATCTTCTATAGATATTAAACCCAATTTCTTGATACAAAAACTAGTTGTAGATGAAATGTTAAAATTTGGCCATGATAACTTAGAAAATAAATGAGGAAACTGATTTTTTCTTGTGGGGACAGGTGTGCGTGTACGTCCCCGCAGGTCTGGTTTAATTCACACACATTTCCCCACAAGTTATGCAAAACGTACGCACATATATACATATATACACATATACACATATACACACATAAATACACATACATATATAAAACTATACAGAATAAAATTCAGTCAAACTGTAAAAACATTTATCTAAAAGATAGCCATTCAGGTGTTTTTTAAAAGCAACTAAATTTGCGGACTGCTTAATATACATAGGCAATTTATTAAATATTTTCAAACCCAATAGATTGGGAGAATTAAGAGTGACATTGTATTTATAAGGTGGTATATAAAACAAGTTTGTTTGTCTTGTGCCTATCTCATGCACCTGACTATTCAATACAAAATCACTCTTACTTCTATAAATAGATACACACAAGTCCAATATTAGCAGACCCGTCAATGTTAAAATTTTATAAGTTTTAAAAATGCCTCGACAAGAACATGTGCTAGCTACCCCTGCAATACACCTTAAAATACGTTTCTGAGCAATAAATACATCCAATGCTTGAGCGGAACTTCCCCAAAAGGACACGCCGTATCTCAATCTGGAGGATACCTGCGCATGATACACCATAATTAATTGGTCTGTTGACAAAATCACCCTCAAGTTTCTAAACAAAAAACACAGTGCATTTAACTTTGAAGCAACTTGAGCACACTGCTGCTTCCACGTCAGACACTCATCCATAGTGATTCCTAAAAATCTAATTTCTTGAGATAATGTCAAATTTCTACTATTATTTATATTAATATTTAGTTGAGAACAATGTTTCTGTCTATTGTGGAACCTAATTATTTGCGTTTTATCATCATTAAAATGTAACCCATTAGTTTTAAACCAATCCGACACAATATTTAAAACACTATTACATTTAGCTTCAAGAGATTTATCTCTGGCGTCAGAAACTAGCAGAGACTGATCGTCAGCATACATAACAGAAAAAGCGTCTGAAATCACAGCGTCTAGTTCATTCGTATATAACAGGAACAAAATTGGACCCAGTACAGAGCCCTGTGGAACCCCCATATTCAATTCCATATTTTTTGATTTAATGTTACCAATACCAATATTGCTCATATAAGTGATGTCCACATACTGTTTCCTGTTCATTAAAAATGATGAAATCCAGTTGTGTGCCACACCACGTATGCCATATTTATCTAATTTGGATAACAATTTTCCATGATTAACACAGTCGAATGCCCTGCTGAGATCACAAAATATCCCAACAGGGCACTCGCCTGACTCCAAAAACTCAATTAGCTTATTGTAAAAGGAACAAATGGCCGTTTGTGTCGACATATTAGAACGAAAACCATGCTGATTATTTGTAAGAATGTCGTGTTTTGTTAGAAACTTTAGCAAGCGATCTAAAAAAGAATATTCAAATATTTTAGAGAATCCGCATGGAACAGTTACAGGTCTATAATTTTGTACAAATCGAGGATCTTTCTTTTTGTGAATGGGAACTACTTTTCCTATCTTCAGTATTTCTGGGAAACTTCCCAACAAAAAAGATAAATTAACCAGGTAGGTAATTGGTTCAATAATGAAAACAATTACTTTTTTCAGCAGAAACATTGGAAGTTCGTCCGGTCCTGAAGAACTTTAGAGTAGATTTCAAGAAAATGGCACATTCAATTTATCTTAATTCGAAGACATACCAAGTGTCAAGTTTATATGTAATTTATTTTAAGAGATACGTAATTTGAACTTGTTAAAAAATAAAACTTTAACACCGCGTGTCGCTGTTACGATTCCTTTAGTAAATCTCATGAACCTGCACCAAGGGTTTTTAATATAAGTAGGTATACTGCCGTCCTTAACAAGAAAGTCGTAAGTGCATTTAGCTTAGTTATGAGAAAATGGCGTTTAAAGAACTGGACATAAAAGAATTACAATAACTTTATTTCTTTTACACAAAACGGGATAATATTTTTCTAGAACTTTAACTGCGATATTATACCGTAGGTTAAACGTAGTTTACTTTGTAAATAAAATTGTTTTCTAATAAAGCAGGTGCACTTACGTTATTTTGATTAAGTAATTCTTGTATTATACTAGGAATAAAAAACGTAAGTATGGCTATAAAATTTTGTATTTTTAAACTAAATACCTTATTTTTTATACATTACTAGTTTCCACCTGAACACACTGTATTCAAAATAAAACTAGAATACCGGAAATAAAATCATACTTAAAGAAACATGTTTTTAATCGCTTTTAAGTATTATAAGCGTATTTTATAGTTACGGGGTGCTCTCGTCTCGTCGAGATAAATAATGCCAAATTGCTAGACAAGAACAACGCAAGTGCATACTTACGTTGTTTATATTATGTTTTTTATATCAAAATGTTGTACATACGATAAAACAGTGCACATGCGTTGATTATGTTATGTATTATGCATAATTACTCTTAGAATGTACAATACGACAATTTTTTAAACATATTTTTTTTATATTTAAAATACGAATTTCGATCAAATTCCTATTTTATTCGATATTAGACACCCCAGGCTTATTAAAAAACCAAAAACCTCATTTTGCCAAAAATTGCACTTACGACTTTCTTGTTAAGGGGCGCAGTATATGCAACACTCTGTAAGTATATGATAAATATATAATTATTGCGGTAAAGAAATTGACTGTTTCATTCTTACTGACTATCTTTGTCTGAGTATTAAATCATTCAGTCAAAAACCTGCGAAATTTTCTTATTTTGTGTTAGAGGGTTTTCGAAAACGGATTGAGATTAAGATTAAGACTACCTTTGTAGATATTTTATGAACCACCTTGTATCACTGAAACTATTAAATCTCTATACATTTTATTTTGATGAAATCAAATAAAATCTAAACCAATCCAATGTGACCCAGTAGTCTAACTTTGGTGTTTATAGTACGTATGTAACATATTGAGTGACTCAATCTTTAATCTATTAAAGTTAATGTATAATAAACTAAAGAAATAATTTGCAGACTTGTTTTTTGCAGAAAAAATCACTTTATCACTCTAGTACCTATCTCGGAAAGTTTCTTGATGAAAAACTTACCCAAAGATTATTAAGTATACTTTTAGTCTATTTGTACAAATTCCTTCACTCAAACTATACGACAGTATTCTCTAGCACTGAACTTGCAATTATGTTATAAAAACTGTCCATAATTTTATTTTATACTTTAATGTAAATTAATGATTCAATTATATGTAAATTTTCATTTGCTTGAACGAAAATTCAATGGCAATAGTTTTCTAGGAATTATATGAATGTCATTGTCACTCGCAGGTAGAAGCTAATCTGCGCCTGAGTCCTCTTTATAACTTTTTACAGTCCCTACTGCATAAAAACTGCATTTATGATTACATTAACTGCACGTGGCGAATGTAAATATATTCCAATTACTATAAGAGTTGGAAGTATTTACTTAGTAAATAAAAATGTGTTTTCCAAATTCAAGAAAAATATGTTTGACTTGCAGGACTTGCGTCCTTCTGCTTCCAACTGTACATCTAAAGTTAGTAAAATTAGGAAGCAAGACAAGATTAAGGATTTCTTAAGAGTTTTATACGGAAGTTGCTTTATGAGTACTGGTTTTTCCTAACGGCAGTAACAAAAATAATGATAAAACAATAAACGTCTATATATGAAAAAAGTAAATAGCCAAATTTAGATGTTTTCTTCAGGTTTTTCAAAATATTGTAAAAAGGTTCTAGTATTTTTTGTGTAATCGGGGTGAGAAACACTGCTCAATATTACATATTGATAACAAATTAATTTTGAAAATACCATTATAATAAAACATATATCTAATGTTCACATAAAAGGGATGAAAAGCTTTATCAATGATATGGTTATATTTTTCTGTTTTTATGGGAATCGTTCTTTTATAATGATTGGTAGCTTTTCTCGGAGAGTTAGTGGTATTCTTACCTTTCGTTTTAAATTCACTAATGTGAAATTTGGTTCAATAAATAAAGTTTTGTAAAATCACATTTCACATCTTACTTGTAGCTAAATTATTTTTGTCATTAAAAATGCATTTTTGTCAGTATTTTTCTTTCTAAAAGTAAGTGGGGCTTGTTCACCCCCCTTTAACATACTGTCTGGGTCTTTAACATCTTCCAAATGCATAGAAGAAACAGTAAAACGCTTTTTATCACCGCGCATGTACATAGAAACTGAGCCCAACCTCTTGGGACAGCAATTTTCAGCAAGTTTTTAACATTTTCCTTTTTTTATATAATTTCATGTACGATATCTTCTGCCTGGTGTATGTCCCTTTAATAAATATTTATTATTTATTAGTTGCAACTAAGAAATTTTTTTAGAAGCCACATTAGCTCTATTATCATTTTATTCCGATTCTGTCCAGCACAATTATCAGTTCGGCTTTCCAGTTCATTTGATCGCGTTCATTCCCAGTAGAACATCCTGTTTTATATTTAAAATAAAAAATATCATCGAACACATTTACCTCATTAACCCTACCATTGACCGTAGCGCATTTGAATTGTCATAAATATTCGTAACAGATAAAGGAAAATAAGTTTTACGTCATAGAACTAAGAATCAGGGAAAAAAGTGAAATTAAAATATGAAACACTTGACACTGAACCTAGATATGTTAACAGTTGTTACAAAAAAAACATCAAGAATTAATTAATTAATTATCGTAACAGAACTTTTAATATGATCGCTAAGGAGACTTAAGGAGTAAGACTTTATATAAGATTGGACCTCACAACTATAGAAACAATAATAATAATAATAATAATAATAATAATAATAACAATAAAATAAATACACTGAGACAACTTGGTATTGCCCGTCATCTCAGAATAAAAGACCACTTCTAAAAGTGAGAATGTAATGATAATAATAATAATAATTAATTATTATTATTATTATTATTAGAGCATTTCTATTTAAGGTAGCAGGAAGAGCAGCTGATGAACTCGGTCTCGTCTTCGACGGTGAACGGAGAAACCCAGACTTTGTCACCGAGCTGGGACCCGTTCAGTTGAAAGCCCAAGTTAAAGCTGCAGAAGGCCATAATCTTCAGCAGCTGCATAAGGACAAGCCATTGCACGGTGTCTTCTATAAGAGCCTTGAAGACCATGACTTATCTGAAGGACTGACTTTTGCTTTTTTAAGGTCAGCTGGGCTTAAGTCTCAGAAGTTCTACTGATTTCATCTAACGTCTGACAAACACCAGTTTTTAAGAGGCTCTCCAACTAGCAATTTCCTATTTCGTATTTATAGAAACTGCAAAAATGTTTCCGAAACAGATTTTATATAATAACCTTACTCTCACAAACACTTTTAAAACGTTTTTACAGCAGTTATAAATGGAAAATTGGCACCTCTAATGAGATTATTTAATCGACGTTGGTATTTTGTAAATCTTGTTGGAATCATTACAAAACTATTAGGTATATAAATATTTCCTCAGGCTTTAAAAAATTTCATTCTCGGCACTATAAAATGGTTTTATAAGAGTATGATTCTTAAAAAGCCATTCTAAAAGAAATTCTGCATGGAATCACATCAATAAAATAAAATAGTTTCGTAATTGTGTCATTACAATTTCAAGAAGTGTTTCTGTCACCGAGTCATCATACGGAGAACATATTAGTTGTTCATCTCAGTGATTAAGCAAAGTGTGTATCTTCTGCTATTAGCCTATTGGGCATATATATAATACTACTATATGGAGCGTATGTAATCTTTACCATGCTTCACATGTGAAGCCAAATTAGAATAGTCCAGAATCATATCTATTGTCTCTTTCACGGAGAAAATACCAAATACGCATGCGCAGCAAACCGCGGGAATTTTGCTCCATATACTGTAGAATACCTACAATAAATTAACTTTATTTTATATTGTATTTTATCTACATATAACGGTTTTTCAATCTTGTTATTGGGATGTTCCCGTATTTATCAAGTTTACCAAAATAGTGGATGCAGTTTGTATTTGAAAAGAAAATTTTAAAAATACATACTGAAGGTATGCGACTTCATATGGAATATTTCCTTCGCACAAAAGTCAAAACCTCGACTGAGTTTTTCGTTTCGGCATTTTGCGATAACTGTGGAATTAAATTAATGAAAATAAGGTACAGTACCTATAATTAATTCATATAATTCACTACATATTTAAATTTACAAAATGTTCTTATGTACCTACACTTGCAGTTGTGACTGTAAAAATACCGTCGAAATAATTTGATGAGCAAAGGTCTCGTAATCACTAATAAGTCTAATATATGAACAAAACTAAAACTACAAGATACACTTAAATAAAACACTTCTAAATTGCCGGCACTACGAAAAACACAAATTTATTTTCTGGAAACACAAATATATACATGAAATACAAAAGATAAACTGTGACATAACCACACCACAAAACACATATTATATGACAAAACACATACAGGGTGGCCCATTAAGAACCAGGGCACCCTTCTAAAAAATGTTTGGTCAGTGCGATTCCAATGAATTTTTTTATATATATATTAGCCTCCTAGATGTACTTGTTGAACCTATTACCAGCTGCTAATTCTCAGCCTACTACGATTTTTTTTCAACCAATTTTTTCGAAAATTACATAAGGAATTTTTTTATTAAAAACTTGACATCATGGCATTCTTCAGCATCACTTAAAACCCCTGTGGCCCAAATTTTATCAATTTGTATCGAAGAATAATTTTTTTTATAGAGCCTTATATTTCAAGTTTATTGAATTTGTGTCTCGCTTAAAAGGTATAGCAGGCATTGAACACTCTAATAATTATTGTTAATTTAGAATACTGTTCCTTTACTTACTTACAGTAGTCCCCTATACCCCTAAGTAATTTTAAAAAAATTGATTGAAAAAAATCGTAGTAGTCTGAGGATTAGCAGCTGGACCGTCGTATTGAACATATTATGTTCAATAAGTACATCTAGGAAGCTAATATATACAAAAAAAATTAATTGGAATCGCGCTTCCCAAAAATTTTTTAGAAGGGTGTCCTAGTTTCATAATGGGCCACACTGTATATGACAAAACAAAAGCCCGGTCTTTCTTTACTTTGGTGCCACATTGAAATTCTTGGATTTGATTGGACAACACCTGGGCATGTGCAAAGGAACATTTGTCCGTGAAAGAGAACGAAATATATAACTCTATCTCATAAAGTGGCTTCAAAACAAACTCGATTAGCTCAATATAGTAGTATTATATATATGCTATTGGGCATTTGATGGTCAGCGAAGGCAATTTTTAATGCGAAGGACCTTTTACTGTAATTTATATAGCATGTTTTTAATTAATTTTAAATGGGCCTTTAGTTTAGTGATGTTTTCTAATAATTTTTGATATTTTGTAAAAACTCAAGTATAAAAATTTACGTTTTTACCATTGAAATATACGTTAATTTGTTTTAAATATCTTAACTTTGTAACTAGTACATTTTTAATTGCTGCAAATGTTAATAATCCAATAATTTTTGAAATATTTGTTGTACTGTCGACCTTCAGAATTATCATTTGAAAATGGCTTCCTGCAAAACATGTTTGTGTTATTAGCAAATATTTTAAAATAATTAAACTGTTCCGCTGATTCCTATAAAGTACCTATAGAATAATACACCTTAGAGATGAATATCTTGGGACAGGGCCGTATTGTGATTACTGAGTACCTAAAAAATGAGTTAATGTTGAATATATGTTAAATGAGATATTATATGTTAAAATTACTGAGAATTGTAAGTTTGGAGGTATTTACCTCAACTTTGTATAAGGTGTTGAATTGAAGTATGGTAAATTATAGAGAACAGCTATTGCTGTCATTACCTGTAATACCGTGTTTAAAGATATCATATCACCAACCATATAAAATTATAATTCTCAAAACTGATAACCACGCCATGGCAATAATATCATGTCTAAATACACATATCCTATAGTGGGGCCGAGACAAAAGCAAATTCGGAAAGAAAATATGAATGAAATAGAAATTTGAACGTGAATTATTGAATAAAACAGAGAATAAAAACATTAATCAATGTAGTGAAATTTTAAGTGGAACAGATAAACAGCAAATTTAATATACGAAGTAATAGTACGAATAAATGAATCAAAATTTAATTAATGAACAATAAATATCAATTTTGCAAATAATGATGTAAATATTACGGGGTCACCTTATTGCATAATTCATGCCTAAAATTATAATGCCAGCGTAGGCCGCAATTTTCCATGCTTTGCTATTAAAGTATGACACCTACTCGAGACAACAATGGCGAAACGGAATCAATTTTATAAAAATAAAAAATATATAGTCTCGCATCCACACCACCGAAATACACATGAAAGCTTTCGATTTGTTTCTATTTTAAGTACCAGTTCGATGTGGACTTTTTGTAGTAGTAGTACAGAATTTGGAGTAAGTTCCTGAAGTATAGATCCCTCGAGTATATGCCAAGAATATAGACATAAGTGTATCACATCACACCACGAGTGTCTCTATTAACACCACTCTTAACACCTACCGACAGACAACTGTTTCAATCTATTAGATATCCTTAGTGCCGTAGGGGTCTCAGTGTGAAGACATCTTATCTGTAGCTGGAGAACGGTAGATAACACTAGAGTTATTGCTGTAAGCAGTGGGATATGACACTCATGTGGTGATATTATATACACTTATGTCTATATAGTTGGTATATACACGGGGAATCTATACTTTTATCTTTTTCATATAGTTTTGGGTATATAAACTGATAAGAATCACGCAGAAGCTTCTTGCTGCGGATGCGCAGTTGTGGTAGGAAACTGTAATTAAAACAGTTGATCCACGTAAAATTTCAGCCTAGTGCGCTGCGCTTTTGTATCCTAGATGGCATCACTTATATCCCCCATTCACCATTATGTTCTGTCCTCCGACTACAATGGATTGTCGTCACTCTAGGACCTGTGCGCCACTCAGGAGGTTTAATACATGAAGGATGTCTACATTGGCACTAATGTGGTGGTTGTACATACACCAATGTCTATATAATTAATAATTTTAAAGATGGAACAGTATGAGAAAGCATAATGGGAGAAACAGGGAAAAGAGGAAGAAAAAAAGTATAGGAAATGCGACAACACGCATTTGCCGATGAGGCAAAAAATTATACAAGTTTTATACAAGTTAAAATATACAGAGTGTGTAAATAACAGCAGTACAAAATAGTAGCTTCACTTGTAGTCTTTAATATAATACATAATGTTTACATCTTTCTTTATTTAGGTATTAAGCCAAAAAGTTAAAACTACGAGATAAATTATTAATGAAATTACCAAATATTATGGTTCAATAAAGTTTTATTTTCTTTTTTACCTATAACCTAGGTAAGTAGAATAACCTACGCAAAAGAATAACCTTGCTAGTTTAAAGATATGTCGAAAATAACTACTTTTCGTGATATATGCACCCCCAACATTGAATTACAATGGCATCTCTTGATATAACCTCAACTTATTGTTTTTAAACATTTTTCTTTTTAATAGTGTTATCTACATTTTAAAAAATTAAATATTGAACAAGCTTTACATTAAAAATAAAATAATTTTTTTTTATTAAAATCAGTTTAATTATCATATATTTCTTGTAACACTGACGTAGTTAACTTTTTTGCTTAATTCCTATACCTATAAAAAAAGATGTAAACAGTTAAATAAGCCAATAAATAATATTAAAAACATATAAAAATACATAATGTAGTATGTTTTTTAGAAATTAGTTATAATTAAGTAGGTATACAAGTAATGAACGCAATTAAGATCCTGGTTTTTCGTTTTTATCTACAATTAAAAGTTGAAATGAAATTAACCAGTAATTGAAAAAAAGTCGTAGTAAATGTAAATTATTAATTGGTATACACAAGTAGCTAGTTTCAATGATTTAAGAGAAATTATTGTCTCTACTTTCAATCATTCACCAAGGAAAAGTAATCCTGAGTATAGTAAAGTACCTATCTACTGTCTACGCTTTTTACTATCTTTCAAATGTACCAAATATTAATCAGTTCACCTTAAGTACTAAAAATAGATACTATAAGGGACATTTCTTAAAATTGTTTAATATTATAATGTTACTCGCATAGGTTCACGAAAATTCAGCAAAATAAACATGCATTTAGCGCTGCAAATTGGCCATACAATCATCTACTGGTTGATTGTATTCTAACAACACGCAAAAACAGTTGCCCTCTGTTTCATTTTTGTTTTCTCACTTCTTCTTAAAAATATGTTGGTTGGCTGAATCTTATTATATTAATTTTATTTCTGATTTTGAACTGAGGGTATTTTGGCTGATAAGTCCCGAGACTTGTTTTATGATTGCATTTTTGTAAATTAATGTATTTTTATTATAGTATTATTTTATTACAATACTTTATTATAGTTCATTTGAAATTTAGAGCAGTCATCTTCAATATGTGTGTCGTCTAGCACAATGTGTATCATTGTGCTAGAAAATTTCTATAACTTTTTACTATGTACTCATGTAGTAGATCGTTCAATCCCTATACAACAATGCATATTCAGTACTGTAATGTCACCAAAAACCCTAAAGCTGGTGAAAGTAATATAGGTACTAGCTGAATAATCTGCTACATCAAAGTTAGCTTTTGTAGCATATATTGCTTGTTAGTAGAAGTGTACTTTGCCCTATGAAACAATTTGAACTATAAGTTGCATTTGAAAGTAATGTTAAAACTTTAGGTAGATCAACTGACCATGATCAAGCAATGGGATGTATCAAAATTATATTTAAAATCTCGTTTAAAATGCATTGCTGTGTTTCCTGCTTATCCACAAATTTATTTTTATTACATTCATTTTTTGGCTCACCCCGTACAAATCCAACATTACAAATTGTACAGATTTTTGCAGAGCATGTAACTCTAAACTTGTGTACCTAACATCTTTCATACACAACTTCACTAGACTATATTTCTGTGTATTTCAGTCTAGTTTGTTGAGAATCGTTTACTGAACTGTATGTGCAGGAGATGACAAATTTTGGTAAAAATCTGTGACACAAAATTTTAATTTGTTATTGTTTTTTCAGCCTTTATAGCGTACCGTACCGACCATACCGTATTTGTGTAAAACAATATGTCAACTCCTAACTCTATATCTTTTTACAAATAACGAACTTCAATTTTTCAAAAAGCTTTATAAGTTTTGAAATGAACAGTTTTGCGCGAAGGTCAGCAGAAAGTGACATTTCATTATAACCCTCTTAGTTAGTTTTATATATTTGCGAGTATATTTGGCATGTAAAAAATCACTGAAAAAAGGTGATTATCCTTAAATAATTGATCTTTAAACCTACGAATATGTAATTTGTAATATTTAATCATATTATGATTATACGAATAACTGTCATGAATATTCCTAATAGATATGCAAAAATGCACCATTGTGTGATAATACCAGGAATCAGTGGCAGCCCCAACAACCTACGCGTACAACTAAACTATAACAATTAGTTTTATTGCTACGTTCAATACATATTTGCAGAGACATTCCATGTCAGTGACGGTAGTAGTAATATTTAAGCTTTAGTATAACTTTTAACAGTTACACTTAGAACTGTCATTGAACTACTTACACCAGAAATTAATTAAAGATTTATATTTTTAAAAGAGTTACCTATATCATTATAAAAACACCGTTAACGCAGGCAACCAAAAGAAAATACAATATTAATATAGAGTAGATGAATATTATGTAAAGACGAGTTTTTTCACGTTGCCTTTAACTACCTGTTAAGTTACTCGGTGGGCCTGAATTGGTATTAATTTTACCTTGTTTAATGATCCAAAATAAGATACATTCATTTATAAAAATAAAATGTTCAACACAAGCGCCGTCATTAAATGAATACTTTTAAGAGCTATTGCAACTAAACATAATTTATTGTTCAAAATTATCAACTACATATGTTTGTAATATTATTTTTGTGCATTTAGAGGGGACATATTAACATGAATATGGAACAGTCCCGTTTTCAGCACCCTAGTGCTTTTAAAGATTTAAGTGTAACATTCGATCCAAGTTTTCCTAAACATACCGGGTATTCCACATAAAAGTCCTCAGCCTCGTATCTCGGCAACGGAAAGATATATTTTGATTTTGAAGAAAATAGATGATAGAGCTCATCTATGGCTTCGTCGCGGAGTTCAACTTGATTTTTTTTTTTTTTCAGAGCAAATTGGATATGGCGCTGAAGTCCAAAGAAAATTTTCGCTGGCAGGAACTTTGTAACAAGGTTTATCTGATACTTTGTTCAATTCTAAACAATTTTTGTCAAGTGACTATTTTTCAAAAAATTAATAGTTTCAGAGATATCGGGCTCTTCATTTGGTAAGGCCCAAATTCAAACGTATTTTAGAGTTTCGAATTATTACCTTATACAATGAAACAATAATTATCCAAGTCAATTTAAGAACTCTTTTTAAGTAATAGTGAAATAATATGTACCTATATCTGTAAAATACGGCAATAGTTCTTTAAATACCTAATTCATTTTGTATAATAATTCATAATTATTTAAGTATTTATTATAGGTATTCCAGTTAGGGGCTCCAGTTAATACTATATGTCGCAATTATTTGACAGTTGATGATAGTATCGATATATTTGACATTACTATAAATAACTAGGATTAAAAGAGCATTCTTCAATGTATACATTAATTTATACTGTATAAATGCTATCATTTATTTAGTCATAATACTATTTATATTTAATCATGTTTTGCTTGTGTTTTACTATTGTTTTGTTTGTGACCGATGTATTTTCTAATAGTATATATTTTTGTATGTATGTGTCTATATATTTATTCTTCTTTGTTTTCATTTTATTTTTGCATTGTAGTTTTTATAAGTTATTTCCTGCCAATTACTTACTCATTATATTTATGCAATGTTAATGTTTTTTTCTCTCTCCACCTGTTGGTATTTACTGTTGGGTAGTAGTAAATAAGTAAATAAATACCTATTTCCGCGACTAAGGCTCATTCACAAGTACTAACTGCGAGAACATTGCTTGGCTATTATATCGACGGTATGAACACGAAGTAACCACCACACTACAATGACTAGTACAAAATACTACATTTATTTTCCTTTGCGTTGCAATTTGGACTATTTCTTTCATATATATAAACTTATAGACCATTAAACAAGACCTGTTACATCTGCTACCTCAGTGTAAAGGAACATTTAAACTTGTAATTTCGTAAGAACAAACATACAAACTTTGTGCTCAACAGGCTCTGAGAAGACAAGTGTATAAAGCATCTCTTTAAACTTTAAACAGGTTAATCATTCCAGAATGTCTATCCCGACTTCTTACTCCTGGTTATATAGGACACCGAAATTTAGAAAACTTTGCCAGTTCACAGCGGTGTACTATCGTCAGTTCTTATTATTTTGTCGCTCTCCTTTGGACTTTATAACTTTCCTATTTTCTTATGTTCATTAATATTCGTTCTGCCTCTTACAGAAAAGTCAACCTACATCATTTATTTTCGCTATCCTTACGGAGTTTTTATCCCTCTTGAAACTTTGTTTTGTTAGTCAGCTTAGTAAGACGGCCAACGATGCAGTTTGAACTTTTCGCACCCATCCGAAATGGACTCTTATTTTTGTTTTCAGTGTTTCAGACAATTCAGCAACAATAGAGTCCGAATCCCTTGAATAACTTCTGTGATAATGGATATTAAATTTAACTTTAACCAATCAAAATTAATTCTAGTTATTGTAAGTGATATTTTGGAAATTTTCCTGCATGATTTAAATTAGTTTTGTTGTTTATTTATATCCCAATAGTGCGTCAAAACCCTACATCGACCGTTGAACAATGTGGTGGTTTTATGGGTAGTGGTGTAGTGTTAAAAGAACCTCCTTTTATATAATTTTACAGAGCGAGTCACCACTGGCTGGTATCGTAGTTTTTTCTTTATTTAATTAATTATGTGAATATATTTTATACAGTGTGTCCCACTTAAGGTCTAACCACCCCCGTAACATTTTTATTTATGAACCGATTTCCATGAACTTTTTTTTGTTGGGTATGTCCCAAAAAAGTACATAGTGGGCATGCTTCATTTGTTTGGTAAGTCGGCGTCAAAAAAATTGTTGGTGGAATGGGAATTAGAACCCACGACCTCTGGGTTGAGCGATCGAGACGCTAAGCCCTGAGCCACCGGCTCGCCGGTGTATATTTAATACTATATATGATTATGAATATGGTGCCAGTGGAATTGGCCATCAAGATCCCCAGACATCTCACTGTTAGATTTTTATATTTGAGGTTCAATAAATCCAACAAAAAGTATATTCCACACCAATTAATTCACAAGAAGATCTAGTTGCACGAATAGGAAGATCATTTGAAGTTTTGCCTGCAGCCCAAATGTCAGGAGCTGTTGCTCAGATGAGTTTATCGGATAAACAATTGTTTAAGGCTAGATGGGGATCATATCGAACATAGCAATTAGTGTTTCTAAGTGTATTAGATGATGATTACCTATTGTCCTTATTCTTATCACTGTTACACGTTATTTATTGATTAGGTATTCAATATTTTTAAGATCATATTTGTTAGTTTCATGTCTTTACTGATGATTGTTATATTGGCCATGAATAAATAATAAATTTAGAACGTCAGCATTTGAATACTTGTTTTCATTTTCCATTTTTTTTTAAATATAAACAATACTTAATTAAACCCCCTCTATAGGTGTTAGATTGGCAATAAATAACTAGTGAAAAAATAGTTGTTTGTTTTGAAGTTCGACTACAAATTTCATAGCCATCCTCGCAAGAAATTACATTATTTTAGGTGATTACACAAAAAAGAGTAGATAACTTAAAAACTAGAAGAAATAGGTACAGGGAACCTTGATAGCATTCGAAAGAGAATAATATTGTGCACCAAACTATGGAAAAACATACAGGATGTTCTATTTGATAAAACCAACTTATGATGGTTTGAAGTTAACTTAACTCGGCATTAAATTTCCACCGCCCTGTATATAATTAAGCCACATTGAAAGTGTACATGGGAAGCTTAAAGGTCTAGCCATCCCTCCTATAAATATTGTAGCTTTATCTTTCTTTGAGGGTCAAGAGTGTGAGTCGCGAGTTGCACACTCGACTGCTCGCTGGAAACTCGACTCTCAAGATTTATTAGTAGTCAATTTAACCAAACTCTTTACAAATGTACGAGGCGGTGAGAGAGTACTGGAGAGTAAACAGAGGTTGCAGACGGATCATTATCTTTTAGAAGGGCTTCAAAAAGCTAAGACGACCTGGCTAATAAAATACAATCGAAGTATTCTTAACCAATGGGAACAACTACAAGTTCAGAAGGCACCTATTTCTGATGAAGATGGAGGAAGATCCTAGCTGCCCGGAATGCAAATATCCACATACATTGTAGGCAATGTGTGTCCCTACAAAGGTTGTCACTTTGTGGTTGGAATCAGGGTCGAGTTCCTAAATTGATGGGAATGTCAGGAAGTCAAGGTGCGTAAAAGAATGGAGAGAAGGACGGTAGGGATACAACGAGCCTGCCGCTGCAATTACTTGCTCTAGCCGCCCCGAAACCAGTATTTATCTATGTGCTCAAGTTATTGATGTGTTCACAGACTATAGCTGTGTAAGTTTACAAAGCCCCAATACTGCAGCCTATAAGTTTAATGATTTGCCTTCTTTACTATTCTAAGAAATTATTTAAATGTTCTTCGAAAAGACATGTGTGAAGGTTACAGTCCCTCTGAATGATTATATATTCACCACGATATGCTAATGATAATCCGACTGATTATTCCTCTTCAGGTATCATAACCATAATGACTTAGTGCCTTGAGTTGCCTCAAGGATTTTCTTAAATTTTAAGGAAGTAGTGTATGTGAGATCAAATACTTTGTTAAAGTTTAGTTTGTCCTTTGCAGATTTTTTTAATATGTGAGTTACATCTAACCTACCATACTAACATGGACTAGACTGAAGTCTTTCAATATCTATGCACTAAGTGTTATTATAGACGTTGAGGATGAACTACGTACATGTAGCTTCAAATCAGAATAAGACATTAAATTATACGTGGAGGGAAGATGGAAAACACGAAGAAAGAAAGAAATAACACAGTAAGAAACCGGAAAACCACTTACCTATCGTAGATAAATTACATTTCATATCAGCAGTTGAGTCAACCAATCGCTACTGAGATAAAAGAAGATCAAAAGAAAAGTCAGTAGTAAATGACTGCAACTCTTTGAACTTGTTTGGCTAATACATTTTTTTAGAGAAAATTGTTCCATTTTCCATCATACCAGTGGAGGGGTAAAAAAGACAAAACCAGAAAATTAATATTTAATGAACGTCTTATTGTTTAATCAACAGGTAATTCAGAAACTTAGTTTTTGAATAAACTCTTATATACAGGGTTATTCAGAACTCATCTCTAAAACTTTGAGGATATGTGCATCCTTAAATAAGAAATCGATATCACCAAAAAAATTTATAATAAAAGGCTTAGGATTTCCCGTAGACAATGTTTAAAGTTATACCATTATAAAGGACTACGTAGCTGGGCAACTGTACTTCAACACATCTGATATATCACATTTCTTCAAAAAACAGCAAACAACAGTTTTTGTACCTGGCGAACGCCTGGCGAATACAGTTGGAGTGGGGATAATATCTCTTATTGTCTATGCAGTCATCAGTCTTTCTGTGTCGCTGTCTCTGTGCGGGTGTTTTACTTATCGAGTGTTAAACTGTAAAATTTTCAAAATGGCTCATGTGTACAGTAATGCTGAGTTAATGGACATGATTCTTAATTATGGCGAAGTTGGACAAAATTCATTGGCAGCTTCGCGCTTGTATGCGGAACGATTTCCCAATCGACACACCGACACATTGACAGTTAGGTTTTGTGAGTGGTTGTTGCAGCAAAATGCTGAAAATCCCCAATTTACTTAATAATTTGCGTTTACAAGATCAGCAACCAGGAGGAACATTCGGTTTAGTGCGGCAAAATTGGATAAGGCGTGCCCAAAATTGTAACAAGGTATGTGCAAATTTTTTATACCTAAATTTCACGTTTCTAATACCTAGTAATCAAGTAGCGCAATTCTTCAAAATTAGTGTAACAAAATTTTATTCATTTTAAAGACACCTCACTTTGGTCAGATCTATCTATCTTTAAGTTTATTTTAAAGTAAAAACCCTGCAAATCTTTTTTGCGCCGGGTGTCGGTATACTCTCAGAACTTCCGAAGTTTTTTTGTGCTAGCCTGTTTGCATTGTCAGTCCCAAGGTCACTCCATTACAGTGGACCAGTATCCAGCGGCGTGCAATGAAAAACTTTTAAATAGTTTTAGGACCCCGCCAAAAAATTTTTTTTTTTGCACAACCACATTTGTACATGTATGTTGAACATCCCCAAATTTTATTATAGATAAGTTCTGAATAACCCTGTATAATGTTTGTCAAGCAATATTTTAGAAGTAGTGGTTTAATTTAAGTTTATAAAATCCATAAATTCCTTGTGTTAATATAATACAAAAATGAGAACCTCGGTAAACTTTCCTGAATAATGCAGAGCGCTACAGGCCACCTAAGTGTATGATTTATAAGTAAAATGTTAATGGAAGGTCGCGGCAGTTTTTCTTGTTTTCGGTTTGCCCATTTATTATTTAAATTCAGTTTGCGGATCGAGATGAATAGATTTTAACCGGAACTGGAGATTCACCTGAAATCAAGATTTATTTTGTCCTGTAATCCTATCTTTTTACTCGGCCGCATAATTTTCCTTACGGTGCCCATTCATCACAGAAATTTATTTCCTTGCGTAAATATGTGAAACTGTGTGAGAGATAAACTGAAATTTAAGTGACATCAAATTCAACTTGATGAATTCACTTACGTATTTATGTGCCCGTACAAATTTATCTACGTGGAGGAAATTTTCTTCAATTTAAAACAGCATAAAGCAAATATTCTATTCTGCTCTACTGAGTACCTACATATATTATTGTCACGGCAAACGTTCCTGCAAAAAAGAGAAAAATTAAATGTTGATTCTCACATACAGGGAAGTCAATAGAGGAAAGGGTGCAAGATTAGAGCCAAACCAAAGAACCAAAGAAGATCAAAGCTTTTCCGATGTGATCGAATTCAATGGTATGTGTGACATATATAATTTTCGATTCTATAGGGTGGCTCAGAAAAAGTTGCAAGCTATAACTTGCAAGCAAGCTATAACTAATTCCATACATACAGAGTGAGTTTTATGTATGGAACGCCTCAATTATCTCGGAAACGGCTTGCCCGATTTTTATGAATTTTGGTTTATAAGGGTTTTGTAATATGGCCGATATTATTGTGGCATTTACATTGTTGTCAGATCTTTCGTTTTTCCGGAAATATACTGAAATTTGTTATTTCAAATGGATCACCCTATATATTTTTTTGTTTTTGAAATCTCTAAGAAATTTAGAATATTTTTCATGTAATATTCCCTATACCTAATTGCCATAATTTCGGAGTTACAGCTACATTTGCAATATCTCCGCCGAAGTTAAAATATTACATCAGGGCGGCTATGTCTGCGACAAAAACAATTTTGACGTTTTAATAAACTATTATTGTTGGTGTATCCTAATAGAAATCCCATAGGATCTTTTGAAAACATAAAGTAAAGGCGGTTACAGCTGATGCTCAAAATGTTGTCCGTTTACTTCCATACAAGAAGCCATGCGATGTTTAAAACTTTGCAGTACATTTTGTAACATTCCTGACTGCTCAATTCTTCTTATCTCTGTGGTAATCCTATCTTTTAATTCCTGAATATTGGCAGGTTTGGTTTTATAAACAATATTTTTTAAGTGACCCTACAGGAAATAGTCTAAAGGATTCATGTCGGGTGATCGCGGGGGCCATTCGATAAAACCACGCCTTCCAATCTATCTTCTGGGAAACACATCGTTTAGGTATTGCCTCACGTCACGCGCATAGTGCGGTGGAGCTCCATCTTGTTGCACCCAAATATTGTTATTTGGGACATTGTTATTGTCTGAAAGTTTCAAATAATAAAATTTCTAAATTAACAGGCAATTGAGAATACTTACTTAGATTTGGAAATAACCGAGCCAACTCAGGTATAATATTATTCTGTAATAAATTTAAATACGCCGGACCATTTAAGTTTCCTTCAATGAAAAAAGGACCAATTATTTTGTCGCCTATTATTCCAGCCCATACATTAATCTTTTGTGGAAATTGGGTGTGGGATTCTCTCATCCAACGAGGATTGTTACGTGACCAGTATCTGCAATTATGCCGATTTACGTTTCCATCAATACAAAAAGTGGCCTCATCGGAAAACATAACATTATTTAAAAAATTTGGATTATTTTGATCGTAACATTTTTCCATCATTCTGTCGGCAAACTCTTCACGTCTATCGAAATCATCATCTGACAACTCTTAAACCAATCTTACTTTGTAAGGATGGAATTTATTGGCATGTAAAATTTTCATTATGGATGTTTGAGAAATATCAACTTCCCTGGATATTTGTCTAGTACTCAAGTGTGGATCTTCTTCTAACATAACACAAACATCTAAAGATTTGTCTTCAGTTGTTGCAGTTTTTATACGCGCTGATTTCGGTAAATCTTTTATGCCTCCAGTTTGGTTAAACTTTTTTAACAACATACTCACAGTAGATCTTGTTATGGGATTTCTATTAGGATATAAATTATTAAAGATATTACACGTTTCCTGTTGACTTCTACGCACATCACCATATCCTAATATCATTAAAATCTCAATTCGTTCTTTCTCAGATAAACGGTCCATTGTAACTTTCAATAAACACCAACAATAATAGTTTATTAAAACGTCAAAATTGTTTTTGTCGCAGACATAGCCGCCCTGATGTAATATTTTAACTTCGGCGGAAATATTGCAAATGTAGCTGTAACTCCGAAATTATGGCAATTAGGTATAGGGAACATTACATGAAAAATATTCTAAATTTCTTAGAGATTTCAAAAACAAAAAAATATAAAGGGTGATCCATTTGAAATAACAAATTTCAGTATATTTCCGGAAAAACGAAAGATCTGACAACAATGTAAATGCCACAATAATATCGGCCATATTACAAAACCCTTATAAACCAAAATTCATAAAAATCGGGCAAGCCGTTTCCGAGATAATTGAGGCGTTCCATACATAAAACTCACTCTGTATATACATATACGTACATATAGGTATTACAAACATATACGTAGAGGGATAAATGAACCTCAACAATATCTGTTGTATGTAATATATGTACGTATATGTATAATATATTGGCATGGGGGTAACCACATTCAATCCATGTAAAAATTCACTGGACCGTGTTCCCCTTCTCCATCATAGATGGCGTGTTTGTTTCCTGCAGCTAAAGGTAGCCAAGAATTTATGAGATGGATGACTCTTGTGCCACATTGATTGTCTTCATCCTGGACCTGTACGGCACTGAGGAGACCTAATAGGTTGAAACAGGCCGTGTGTCGTTGGTTTTAGGATGTTGACGACTTGTGTGGTGGAAGAACTTTGTCTATTACATATATTACGTTATAATGTTATATTACAGTGTAACAAAATATCGGAATTGCACCCAGTTGCATGTAAATTTCTTCAATCTAAAGTCTAAACCAGCCATATTCTACACCTTGAACCAATTCAATTAAAAAGATATTGGTACTAGTGATGGGCATAATAGTTCATTTCAGAGAACTAGTTCTTGGGAACTACTTGCAAGAAGCGAACTAGTCTTTAAATCTAGTTCGCGCGAACTACTTTTTAGATAGATATTTGGAAACGATCGGTCGGTCGGTAAACATCACGGTCGACCGGCGGTCGCAAGATTTCGGCCAAGTAAACATCCATTGATTGAGGTTGAGAGTACTGAAACATGCCAACACTTTGCAAAGCAAAGAAAATCCCTTGTTTAGTGTGTTTATTTGTTTAACCCGTGTTACCTATTTATCTTAAACGGATGCAAGAATGCCAATTAAATATTTTTTAGGTTTTATGTTTTCAAATATTATTTTGTAAATGTGCTATAATAGCTCTACCCAAGAATATAATTTATTTTTGTTATATGTATCGACTTTTGGAGAATAGAATATCTTGTGATACATCCACTAAAAATTACTATTTAAGTTTGCAAATATGTATATTTCATTCATTTTATTTATATAGGTAGGTACTACTTTTGTTAATTAATAAAACATCATTTTTTAAACATTCCTTTCATACTTTATTTATTGATAAGCTCCTGCTATTGAAGTTGTTGGTAATGTTGGTTATACGAGAGTGTATACATCAGCATTTTCTAATTATCTTCGTACTCCGTACACCTTACGATGAACCCGAACGAACATAATTCGCGAACTATTTCGGTGTCGAGTATATCGCTGGCACGCTGGCTAGTATCAAGAAGTAGTTCGCGCGAACTACTTTGTTTTAGATCAGCAAACTAGTTCGTTTAGTTCCCTACAAAGAATAGTTCGTCTTAACTCGTTCGTTCGCGAACTACCCATCACTAATTGGTACTCGTAGTATATATTTTTATTTATTTATTTATTTATTTATTGCATGTAAATGGGCAGCGGACGAACCTGTAAAGCCCATATTACAAAATAACTGTGTAAGTCTTATAATTGCAGAAGTATAACAATAGCAGTAAATACAAATACATACATAATTAACACAAAAACCACATACATATACCACAAGAAAATCGATTATGAAACATGAGAAAAATAAACAATAAATGAGAGAATTTGGAGGAGGTTGTAGCGGAATTAACTGTCTCTCAGCCATTAGTCGAGTCTGTTTTTAAAACAAGATACGGACGGAGCACTAACAACATTTTCCGGGAGTATATTCCAAATATCGAACACACGGTTAGAAAAGAAGCACTCTCGCACAGTTCTCTTAAAGTTCTCTTTCTTGAGTTTGTAATGGTGACCACGGAGATGTTCATTGTTGTTTAATTTAAGAATTAAACTTAACACTGGGATCATTTCATGAAGTATTCGATAGGTCAGAATTAGGTCTTCACGAGTTTTATGACTTTCAAAAACAGGCAAGTTAGCGATTTGTAGTCTTTGCTCGTACGATGGTCTCACACGGTCAAATGATAAACGGGTTGCCCGTCGTTGCACTGATTCCAGTTGTTGCACATCGCGCATAAGGGTAAGGTGCCACACCTGTCCACAATATTCCATGATCGGTCTTGCATAAATTATAAAAAGCTTTGAAAACATTTCTAGAGATACGTTGGTAAAAACTTTATGAAGCAAGAAATTTTATCTGTTTGCTCGCCTTGTAACATTTGTTATATGCTGAGACCATGTAAGATCCTTTGTTACTGTCATTCCTAAATCAACATGACTTTTGACAGACACAAGTTCTATATTGTTAACGTGATACCTTAAGTTTGGGTTTTTTCTACTCATGTGTAAAACAACGGACTTGTCTATGTTAAGGGGAAGTAGTCATTCGTTGCACCATTTATGTGTCCTAGCTAAATCTTCTTGAAGTTGTTGATATGATTGCAATGGGTTGCCGTAAAGTTTTGTGTCATCCGCGTAGCTTGCAAATTTAGATTTCAGCGATGCTGCCAAGTCAGAAGTATATGCCAGGAAGAGAATAGGTCCCAAGACAGAACCTTGCGGGACACCACTTAAAACAGGATATTTAGGAGAATGTGCGTCACTTACCCGAACAGAAAACTGTCGTAGTAGTAGAAAAGATATTAGTACATAGTTGCATTCTACTGTAAATCACTTTAAAAACCCTTAACCATTTATAGGGTCAATATGTTTTTCCCTTTATGAATATTAAACATGCTTAAAATATTACAGTATGTGAATTCCAACATTCCTTTTCGCTCATGGAGAACTCCATGTCGTAATAATAAAGGAATTAAGGCTGGTAAGTGAAACTATAAATTTTGTTAATAACTCCAGGGGAGTATTTAAAATGCAAATTTCATTCCGGTTACATCTGGCGACACCTCAGCACTGTATACGAGTCGCGAACTACAAAGTCCGTGTTAGTCAAGCAGGCTTTGCCCGTGAACATCTACATTGTAAGCATGCTTTCGAGTTATATTTCTCGCATAATATTCAAATGTTTTATCAGCAAAGGATGACGTATGAAGACATGCAAATATACTTATATAGAGTTACATGGTTCAGTTATACAGGGTTATTCAGAATTGATCCGTAATAAAATTTGGGGATGTTCAACATACATGTACAAATGTGGTAGTGCAAAAAAAAATTGGCGGGGTCTTAAAACTATTTAAAAATTTTTCATTGCACGCCGCTGGATACTGGTCCACTGTAATGGAGTGACCTTGGGACTGACAATGTAAACTGGCTAGCACGAAAAAAACTTCGGAAGTTCTGAGAGTATACCGACACCCGGCGCAAAAAAGATTTGCAGCGTTTTTACTTTAAAATAAACTTAAAGATAGATAGATGTGACCAAAGTGACGTGTCTTTAAAATGAATAAAATTTTGTTACACTAATTTTGAGGAATTGCGCTACTTGATTACTAGGTATTAGAAACATGAAATTTATAAAAAATTTGCACATACCTTGTTACAAAAGCTGTTCGAAAAACGGTGTTGGAAGTGATTTCGTTGAATTGCGTGCGGATTTTCGAGTGCCCAAACGTGTGTATTGTGAATGTTGTGTATTCCATTTCGAGTAAACAAAGCTTCATCTGTAACTAGTACATCAGCAGTAAATTGGGGATTTTCAGCATTTTGCTGCAACAACCACTCACAAAATCTAACTCGTAATTAATAATCCACTAGTAACAGTCCATTAACTCAGCATTACTGTACACATGAGCCATTTTGAAAATTTTACAGTTTAATACTCCTAAAATAAATAAAACACCCGCGAGAGTGACACACATAGACTGACGACTCATCGTCGGTTTTAACTAGGCGTTCCAGACAAAAACGTGTTTCCTTTTTTTATCACATTCTTATGAATGTGGTCGAAAAGTATCAGATGTGTTGAAGTACAGTTGCCCAGCTACGTAGTCCTTTATAATGGTATAACTTTAAACATTGTTTACGGGAAATCCTAAGCCTTTTATTATAAATTTTTTTGGTGATATCGATTTCTTATTTAAGGATGCACATATCCTCAAAGTTTTAGAGATAAGTTCTGAATAAGGATGTATACAGTTTGTGCAAAATGTTCAACGATAAATGCCGAGGCACTGCATTGTCTATATAGTATTGATTGTAATATCTTCCATAGAAGAGGAAATGAAAAAATAAATATTTAAGCCTCACGCCAAAAGATCAGCCAGACAATAACCCATCCAAACATATTATTCAACAACTAAGCTTCTTTATGCCACTGTCCCTAAAGCATGTACCTACCTTAATATTTCCTCACATTGACTGTAACTATTTACTATATTTTGTAAACATACTTCCTTAGTTTGAGCGTTCTGTCTAATAAAATAAGTAAAAAAAATAAATCCGTGTACTAGATATACCAGTATGGTGTTTTTAAACTTCCTATATATTACATAATGTATAAAAGCGGATAAAATACAAGGATAAATAAAACTAAACTAAAATAAATAAAAATAAGTAAAAAGTAATAAGGTATAAAAAATAAATAAATATAAACTAAAATTAAACTGAGATTTAACAACGCAACACCTGACAGATACGCTTAACGTTACTGTGAACTTATGTACTTTTTAATTTTTCTGATTTTATCTCTATCGACCACATCTAGTAGCCGTAGATACGTTGTGAACCATTAGGTTTGAGTCATCCGGAAATTTGACTCATTTTCTAAACCTTCTTCTGTTGTTCATATTTGGTGACAGAATATCGTGTATACTTGGAACTGAAGTTGCAATTCCAGTCGATTTAATGTGTTGGCATCGGTGTTATTTGGCGCATGTTTTCAAGGTGGTTAGTTCCTGGCTAATGTATGTAGATTCCGCACCTAAAAATAGGAAACGCTGTATTAGTGATGCATATTTGTTTGTTTACCGACAATATGCTGCATTTCAGCAAAGTCACTTTAACGGAGCATAGCCTGTCTTACAATGTGTACTGTGTAACCAACCCATGTATTTAGCAATATATTAATAGTATATTACAGTACAAGTAAAGAAACTAAGAATTTTGTTCATACATGTGCCTTTGGCACACGAGGCGCAGCCGAGTGTGCAAAAAGCACATAAGTGAGCGAATTCGTTTCTTAACGAGTGCTGTATAGCGTTTTGTTTAATCTTGCTATTTAAATGTTGAAAAATATATTATAATTTGTAATAACTTCTACTCTGGTTTATGGTTATTGTTATGCAAAGCAACATAGACGGCAGGTGCTTGGGTTGCTATGGTTTGTGTAAATATAAATATTTCCAATTGTCAAGAAAATTATACACCTGACGCGTGGTGAACGTTTTTCATAAAATTGTGAAATTATGGAAGTAAATGATGATATTGCTGTGCCAGCAGACATTCTAAATGAAGCTAATGCCGCTACGTATCATATGCTGCCGGAGAAATCTAAAGGTCGGTATTTAAATGAAATGGAAAAATTCCGTCAGTGGATGCGATCAAAAAACGTACAGGTTGTGACGGAGGTGGTTATGGTAGCATATTTTAATGGATTGATAAAGAAGTACGCACCACCTTCCTTGTGGTCTACATACTCGATGTTGAGGTTAATGTTATTTATTTTTGAGAAAATCAGTTATTACCAAGTTTCATAGTGCCATATTTTTAAAATTATTAGATGTAACCGTGTCATTAATTTGTAGGTTTAACACCTTGTTTGCGCTTTTGAAAAGCAAGTCTAAAGGGTACAACCTAAGAAGGCGAAGACATTTAATCATGAAGATGTTGAGAACTTTATAAATAAATGAAGCTCCCGATGAGGTTTTCTTACTTATGAAGGTGGTTATTGTAATGGGAGTTATGGGCGCTTGTCGGTGCGACGAGCTAGTGAGTTTAAAAATAACTGATATTGAAGATAATGGATCTGTATTGGTTGTCAATATTTTGAAAACTAAAAATTACAAGCCTCGTTCTTTTGTTGTGTCTGGTGCTAAAGGAAAGGGTTTTAATGGTTTAGAAATCTATCGAAAATATGCAGCACTACGCCCTTCACATCTTGGTGAGGGAAGATTCTTTTTGTGTTATCGTTCGGGGAAATGTACAGTGCAACCAGTAGGTATAAACACATTGTCCAAGATACCCAGATTAGTAGCTGACTACCTTAAACTGAAGGATACCCATTTATATACGAGACATTGCTTTCGGCGAACGTCAGCCATATTTTTGGCTAATGCTTCTGCAGACATTTTGACGCTCAAACGATATGGAGGGTTGGCATTCGTCGTCTGTAGCAGAAAGTTATGTCGAAGAGTCGGTGGCTAATAAGATTTAAATAGCAAGAAAAATAATTCATGGTGAAGAAGGCACAAGTAAAAAAATTCGCGTAGAAGTTGAGGCAACAGCAGGTCTTGCGGGAGCCAGTGAAGCAGATGAAGTTTCAGCTGGTGGCATGTTAACTATCAGTCATCCTGTTTTTAATCATTGTAAAGTAAATTTATATGTAAATAAAGAAATGTTATGGATTTTATTATAATTTGACAATTCCCAATTTGACAGTAGAGTGGGCGAAAGTATTTTATTCACAACCATATATGTAATAAGGTTATTACTGACTTTTTAGAAGTTTGAAAATTAGTCATTACTAACTGTTGCTACTGTCCAGGTCGGGAAGTGTTCACTTTCCACCCAAGGGTGGAAAGTAAAACATCTGAAAGATACGTCGTGATGTTTGTATTTTGAGTGACGTTAATTTTGACTGAAGGCATCAGTCATCAGAAAAACCCTTATATTTTATATTTATTTATACAGAATCAGTTTACAATAACAATAATTTTGGATTTTAGTTTTTTAGCGAATACTAAAAAAATAATCAACTGCTGTCAGTGTGACAGTCAACAAGTTATGTTTATTAAATAATAATGTCAGCGTCATAGAAACGGATTTTCACTGTCTTCTAAATTGAAAAGTAGTATGAAAAAATATGAATGAATAAATGGAGATATTCCCGTTTTCTCGTTTTTTTAGAGATGGTTGTGAATAAAATCGTATACATACCTCGGCGGAAGGTTTCATTCTTGTCTCGCGCTATAGCTTACCTCGGTGCTACGCACCTCGGTTATCTAAACAGCGCTCGACAGTAATGAAACATTTTCCGCCTCAGTATGTAATATACTATTTCACTCACTACTTTCGCCCACCCGTTTCCATAGAAACAACTGGAATGAGTAAAACAGAACCTTTCAAGCGTTGTTTCTAAGTAAGAAACCATATATTTCAATAGCAGGATTAAACAAATCCATATTTTTTGTGATAACTGTCCTAGTTTTTCCATATATATACGTCTATGGCCAGATATATACTAGGAGATCGGATTTATCAACTCGATGCCCATCACTTCATTGGAACAGTGGTATGTCACTCAATAACCGGTCAATTTGCTGGTCGATCTGCCACACGTGAATAACTCAATTAATTGTCATTCGGGACATTGATTAATGATGATGTCTGCATTTGTACAGCCCATTGTGACCGGAATAATATATGGGGTACGTTGGCCATGGCGATATTACGCGAAAGGACTAAGATGAAATTTCGCATTTCCCATTCGGCGTGCTGCTATGTCTGGAATCCAGTAATACAGTTCTGCTTTTATGTTATCTCCTTCACGTTTTCCGCTGAGTGTCGAGCACAGCAGCTAGAACACCTTTATTAGGGTTATCAGGAAATTTTAGTGGTGCGATTTCATTTTTCTTTTTGAACTATTCATGTGATTGCATCAGGTATTGATTTCGTAGGTCACTGTAATGGATCTAGGAACAGTAGTAATTCAGTTCTTAATAATTGCCAATCGTATGAGATGCACGAGACGTCAGTGCTGAAACGCTTCAGAGGATATTGAATCCCTTGTGACAAACGAGAAGTGCTTAATTTATTGGAACTACTCGGTCCTGACCCTTATCAGGAAAATCAACGCTAATAAATCTGATATAGTCGATTGGAAATGTTTCTTATAGCAATTGATAATAATAATATTGTATTGAAGAAGGGGGAAATACGGCTAAAATATCCAGATGCTATTCGAACTCCACAGGCTATCGAAACCACACCATGAGGCTAGTGGTATTGGTTATTATGGAGTTCTAGATAGAGTAAAACACACTATTTTTTGAAAAACCATACTAATCGGTATGCCACAGTCATCCTCTGTTGATTGCGTTATTATTTTTAGGATATATGTTTATAATAATTTTATTATATATTATTTTATTTATTATATAATAATAATTTATATTTCTTAGTTACCTATTATCCTAGGTATGCAAAGGAATAACCTTATTATTTTTAATGTACCTATATTAAAAATAATAAGGTTATTCCTTTGCATACCTAGGATAATAGGTAACTAAGAAATATAAAACATTATTGTACCATAATATTTGATAATTTCATAAATAATTTATCTTGTATCATGTTATTGTATTTTTGATTAGCTGTTATTACTGTTACATTCTATATTTCAAATCAACTAAGTAATCAATTTTTAATTTCTTTGTCTTTACATTTTCTGTAAATGTAGCTTCACTTACAACTTTTTATCTAACTTTGTTACTGCAATTTTGGTAATTTTCGTTGCAGTATACAGTCACTTTTATAAGTTATTTTTACCTACATTTGATTTTTTATACGGTACTTAGTACACTGTTACTCAAGGCTGTCAAAGGGTTTGAAAAATTAGATCTTCTGGATCAGCTTTTGTAAAATAATGTAATTGGGCTAATTTCTTAATTATCTTACACGTATCTACTTTCACCTTTGGCGATACCACATTTCCCGATAACTGTGCTGAATCATGAAGGCATTAACTTCACTTCGAAGGATTTTCACAATGGTATAGATTAGATTTACCAGATCTACACCAGCGACGAGTAGGTGTAGCTAGACATCGGAGCTCTAGTGAAGTCCTACGCACGATCTGCCTTCTTCATAGTTCCGGTATTTAGTGAGATACCTCCATAAAGGGGACCAGAAGGAAGGTGAACCCATCACAGAAACGTTATTGTAAAACATCCTTCAGACAGTATATATTACCTATCACCTTGTACATCATATTTTAAAGTTAGAAATACATAATTTTATCTTAAACGTGGATTTTTTTGATCTCCCATTCTGTGATTCTCCAATTTTTGTTATATTGTTTAAAAAATTACCTACCGCCCTTATTTATAAAATTACATGTGAGTAAAGCCATACGACCCCTTGCCATACCACAATGTAAGTGGGGCTACCAAATGGCCACCTAACACCAATTCTGTTCGGAAATCTGGAGTGATCCAGGAAAAAATCAGAAAACTAAAATATCAGTTGCCTATCTCAATAAATCCTTTTGCACTACATTTGCCAAGCATTAAGTTTCACGTTTAGCTGTTCCTAATTAAAATACTCAGAAGCACTTTTTGAGAAAGTATGTTATAAATTCTATGTCTGTAGAATAAAATCGTCGATAATAAATGAACGACATAATCAATTTCGCAAGGTGATTGAAAGGGTAAGCTAAGAAGAAGGGAATTCAGATATCAGAGCTCTTAAGACGTTAAATATTAAAAAATAAATAAAGCAAAAGTTAAAACGGAAAGGAAAAAGATTTTAATCCCCTTCATGGCCTACTATATTAAATATAAAATTAAAAGATCTTCTTATATAACTTGATATTTATTAAGGCTCCCCCAAACCAACGCGAATTATTCGCCACGGATTCGTGACGGAAAGTTCGCAGTGAAATTCGTGGCGGAATCCGCAGAGAACCCCACACCAAAGCGAATATAATCGCATTATATGCGTCATATTTTCAGTATCGAAAAGGTTGATTGCTATTGCTGAAAACGAAAAATAAACAATTTGTACTTGTACTTACACACTTACCTATCATACAAAAATATGTATATATCATGGGATGAAGAAGAAGCATTTGTGTTGCTTGCATTGGAAGAAGACAATTTACGGTAAAATTATTATTATTCTTTAAAAATAAATGTGTTGATCATATTATGTATCTAACCTTAAGAAAAGAAGATGGGTTCACGATATTAATAAAAAAAAGACGACAATACAGGGAATTTCATACATTAATGCCGCAATTACGAAAAGACGAGAATCTATGTTATATTTTTGTTACTTTTTTCGAATATTTTTGTAATCGTCATGAGAAAGGTCGTCTAATATAGGATACTTTCGCACTAATTCAATGATTTTTTCCATTTTATTAATTACTTTCTTAGTTAAGAGACTGCGAAATTACTACGGATCCGAGAAAAAACGCAGCCGATTGCGAACAAAAACTCCGTACGAAATAAACGCAGACAATTCGCAGTCTAAACGAAAAAAATCGTGTTGGTGTGAACGTACATATTTAACGCAATGGAAACAATATGATGCGAATCGCAAGCGGTGCGAACTTTCGCAGGTGCTGCGATTATCCGCGTTGGTTTGGGGGACCCTTTAAATCAGAAGACTGCGGACGCAATATGATAAATATAACATGAGTTAAAGAAAAAATTAGTAACTTCCAACTTAATAGTTTTCCTGATGCCATAAAAAATCGGATCCAATATCACTTACAAATTGACGACATTGATTGAGGAAAATATTGATTTTATTGGACACCATATGATTTGAAAGAGTCGATTACTTACCCTTAATGGTGATTACAATATTATTCATGTAACTGGTATTACTTAAATTACTTTGTCTTATTACAAAACTAACAGTATTTGATTATTTTTATTATCAGCACAATACATTTCTATGGTGGTATAGTCGAGTTCCTATAAAGTATCTTTTACTGTAGGTACTATATAATTTTAAGGTTCTTGAAAAAGAATTTTTGTAGGAATAACTCTGTGATCTATATAATACCAACCGTGTAATGAATATCCTAGGAGAGAACTATTTCAACATCAGCGTTTGTCGAAATGGAAATTAATCTGGATCGCTAGATTCATTAAATTTTATAGGCGTCCTATATTAAATCGTATACGAAAATGTAACATTATAATAACCGGGAGCTCCAGAACCGCAAAGTTTTAACTTTGTTTTACGGGTGACATACTACAAAATTTAGTTTTCCCATTTATAACAAGAACATGTAGTGAACATATTAGTTTTGAGGAAAAATAATCGAAACAAAACTTAGGTGTACGTAAATTTTGAGTTACATGTTGTATACATATACTATAATCAAAGTTTTACTGATATAAAATTTCCAGAAGCCTGTTGAGTTGTATTGAATTAATTTACGGGTTTTTATACATCTTCAGTTATGTCTTTACATCATTGACAGTCTGTCAATATCTTTGTGCAAGTGTGGTGCATGGTGTATGGCAAATGGCAAGATTTTAATTTGGACTGGATTTACGCCAAATCAGACGTGAAAAGTGGGCAACTCCACATGCTGTAAATTTAAAGCTTCGTCTCTAGCTTGGCCATACCATTTCACGTAACATTTATACACTGCGACAATAAATTAGAGGAACACAAAATAATATTTTTCTACAACAGTCTTAAAAGACGTTTGATTTGATACCCACATCTGGCATTAAATTTATCGTTTTCATTACTAGGATGAAAAGGAATCGGTTGCTAGGCAACACTTTTAAATCCGCTTAAGAAAAATTATTTATCTTCAAGCCTATAATAATACTTACATTATAATATTATACAGTGCGGACATAAAGTCCGCCCCACCCCCCTCTAATTTTTGAACCACTGGGTATATTGTGATGAAATTTGGAACGATAATATATGACTAAATTCTGCGTTTATTGACACATCAATGACAGCTCTGTATGTCAAAGTGACATCTGAGCGCGCAATAGGAACATTTTTTTAAATGGAAATGGGAGTCGAGTAATAACTTATTTTGAAGCTATTTTTATGCTTAAAACATCCCCCAATTTTGAGAACATTTGGTTCAGTAATTTCCAAATAAAAACCAGTAATATCAGTTTATAACATAATCTTTTTACCACATAATCTTTATAATAGAACTTACCCATGGAACATTTATTTGTCAGGAGGTTCATGGTAGTCATTTTCAACATCTTTTGAAGTAACACGTGTTTTCTAAATTTGTTTCTGCCTCTACGTTTAATTTAAATTATTTCATAATTTTTTAATTTAGGTTATTTTAGGTTAGGAATGGTTTATTGTTATTTGTTTACTTTGATTTTTGTTTTGCTTTGAATAATTTACAATAATTTGTAACATGTATGTAAAAAAATTATATAACAGAAATCGGTATTACTAGTTTTTATTTGCAAATTACTGAACCAAATGTTGAGCATGGGGGATGTTTTGAGAATAAAAATAAAAATATAAGATTAATATATTTTATATCATTAATTGGATTATTTAACGTTTTACATATTTATTCATAGAAGTCCAGCTAAAAAAAACTATTTAAGAGATATACTAGTAATTTCTGAATGATGAATGATGAAGAGTATTTTTAGCAAAATTTATCTGTTACAGTTGTCTATTACAAAATTAGATATTTGTTAATCTTCGTAAAATTGGCTTTAGCATATAACTTCCATAGCAGTTTGTCTTGAGAGTCCCTTATCGTGGCCAGATAAATCGTAAAGAGCTAGGAGGCAGTAGCCAAGTTATGTGGCAAATATATAGTCCTTGGTGAATAGTAAAACGAACTGAACCCAACAAGATTCACAGCTAAATAAAGATAATTCATTGTTAGTTTTGTTTGCAGCTGAAGCGTTAATTTGTATTAAGTTGTACTTGTATATCTTATTTTAAATTTGTAAGTCATATTACATGAGTAAATTATAAAAAATATTTTATTTGTCATAGAAATTACAACTGACTTTCTCAAAATAAGAATTCGCATAAATATAATTGTGATATACTTAATTTTCACCCCTTTGGGGATTTCACTTGGAAGGGAGGTGTTTAGGACATAAATTTATATAGAAAACTTAATTTTATCTGCTAATAGACTGTATAGAAAACTTAATTTTATCCAAGGAACCACCTCCTGAAATGTTACATATATACAAGGTCCGGGAACAGGATTGAACGGTAAAGAGCTAGTTATGGAAAAACAGATGAAGTAATGTTTGTCAAAATGCGATTTCCTGGTTCTGTCAGTTTGGCAATTAAGTGTGTTATGGCTAATTGGGAAATAAACCAACGCAATTTTGTGGTAAAGTGTTACACACTTAATTTGTACATAACACACTTAATTGCCAAGCTGACAGAACCAGGAAATCGCACATTGACAAACATGACTTCATTTGTTTTTCCATGACAAGCTTTTTAAAACCATTCAAATCTGTTGCCGGACCCAGTACAAAGCATCACCCTGTATCTGGCCTCGATCGAATGGTCAAAAATATGCAAATGTATCTTTGTTCCTTGTGGGAATAACGGTATGTGACAAAATTACTTTCAAAAGATTGTGGTCGCAAATGTATGGTTTCTGTTATAAGCAGAACTGAAACTTTTAAATTTAAATTGCACAATGAATCTATTAGGAGCTAACCATATTATTATGCATCAGTTGGAAATTATAATGAAAGGATAGCTTTCAAAGCGATGTTATAAAGTTTGCGCAGGTATATATCATTCACATCAAACGTAATTTGTATCAAAGGCAAAAGGAAACTATAGTATAGAGCCTGCTCTTGAGGAGGCATAAAAGTTTCTCAACCACCGCATTCTGAAAGAAAATAAGTATTATTTATTATAGTATTAGTATTATAATAATATTGCCAAGGTTATACCAACAAATAAATAGAACAAATATTTTAAGCATTTCGGAACTACACGCTGGTCTGCATAGAATATGTAGGATATCTGAACCACACTTTAAGTAAGGGTTTGCTGCTTTGTTTGAGTCTTCATTGGCCTCATCGCATCGCTCTAAACTATCATAGTTTTGTAGTGTCTGGGCTATTTCAGCATTTATTTTTACTTGTATAACTAGTTTTGCCTAACTCTTGGCTATAGCCAAACAAAATGAATTACAAATTAGTTCCGATAGCTCAGTCGTTAGGGTAGGTTCGGAGAGGGCACTGTGTTTACTATCAGCCTATATATGGCGCCAGAGATTTTTATAGGACAAAAATTCAAAACTACTTTATTTACGTTTCCTAAATACAGGTGAGGTCAGAAATAAATGAATTAAAAAAAACTTGATACATATATTATTATTAAAAAAATTATTCAAAGTTAACGGTGCAGTAATTAAGAATGAGATAAAAATTGATTTAAAATTACAAAACTGGACCTTTTACAATATTGTAAACCAAATATTGAATACTACTGGCTTAGTGGCTACCTTTCGTGGCTTTACCGCCGTTATGTGGAGTCCAGAGATCCTTAGAATATTCCTCCTTCCTTGAACTCTGGGTCTCAAGAACTGGTAGCGAGACTTCAGTGTAGATGTTTGGGCCACTAGGTAGTTCCAGCTCCAAGGGTAATAGATTCAATATCTGTGACTGGTCTTCAGAAGGTGATACATACAAAATGGAACAAAAGACCAGTAATTGAAATAACAAAAAAATTACACGTTAAATGACTAGTAAAAATAAAGTTTTTATGAATTAAATTTCCTCGTTGAAACCAAATTGTGAAATGGTTATATTAAACCGAAAATGAGGAAGATACAAAAATTCTTTGAATAATTGATTACTAAAGGAACCAAAATTAACTGAAAAGTACTTAAGATTCTTAAAATAAGATATCAGATAATGTAACCTCAAGTTTGTTTAAAGTGAAATTGGAAAGAAATGTACTTACGTTAAACCACTGTATATGATAAGAAAAAGTGACTCTAAATTTAAATAAAATGCAAAGATTTTAATTGTGCTTTATTCTGTCTAACTCAATTTAATTCTACAAAGAAAATTAAAATAAGTTGCCGAACACTGTACGACCAGCAAAATATGTAACAGAGCGATAACTTTTAAAGATAAAAGAAAAAAAAATAAAAATACTACCTTGATTGATGCAACAAGATATATGATAGAACCTATTCTGTAAAATAAGATATCAGATAATGTAACCTCAAGTTTGTTTAAAGTGAAATTGGAAAGAAATGTACAGGGTGGGCAAATAAGAGAGAACGCCGGCTGTATCTCGGAAACCGCTTATCGGATAATTTCCGGAAAAAAATTTTCATAGTAAATATGGCTAAGAGATGTCGCTGGAAATTATTTTCAAGTTCGTGAAATGACCGCTAGGGGGCATAACGTCCATGGTCAACTAGAAAAATGAACTTTTCTCGAAAATTTGCCTAATAAAGTAGTACCGGAAATAAGTAAATGTTAATCTAGAGGAAATTTTAAACTTTTTCGTGCAACTCATTTCTTTCTCTCTTTTAAAATAAAGTGGTGGGGGGGCCGCCAAACTTTCTTTCCTTTAAACGTTAATAACTCGGCTCAGGATAAACCGAATCTAACAAACTTAGTCTCATTAGAAAGGGCTTTTTTTATACATATTTAGAGTCATGAAAGCTGGTTTTGTTACTTTTATTATAGCCGCTAGAGGGCGCTGTCTGTCAACATAACAAATATGGCGGATGTTCTAGAAAATTTCAAATGGCAAGGTATATTTATTATCACATATTTAAATAAAGGACAACAATCCCTAAAATTCAGTGAAAACCGCAGCTTTCTATCTCACTCCTAGTGGAAGAAATTTTTTTATACTTTTAAACTTTTACTTTTATCTCTTATTATATTTTTTGAAAAAATTACAAGCACTAACGACTTTTCAGTTCCGCAACAGTTTTTTTTTTTATATTTTATTAATAATAGGCTATCACGAGTCGATTTTAAATGCTAAGGTGAAAGGCTACATCACAAATCTCCAGTCGCAATTCTTTTAGTAATATCTTCCGTTAGGAATGAGATAGAAAGCTGCGATTTTCACTGGATTTTAGGGATTGTTGTCCTTTATTTAAATATGTGACAATAAATATATCGTGCCATTTGAAATTTTCTAGAAAATCCGCTATATTTGTTATGTTAGCAGACAGCGCCCTCTAGCGCCTATAATAAAAGTAACAAAGCCAGGTTTCATGACTCTAAATATGCATAAAAAAAAGCCCTTTCTAATGAGACTGAGTTTGTTAGATTCAGTTTATCCTGAGCCGAGTTATTAACGTTTAAAGGAAAGAAAGTTTGGCGCCCCCCCCTCCACTTTATTTTAAAAGATAGAAAGAAATGAGTTGCACGAAAAAGTTTCAAATTTCTTCTAGATTAACATTTACTTATTTCCGGTACTACTTTATTAGGCAAATTTTCGAGAAAAGTTCATTTTTCTGGTTGGCCATGGATGTTATGCCCCCTAGCGGTCATTTCAGGAACTTGAAAATAATTTCCAGCGACATCTGATGGCTATATTTACCATTAAAATTTTTTTCCGGAAATTCTCAGACAAGCGGTTTCCGAGATACAGCCGGCGTTCTCTCTTATTTGCCCACCCTGTACTTACGTTAAACCACTGTATATGATAAGAAAAAGTGACTCTAAATTTAAATAAAATGCAAAGATTTTAATTGTGCTTTATTCTGTCTAACTCAATTTAATTCTACAAAGAAAATTAAAATAAGTTGCCGAACACTGTACGACCAGCAAAATATGTAACAGAGCGATAACTTCTTTAAAAGTTATCGCTCTGTTACATAAAAGAAAAAAAAATAAAAATACTACCTTGATTGATGCAACAAGATATATGATAGAACCTATTCTGTAAAGAGAAAAAAATAAAGCAACTAGAAACGTAGTGAGAATTGTTAGATTGACACAGCTAGTGAAACTGTACAACTAAATCTCCAAGTTCGTATAAAACAATGAAAAGGCCACTTACCCAATTCAAAATGAGGAATTTATCCTACTAGCTGTGTTGATGGAAGATTATGCAACTTCACTCAGATTTCTATGTACCATACGTTCATTAGGAATATTGTAAAGTTTTAAATTCTTACTCATTCTCACTTCTATCGTCTCTGTCTTATTTACTTTTGGAACACACTGTGTAGCTCTGAAAAATCGACACACAGCAATACCAATACCAAAATAATTGGTTAATACCAAAATAATTAAATATAATAAGTAATACTTATATGCTATAACAGGTATTTACTGTCTTAATTAAAATCAAAGCATATTAATACAAGAGAAAACAATTAACATGTATATCTGTGAGAAAAACACGTGGCTGTAAATAGGTTAAAATAATACCATGTCAATTATACTAAAAAATATTGCTACATAAATAAACTATGAACATCAATAAAAGGTAAAAAGCATTCATTATTCAATAATTCAGAAAATATATCCCTAGTTATGTATTTTTACTCTGTTCGAAAAATCAAACTCGGACCACGATGTCAAAAGCAAATCGATTGAACCAGAATCAAATGGTAAAGCCATATATATAATACTACTATATGGAGCCTATGTAATCTTTACCATGTTTCTCAAGTGAAGCCAAATTAGAGTAGTCCAGAATCATATCTATTGTCTCTTTCACGGAGAAAATACCAAATACTCATGCGCAGCAAACCGCGGGAATTTTGCCCCATATAGGTACTGTAGGATACAATAAATTAACTTTATTTTATATTGTATTTTATCTACATATAACGGTTTTTCAATCTTGTTATTGGGATGTTCCCGTATTTATCAAGTTTACCAAAAGAGTGGATGCAGTTTGTATTTGAAAAGAAAATTTTAAAAATACATATACTTCAGGTACCTATGCGACTTCATATGGAATATTTCCTTCACACAAAAGACAAAACCTCGACTGAGTTTTTCGTTTCGGCATTTTGCGATATCTGTGGAATGAAATTAATGAAAATGAGGTACAGTATAACTCATATACCTAATTCACTACATATTTAAATTTACAAAATGTTCTTATATACCTAAACTTGCAGTTGCGACTGTAAAAATACCGTCGAAATAATTTGATGAGCAAATGTCTCTAATCACTAATAAGTCTAATAGGTATATGAACAAAACTAAAACTACAAGTTACACATAAATAAAACACTTCTAAAACTGCCGGCTCTACGAAAAACACAAATTTATTTTCTATGAAACACAAACATCCCTGAAATACAAAAGATAAACTGTGACATAACCACACCACAAAACACATATATGACAAAACACATACAGGGTGTCCCAGTGTGAGCGAACAAAAATTTACCAGTGTGTAGGCCAGACCAAAATAAGAATAAAATTCTTATAAAAAAAATTCTTCGCTGCACGCCTAACGAGTTCCAGGGTGTTATTTTGTAAAAAAAAAACAATTTTCCGAGATAACTTAAAAACTCGTTTCGTAGATTTAGGTAATATTTGGATGACGTGTACATCTATTAAAGGTCATTAAAACTATATGGTGTTTGTTTAACTCTAAACTTTAAAATCATTGCATATATTTTTCTGCATAAAGGAATACAGTCGGTACTTTACACTCAATTTACTCGAAAATGGTTGATTTTAGAGCTGTAGAGCTTTTAGAGCTGATACAAGAGCACCTTTTTTGTTCAGAATTGATAGCCGATTAAGGAAAACTTAGTTAATTCACGAAAAAGTAGGATATACAAGAGTTATGAAGACAAAACCATAAGGAAGAGTAGACCTAGGCCACCACAAGTGTCAAAGTTAAACAAACACCATATAGTTATAATGACCTTTAATAGATGTACACGTTACCCAAAAACTACTTAAATCTACGTAACGGTTTTTAAGTTATCAAAGTTATTTAAGTTAAGTTATTACGGAAAATTGTTGTTTTTTTACAAAATAACACCCTATAACTCGTTAGGTGAGCATCAGAGAAATTTTTTATAAGAATTTTATTCTTATTTTGGTCTGGCCTACCTACTGGTAAATTTTTGTACGCTCATACTGGGACACCCTGTATATGACAAAACAAAAGCCCGGTCTTTCTTTACTTTCGCGCCATATTGAAATTCTTGGATTGGATTGGACAACACTTGGGCATGTGCACAGGAATATTTGTCCGTGAAAGAGAACGAAATATATAACTCCATCTCATAAACCGGCTTCAAGAAAAGCTCGAATAGCTCAATATAGTAGTATTATATATATGGGTAAAGCGAAGAGAGCCCATGGACCGTCGAACCTTTAAATGCCCTTGTCATTAGGTGCGTTCACAAATGTTTAGCTACCAGTGTATGGGTTTTAAAAACATCGGTCGAACTCTGACGTTAATATTTAACTGTAAAGGTACTTAACCAATATCTTAGTTAAACTGCTGTAACCTTTGTATTATAAATCCATGCTCCTTTAAAAATACCATGCTCAATATTTATGTAGTGGTAATTATAAAGCCTGCAAGGTATATGCATATTTTCCCTTATAAAATATTCTTTATGGGGGTAGATAGAGCACGAATATTCTTAATGCGAAATTTAAGAGTGGCGCTCTAGGAAATAAATCTGTAAGACGTGGTATTAAAATTTAAATATACAACCTGAGGGTTTAATTTACATTAAAACGTGTCCCGGTTATTTACCTTTGGAGATTTACTACGTACTGTGTGCTTTTAATAAATAAATATAAATGCTGTAGAATGTAGTAGAAAACCTGAAGCCACAGGCGATTAAGAAAGAAAATAAATGTTAAAAATTTAAATATCAAATTTCAAGAAGGATATATTTTAAATAAAATTTGTCTTTTAAGAAATATATATTTACGGTGAAATGTACTTTGTTGTCTACTTTTTTGCTTGCAAATACGTGAACTCAGTACCTGCGAACCTGCGTTTAATAAATATAAGGAAATCATTTTTATGACATAACTGTTGAACGATTTTTCAGTTTCTTGGGCTTATCAGATATGTCTATCTCTATCTGATTTGCAGAATATTATGATAGATTATTTTTTTGGAAGAATTCCCTGTGTAGTTCTATATTTTTGAAATTATTTAAAAAATCTCGTGTCAATGGAGGTATTTAACAAAATATTACACAGAAAGAAATGCATGAATTCCTTATACAATTAAGTTCATTAATGTTGCCAAATCAACTTTAATTTGATCATGAAATTACAATTGGCTTTAAGTCGATTTAACAATGAATATAATTTTACCAAATGTTTCAAGGCTTTTGAATGAGCATTTCCGAAAACATATTTTTTTTACAGATGCCTATGATATAGTTTAATGTTTGTATCTCACAAAATTTGAAAGCCGTACCAAATTCTTCTTCATACTTTAATCTTACTTCCAATTCTTAATCTTAATTTTTCATAAACGTTCTTCCTGATGTCTTAAAGAGAACAGAAACAATACCATTTCCATTTTATTTTCCAAGTTTTAGCCATTAGCCAGACCTGTGTGACTTTTTTTAATGGAATACCTTATATATTATCAATTTTTTCTTAACCCAATTGTTGCCAAGATTTTATTCTCCAAAAATTATTACTGAAAACTTGTAGAAATTCAAATGGCGCTGAAATACCTTCTCAAAAAGTAATACCCAAGTATAGCAATTTTGACAGAAAAGCTGTCAAGTATTACCCTTATACCGCCTCAGAAGTTTAATTTAAAGTTAATATCTCTATCTTTGTTCAAAAGACTTTGGAAATATCTTTCAAAAAAATTCGTTTCGTTTCATTTAAATTTCAACACTCCGTATCTCCTCTACTAACCGAGATAGAGGATATGTTTATAGGATCTTTTTTTCTTAAATTGGTGTCCCCTGCCGTTTCACGGTTTAAAAACGGGACACCCTGTATATTATTCAAATATATATACCGGGTGTCCCGTTAAGCCTATCGACCGGCTGTATCTCAGAAAGTATATGTCCTACAGTTTCCAGAAAAAAGTTGTCTTAAGTAAAGTGGTGACGAAAATTTCAACTAAAATATTTTGAAGTTGCTAAGATGGCCAGTAGGGGGCATATTACCAATTAAAAATTGAAGAATTGCCATAACTCTAAAAAGTCAAATAGAAACACACGAATTTTTTAATGCATTCTGCATCTACTAGTCAATACCTAAAACTTTCGTAAAAAACTTTTTGTTCTAACTCTTCAAATAACAAAAATAAAAACAAAAGAATAACGTTACATATAAATCACAATAACTCCGGTTTGGATTATCCAAATTAAATAAATTTGGATTCGTTTGAAAGCTAATTTATAGTAGAATAAGAATATGATTCCAAATATTTTCGCAAGTTCTTTACCAAGCCACCAGATGGCTCTCTTTCTAAATTCTCACAACTGTTGATGTTTTCTTATAAATTTTAAATGGAATGACATATTTTTTGTTAGGGTAGTCTATTCTTTAATGGGTTTGAAGAAAAATAGCGCTAACCGGAAGTCTCTATCGTTTTTCTAACAAAAGTTATGAATTAAAATGTATTCATTAGGTTTATAAATCGAAAACATTCAGTGAGAAATTTAAATCTTGCCAACTCCTAGTTACGATGTCGGCACAGGGGCGGCGTGACAATAGGTTGCCGAGTTACCCGCCATATTGCGGTTTTTGTCATTTTTACAAGGCTTAAAGGGCGCTTTTCAAAAAGTCGCTCCAAATCGTCGAGTAGGCTAAAGCCGAGCTGTCCTTTGAAATCTATCTCTGCTCTAACTAGTAAAAAATAATAATTGAAAAACAAATAAAAGTCGTTACATAAATACCTAACTGTTTTATTTGAGATGTTCAAAATGACCGCCATTATTTTGAATACACAAATCAATTACTCGGCGTGTTGATGATACAGCAGTTTCTACTTCTGCTACAGAAAGTGACTGTATTGCATTTTGTATGCGCAAAATCATGTCTTCCCGCGTTGTTGGTCTAGTCGTGTATACTATATCTTTCACTCTTCCCCATAAATAAAAATCTAAAACTGTTAAATCTGGGGACCTGGGAGGCCAAGCAAATGGACCACCCCTTCCAATCCACCTATCCGGAAACTGATTGTCCAAATACTGCCTTACATTACGGGCATAATGTGCCGGGCAGCCGTCATGGTGAAACCACATATTCCTGCGCGTCTCTAATGAAACATTTTCTAATAGAACTGGTAAGTGGTTCATTAAAAAGTCCAAATATCTTGCCCCATTCAAATTTTCTTCAAAAATAAACGTAATAATTGTTCCCTCGATAATACCACACCAAACATTTACTGAGAATTTATGTTGATGATCAATTTCAATCATCCAGTGCGGGTTATTGTCTGCCCAGTAATGACTGTTATGCAAATTTACCTTACCCGTGCTGGTAAACGTTGCCTCATCGGTCCATAAAATTCTGGACAAGATACCTGGATTTTCTTCAAACAAATAACGCATCCTTTGACAGAATTCCAGTCTCCTGTCAAAATCTAAAGCTGTAAGTGTTTGATGTAGTTCAACATGATAGGGATGCATTTTTTGACTTTTTAAAATGAGTTGGATGACTGACCTTGATACACCCAAATCTCTTGACATGTCTCTGATACTGGAGTGAGGATATGCTGTAACATACGCAAGAACGTTAATTACGTTTTCTTCATTTCTTGCTATTCGACGTCTATTGGCTGCTGTTATTGGCAAAACATTTCCAGTTTCCCTCAAACGTCTAGCAAGGCGGACAAAAACCATTCGGGAATGATGTCTTCTTTCTGGATATACTAAAGCATATTCTCGTGAGGCAATTACTGGATTTTCAAAACTTCGAAAAAATATTGCAAGCATATCATACGCCTATGCGGCAGTGTAAGACATTATTGTGCAAAAGACAGTTGGTTTGATAATAACCCACTAAAAGCACTTAACTAATCTCCAAAACAATTCGAAAAAGATAATTCAACAATGAAATATTGACAGATTTTAATCTACTTGACAGTATCTAATACTTTTTGTTTCATAGTCTACTTGTTTTTTTATAATAATGCTGTAAGTATGTACCTAGCTCATTTATAAACCTAATGAATACATTTTAATTCATAACTTTTGTTAGAAAAATGATAGAGATTTCCGGTTAGCGCTATTCTTCTTCAAATCTATTAAAGAATAGACTACCATAACAAAAAATATGTCATTCCATTTAAAATTTACAAGAAAACATCAACCGTTTTGAGAATTTAGGAAGAGAGCCATCTGGTGGCTTGGTAAAGAATTTGTGAAAATATTTGGAATCATATTCTTATTCTACTATAAATTAGCTTTCAAATGAATCCAAATTGATTTAATTTGGATAATCCAAACCGGAGTTATTGTGATTTATATGTAACGTTATTCTTTTGTTTTTATTTTTGTTATTTGAAGAGTTAGAACAAAAAGTTTTTTACGAAAGTTTTAGGTATTGACTAGTAGATGCAGAATACATTAAAAAAATCGTATGTTCCTATTTGACTTTTTCGAGTTATGGCAATTCCTTAATTTTCAATTGGTATTACGCCCCCTACTGGCCATCTTAGCAACTTCAAAATATTTGAGTTGAAATTCTCGTGACCACTTTACTTAAGACAACTTTTTTCTGGAAATTGTAGGACATATAGTTTCTGAGATACAGCCGGTCGATAGGCTTAACGGGACACCCGGTATAACACATTATTGGAAGGAGATGCCGAAAACAACTACTCCACTCCACTTTTATTCCTTCTGTGTCTACCTTACGTAGATACCTGCTTTCTCACTTTAAATGAAACGCCCTGTATATTTTAGCATTTACTGTACCTCTACTTCGAGTAATTCATCATTCGTTGCAATATTCTCCATCATAAAACCATCTGTTTGCCATCTTCGAGCAAACACAGAACTAATAAAAGGTATTTCATCATATCGTCATATTCCTGTCGATTTAGCAATAACTCATTGCAGATGCTCCAAATTTATCAGAGCTGGCTCCGCACTTCAGCAATAGATCGGTAAATTACACAGGGCGCCATCAACATCTGTCTTAGTTTCAGTATTGCGGTTTCAGATTTCAGCAGATGTTCTCCATTTGCTCCAGCGCTGGATAACTTCTTCACCGCAAGTCGAGAGAGGCGCCTTAGGAAAACGACTCGTTTTTCGACTTTCATTATTCCCTTCCTTCCTATTACCCGGTTTCTATATTTTACCACCAGATATAATTAAACAAAATAAAATTAATACATAAATCAAAGAGTTTCCGTGTAATTGGGGTGATTTCTTGAGCCGTTGGATAAAGGGATGCCTTATCGCCTCACTGAGTTATTGTGAATCAGAAACGGAAGAAGGGAATAGGGACAGTAATTAACTTATTAAAATTTAACAGCGGCAGCTGGATTCATAAATGCTACTTAATTATGATCCCATTAAGGACCATTCGAATGAAATAACGTATGAGCATTAACTTCCCATGTGTTTGTTTCATATTTACGTATACATTATTTTCATCCATTAAGCTGGAAGAGCTTTGGAAGATAAGAGGTTAAAACTACAATGGGTTACATCTGCAATAATTTTATTAAAAGAAGCAATATTTATTTATATGGCAAACACTGGCGCAGTAATACAAAATATGTTAAAAATGTTTTTGTTAATTTGTTAATGTTCTCATTTTGTTAGTTCTAAGTTTCATATACAGGGTTATTCAGAACTTATCTCTAAAACTTTGAGGATATGTGCATCCTTAAATAAGAAATCGATATCACCAAAAAAATGTATAATAAAAGTCTTTGGACTTCCCGTAAACAATGTTTAAAGTTATACCATTATAAAGGACTACGTAGATGGACAACTGTACTTCAACGACATCTGATATACCACATTCCTAAGAATGTGGTAAAAAAGTAAACAAGTTTTTGTACCTGGAACGCCTGGTTAACACCGAGCGAATAGAGTTGGAGTGGGGATAATATCTCTATTGTCTATCAGTCATCAGTCTATCTGTGTCCTCTCTCAGTGCCAGTGTTTTATTTATCGTAGGAGTGTTAAACTGTAAAATTTTCAAAATTGCTCATGTGTACAGTAATGCTGAGTTAATGGACATGATTCTTATTTATGGTGAAGTTGGAATGGACGAGATGGTGGAAAGGGACGATCATAACGTATTTTAGCAGCTGAAGAACAAGTATTGAATCTGGTCCGTGACAATACGCGAATAAGTACAAGTCAGATCGCTAGGCAGGTGCCTGGGGTATCCCAGTCAACGGTGTGGCGCTTACTACACGAAGCTCAGTTTTATCCGTATCATGTCCAGCTTGTTCAAGCACTGTTAGGTACCAGCGGATTATCAATTACGAGATGAGTTACGTTTTGTGAGTGGTTGTTGCAGCAAAATGCTGAAAATCCCCAATTTAGGTACTTAATAATTTGCGTTTACAAGAGCAGCCACCAGGAGGAACATTCGCTTTAGTGTGGCAAAATTGGATAAGGCACGCCTTATCCAAAAGTGTGTAGAAGTCGAGGGACAAAATTTCGAACAGCTTTTGTAACAAGGTATGTGCAAATTTTTTATAAATTTCATGTTTCTAATACCTAGTAATCAAGTAGCGCAATTCTTCAAAATTAGTGTAACAAAATTTTAGTTTATTTTCAAGTAAAAACGCTGCAAATCTTTTTTGCGCCGGGTGTCGGTATACTCTCAGAACTTCCGAAGTTTTTTTCGTGCTAGCCAGTTTACATTTTCAGTCCCAAGGTCACTCCATTACAGTGGACCAGTATCCAGCGGCGTGCAATTAAAAATTTTTAAATAGTTTTCAGAACCCACCAAAACAATTTTTTTTGCACTACCACATTTGTACATGTATGTTGAACATCCCCAAATTTTATTATGGATAAGTTCTGAATAACACTGTATTGTTAATATTAATCACAGTTTTGTAATAAACTTTTTAAGTAGTCATATATTTTACCTGCCTAGATTAATAGTAGGCAATGTCATAAACTATTAGGTGGGTTAAACATACGACAGATAGTGCCTATAAGTCTACTCTTTTGACCTAGATATCTTGTAAGAAAAGGAAAATACTAAAAATTTTGAAATACCTACTTGTATGGAAATTGCAGAACAACACACTATATAACAACATTTGCAGGTAATTTAAATTTACATTTTAAATTTTGCTTGTGTGAAAGTTAACACCATTACCCTTGTAAACAAGTAATTCTCTAATCTATATTCCTCATCTTGTAAACACTTTTGTTATGACGGCTTGTCCTGCTACATTATCACCTTGTAGTGAATTTAGAGCAGTGCATAATTTTGCATCGAGATAGAGGATAAAGCGATTTTCAAAAGCAATTACCATCACTCCGCATTAGGCGCGTATCGAGCTGTAAGCTGCTTTGAGTTAGAGATGTTGGTGTCCCTTGTTATGGATTTCGTGGCTCAGTCAACCTCTCCCAGTAATGCTATGTATATAGGTATATCTATAAAAGACCTGCATGGTTTTTTGGGAATGCAGCAAAAGGGCTCAAAAAATGAAGAATACTCTGTGTTGTTGCCAAGCTTTCGGAAATGTCTATTTCCTTTTTCAGGACATTTACAATATAGTGAAGGTAATGTTTAAAAATAAAAGCTTATTTAGTACTTGCAAATTTGAGATTAGTAGAGAAACTTATAGAAAACATCACTGTTGAATTAAGTTATAAAAACACAAACCATATTAAAATGTTACTACAACTGTATAAGACAGAGTCACAATTATTTGACTTTTAAAAATAAGTACATAATGTTACCATAGCTTATCAAAGACTATGCCCAAACATTTGAGAAATTCAAAAAAACCAGATTATTTTATAAACCAAAAAACCACAATATAACCTTTTTTAGAGTACTAAAAACAATTTTAAACTCCAGCTCCAGTTTCCAGTCCAGCAGTTTTAGTTCCAAACTTAGAACAAAAAATTAGGGAATTTTTAAATACCAACTTAAATACCAACCTAAAAAAAACGGTATTTAGGTTGGTATTTATGTTGGTATTCAAAAATTCCCTAATTTTTAAAATAAAGAGAATCCAAGAATCTGGATAAAAGACCCTCTACCTAGAATATTGTCAAGAAAATTATCTTTCCTATGAGCCAATTGAAAGGGACAACTGTTTCAATTGGCTCATTTCAATTGACTTAATTGACAGTTCGGATGCTACAAATCCTCCAATTTGGAAGATTAAATAATTCAAAATTGTGACCATAAAAAAGTTCTCATTCGCTTTGACACGAACGTATTAAAAAAACCACAAAAATTAAAATAGCACATATATAATGCTGAGAAAATTTTACGAAATTATGAGAGAGTATGTACCAGATGAACCTTAAATGACTGCGAGGACATGACTCGGGGTCTTAATACGTGTTTCGATAACCACGTTACGTATCATTACAAAGCTATTAATATGAAAGAGATTTAGCTTTCTTTTATATCTAACTATATTTAAATTTTGTTTGATTTCATAATCATGAAACTTGATTTGATTTTCTGGTTGGTCAAATAAGCTAATGGGTCCATAAAATCAAATATAATTAAATACAAATATGCCTTCATTCGTTACTAAAACTCATTTCAGGAGTACGCTCCTTAAATTTATCCTGCAAGTCATGTAATACCTTCTAGAATTTACAGCCATAGTTTACCATTAACCTTAGTTGGTTCAGATACAGATGCAATCCAAGTTGCATCATATATTATTGTCAATTTACTGCATTCTCAGTTGTTTCAAGCGTTTTAATCATAATATGAACCATTATTTAGCGAATGGTGATCTGTAATGCTATTTATCTTATTTTACTCTCAATATGCCCTTCCCTTATGTTGTATATTACAGATTCAATATTTTCAATATAGGTTTTGTAACGAGCTGAATTTTAAAAATATAAATATACGAAATTTAAGAGATATTTCTTGATATAAGCTTCAATTCTTATTATCTATATTTTTATTATATACTTGTTTCTATATTGTAGTAATACAGTGTGTGGTTATACTATATTTTATACATACTATCTGCAATCCTTTTTGCCTTAATTATTGGTCAACAAAGAGTAGTTAATTATTTGTCAACTTCTCGTTTTTAGCCAATAACTCTGTCAATATTGTTTTATCTGAGGTTCGTGCAATAGCTCGGTTGTATAGTGAATGTATGACTTAATTTCGTTTTAAATATGGCTGCAGTAAGAAAAAAAAATTTATAGGTAACCGGAATCCTAGAACAAATATCAGTATTTTTTTATGTTGGGCATTCTTCTACATCCTTGCGACAGCCAAAAGTTCATCACCATGTATATAAACATATTTTTTTCAATAGACTTGTAGTTTCTGAGATAAAGTGTAGGCCTATACGTGGGCCTATACAACAGGCCACCTTGTTCACACTATAAATCAACAACAATTTATGTCCTGCTTGCCCATCTACATTAGTGTAATATACAGGGTTATTTAGAACTTATCCATAATAAAATTTGGGGATGTTCAACATACATGTACAAATGTGGTAGTGCAAAAACAAATTTTTTTGGCGCGTTCTGAAAACTATTTAAAAATTTTTAATTGCACGCCGCTGGATACTGGTCCACTGTAATGGAATGACCTTGCGACTGACAATGCAAACTGGCGATGTCACATATAGCACGAAAAAAACTTCGGAAGTTCTGAGAGTATACCGACACCCGGCGCAAAAAAGATTTGCAGCGTTTTTACTTTAAAATAAACTGAAAGATAGATAGATGTGACGAAAGTTACGTGTCTTTAAAATGAATAAAATTTTGATACACTAATTTTGAAGAATTGCGCTACTTGATTACTAGGTATTAGAAACATGAAACTTATAAAAAATTTGCACATACCTTGTTACAAAAGCTGTTCGAAAAACGGTGTTGGAAGTGATTTTGTTGAATTGCGTGGGGATTTTCGAGTGCCCAAACGTGTGTATTGTGAATGTTCTGTATTCCATTTCTAGTAAACAAAGCTTCATCTGTAACTAGTACATCAGTAGTAATTGGGGATTTTCAGCATTTTGCTGCAACAACCACTCACAAAGCCTGACTCCTAATTGATAATCCGCTGGTAACAGTGCTTGAACACGCTGGATATGATACGGATAAAACTGAGCTTCGTGTAGTAAGCGCCACACCGTTGATTGGGATACCCCAGGCACCTGCCTAGCGATCTGACTTGTACTTTAACCATTTTGAACATTTTAAAGATTAACTCTCCTATGCCACAGCTTAATAAACAAATATTAAGCTATGCCTATACGATAAATAAAACACCGGCACTGAGAGAGCGACACAGATAGACAATAGAGATATTATCCCCACTCCAACTCTATTCGCTCGGTCTTGACAAGGCGTTCCAGGTACAAAAACTTGTTTACTTTTTTTTGTAGGAATGTGATATATCAGATGTCGTTGAAGTACAGTTGCCCTTTTACGTAGTCCTTTATAATGGTTTAACTTTTAACATTGTTTACAGGAAATCCAAAGACTTTTATTATAAGTTTTTTTGGTATTTCTTATTTAAGGATGCACATATCCTCAAAGTTTTAGAGATAAGTTCTGAATAACGCTGTATTTCAATACATTTTGTTTTTCTACCTACGTTCTGTAAATAAAAATTCAGAAATGTTCATAACCAGCTGTTTATTGTTATATAGTGTGGACAAGAATTTTTTTATTTATTTCGTTTATTTAACGTCGGGCTATATCCGCGACTAAAACCAATCACCGGCTCCAGGAGACGAACAACCCCCAGCCTGGAAATTTTGCCGAACCCCCACTTGTTATAGCAGGATAGGGATCTTTTACTTGACTATCATTTCATCTTATCCAATGGATGGTACGTCTTCTACGCAAACCTCGCCTAAGTTTGCATAGCTTCTGTAAATTCACCGACGTACAGGCCACTAGAAGATGCGGGCAGCCACCGCCGGTCTTCCCTGCATGGTCGCCCATCCAAGTACTAACCGCGGCCTAAATATGAACGCCAAGTTACTACCGCGGCTTGCCCTCCTAACAAGAATGATATAGTTAAAATAATATTAGACCCTTCCATAATTGTAATTGAATACAGGAATATATAAAATTTAAAGTTTTGATTGTCACGTAACCGGAAATGTGAAGTTGAAATAAAGTCCTTTTTATATCAGAAATGGATAATGGTTTCGACTACCTATTTAATATCGCCATATTCAAAATTGTAGTTCAAACAGTCTTCGGCTAAAACTTCGTGGCCACTTTGTATAAACGGAACAGTTAGAAGTTATAATAAAGACAAAACTTTTAGAAAAAGAACTAAAGATTATCAACCACATCTATTCACGGTTCTTTAAATATTCTCCTTTTGAATGCATCTACAGAATACATTTTCACTGCGTTTTACCTAAAGTGTGTGAGGGGATAGTAGTTTACGTTTTCCCGACAATCCATTTGCCGATACGTTGAAAGTGTATGTATTTGTCAATTTTATTTGTAAGGAAAGTGGGTAACGGAAATGAAAGAATCGGGGATGTCGATTTTATTCCGCTTTTACTACCATGCCATCGAGTTCAAAAGCAACGAATTACGGGACCTTTTGCGTACAGAATCCTCGCTGAATTCGCTGTCGTACAAATCTAATATAGTGCAGTGTTTTGTGTTCCCATACAATATGAGCAGATAATAAAGCTGTCACATGATTTAGTTAGGGAATTGTGATTTATTACCTTTTCTTTATCGTCGCTGAATGAATTGAAAACATTTAAAGCCTTGCAATTTAAAGCTAAAGATGTTTCCCTTTGAAAGACATTTTTTATATTCAATAATAACACACGAGTTACTGTAATTTTATAGAAATATTGATATTACGTTTTCCAGAGAGTCACAACGTAGTAAAACGTGTTCTGTACCCGATGGGTTTTTAACAAAACATCGTGAACGAGAAATTTCTCGAAAATAATTTTTGATGCCAAACTGTTGCTTACAATAAACTATGGAATTGTACCATAACTTATGTCCCCTTGTATTCATAACAAAGGGGTAATATTAATATTTAAATTATCATATCCACCAGTTACTTTGTAAATTTTTTCAAAATGTCGTATTTACATCGTAATCTCCAATTTGTTTATATCTTGCTTTATGAATTAATCCAAAAAGTTAGCTAAGAGATAAATTGTTAATGGAATTATCGAATATGGTTCAATAAATTGAATTCAATTGTTTAATTGTCATATATGTCTTGTATTTTTTAACAATTCTTAGATGTTAAATCTCCTGCCACACATGTGGCTGAAGACGCCGGTAGCAGAAATACGTATCGTACATTAGGCACATTTAATTTATACATTATGTATTATCACTGATGAAATTTAGTTAATAAATCAAATACTATTTTATTACACATTATACAGTGGTTTTTTGGGGCAAATTTTAGAAGTTTGCCTTGTTACTACACTTTGAATATTTAATTTGTATGCTTCTGGTTTTTTGCTTTTTGTTATTTTGCAGGTGGTGTAATCCCAAAAGAAACAAACTATGAATCATGAAAATGCACCACAAATAAGTTACAGACATTATTGTCAATGTGTGTTCTTGTTAATCAACAATAAAATACACTGAAACAATATTAAATCTTTGTCAACCACATCAGTATGTACTATAATTTTCGCCTGTAACCACCTAGGGTCATTATTTGTCCAAATTGCATTCTAAAGCACTTTCCCATTTATCTACAAAGTACCGTCGCCTTCTTTTTTTAATTTTTTCTGTCAAGCGGACCCTGGAGTCATCAAGTACGTGATCGTTGTATCGTATGAAGTTAATAACAACATCCATTACTTTGACGGGCGGAAATTATGATTCTTTATCGACTCCACGTACTACGCGTTCACAAGCATGTCCGTGTAAGAATTCGATGAAAGTGTTTTATTACACGAAAATTTCAGGAAAGGCATTTACATGGAGTTGTCGCGAGACCAGGAAGTACTGAATTGAAAATGGGAATTGACTTGCTTTATTAGATATCATTATAAGAAGGGCGTGAATGCCGAAAGCTTGTTTCTCTCAAAATGCTTGAAAATCTAGGGCGACTTTATAGGTCTACTTTATTTCTCAGAGATATCAGATGTCAAGGTTTCCATTGCTGCAATAAAATATGAAAAGGTACAGGATAAAATGGTATTCAAATGCTCCAATTTTACAATTTCATATACACACCCCACAAAAATTATCGCAACACTAAAAATTTGCTATTATTTTGATATTCGTTTTCTCTGGAACTAATTGTCCGATTTAATTGATTTTTTTTTGTATTGTAGGTTGATTCGTTAGCAATGTGACAGGTTCAGTTACATTCTCGAAAAAAATAATTTTGAATACATACAGGGTGAAACAAATGTAACATGATTTGTCACAGAAATTTAGAACACCCTGTGGAATTAATCAGTTATGGCAACATAGTAAAACTTAATAGGAGTTAAAGCGACTTCTTTTCTTAATATAATCGTCTTGGTTTCACATCGATATCTCAATAATTAAAGGAGATATTTCAAAATAAAGGGTTCAGTGTCATTTCAGTAAAAAAAATCAAATAAACCTTAACAAACATTTACAGATTTTACGAAAACTTAGCAGGCTCTGAAAACAAAATTTGAAATGTCATTCCTACAATCATTATTTCTACAGAAATACGATTGTTACAGTTTTGTTAAAACTCTTTTAAGTTGCGTGCTAAATTTAAAAAAAATGAATGCTGAACTTCGTTTAAACACATTTGTCAAATAAAGAGTCAGTAAGAGCAATTGCACTCATTGAAGACGGACGAAGTCAAAGATATGTGGCAAATGTAATAGGTGTTCAACCAAGTACCATTTCCACATTAATCAGGCGTTATAGAGAAACAGGACAACATTCCAGAAGGCAAGGGCAAGGGCGTAAAAAGGTAACTACAACTGCAGATGATAGATTTCTAATACTTTCGGCATTAAGAACTCGACATTGTACTGCTCGTATGCTTCAACGAGAAATTTTGGGAGCCAGACATGCAAACATTTCTTTACAAACTGTTAGAAACCGTCTTAGAGAAGTTAATTTACGTCCTATGGTTCCAGCCAAGGGACCACGTCTGACCAGGGAACATCGAGTTGCCCGTCTCCAATTTGCTAGGGAACACAGTAACTGGGGCCTAGAAGAATGGTCTAGTATACTGTTTACTGACGAATCAAGATTTTGTTTATATTCGTCAAATAGACGTATGCCAGTATACAGAAGGCCAGGTGAACGGCATATGCAGTGCAATTTTCGACAGATCGAAAATTTTGGAGGTGGATCGGTAATGGTGTGGGGAGGAATTTCTGTTAATGGGCGTACGGCACTGGTGCCTGTCAACAATGGCAGCATGACTGCCCAACGTTACATAACGGATATTTTAGTTCCTCATGTGATTCCATATGGACGCTTGTTGGGTAATAATTTTACCTTAATGCAAGATAACGCACGTCCTCACGTTGCACGTATAGTAAGAGAATATCTTGAAAACAGTCATGTTGCTACAATGGACTGGCCTGCTCGCAGTCCAGACCTAAATCCAATTGAGCATGTATGGAACTACATGTCATGGAAAATCAAGGAGGGTCAAATCCCCTGCCGAACATTAAATGAGCTCCAGAACAAGCTTCAAGAGATTTGGAATGATATAGGGGAAGATTACATACACAGTCTGTTTGAAAGTCTACCACAGCGTATTCAAGCGGTAATTGAGGCTAGGGGAGGAAATACCCGATACTGAAAATTGTTATTTTAATTTTATGACGTGTTTTATTGCTGTAAGGGTATACTGTTTTATTAAATTTGTTTAGTGAGTTTAGTGTACTTGTAATCGATTTTTTTTACTAAAATGACACTGAACCTTTTATTTTGAAATATCTCCTTTAATTATTGAGATATCGATGTGAAACCAAGACGATTATGTTAAGAAAAGAAGTCGCTTTAACTCATATTAAGTTTTACTATGTTGCCATAACTGATTAACTCCACAGGGTGTTCTAAACTTCTGTGACAAATCATGTTACACTTGTTTCACCCTGTATGTATTCAAAATTATTGTTTTCGAGAATGTAACTAAACCAGTCACATTGCTAACGAATCAACCTACAATACAAAAAAAAATCAATTAAATCGGACAATTAGTTCCAGAGAAAACGAATATCAAAATAATAGCAAATTTTTAGTGTTGCGGTAATTTTTGTGGGGTGTGTATTTTAGACATAACTGCTGACATGGTTTTCCACAAAACACTAAAACACTATACTACACTCGACGCGCGTTTCGCAAACCAAGTTGGCATTATCTTGAGATGATTAAAACTTGTGATGTCTTAATAATCTCCCGGTGATGCCAACTTGGTTGATAAAACGCGCGTCGAGTGTCAAGATTAAATCTTTGTTTAAGATTCAATCTGTTTTAGTTTAATGAAGAGCTGTTACTCCTTCAACGCGTTCAAATGTATGTGCAGTTGTTGAAGCCTAGTAAAATAGATCAAGTAGGAAAAAATAATAGGTGGTTTAATTTTGGGAAAGAATATTAAACTTGAATCTATTCAAGCACAGACGATAGTATCTACACTGTAGATTTTCTTTCTTTCAAGAAAATATTTTTATCTGTGTAAGAGGATATTTCATATTTACGATTGCGTTTATTTTTTGTTTTTTATTGCTTATTCAAGTTTACAAAATGACACATCACCATTGGACAAGAATTGCAGCTTTACGTGAAAAATTCCACATTTCTAACAGCTACAGCTTTATTCTCATTCACTATTGATCACAGCGAGGCTAATTTTGTTTATATCACTTTGGAACATCATAAAATGCGATATATGTGTTGGTTTCCATGAAACCGTAGAGAGAAAATTAACACTGACGCAAACTGTCGGCTTGTGTAGGAACGTGAAGGAGAAATGATTACCTATTCGTACGTAATCGCTTGCTCTGTTCCTTTTTTATGATCGATCTCCTTTAGTTTTTGTTTCTGTTTCTCCGATTCGAGAATTTTTTATATTGACAACACTAATATTTTAGAGGACAATAAAATAAATGTCCTTACACGGGATGTGCAAAAATATTTCATAAGGATATTGTTACGTGAATTATAAATATTGTATTGGAAGAAGCACCCCGGTTTGGGGAACCGATATTTGATTATAATAAGACGAGTTGATATACTATCGAGACATATATTATGATTTTTATATAAATGTGTAGAAATGTTTTGATTATTTTTTACTTATTGATTTTTTTAATTTAGTTACGGTTTCCAAGGAACTGAACCTCCTATGATAAAAATATATATAAATCCAGTATCTACGATGATACCATGAATGATTACATTGTTATACATTGTTAAGTACTGGACAGATATTGGACATACGTCGAGAAAGTTTCTCACATGTAATTCAAGCAATATCTGTCAATACAACAAGAAAATAAGTATTGAATTATTATTTTATAAATTTTTAGTTATACCAAACAAAGATTAATCAATCATACGTTCATCGCCTGAGTAATATATATTTCTATAAGTTGAAAAGTTCATTTTATGTAACTGGCGCATCCGCCATATTAGAGAAAATTAATAAGAACGTCAAGAACGGCATAGGGAAAAATATTCGTGCTAAATAGAAATATCTAGGAATATCTAGAATATAAGGGTACGATGTTACACTTTGAATATTTAATCTGTTTTTCTGTTTTTTATTATTTTACAGGTGGTGTAATCCCAAAAAGAACTACAATGAATCATGAAAATGCAACACAAATAAGTTACAGAGATTATCTAGAAGGATATATATTTAGAATGTGAGTATAGAAAATATCTTTTCATCGTTATAACTGTAGAAATCATTGCCTTTAATTTTATCTTTGTAAAAGTCCTTTTATAGATATTCTTGATAATATTATTTAGTATATTGTTTCAGAGATACCTACAAAATCTTGCACTTACGATACATGCAATAACATGCATACTAAAGTTTTTCTTAATACCTTAAGAAATTTTTGAGCTTCAGAAGAAATACTCACAAAAAATTTGTACACAGAGAAAAACGATTTTATTAATTCAATGATTTGAATTTTTTGTACTGTATTTTTTTTAATTAATAAAGAAATTTGTTGTTTAAACTATTCCCATATTGCTTAGACAAAAGTAGTTTTATTATATAAATAATGTTTATTTCGTAATTTTGTATTTATTACTAATTTTTTTATTTAAAATTGGTATATCGTCCCGAACTGATCATTTTTAGATATCAATTGGTTTTAATTGTACTGGCAGATTTAACTAGAGTCAGGTGTAAAAAGTTTACCTTATTTTCATTTTCTATTTCTAATGTGTATTTTATTTTCCCGTATTGAGAACGGGGATTCATTGAACTTCTGTAATTCGTATTGTACATCATTTTTATTAACACATAGTAGACAATCGTCTACGTATCGTTTATAAAATGAAATTTTATTTGATAGTGTTGGGATTAGTTGGTTTTCTGGATACTCCAGAATTAAATTTGCACACACAGCCGATAGTGGTTCGCCCATGTCCTTCTCATTGTTTATAAAACCAAAAAACTCAGAAGAAACGTAGGACATTTGTCCAAGTATCTGGCTGAAAATCCTCTTTATTCGTTTTTTATTGAAGAAGTAAATTTTAATTTACTACCTCGCACAGTTTCCGAGATAACCCCAAATCCCATCTAATTTGGTCCACCATGTACATCATTTTAAAATTTTCATAAAACAAACTACATTATTAAGTCCAGGCCAAAGTTAGAAAACGTTGGTGATGAATTATTGGTAGTTAATAACTTTTTACATCACTAACAGTCAATAGGAACATTCAATTATTCATGCAATTAGTTCCGAGTTAACTCTCAGTTCTACATATTTTTATTACTGGACTATAACTTAGCTATTTCAAATGCAAATTGCAGCTACTGGCCAGTGGGAACATAGTTAATCATTTCGAAATAATTACTCCGCGCAAAACTAAAGCAAAGTATCGATTTACAATTTTAGTTTGTCCGTAACGTTTTCCATGATTAATGCTTCCCGCATGTGTTTACGATTGTTATAATAGTAAAAGTTGGTTATATTATTGGATATTTAGTTACTACTAGTAGTACGTAAATAACTCCTTTCACAGTAGGTATGCAAAACGTAACACGTACATACATTGTCTATAAAAACTTGTAGTTAACATGAAATTAATTACAATTTAATGTAATGAAAGTTGACACTCAAATACAACTATCTATAAACATACATAGGTTGCCATATTATCAGCCTGAATTGTTGAAATATTTAGTGAATGTTTCAGTAAATGCTGGAAATCAGTAAATGTTAACGTAAATGTAACGTAACGTAATGTTTCGTAGGGTTGGTTTGCGACTAGAAAAGTACCTGTGTTATTATATGAAGCCAGTATCAGTGAATTATAAAAAAATAATGAAATGTAGTGTTGTATCCAACAATAGGTATTCGAACCCACGACCTCTGGGTTGAGCGATCGAGACACCCTGAACCCTGAGCCACCAGCTCGCCTCGCCCTGTTTATAATGCATAGGTAGTTTAAATATAGCACATAGACTTATATTAATATAAAATATTCCTGGTTATTAAAATTACTTAAATATTATTCATCCCATTGCACTAATTTAAAAACTAATAGATTCTTCGATATTTATTTACGTTCGATCTTAAACATAAGGTACACTAATCGCTGTTGATTTGAATTTCCTTATGTCGATGGCCAAGGAAGAAGGATACAATGATTAGACCATGTATATATATATATATATTAAGTAGTTAACCAGAAACAAAAGAATAAATAACAAAATAAGGCTGTTCACCATATTAACAACAATATAAATGAGGTTGTTTAGTTTATTAAAATAATGAGAAATAAGTATTACCTAAATAAGTTTTTCAGTTCAAGAAGTTCAAGAGTATACGGCTGCCACTTTTTTCTGTGCTAAGGTAAGAAATTTTGATAAAGAAGCATAAGCATTGAATAAGAGGACCAGAATAGAATTTTTTTGTTGGCGAATCGTTAAAATGGACCCACCCACATCTTTACCTTAAAAAAAATAAAAGTTTCGTAATTTGTTATTTTCTAACTATAGCATCTTGTTTTGTATATGAATTAATGTTTGTTTAATGTCAAGTATTGATTTCTTAAGCTAATTTATTAGAATAAGGATTTTTATACAACTTAGCATAATTTAAATGAAGGAAGTTAATATTTAAAATAATTTGTTTTTCAATTGTCAATGCAATTTTATTTAATAAATTTTCCTTAGCAACAATATATTGCATTTTACGTTTTTGCATTACATTAAATATTAATATATACAGTGTGATTGATTCAAACCGTTTGTTGAAATTGTATATGTATATTTTCGAAGTTCAGTTCATAATTTTTTTCTGGGAATTTATAACCTCGTTTATAACATAGTTAATAAATTAATTCTTCTTCTTCTTTACAGCTAGCTATAAAGGTAAAGGTAAATTATGACGGTTTATAATTAGATTTAGGAAAACGACCACTCGATGAAAATCTGCAAAACATATGAGCATTCTATTTAAAAAAATTAAGTTTTGACGGTGACGAAATTATATTTTAAATACCCTTTACATCAATTTGCAAAACTAGGGGGGGTGGGATGGGTTGAATGGTATAGAGAAAAATCTGCGAAGTGACCCACATGTATTCTTTATACTCCTGCTAGGCTGACCTTTGGCCTCAGTGTTCGTTACACTGAAAGAAAAGATGTGGATTATAGTTAATAATTGTTTATTTGGATGTCATTTATTTAAAATAAATAATACATATTTTAGGTTAAACAATATTTTTTACTAAAAATATTCTTCTAAATATATTTTACTTATTAAAAACAAATACTTTGTTTGGTGTAAAAATGTTAATAGTTAATGAGAAATGTTTCATCTTCATAAATTCTTTGTTTGGTCGTATTCCCAAAAAATATATTTACTATTAATTTGGATTTTATTAATATTGAATAATCCAGACTAAAAATGAATATGTGTTTGTTTCTTATTTACTCTATATTATTTATTATGAAGTAATCCATTCTTTTATTAAAAATCCTGAAGTAGTTTTTTAATTAATAGATACTTTATTGCGGCATTCTACAATGGTGCAGTTGGCAGTGTGGGCTAGGTTGGCACTGTTGACAGTGAGCAGTAGACGTGTTTTTTTATTTACCTTAGATTGGGTGACTTTATTTCATTTCATTATTATTTTCATTTCATTTACCTATATATTATTTGGACGCGGCGCGAGTTCTTCGTTTTCGTTAATGTGTGTGTACTTACTACTTGACTACTTGATACTTGAGATGAGACGAGAGACGCTGCACTATGCTGTACGGTATACCTATATGATCCATATGTGTATGGTGCACAAGGTGTGGGGACGTTAAAACTTACGTTCGAAAACATAACTTTGGAAAACCACCGATTGTGTGATTTATTAAAAGTCTTTAGAATTATTACCTGTTCAGTGCGGTGATTGTTGTGATATAAAAAATAGATCTGGACTATAACCATACTAAATAAACGTAAAATAACTACTGGGGTGTGATAAATAAGACACTATTCATTTTAAATAATCTTTGTTTTTTAAAATTAAAACAAATATTTATTATAAACATTGTTCTCTATATTCTAATAAAGTCTAAATTTTAATTAGTATGCTTTATTTATAATAAATAAGTAATGCTCCATTTACTAATAATAATATTTATTAAAACGGATCGTTATTAATAGAAAATAAAAGATATATTGATTATCAATAATCCCTTACTTGACGGTAATAATATATTTGAAAAGATTTAATAAATTGTTTTTTTCTCATAAACAAAAATTTATTACGCCATTATCCAATAAAGCCTTTGGTAGGTGTCAATCAATATCATTAATTATGAATAAACTATTCTTTCAGTGTAGACATACATTTTTATAAAATGTAAATAGGATACCTCCTAATTCCATCGTCATTCAGAATATTGATAGGGCGCACCACGCTTCGCTATCTTGATTTTCTATTTACTCTATATCTTTAGCATATCGGTGAAATACAAATTCAATTTCAATATCCAATTCTAAGCGTTTGACTGGCCGTCCATGTGTGGCCCTTATTTCAAATTTATTTGTTTCTCTCTATTCGGTTTTATACTTACGTAGGATCTGTTTATCGCATTGACTTTGTCTTTCTACGCCCCTGTAAGAATTCGATCTTAGCGTTAGATGATACACTGAAAGAATAGTTTATTCATAATTAATGATACTGATTGACACCTAACAAAGGCCTTATTGGATAATGGCGTAATAAATTTTTGTTTATGAGAAAAAAACAATTTATTAAATCTTTTCAAATATACCACATTACCGCCAAGTAAGGGATTATTAATAATCAATATATCTTTTATTTTCTATTAATAACGATCCGTTTTAATAAATATTACTATGAGTACATGTAGCATTACTTATTTATTATAAATAAAGCATACTAATTAAAATTTCGACTTTATTAGAATATAGAGGACAATGTTTATAATAAATATTTGTTTTAATTTTAAAAAACAAAGATTATTTCTAATGAATAATGTCTTATTTATCACACCCCCAGTAATTATTTTACGTTTATTTAGTATGGTTATAGTCCAGATCTATTTTTTATGTCACAGTAATCACCACTGAATAGGTAATAAATCTAAAGATTTTTAATAATTCGCACAACCGGTAGTTTTCCAAAGTTACGTTTTCGTAGGTAAGTTTTAACGTCCCTACCTTGTGCACCATACAAATATGAGCCATATAGATATACCGTACAGCACAGTCCAGCGTCTCTCGTCTCATCTCAAGTATCAAGTAGTCAAGTAATAAGTACACACACATTAACGAAAACGAATCACTCGCGTCGTGTCCAAATAATAGGCAAATTAAATGAAAATAATAATGAAATAAAGTCACCCAATCACCCAGTAAATAAAGAAACACATCTGCTGCTCATTGTCAACAGTGCCAACCTAACCCACACTGTCAACTGCACAATTTTATAATGCCGCAATAAAGTATCTATTAATTATAAAACTACTTCAGGATTTTTAACAAAAGAATGGATTACTTCATAATAAATAATATAGAGTAAATAAGAAACAAACATATATTAATTCTACTAAACTGGACTAAAGTCTGGATTATTCAATATTAATAAAATCCAAATTAACAGTAAATATATTTTTTGGGAATACCACCAAACAAATAATTTATTAAGAATTTCTCATTAACTATTAACATTTTTACACCAAACAAAGTATTTGTTTTTAATAAGTAAAATATATTTAGAAGAATATTTATACTAAAAAATATTGTTTAACAAAAATATGTATTATTTATTTTAAATAAAAGACATCCAAATAAACAATTATTAACTATCATCCACATCTTTTCTTTCAGTGTATACCTAGGTATATCATCAACGACTATTTCAGAAATATATAAAACTAGCCCAGAGAATTTGAGAAATAATTGCCAATATTTAATATAATATATGAAAAATATTATATTTTTCATATAATATACCAAATATATACGTTTAATAAACCATTCTGTGTTGCTTGGGACATTTAAATTTGGGAAACACAGACAAATGTACTCTAATAAAACAAAAATAATTTTTTTTTTATATTTCAGTGTCATCCATCTCCAAAAAAACTCACGAGCCGTCACTGTGATGCTGAACTATAATTGATTGAGATCTGAAATTGTACATTCAGCATTATGGTCTGAATGAAAAGTGCATGTGCCTGATCAATTACAATGATCACCTGATAGCGTCACACTACAGCATTCCAGATTGTCGGAAGCGTGTTCGGAAATGCAAATGGAAAATTGGTTAAATCCCTATGGAGATTTAAACTGCAATATATAATTTTTGTCAGTACATTGCTACATTTTCATTAAACCTTGCCTGAAAAATACAATATCTGCCTTAGCAAACAAACATTTTGGAGAGTTTTCACAAATGAAATTTAGACAAATTACCGGTTTTATGTAAATCAATTTATATTCACCTTAAGTTGTATCAACGGATGCAGAATCAGAATCGTAATATATAAGAATATATAGCTCCGTGGTTGAGCGGTTAAAAACGCGAAGTTTTAATAGTTGGCTGCATTTAAGGACAGCTGAAATTTCACCTCCGAACCGGAGCAATTTTTCTAATTGCTCCTAAATTGATTCAGCGCATAAAACTGTTAGCGTTCTTAATACGCGAATAGTACTGCAACCTCATTGTATACATGGCTGACAACCTAATATTCACTTCAATTAATAAGGTTTTCCAGATTTCTCTTAATCGTGAACTAAATGTTAGTTAAAGCTATAACGCACTAAGTTGTCTCTAGGCGCATTTACGACCTCGAAATAATAATATGCCGCTCCCTCTCCCACACAAATCTATAACTTTCTGGCTTATCATTGCGATGTAAATGAGAGACAGTTATATTTTTATTAATATATAGGGTATTCCATTTATAAATCGGTTGAGAATATTTCCGGTAAAATTCTGCCGAATTTTAATTTTATGTATCGCGAAATGTCCAAATTACAGCGGTGAGCCATTATTAGGTGGATCCAGTACACAACAACTTTTAACAGCACTTGCATGAACATAACTTATAATAAGTTCCGAACTATTAAGTACCTACCAACCTGTTTCTATGTTTATTGAGAGAACGATCGATCGCAAATAGCACTTATTGGCATCAGTTTAAGTTCTGCTAGATTACTCAATCAACAACTGGTAATATCTTTGAAGTGTTTTGCTCCCTTTCTATTTAAATCAGGAGATTGCGGTCCTACTTTAATCTAACTGCAATGTATCCCTCTTGTTTATGTAGCGATATTGCAACCACAGGATCCAGTTAGTCGATGTTATGAGTAATTTCCTACGCTACTAAACCAAAATTAAGTTTCGTACCCACTGTTTTAAATTTGTTTACATAAGTTTACTATTACTTACTTTATGAACCAGACTATGATCTTATTTCCTAGAAAATTGTTACATATTAGGATTAATAATAATAATATATCTACCCGCCATTACAATCACAATTATTAGCCTAAAAGTGAGAGACTGGCTTGTGTGGCAGAGAGAGACAGATAACTTAGGTTGGTAAACCCTAAAAACCAAATGCGTGCCAGTCAGCATGGAAGAAGACATTTCAGGTGTTAATATGAGAGGGAGAAATATGGGTGTTTTTCTTTTTAACTGATGAAGTTTTCAGTTTTCCCTCTTTCATGCGGGAAGTCATTTTTGGGAGCTAATATGGTTTCGGCGGAATAACAATATGCCGCCCCTTTTCTTACACAAGCCTGACTTCCGGCTTAATCATGTGAGTAGAATGAAGGGAATATTATTGACATATTCTTAGTGTTGTTTCAACATCCCGACTTATGACTCAGAATATAATTCTGACATGTACATTTTTTATGTAGAAGTCGATACCTATTTAAAGAGGAAATTGTTGGTAAGACAAGCAGTTCCTTTTTACTAACAATAAAATCAGCATATAGATATTACACTTATGAAGAAAACGACTAGACGTTCTGTTAGGGATTAACACTATGCCTATTAACCCTACGAATATTGTCTATCTGCCTATTTTTCATAGTTTAGTCAATCACATGATCTTTTAGGTTTTTTCCCTAAACCGATCGTCAAACTATCTTTCCATATAAAACTACAAATCATTATTTAATTATTCTAATTTCCAAAGAATAAAACCCGTTTTTTAACTATAAATAATTTTGTATACCCTTATTAAATTTACAATAATTAGTTACTTTAGTCCCCACCTAGTTATTTAATGTTTTACACGTAATAAGAGCATTAATGTTGGTCAAAGATCTACATTTGTGGACAATGTATTGTTTTTCATTGCTTCGTTCGCCTTAGAATGATCATGACATGAAAAAATAACTTTACTATAGAAAACACCTAAACATTTAACAGTTGCCAAACAGACTAATTATATTACTATTTATTCAGTAAGCAAAGAGATTAGATGTCTTTTTATACTAAAGCTAATATCATTTCATTAAAATAAATAAATTTAATGTAGTTTACATAGCACCAAGTTTCCGGTTATTTTTGAAGACTTTTATCCGGTTATTTTTGAAGTAAGTAAGACACAATCATCGGTTAAGGCAATGGATATAAATATTTTCAAGTCATCGGCGTCAATAACCTTTGACAAGTTAGTGAAAGACCAAGGTCGTTGATAAGTAATAAAAACAAAAGTGGACCTAAATTTGAGCCCTGAGATTCAATGATTCTCAATACAAAACTTTGTAACTAACAAAACTGAAACAAGTTAAAAACCAATTATTATCTCCAAATGATGCCAACTTAGTTGGCGAAAGGCGCGTCGAGTGCAGTATAGTGTATTGGTGTTATGTGGAAATATACATCAGTGTTATCTTCACACCAAAGGTTCCAACCTTCTTCAAGAAAAACAAATAGACAAAGAAAGAATAAAGATACTCGTTATTCATATTCGGTGATCGTCTGTACAGAGTTTAGTTTCTAGAAATCAGTAGCAATATGCAGACTGCACTATTGGCTTTTATCGAACAAAGTTATAATTGCACTATAATTGTTATTCGTCAAATAATTTTCCCGTACTTGTACAATATAATTTGTAAATTGATTTGAAATCGAAATATTATTACCAATATTAAATATTATTACCCAAGCGGTTTCTCAATATATTTATTGCCTAGAAAGCCTCTTAATTATCTAAATTACCGTTATTCACATTCTTATCAGTATAAAAATAATATTTTACTACATACATTTTACTTTCTGACACATACGTTTATTCGTTTAAATATTTTTTGACGCCTCTATATCCATTCAGCTGGAATTTATATAAAAAAATTGGTAATTTCACCAGCTGGTGTCTGACTTCGCCCGCTTTGAGTTTCATGGAAATTTCAATTTATCAGGACTGAAACAACGAAGGGGAATAATTAAGGGTTATTACTGGGACCTTCACTTTGTACGGAATAGATGTGACGGAGTTAATAAAAATTAAAACGGCTTTTCATTTCTGAATTGAATAACTTCTCCGTGTTATATGAGATTTTTTTAATGGATTTTTAGAATAGGGATTGTTTGGTGTGAGGTGTAAATAACTAAATTAGTCAGGAGCGTAAAATTAAATTAAACAGAGTTTATGCTTTGTTTAATATTACTTTAACCGAGGGCGGACTATCTCTGTAAGAAAATGAAGTAATGCCCAAAATAACGGAGGACTAGAGACTTTTAAGATGCATCTAAGATCATCTAAGGTGAATTTGTGGTAAAAAATAATTATTGACCTTTGTATTAACAATATTTATTTAGGGAACTAGGTACATATTATTATTAATATTTTCAACATACATGCATTATACTCATACTTGCATTACTCGCAAAAAGTAAAATACACAAAAAAATTCTAAAAGAATTAGGCGTTCTAACCCATATTTTGAAATAATAATTCCTAAATACGCAATTTTATGATTAATACAAAATTTCTATAATTTGAAAAACTATTTATAACAATGGCAACCACTCTTCTATAGGATTTGAAGGAATAATAAAGTCGTGTAAATAAGGCACTACCAAAATCCCCGCAATGGCTCGAAAATTTCTGTCATCATTTTCTAAGAAACGGCTGGAGCGTTACTTAAACCGAAAGGTTTGTAATCATAGAGTACTAACGGCGCCTCTCTAAATTAACTTATTCGGGGATTACGGGGATCTGGTGATAGCCAGCTGTCAAATTGAGTGTTGTAAAGAAATAATAATTACCCACGTTATCTATTAAGTCTTCTATTAGAAGCAGAAGAAACTGTTGTTTTTCTATTATTTGGTTGAGTCAACTCTATAGTCAACTACAAGCCTTTTAGGGCCGTCTTTCTTATTTACTAACATGTGTATACTAGTAGTTACTTCTTCTATAATTCGTCCTATATCTTTACTCTTCCACTTTCAAAGACGGAGGTATATTTAGACATCCGACATATAACATTAAATACCTGTCACACAAGTGATGTTTATAAACAGGTATTTTTAACGTCGTATATTATATCATAAAATAAATTACCTGTGAGTTTTCTTTATTTCATTTTATTTTCCCGGAATGATGTTGGTCACGCCAAGGACCAATCAGGAAAACACGAGAACGAGTTTCTTTTAAACATCACCCGCTTTCCTTAAATGAAAATAAACATTAACAAATGAAACAGGTACCTACAAAAAGAAAACGGAGGAAATATAATCCGTATATACGTCTGCGTTACATCTATTGAGAATTCGAAGGATTATTTTTTATTGAATGGGTGGATTTGAAACGAAATATTATACGAGCTTACCTAGTGTAAAATTCTTGAATTTCAACTGAATTGATTGTTAAATCATATTACCAAAGAGATGGCGAGGGAGAGAGAGAGAAGTATTCAGATGATTAAAAGAAAATAAGTTTGTCTCAAACCAATTGGTCGTTTGAATGGGAAGAAGTAAATATTTATCAGATATTTTAAATTAGTTTAATTGAGGATTTTAAATATTAAATTTGTTTAAAGAAATATATTTTCATGTTGTTCCATCAGGACAGGTTGTAACAAAAGAAATCTGAATTCAAATACGAAATTGATTTTATTTTGACTTTATAAACTGGGTTAAAAATTTAGAATCTACTGACTATAATATTATTACTTTTGAAATTAACACTCTCAGATGCAATGCAATAATCATGAACAGCTTCGATTTTCTTCGTTTTTTTTTCTGAAACACCTGTTTATAAAATAAGTGGCCAGAGGATGTGCACAAGAAATAACAACAGTTAGAATGAATACTAGAGATTAAAACGCACAAATCTAGAGATGCAAAACAGAAAGAGATAAACTAAAATCATACAGACAGCATAAAATTTCTTTTGAACTTGCAATGTAGCACGATTAGTGGTTGAAGAATTGTTAAATAATAAATATTTTATTATTTAATATTCCTGAAAGCCTGTTTCATATGTAACTGGAACCTTGGAATGGTTTTTATACAGCAATATATTAAATTTGAGACATATATGTCAGCAATTATTTAAGACAATGTAATACAAATATAACAACATTTAGTCCCAGGGATTTCTGAAATTTGAACTTATATAGAATCACCTAAGAAAGTATATTTATTTTTTCTTACAACACCACTTCAGCTTAACTGCGATGCTTTCTATCAGATTATGGACATGCAATACACCTCTATGCAATTAGGTAAATTTAACAATTTTCCGTGTTTCCTGCCGCTTGACATTTAACAAAGGACTGAAACATACCATTCCCCTGGCAATTAAATACTCTGTAATGTATTACAGGCAGACTTATCTTTCATCTAAACAGTCTTTTGTTTAGAGTTTACCCCAGTTTAATGGTTGATCAAGTATCCCGATAATAATGATGGTAGTTAATTATTAAACTTATCAATAGTCTGCTTGCGTTTAGGTCAAATATGTAGCATAGTATACATACACTACACAATCAGTTAATTATATTATTATTAACTGAACGACTAATTACACTTACTTTGCTTACAAAGAAACACAAAATACGATACAAAAATGGCTATGTCATGGCTATAATAACATAAAACACACCTCAGAAATGGACAACCTCCCTACTGAAAGCCTAAGGCTTGTGTAGAGGGAGGGTACACATGAAAAAAACGCACAATGTGGCTACTGTTCGAGAAGCTGGAGAATGGAAATGTATTTCTTAAAAATAAATATTTGGTTCTAAAATAAATCGTTGGATTTAACCATTTTAATAGAACTATTAAAATAAAATATTTATATTTGACAATTACATACATTTGTTTAAATTTACACGGAGCACTGGGAGTATATCTACTACTATAGTTGGAATTAGAAAAGAAATGATGAGTTCATGTGTTTTCCACTGACATTAATAACATTAGGTTTTTAATATTATATCATACATACAGGGTGGGCGAAATTCGAGGCTCACTATTGGGATCTCAGAAACGGTAAGAGATACGAAAACGGTTAAATCGGGGCAAAGTTGCGTAATTTTGTAGCCAATAATATGCCGTCAAGAAATACAGAATATCTAGATTCGTTTTTGAGTTATTTCAAAAAAACCAAAATTTTGAGTTTTCGTTTTTAACGAGGTTTTTAATTTTTTTAGCTTTATTTGAGACGATATCAAAAAACTGACAAGACTTTTTCATTGCCACTTTTTATGCTCTATAACATGGCAGTACAAAATTTCCGTTACGGCGTTTCGTCCGATCAGGACCATCTTCAACTTTATTTTTTTAAATAGGGACCCATAATGTTTCTTACGAAAAACGATAGGATTTTTTATTCTGATTCCAATGATGTATGATACTTTATAGTTTTAATTATTCTTTTTGCTCAAATACTAGGAATAACTTTTAAGACGATCGAATCTAGTATGCTTTGGGCTGATGACATTTGTTGTAAAACAATTTTAATTGTCAATACAATTTGACGCCATGTCAACAACATGTTTTATAACAAATGTTATCAGCCCAAAGCATACTAGATTCGATCGTCTCAAAAGTTATTCCTAGTATTTGAGCAAAAAGAATAATTAAAACTATAAAGTATCATACATCATTGGAATCGGAATAAAAAATCCTATCGTTTTTCGTAAGAAACATTATGGGTCCCTATTTAAAAAAATAAAGTTGAAGATGGTCCTGATCGAACGAAACGCCGTAACGGAAATTTTGTACTGCCATGTTATAGAGCATAAAAAGTGGCAATGAAAAAGTCTTGTCAGTTTTTTGATATCGTCTCAAATAAAGCTAAAAAAATTAAAACGAAAACTCAAAATTTTGGTTTTTTTGAAATAACTCAAAAACGAATGTAGATATTCTGGATTTCTTGACGGCATATTATTGGCTACAAAATTACGCAACTTTGCCCCAATATAACCGTTTTCGTATTTCTTACCGTTTCCGAGATCTCAATAGTGAGCCTCGAATTTCGCCCACCCTGTATATGCATGATACGTGTGTGCAAAGATCGGACGGCCCAATTATAAATAGTTTTTAGATAATTGGTTATTTAATTTTAGAAAATAAGTGCTAAATTACGCCACTTGACCCCTGTTTAACTTAGTCTCTATCGGTTTCCAAGGTGCCATTGTTATTGCATCCAATTTGAAACACCCTGTATAGTTATAGTTCCAGCTAATTAGTAAAAATTATGTTAGATTAGGTATATCAATTTGATGACAAACTATTCTGCAGTTAAATGTCTCACCGCCTTTAGCACAAGAACTTGAAAACAAGGAACCATTACATTCGTCCCCTTCTTTTGTTATCCATGCGACATCCACGGCGCTTAAACTACATTACATCCCTTTACCGCCATCTGTTATGTAAACCAACAAAAAGGGCGATCCCTACTTTGAAACAATATGTCGTAATAGGTTTTAAGGTTAAACAATGGCTCCATCAAAATCGAGTTAGCCGGAATAAAGTTGTGCCAAGGAAGTTTATGGAATGAGAAGGGCGCCCTGTAAATGCAAATCGGAACTCGGGCCTCAGCCATCGATCTAAATTTCATAGAAAATTACCGAACTGGGGTGCGTGTAAGGCAAGAGCCATCGATTGTTTGCATCGTCGCGTTTGCCAGTTCGGGTTAATGAAAGCTTTGTGTGAGTGCTTGGTCTGCGTTGTTATACAGTATGGGAAAATTTAAATACACTAAATATATTTGTTGTAATACAATACTTGCTAAATCGCATAGAGCCTTCGGGTGATGCAACAAGAAAAGAGAAATTTTGAGATGATACTTGAAATTATTGGATTAAAGTATGTATAGAGAAGAAATGGACTTGAAGAAACGAATTTTGTAAACCATCACAATTGTCACTGCTGGGCTGATGAAAATCCACATTGGATAGAAGAGTTCCACACACAACATCCACAAAAGTTAAAAGTTTGGATGGGTATAATTGGAACACATGTAAAAGGGCGTTTCTTTCTAAACGGTAGATATTGTGACTGCAGATACCTATTTATTACGCGATATAGTCATACCTACATTAATCTAATTATTTACAAACCGGAAATATCCTGAATTAATCCAAAATGACGTGTACTTAGTTTTGTACTGTACTTACTGTACCGCTACACTATGCCAGAAACGCTAGAAACTTTCTTAACAATGTTTTTGTCGACGTGAGGTGGATAGGTGGTTATATCCAAAAGCCACCCAGATCACCCGACCTGACGCCTCTTCATTTTTATTTCTGGGGTCATTTGAAGTCTGTTGTATTTCGCACGAAACCTTTCAGACTCCCTGACCTTAAATATGGAATTCGTTTCATTTTAAACATTTAATTTAATTTAGTTTAAAAATAAAATGGTTTCATTAGATATGAAAATTTTATTAAATCTTATTTTGATTTTACGTTATTATTTTTTATTTTATTTTTTTTTATTTTATTTTATTTTTATTTTATTTTTTTATTTTTTTATTTTATTTTTTATTTTATTTTATTTTAAATTCATCCAACGGGAAGAACCCAGTAACAGGATAAATATCAGCTCCATACAATTTAAAAAAAAATAACATTTCAGAACTAGTACAATAGTAATAGTAGTACAATCACAAAAATAACAGTTAAAATACTCAATAACATTGACAAACTAATAAGATTAAGGTTGGGGTAAGAGAAACACTCAGCTATACAAAACAGATAATAAAAGAAAAAAGATAAGAACACTGAAATAATAAAACCTTAAGTTTAGAGAGTTATCAGAACATATTTTTTATATCAGATATTTTACAGTTGAATATATCCAGCCTGTTCTCTAGATCGCTGTAATTGACAATCATTTGATGCAGAGGAGAAGAGCTTAATATGTTGGTACGCGCTGTGGAAACCACGAAAACATTATTATTTGTCCTTGCATTTATTCTTGGAGCATGAAGGGGAATACGAGATAAAATATTGGGACAGTTTATTCGGTTATTGATAATCTTGTATAAGAAAATGGTTGAAAACATTTGTCGTCTCTTTACCAAGCTACTCATCTGGAATCTATTTAGGAACAACTCCTGCGGAGTTCCCCTAGTTGGATAGGTACCCTCCAGGATGTAGGTTGCAGATTTAAAAAACCGCCGTTGTACTCTCTCAAGAGCTGTTATGTGCACAAAATAACAGGGACTCCAAACTAAGGATGCGTATTCTAACTTGGGCCTAACAAAAGTTATAAACAATGTACGCAGTGTATGTAATTCCTTAAAGTCCTTGCTGTTTCGCAATATAAAACCCAAATTTTTGTAGGCACCAGACAAACATTCCTGAACGTGTTTACCGAAAGTTAGTCGCTGATCGAAGATTACACCTAAATCTTTAACAAATTCTGGTCTCTCTAAGCTAATACAATGTATAGAGTAATCAAAGATTGTAGGATTAACTTTACGCGAAAAGGACATGGCACTGCACTTAGAGGAGTTTAGCGGTAAACTATTATCAACACACCACGTATTAAGTATATCAAGATTATATTGGAGCCTGATACAGTCATCTTCAGATTTTATGCACCAGTAAAGTTTAATGTCATCAGCATAGATTAAGTAGTGTACATTGAGGTCATTTACAATATCGTTTACGAAAAGCACAAAAAATAGTGGTCCAAGTATCGATTGGAGGGAATTCCAATCGATACTTGGAATTCCCGATGATTGAGAAAAATCTGCAGATTTAAAACCACGGTATTTCACGAATTGGGACCGATAAGATAAATATGAATTAAATAAATTCAGTAGGGCAACACTAATTCCGAATGTATCTAATTTATTCAGTAGAATACCATGGTCTAACCTATCGAATGCTTTGGAAAAGTCAGTGTAGATAACATCCACCTGACTTCTCCGATCTAAAGCTTCAGCTATATCCTGTGTAATCGTCAGAAGGTTCGATACCGTGGACCTCCCTTGCATAAATCCGTGCTGCTCAGATACGACCATAGCTTTAGTGTGGAAGGAAACATAATTATGTATCAAGGATTCAAGTACTTTTGAGAAATTACATAATATTGCAATATTATGACAAAATTACACGACAGAATCCATACAAACCTTATATACTTGAACTCAGAACCGCTTGAATCATCAAAATATAAAAATAAAACTGATTCATATTTTTTATACAATATTCTAGGTTAAGATAAATATAGCATAAAATATAAAAATTGTTGCTCCAAGAATGATAAAAGAGTGCAGGTTTAATAGAAATAGGAGAGATAATGTTGAAGGCAAGATGAATATAAATATATACTTATCTATATTTACAGAAAAAGATTTTCTTGACAGATCAGCTTTTTAATTACCACCAGTTTTTTATAGATTAATTTCAAAATGTTTCCTCCGTATTGTGTATATGGGTTTCTCATATAAAATGTTCTATAATAAATAGAAAATACATAGATTAGCTTGTATAAGTTGTATCCTCAATATTCTTGAAACTATGAGAACTAAATATAAAGTAAATATTATCCAGTGTTCACCTTGTACATATTTCGCATGCCCTATCATTTATCACTTTTGTTGTGTCCTTCATAGCCCTTTAATAATATACATATACATGGTCAAGGCCACCAACACACGTAGTTAGATCAAAAGCGACACGCCTATCGTAGTAATAAATAATTTCTTACACTCGTGCCAAAAATGAATTATCCTCCCGATTACACATCCGCTTCCGTATACAAATTACCGTCGGACGCTTTCCTGTCAAAAAGCATTTAATGCTGCATTCACTAAATTACGATGCATGACAATGATATAAGAGATAAAATTGTTCCGACCACACGTCCATATACATGTCATGGATGGCGGTGCGTCCACCATTTGAACATGGCCGCTCTGGCCGCTATTATCGAACAACAAATAACACAGACGTTATCTAAATGACAATAAATTATACAAAGCCTCGGAGAAGTGAGCTGATAGTGCATACACTGGGAAAACTGACCGTTTATTAAAAACGGCAGACATTTTTCAAGAGGTACGCTTCGATTTTATAGTCATAGAAACGACTCCAAGCCTTTCTAGTTTTCAGGGAAAAATCAATATTCTTGGTCAAAATAAATTTGTCCAATCTGACGTTTTTCAAAACCAGAATTTTTCACCTGCTCTCACACGGCTTTCACTCTTCTAGTTGACCGGTTTTGGCCGTGGTCGTGATTAAAACTTTGAATATATTATTATTGTTATTAGTATTATTATTATTATTATTATTAGTATCCTAAAATACAGAGTTAGGCAGAATGACATACCTATCCATTTTTGAACTGGATTTATTCAATAATGTAAAAATATCTAAATTCAAATCAAATCGCCATGTGTTCCCGATACATGGCAATTTATGACAGTTGCCAAACTATTTGCGAGAAACGTCAATTTACTAGTAAAATGGAGCGTTGGTGCAATATTCAACGTTCTTTTGCTGTTGAAGCGTATTTCAAGAATAACAATTCTATTGTAACCACGCAGCGTCTATTTCGCCGTCATTTTCACTTAAATCGATGAGATCCAGTTCCTACGAGAGTAACAATCCCAAGGTGGGTACACAAGTTTCGCAGTACTGCTTCAGCCGCCAGACAAAAACCAAAAGGAAGAGCTCGCTCGGTAAGAACACCGGAAAATGCTGAAAGGGTAAGAACAGCTGTGCAACAAAGTCCTAAACGATCGGCTAAACGACAAGCAATAGCGCTCAATATTTCGAACAGAAGTTTTCGCCGCATCCCTACAAAATTCAAATCGTACAAAGAATTTTGCCTCGAGATATTGGTATACGCCTTGCGTTTTGTGAGCATTTCCAAAGGATAGTTGCTGAAACCCCGAATATCACCGACTGCTTGCTGATGTCAGACGAAGCTCATTTTCACCTGACAGGTTTTGTTAACAAACAAAACTTTCGTTACTGGGCGACGGCAAATCCTCAGCAACTTCGCGAAGTACCGCTTCATAGCAAGAAAGTTACTGTGTAGTGTGCAGTATCCGCATTTGGAATGTTTGGCCCGTTCATTTTTGAAAAAAATGGATTGACTGTTACGATGACATGGCAACGATATCAACTTGTATTGCAAAATTTTTAACAACAACTTCATAACGAAGGTGTAGACTTCTGAAGACTATGGTTTCAGCAGGACGGAGCCATTTCCCACACTGCTAGGCAACCTACGGCAATTCTGCGAAAAATGTTTTCTGGTCGTGTCATTTCAAAATTTGGGGATGTCGTGTGTCCTGCACGGTCACCAGATCTGCCAGCTTATGATTTTTTCTTATGGGGCTATCTAAAGTCAAAAGTATTCGCTAATCGACCTCGAACTTTGGAACAACAGAAGCATAATATTCGAACCGAGATTAACGCAATCCCAATTGAAATGATGCAAAATGTTTGTGCTAGACTTGAGGAGTGCCAGCAGCGAGGCGGACTTATTTGACTGATGTGATATTCAGAAAATAAATTGCCATCTTTACCATTTTGTTTCAGTTTTTGATTAAAGTTTAACCATTAATGAATACCAGTACGTAGAAAATATATACTTCATTCAGCCTAATCCATTATATATTTTTTCGTTTATTGCATCGGAGTAATGAAACTTCTTCACATTATTGGGTCACCCTGTATATGTAAAATATCGTTATTTTCTTCTCGTTTAGAGCTAACGCAATGTTACAAATGGTTGCCAGACAGCTGGAATTTATTCGGTGATAAATCCGCGTAGGCCGCCCAATGACTAATTCGAAGTCGGTCAGATTTGGCGGCAATGATGGAATTAGGTTAATTTCTGAAACAGCGCACAAATAGTGGAATGAGAGGAATGCAAATGACTGAATTAACGCCATAAATAAGTGAATTAATTCTTGCTTTGTTAATTTTGTAGCTTGAAATTAGTAGCATCCGTGCCACCGCAGCACTATTTGTTATATAGGTTGATGTTGGACAAAACTATTTTGAATACCATGTACAGGGTCCTCACGTATACTTTGACCTAGCTTCTAGCGCCTTAATCTTTGATTTTACAAAAAAAATTGTGATGACGGATTTTATGGTATCTTTTGAAGATTAGGAATAAGATTGTATGGTATTAGAAACACAAAGGGCATCTGAGATTTGCCTGCTATTGCGGTTATTAATGTGACTGACGTATGAGAATAGATGGATATTTTTAATATTAGATATTTCGAAAACAGTTACAGATAATTAATTAAAATTATATTATATATATATTAATTATAAGTATATTATATATTGTTTTATAAAATAGAAGAAAAAGGTGTTTTCAGATTTATAAAAATATACAGTACCTATGTTCTATTTAAAAAAACCAAGTTTGTCAAAAATCAATGCAATTTTGGTCTCAGTAAAATATAAGATTAAGGAGTTAGAGAGGCTAGTTCAAAATAGACCTACATAAAGGCACTTTACATATAAAGTATGTACGAAATCATAATCTGAAAATATTAGATGCTTCGTAGACATTGTTCTATTAAATTTATTATTATCCATCGGATAAGATGTAAAGCTAGAGGTCCATTTTCTATGATACATTAAACAAATAGAAGATCCCTACTCCACGACAGAGCGGTGGCTTCACTCCTCCTGAGAAATTTCCAGGCTACGCATTCCTCGTCTCCTCCTGGCATCAGTGATAGACCTTGGTCACGAAAATAGGCCGACGTTAAATAGAAATAGTAGAAAAGAAAATTTTATAATTATTACGAAACAGAAACTGATAAGATAACGGAACTTTAATTATTTTAATTAGGCTTACAGTTAAGTCTAACTGGTCATTAGTTGGCTTGTCTAAATACATACAACACTGAAAATTCTCTCCTTTATGCACAAAAACTTAAAGGGTCCATTTTAGAGTGTCGAATATGAAAGAATTTTATTTTGTTTCTCCCTTGAAACAAATATTTAAGAACCTTTCAGTTCCATTCACTGCGCTCAACATATAGAATTTAAAATATTTACCAGAATCAAGCATTACAGTAACTTTATTATTTTTATAATAACAAATGCGTATAAGATACAATAGGCAACCGGTGTGTCATAATGCAGTTCTGGGTTGCATAATTATTTAACGACAAACTAGTATTCTCTATTACATTGTTAAGAACAATGCATTCTATAGTTCAAGAAACATTTGAATGTGTTTACGAGTAGAAGACTCGAGAGTAACTAATACTTTACAGATGTTTAGGCTATCATAAGAAAAAGTGCTTTATTTAATAAAACACTGGATAATAATAATTATTTACCAAGTTTTCTATTTACGGCGTATATTGTTTCTGTCAGTTACTGTCAGTTTTTGTTTGTTTTGAGATATTCACATATTTAAATTTTCCCATCTACTGTTTACACCCTCCTCTATTTACTTATTCCCTTTTTCAATCCCTTTTTGTGTAATGTGACCCACATAACCACTGAATTTTCCGGTGATATGTTTGAATTTTCGTTCGCCTTCTTTGTTAACAAATAAAAGCTATTTTACTATGGGGCATAATTATAGGTTTTCCGCTAATTAAACTATTTTAATTCAGACACGTGAAATTGATGAAAGCAGGGTGCTTTTAAATATGTAAATTAATGATGTTTGTATGTTGTACCTGATAATTAAAGTACAATATGGCCGTATACGCGTGTTGACCCCAATTCTGTTTGAGTTTATGGATTGAGGAGTCAATATCCTTATCCTTTAAACCTTAAAGGCGCGTTTGCACTTCCTTTTCGATGAAACAGTCAAAAGATGAATTAAATGAATGAACCGGTGGTAGCACGTCATTTTCGAAATATAATATTTGACAACTTACTTCAAAGAAAAATTATGAGCATATTCAGTTATGTGTTTCATTAACAACGCCAAGACTAATAAGTCTTTCATCGTTTTGTTTTAAGACAATATTTTTTGTAAGTAACAAACTGGAACGATATTAGTGGTGATAACTTGATCTTAAAAATGGTGGTCTTAATTTTATAAATAATAGTATTTGACTAGCATCCAGAGGTTCACCAAAAATTGAGCTCAAACTCCAAAACGATTTTTTTTAAATAAAACATTAACAAAATTATTCGGGGTGCAGTGCAAAAATATAGGTAACATCAGTAAAAACTTGATCACTTCAAAGTATTTCTACAGGACCTAGACCTCTAAGCTTTGATTAAACTTCGCGATTTCTTCTCGCGTCGCGAGTCTTGTATAGGCAATAAAGTAGACTGAAAATTGTTGAACGAATTTCTGAAATGTCATTCAGAATGGCTCAACATTGCACTTGCTTTTCTATAAATTGAAATTTATCGAAATTCTTAAACCAGATTTCAAAATAATTGACTTTCTCCTGCATTTTATAACTGCGACAAGTCGAATTGGTTATTTATTGGCTGAGAAAAAAAAAAAACGAGAGCAAAATTAGGGCTACTTTGAATGACGTCCGCTATTTTGAATTTTGACATTCAGTAATTCGTTTAAAAGTTCTTAGAGTCTATTCAACTGCTGCCTACAAAATTACACAAATCTTATCGAAATCGCTCGAGCAGCAAATAATTATCAGACGAAATATTAAAAAGAAGTTACAGATATTAAAGCTTGTTTTTTGTTCCACGATATGACATTTATCGTTAGAAAACAATTTTTTTAATTAGTTCTATTTCCACAACCACTGAACCAATTTGACTTGTGGTCTTAAAATGTATGGGACGTCAGTTCTTTCGGGATCGGGAATATAGGAATTTCAGTAATTTTCATATGAAAAAAAACTAGTACAAAGTTAGGTCCCCTTAAAAGTGTGCTTATTTTTATACATTAGAGCCCTTTAAACTTATAATTAATGCCAATAATTTTGTAGCTGGCGTAAATTCAGACTAGCTCATTATTTTAAGTAATTCAGTGTTATTTCCTTAATGCATTTAAAGCGTGACTAAATGCGATAAATGTAGATTATAAGTAGGCATTCATTTAATTTCTCCTACTGTGGAGAATTGTATGCAATTATAATTATTTCGTTCATTAAAATATTAAGGGGATGCACGAATTTTTAAGCTGAATGTGTCCAATATACCTACGTACTTACATTTTTTCCACAGACGTTCTGTTCTCGGTAGGTACGTTGACATTTGAAATAAAAGGAAGTAAAATTTTTTCAATTAAATTTTGTAATTTTATACAGACAATGTAATTTATATATAAAAAATCGCATATGCCACAGTACAATTGCCACTTTGACATCGACAAAAGTTACCTGCAACTTTTACAGTGGCAAATGCACTAGTGGTTTTTTCACTTATTCATTTTTTAATCAAATCGCGGTGTCCGTTGCCAAAATAAATAATTTGACATTTTTGTCAACAACTTATTGAATTATTAAACACTAACAATGAGTCGATTCGGTGAGCCTACAAACAACGAAATTAGTCAAATTGTTAATACCTGTGTGCCTGCTAATACAGTTGCGACTCAATCATCAATCTAGCGACAATTTTCTTATTCATTAAATTGTCCTGCCGAATTACACTCGATGTTTGTATGATACCGAATAAATTTGTGTTGTTTAAATTCTAAACTGTTTCCTTTAGCAATTTGACTCGAAAAGCTGTTAACCTAAAAACGCTCCACCTTCGGTGTCGCGTTTTTAATAGTTGACAGTTTTTCTCGTCTAATTGCTAGGCAACAGTTTCTCATTAAACAATCCAAATTTATCCGGTAAAATACAAACCTCTTGTGCAATTAATTATAAGTGAAAAATTTTTATATTCTTTTAATCCTCTATTTTCTAATATGAATTCGTGCATCTAGGTATGTTATCTGTAAGTATGTATGTATAGTTTATTTACAATAATTCTAGTGGAATGAATGTGAATGTCTTTATACTGTCAGATACTGAAATTGTTTCTTTAAAATTAAGTGAGTAAATTAATATTTATCAATCCTATGCGAATCCTTTACATGCGAAAATGTCGAAAATATTATCTTTTAATACATTAAATCTTTGTAAATACTGGATTAATAAACATTATTATTATTATAAACATTATTCTTATTCTTAGTATTTTTTTTGTTCAAATCCCGTCGACCGGTTCCCTGGCTCTGATTCTCTGGGTCGGCCGCTGGTGGTTGTCTGTAGCTACTCCCCACGTCCGTGGGGTGAATAGCTACTGAGTCCGGGAATCGTGTGTCCTGAGTAGACGTAATGAGCCCAGAATAACCGCCTTCTGCATTCTTCCGGCTAGAAGATCTGCCGAATTTCGGCAAGCCGGTATGATCTTCAGTTACGAAAGCAGTGTATCTCTTGCTCCACCGAGGGCTCCTATTATCAGCACCACAAGTTTCACAGTATGTTCTGGATGGAGTCTGCAGAGTTCGAAGAGAAGATGTCGATATTTAAATATTATCACTCTCACTATTATTATTGTGATTATTATCGATGCAGGCCACTCGTTTCACTAGAGCACGTCTAAGAGCTCCCGTACTAGATCAGCAATTACTTGAACATTAAAAACAACAAAGCCTCTGTGTTGTTCAAAAGGTTCAATATAATCAAACAATTACAATTCATCGAGATATATAAAATAACACTTGGGAATTAACTAAGTGAGCTGTAAAAACAGCAGATCTCCCCATTATCGGATTTAAGTAACGCCATAATTATACACCACTTTTCCATTTGGGAGATGATTGTACCAAAACGGCAGGGAAAAAGTTAAAGTTAATTTAACTAGCCTCATCCAGATTTTTTAAGCAGTGAAAACGATTTTGCCGAACCAATCAAAATTGTTTTAGAAACTTGATAACACAGTTGAATTAGAGTAAATTAGGTACACAGGGAGTTCTGTGTAAACTCCCCCAAGCCATCTTATCGAAGGTAGAAAAAATATTATTCATTTTTTTTATGTACTATTCCGCACCTATGCAATAATTTTAAAATTAAGACAATAATAGTGACTGATTACGGAAAAAGAATATACGGATAATCCACTAAAAATCAAATTTTCTTATACAAATGATTGTCAGTATTATATATGATTAGTATGTATACAGGGTTTTTCACGTAACCCGTTCATTAGAATATTTGAGAGACTACTACGATCTAGATTTTGAAACTTGGGGCACTGGGGTTTTTGAGTATTCTCGTTTCAAAAAAAGTTATGACGTCACTGTAGCACTTCCGGTTGTACCGGAAGTTAGTAGTAACTTCGTTATTTTAAATGCAAAGGTATAGATTTTGTTACATTTTTGAAATCTACGGATTTTTTTAGGATGTTTTTGTTAATATATCCCTATACCAAAAGTTGTTTTTTTCAAATGGAACACCGTGTTTTATCTCATCAGTAGATACAGAATAATTAAATTCTACATCGATTGGTATACGCATTCCCTATACCTATCTCCAACAGTTTTTGAGTTATATGCAATTATTTATGTGAAAGAAACTTTAGCATCGATAATATGTATCTCTAAATTTTAAAGAAGGCTGGGATACCAAAAAATTGAACTGTGCCTGTCAAATTACTTTTAGTTGTTGAATTATAGCAGCAATTATACAGCAGAAAATTAAATACTTACAAATGAGTGGTATTTTAAATTTATTTTGTATTCGTGGGGAATTTAATAAAATAGCTACAAATTGTCATATTTTCACTAATTTGTAATTATTTAATTTTCTGCTGTATAATTGCTGCTATAATTCAACAACTAAAAGTAATTTGACAAACACAATTTTTTGGTATTCCAGCCTTCTTTAAAATTTAGAGATACATTTTATCGATGCTAAAGTTTCTTTCACATAAATAATTGCATATAACTCAAAAACTGTTGGAGATAGGTATAGGGAATGCGTACACCAATCGATGTAGAATTTAATTCTGCCTCTACTGATGAGATAAAATACTGGGTGTTCCATTTGAAAAAACAACTTTTTTGTGTTTGAAGTTTTTAACATTGGCCTTTGAGTTTTGAACATCCCTTATGGACTATCGACAGAGGCAGTACATTCTTGGAAAGCCCTTTGCCTGCTCTACTACTGCTTCAATTTTGAAAGTTATAGCTTTTTAGAAGTTCTAGATATTACACTCACAATATAGGCTAAGTATCGTCAATTTTTTTTTTAATCGAAATATCTTCAGAACTGTTCATTTTTGGTATAGGGATATATTAACAAAAACATCCTAAAAAATTCCGTAGACTTCAAAAATGCAACAAAATCTATACCTTTCCATTTAAAATAACGAAGTTACTACTAACTTCCGGTACAACCGGAAGTGCTACAGTGAGGTCATAACTTTTTTTGAAACGAGAATACTCAAAAACCCCAGTGCCCCAAGTTTCAAAGTCTAGATCGTAGTAGTCTCTGAAATATTCAAATGAACGGGTTACGTGAAAAACCCTGTTATATGAGTATATGAATATAATAATATATCTGAAGTTAATAATATTAGTTGTATGTGGCTTGTCAAAAATTTGAAAAACTGACAGCAATGAAGAAAGATTATGAGGTACATCTGCGGCTTCACCAAACTGAAAAATCTGCTACGGCTGCTGAATAAATTAGGAAGGAGAACACAGGATCGTGTTCGATGTCTCTAAACTACTGATACGCACCAATGGATACTATAACCTAACAGGGACGAAAATCCTTTGATATTTTAATAAAAAAATTAACATAGAGTAAAACGAATCACTTTAATGATTCACTCGATCACTAGTGCTATACTAAAGTACTAAACTAAACCGATTCAACTAATCGTTCCACTATGTAATTGAGGTAGTATGGTAATCCTAAGAACCTTTGACTAGGAAAGAGGGGACTTGTAATCACAGCCAGGAGCGTAATGCAAGTTGCTACAAATTTTAATGTAATTCCCTCTCATTTCTTCCCGCTCCTATTTGTACACTTAAAGGCACAACAATTTATTACTACTTCATCAATTTCACAGTTTTATTCACTATAGCCTAAAATCACAAAATAATCAATGGTGTAAAATCCAATGTTGGTCACCAATTCAATAGCAAATGTGACACAAGAGACTATACGACGGAAGTTGTTGCCAATTACGTGTCCTCTTTCTTTCCTGGTCTTAGTCTTTTACCCTACTGTAGGCACAATCCTCCTGCTGTGTCACATGAGAGATGCGAGCCACCGTAATCTGCCGATAATACTTCAGCCGAAGACGTCAAGGGAAATTGAGGAGAGACCAGTTGGTAGAAACGTAAGAACCGATTAACCGAACTCTGTTGCTGAATCTAACAGTGTTTTTAGTAGTGTTTTTTCTAAGGCACAAACCCCCTTAAACTCTACGAAAATTCCCGGAAGCCTCAATCTGCCCACGTTTCTTTCTCAGAGAAATTCAGATGTTGTGGTTCGTTTCCGGAATCTCAATCGGCTTACTTACCAGATTTCACCACTGATCGTCTCTGAAACCTCAATCTGCCTACTTCTTAGAGTGGATCTGATCTAAATCTAGAGTAGGCAGAAGGATAGATCACGGCATAACAGCCCAGAAAATCTACATAATTCATCTGTCACCGTCTTTGAAACTTTTCAAACTATTATTATTAACTATTAATTATTTTCAAGTGCAAATAGGTGCCTAGACAATTGTTATTACATTATATGTATTTTAGCTTCTAAAAAATTCCTTTGAGGAGATTACAAACCTGTTTAGTTTCCGAGTAAACGTCTTGTGCAGTTTTACATGGAACACCCTGTAAAAAACAGGTACAAAGAAACGCCAAATTGACTGCATGATTAAACTAAAAGTTTGTTAATTAGTCGATAGGCAATAAAAGAAGCCCTTAGTTTGTGTCATCAATCAAATGCAAGACAAAGGTAGGCTATTTTAAAAACCGATAAACCCTCGTGGGACTCGGAATTGAGGTATGGGTTACTCTTTCAAGAATAGATCGCGTTTTTCTCATTGATGGAACATTTTAAGATTTATTCCAAATATTTTTTACTTTACTTTTATATAATATTTATATTATTATATGTATGTACAGACTGATTCGGCTAAGCCGTTCATTAAAAGTGTAAGGATTTCCCATTGGATTATTTTTTGAAAATTTGAATACGGGAGTTTTCAAGAAGGGCCTATTCATCTGAAGTATTTCTGTTTATCTGACACTTCCAGTTATAACGAAAATCACTATTACGAGATTGATAATTAAACACATTATTTTAATTACAAGCATTTAAAATAAGAAAGTGGACAGCAATTTCCGGTGTAACCGGAAGTGCCAGAGAAACGGAAATATTTCAAATGAATAGAACTTTCCTGAAAACCCCCGAATCCAAATTTTTTAAAAAATATTGCAATGGGAAGCCCTTAAACTTTTAATGAACGGGTGTAGATTTTAAAGTTTGTATTATTGTATTGTATTGTACAAGTGAGCAAGCAAATAACATAATCAACAAACATTAATATATGCAATGAAATATACCCATTACAGATAGTCATGGAATTATTATTTAATTACTAAATTTAAAATATCTATTGTCAGTTTACTGTTTAAAGGGACATGAAACAAAGCACATTATAACCGCATTAATCTATTTTACTAATATTAGTTTATTTTGAATTATATACTGCAACAACATCAGGATTATATTCTTAAAATATTCTGTAGGAGTATTACTAAGCAGTAATAAAAATTTGGCTAATATCCATAGTATTGTGTTTATAGAAATTGTCGTTTATAGAAATATACAGGACATTCCAACGAAAAGAAAATACGTTGAATAACTTGGTCCTCATATAATTTTTTTAGGCAAATTCTCGAAAGTATTCGACTTTAAGAGTCCGCGTCTCCCCGACGCACCGCGGTGCCCTCTGAGGTCTCCTTAGTGCCATACAGGTCCAGGATGAAGACAACTGATGTGACACAAAAGATATCCATCATGAATTCGTGGCTACTTCTAGCCGTAGGATTTAAGTGACTTATATATATTGTCTCAGTATATAAAAGAAAATACATACTTTTGCTCATCTCTGTATACATGAGTATTCCTTTTAAAATATTTTGTTCGTATTATTTACTCAGGTTTTTACTCAGTACATTTCTGAGGTTTTGGATTATAGAGGGGAGGTTGATGTTGTCTATACGGACTTCCAAAAAGCATTTGATCAGATTGACCATAACATCCTTAACTTGACCTTATCTCCTTGACCATAACTCATCCTTGACCATAACTCCTTTTGAAATTAGAAAGTTTTGGATTTTCAGAGGCTTTGATTAGGTTGTTCACTTCTTACTTAAGCGATAGACAATTCATGGTGAGATACCAAAATTTTACCTCAAAATCGTTTTCTGTAACATCGGGAGTTCCACAAGGTTCCAATCTAGGTCCCATATTATTTTTATTTTTTATTAATAACCTTCCTGAAGTCATTACTTGTGAGCAATTGTTATTTGCTGATGATTTTAAACTTTACTCTAAAATCAGTTCTTCTATCGATTCAATACATCTTCAAGAATGCATGAATCGAATGTCTTCATGGTGCGAACTAAATCGGCTGAAACTCAATATATCTAAATGTAACGTAATGACTTATACTCGTAAGACCAGCTTTCCCATCTACAATTACTCCATTGGTAATAATCTCATTAGCAGAGTTGATGTATTCAAAGATTTAGGTATTTATTGTGACAGTAAGGTCACTTTTATTGATCATATAAATCATATTGTTTCCAGTGCCTTTAAATCATATGGCTTCAGTTATCGCAACTGTCGGGACTTTTCCAATGCAAGCACTTTCAAAACCCTCTTTTGTGCTCTGGTGAGGTCGAAATTGGAATACGGGTCGATTATATGGTATCCAATATATGATGTTCATTGCCGACATTTAGAATTGGTCCAAAGAAAATTTCTAAAATTTTTGTCTTTTTTGCAAGATGGATATTATCCGCCTAGAGGTTTGGATCATAATAATCTACTTAATAGATTTAACTTTGTTGCTTTAGAAACCAGACGTAATATAATGTTGGTTCGATTTCTGTATAACATCTTGAATGACAGAGTTGATTGCCCCGTTCTTTTGGGTAAAATAAATTTTTTGATACCTCGCGAAAATGCTAGACAGCAATGTTTATTTTATTGTGTTGCTCCTCGGACGAATATTTTAATAAAGTCTCCAATATCTTTGATGTGTGAACTTTATAATAAAATCGCTTCTAACTGCGATATTCATTTTGATAATTTAAGAAGTGTATGTAACTGGGTTAGTCGTTTAACTTAAATATTATTGGTTGCATTGTTTATAGTTGTAGTTTGTAGTAGTTGTTAATTACTTTTTGTTTGTTTTATCTCGTTAATTTTGTTTTATATACCTATATATTAGCACGAAATAATTGTATATTTTTTTGTCAATGTTCTTATTCCTGTAATTGGGTTTTTCCTGTTGGAATAATAAATATTATTATTATTATTATTAATATTATTATTATTATTATTCTTAAGCCACATTTTAAAATACAAAATAATTTTAAAACTTACCAGCGATGTATGAAAATTATTATTTAGTTATTTTAGTCGAATTGAGTAGTTAACCTGTGTTTCTCAAGAAACCTTAATACTATTCAACGATGTCATACCAAGTCACGCCCTATCTCTTTATTGGAAAACATCCATTAAAAACGATCCAAACTGTTGACTAAGCACTTTCCACTCTCGAATTCTAAAATACTCCGGGATCCTGCAAGTGATGCGTCGCGACGTATCTCGGCACCTGCTGACGCCGACAACTGACTATCAGGAGAAGATGATGTAATCCGCCGTTTGATCTCGAAGGCGGAATTTACCCAATAACATTTGTAAACAGTTTATCCGCTTACCTCCCGACAACGTTGACGTGATGTGTTTGCTCTGGGAAAATTGAAAAAATCCTTTGTAGAAAAGACTCGGCGACTTCGTAAGCTAGGTCAGCGCCTTTCTGCGCATAGGTGTTATCTTATTTAAGATTCACGACCCTGGAGGTATACAAAGATCGACGAAGGAAATTTTGTATTCTTCATTGATAAAAATATTTGGGTATATTAGAATTAGAAGTATAGTCCATTTTATAGTAGGTATATTTTTAATATTATTTACTAGAAATGGGAGAAAATCGCTGTCGTGATTTTCGTTCCCATTTCTAGCCCTACCGGCGGGGGTCCAGGCTTGTCGCCTGGGGTCACCCTCGGATGACAAATGCATCTAAAATAATATTATTTTTAAGAAAATACATATTAAAGAAATTTTGTATCTGGAATGATGATGTAATTTTATACTAAACGATTTTTCTTAATATTTTGATGAATTGTAAGGGTACTCTATTCTTGATGGTAAAACATCATAATTTTTTAAGTGCTGAAGGTAGAGTTTATTTTTAAGTAAACATTATTATCAATTTTATCAATGGGACCAAAAATATTGTAGATATTTACTTTTGTAAGCTAAAATGATGAATTTTAAAGACTGCCAAAATGAACGAATTAATTCAAAACTTTACGTGCAGAAAGAATAAAAGCTACGGATAATGAAACAGAATAACTAAATACTAATACTAATAAATAATTGGAATTAAAAAGTAAAAAGTAAAAAGTATTTTGGTAATCAGAAATGTTTGGCAGTCAGTACTATTCATTCCATTAGCAATATTTCTCGTAGGAAAATAACCTATCTGAAGTTTAATTAATTTTACAGTTTTCGTGGGAGGTGCTTGTCTCGTTAGTGTAATCTCACATGGGCATATAAAATGAGATAGAAGTTGAGACGGATGCGACTCGTGATTTTCGAAGACGAATTAGACGTAGAAGGAGTCGACGTACGGTCTCGAAAAAAAAATCTCAAAGGATTAGAGAAAAGACGGAACTTTCGCGTGAAGCGGTTCTCGAAGCCGTAAAATTAGAAAAAGGGTCTTGGGAGTCCCGCGAAAAGTCGGGATTTCGGCAGGCGTGACGGGACCATTAGGCGCGAGGACAAACGCCGCTGTCAGCCGTATCTCTCTCGCCGAACGGCGATCGACGAAAATTTTGCTGAGGTTTTTTGAAAAGGCGTTTAAATTGGGAAAACGCGTAGGAAACGGGACGAAAATACTCCTACGCATTGGAGAAAGGCCGGGGGCGACCTCCGATCGCCCTCGGGGATCGCTCTGCGATCCCCCCTCGGAGGAAATAACTTTGAAACTTTGTGAATTCGGCGACGCAATTTAGAGCGAGACAGAATCGACGCGTTTTAATATATATGGATTGGCTTCTTTAACTGTATATCTTTCTTTATTAGGAATTAAGCTAAAAAGTTAAGAGATAAATTATTAATGAAATTATCAAATATTATCGTTCATTAAAGTTTTTAAATTTCCTTGTTAGCTATAATCCTTGGTACGCAAAGGAATAACTTTATTATTTTTACGATACGTCGAAAACAACTACTTTCCTAACAATATGCACCTCCCCCACAACATTGAATTACAACGGCATATCTTCATATAATCTCAACTTATAGTCTTTAATACATTTTTCTTTTTAATAGTGTTATCTACATATTTTAAATAATGAAATACTAAATAAGCATCTACATTATAGATAGTCGTTTGTCTCAAGCAATCTAGCATCTGCATTGTAGATGCTTGTTAATAATAAGGTTATTCCTTTGCGTACCTAGGATTATGGGTAACGAGGAAAATGAAAAACTTTATTGAACCATAATTTTATCTCTAGTTAACTTTTTGGCTTAATTACTATATAAAAAAAGATATAAGTATCGTTCCATTAGAATTTATTGGATGAACATAATTGTATCTAAAATGAATAAAAGACGAAGAAAAGCAATTAATTAGATTCTACAATACTACTACAATGATTCTACAATTCTATAATACTTTATATTTTCGTATTTCCTGAAAACAGCATAAAATATTAAATCCAAAGCGTTTAACTCTATCCTTAACTATCTTGAATAACCAACTATGCCAAGCAACGTTTCTCGTGGTTAGTACTTGGGTGGGTGACCAAGATGCCAGAAATACCCGAAATACCCATGACTTGTACGTCGGTAGGTACTGTATAATACACAGGAGCTATACAAATTGAGGCGAGATGTATCTCTCGAATAGGATATAAAGCATTCCGTTTCTTGTCTATCAGATAATAGGTAGATAAGAGAAAGTAATTCTTCTACTGGAGATAATAGACGAACAAGATTATATAACTATTGTTATACAACTTTTTATATACATCTAATAGTGGGTATTTTATGTGAAAATAGCATAACAGACCTGTAAAATAGACCAGACCGTCTATCGCGACATGGTGGTCGCGATAGAGGGTCTGGTTTTTGGCCTACTCAATTTATAATACCGTACTGATATTAAATCAATAATTTTAAGTATATGATTTAATTGTCAACAGCTATCGGATGCAGAATTAGGTTGCCTTGCCTTATCCGAATCAATGTAGCCTTGGAAAAACAAAATTTTATTTTTTTACAGTTGGCTGTACTTTTAATAATATCATCATAATCATTCAAGATGGACCCAGTAGTTGTTTTGGAGAATTTACCTTGTTAGACTGAAAAGTAGATTTCAGGCTAAACTACCTCTAAATTTGATTATGATTTTCCAAGTAAGTTGGAATAAGAAGAGAAGGGACGAACTTTTGACCCTCGCTGCTTAATAAGAGTAATTAGACCAGTTACGAATTACTTTTCTTGTAGCTGCGTGGGTTAGTTCTTTACAAGTTCAGAAGCACTGCGGTCATACGACATGTTATTCAGTAAATAGCTTTGCCCTTTGATAATGTCGAAAAGCCTTCCCACACGCATTTACAAAAATGCCATTTGGGTTACTAGAATCTAAGAAATGTCAACTGAGAAACATCCACTGTAAAACAAACCCTTAATTTCGCCAGTAGATTTTCAGTGCAATTTAATTCCATCAGAGTCTTGGCAGTTAAAACCAGGTTAAACTGGTCATATTTTTCGACCGCCGTCGTAAAAACACTGGCACATTGGTTTGGTTATGTTCACATGAACATGAACATTCACAAAACGTTTCACTAAGGCGAAAAATGCTTTCGTATACGATGGGAAGGTGGTGGTTATTTTTTAAAAATAAATTAAGACAGATGAAACAACCCTTTATTTAAATAGAAACAAACTCATTACTACTTTGGTATTGTTTTAAATATTGAATTTAATATTATAAGCCCTGCGCGTTCCTATATTTATTGTATACGTAAAACATTCAAAGTTTTAACACATAACTAGGAATAATACGAATCTACTTTATATCCACCATCTGTAAACGCCTTATTTATATAAGGACTAAAACAAATTGAACCAAAACGGTTATTCTCCTGGCTATATTCCACGCCGAGCGCTGAATTACAAATCAAAAATTTTGCCATATTTTGTGTAACACAGAATCAAAGTACAATGATTCGTATTGCAACGAAAATTACGAGGAAATACTTTCGACCTCATATCACAGGATGTCACTAACTGCAGACTGGTTTCGATCTTTTTATGATCGCCTCAGTCCAATATAATTGATCATACCTAAAGATGCGAAGACCTAACAGTAGGTACGTTTTGCGTACTCAAACCGTAGTTTTACAATTTATTATGTTCGATTTTTCGATTATTGATGTTCCAAAAGCAAAAAATGGACAGTGGACAATTAGTCCTGGAATCCTAGAAAGCAAAATGTGTAGCTATTGTCTGACGGATACTTCCCGATTTGCACAGATAGGAAGTGTCACGTTAGTGCCCGAGGTTCGGTTTCTCTTTTACTTTGCCTCGGGCGCCAGTTCCTGTTTACAGTGCAGAAACACAACTACTCAGGTAGCTACAGTGAAGATACGGTACGCCAGGTCGGTCGATAGGGAAAATTAGACTTCACACAACAGATAGTAATAATACACCAATAAACCTTTTATACATATATTGTCTCTAGACCTACTATATACACATCTTACTTCCTTACTAGTCCTGCTCCTCCTAGTAGTCCTAGTACTCCTGGGCGCGTCTGGTGCTTCCGGGTGGTCGGTGAAGACTCAATGCTTTTCCAGCTAGTAGCAGGTACTGGAACGGTTGGTGGGAGAGCTTTCGATACCTGCGCAGTAGCTCCTTATTTCGACTTGTAATATTCTCGGCGTCGTTCACACAAGTCGATGAAATTATACCAAGTCCCAATGCCTTTGGGGACTTGTACTAGTTTACTTACTTCTCTGGATTCTGGTAGGCAGCGGTGCAGATATACAGGTCTTGCTCGTATGCGGTGCGGTCCCAGACTCAATGTCTGAATTGGTGCCAGTAGTATAAGAGGTTCTATGAAGACCTCGGACATGCGCAGAAGTGCAATACCTGACTTGGTATATTTTGCAATCGTATGCCAACAATCGGTGAAACTTACAAGTCCACACGGGCTTGTGGACTTGTTGGACAAATTTTAACTTACTCTTCTCTAGGTCCTGGTGGCAGCGGTGTAGGCGGTCAGGTCTTACTTCGATGCCATGCGGCCACAGACTGAATGTCTGAGTTGCAGCCAGCTGGATATGGTTCTACGAAAACCTCGGACATGCGCAGAAGTAAAATCTCGGACTTTGTATATTTTATACTTGTACACTACTAAATTGGAAATAATCACGAGTCCCCACGGTCTTGTGGACTCTGAAGAATATTCGGTTCAGTCGACAAATTGTCTAAGTCACAATTTATTTTTAAACTTATAAGAATTTTACTATGCCTAATCTACGGACTGAAAATATTTGACCAAGTAGACACACAAGTCCCAATTTGTTTTGATACTTAGGACAATTTCACTATGTTGATTTTACTGACTTGTAAAATATTTCTTACTTACTTGTGGTACCAGTCTGTATCTGGGGACTCGCGGTGATATGTTAGTGCGGCTGGTTTCTGGGACGACGGCTCAGCAACTCAACTCCTAGCGCTTGAAATTTCCTATATCCGCGTGGATAGCAAAAGTGAGGAAGCGCGCACATTCGGCTTTTATTTCAGGTGGCGGAATAATAGATTTTATGTCGGGTATAGTTGTTTTATTTACGGCGTTGTATGGGCGACTTATTTACAGGTAAAATATTATTTTTCATGGCGAAATAAAATGTACTTCATTACAATTGTTTATTAAAATTGAAATATATTGTAATAAAATCAATTTCAATAGCAAATTAATAAATTTTTACCTTGCAACTCGCACTTACACCATTATCAAAGGTACATATATTAATATAATTCTTGCATCTTATTTAAAACATAACAAATCATTGAACTTAATATATAATTACACTGTAATACGTTGAAAAAAAAACTGACATCTGAAGCTGAAAAAACAGCTGCAATTAAGTTTCCGAAAAGAAAAATATGTTTTCAGCAGATATACTATGATCCAAATAAAAATGGAAAATAACTAATTAAAAATTTACAAATTCATTACAAGTAAATTCCCTAAGTATATATCAAAGAGTTTTTAATGATATTGACACAAGTGGAAAAATGCCCAATTCCATTATCCTCGGAAAAATATCATGGCGTTATTTTTTCAGTTAAAAATATTTTCAGTCGTCGCCATGGATACTTCTCAGTGTACAACGAATGAGGGAAATAATCACATAAAATTAGTAACCTGTGGGTGGTTTTATCGACAACGGTATATTAATTTAATTTAATTTGATAAAAATTAAAACTTACACCTCACTAAAACACCATATTTGTTGTTATATAACTAAAAAATGTAAAGATTATTTATTGTATCCGTTACTTACGTCATAAAGTCTCTATGTTTATTTAATAGTTTCAAATTTTCCCAATCCAAATTAGCATCCAATAAAAAATAATTACACATCTATTCTTTTACTGAAAGCGGGTACGAAATTTTAAAATTTATTCTACGTGAGAAGCTTTAACAATACATTAAAAAACATACCTGAGGAAGACAGCATGATTTCTATAAGTGAAATCGGTTGAAATTAACTTGTGCACTTTTATGAATGAGATTGACCTGGCTATGAGAGAACGTCAAGTTAATCTATACAGGGTGTTTCAAAAGACATGTTCCATAGCTTGTGGGGAGATTCCTCAAATCAAAACAAGACAAAAGTTTCTATCAACATGAGTCCATTTTGGTTTCGTTTCTTATATACAAGGTGTTAAAGTTTTTTTATATGTTTACTTTTTTCAAAATTTCATGAAACCGCTTTAGCATTTTGAATAAAATTTCGGTTCTGTAATCGTGTACCTATTCAGGTGTACCTATTTGAATAGTAAATAATATACAAATTGAAGTCGGTTTAATTTTTAAAAAATGTGTTATTAAGTACACTACTCAAAAAATTATATTTATCTCTTGAAAGAAGCCAAAAACTAAAAATAACAAGGGAAGACTTTTTTTATACGGCATTTTTTCGTCTACACAAGTGTGTTAGCAAAAGGTAAAAAAACCCCCCACCCATGATATTTAGAAAAAAGTAAACAAATTAAAAAACTTTAATACCCTGTATATAGGAAACGAAGCAAGAGTGGATCCATGTTGATAGGAACTTTTTGTCTTGTTTTTGGGTGAGGAATCTCTCCACACGCTACGGCACATGTTTCTTGAAACAACCTGTATACATGGACTTTACTAATGCAGCTGATAAAGTCTTCCGTGATATAATTTTAGAAAAATAATATGGTTTCAGCGATCATTTGTTTAAAAAACATATTTAAAACTAACTTGTACAAAAGATAATAGTTTTACATAGTATTACAAAATCACCGACGACACAGTGCCCGAATGCGGCGTTGCCAGATTTACTTTTCCCCAGCCTTAAGAAAATTGTCCACAATCTAGCAATACCGCCTCTGGGGGTGCCAACCCCCCAAGGACGAAAAGTGTACCCTCTATGCCTTACCACCCTATCTTATCTATGTATCTTACCACCCTAGGAAAATACTAATAACAAAATACTACATTAAAAATTGTAATAACTGAAAGTCCAAATATCTCAAAAACAATTAAGGATAAACTAAAGAGTTGCATATCTTTAGATTAGGAGAAAATACGAAATTTTTATTTTTTGAAAAATATATAGTGTTCCATTGAAAAATGTTAGTTTTTGGTACATATTAGCTATATTTATTTGTCAGTCTGTATGTTTTCTTAAATAAATAAATATACCAAAATACAGAAGCGAAATTCTTCTAATATAAGATATGTATTTATATCTCGTTCGAGAAATACTCTATTCTTTCAAATGAATTCATCCCTCGGACGTCCATATCGAGGATTGGACGTGTTTCGGATTCGAATTCTAGGCAGCTCTTCGGTCAATCGCTATGCTGCACTTTATCATTGCTCCGGCCTCTATGAATATAAATTGCAAAATTGTATTGGTGTGCAAAAAATTCAGCGGTCTCTATGACGTGTACAAGGCATGCGATAATGTATGGAAAATAAAATTGGCTTTTTGAGTGATAATATGTGTCACTGTTGCGCTGTTATTAAATCCTGGTATTTAATGCTTTTATATATTCCGTGTTGAATATTCAAAATTGGGACATTCTCTTAAAGCGTAGATAAAATTTAAATGAATGTTCTGTCTAAACGGTTTGTTCAATTTCATCACATATTTTATGTCAATTGAGACAATTAAGTACTTATTAAAATTCTCCCGAACATGTCTAAAAATACAAGGATAATGTCTGTAACTTATTTGTGGTGTATTTTGACGATTCATAGTTTGTTTCTTTTGGGATTACACCACCTGTAAAATAACAAAAGGCAGAAAACCAGAAGTATTAATATTAATATTAATACAAGGATATCTCACCATAGCTCTCTTCCTCTGTAATTTCTATACCTAAAACACATTTTTTAATGTGTTTTCTTTATTTTATGACTGCTTTGGTTTTAAGATTTAAGACCTTTTTTTTATTTGTTTTATACTGTTACACTTGTAAGATTATTTATTTTTTTGTTTTATAACTCGTTCTACACTCTGAGTATTTTGTAATTTTTTTTTTTTACAAGGAACATAATAAAGATATCTATCTATCTATCTATCTATCTACCTAGTATTACTTTTTAAGATTTCGTAGCAATACGAAATGTATTCACTCTCCAGGGATCATATTCTAAATATATATTCTAATATCCATAGTGCTGTAAAAATTTTAACCATAACTAAAAGTGTTTGAATCTAATATTGTTTAAAATAAAAACCATATATTTTCAAATATTTTAATTAATCCCTGTTTTCATATAAGGTTATGTTGCACGATATACATATACCAGGTATTTCAAATGACACTGCGCTATTTTATAAAAATAATACCTTTAAATGTATCTTTCCCGCTTCTTTGGTAAAAATTAATTACAAACATTTTTTGCCCTAAAACATTTTTATTTTTGAAAAAGTTTTGTACAACTACAATTTTGATAGCAAAAAGCTCTTAATTTCTTAGTGATAACTTATTACACTGAGAAAAAGAACAATACTGACGTAGTTTTCCACATAACACCCAAAATACTATACTGCACTCGACGTGCGTTTCGCCACCCAAGTTAGAATCATCTGGAGATGATCAAAACCAGTTTTAATCATTTCAGATGATGCCAACTTGCTGATTTTTTAGTGAGCCCCTGCAAAATGCGTTTTTTGAAGATAATTTGGCAACACCGCATCAGAATTCTAAAAATGAGATAAATCACCCTGTATATTTCTCTTATTACTTATTATTGTAAGCAAGATCATCAAATCATATAGGAATATGATACTATAGAATGATTAATAGACGTGGGAAGAGTTAATTCATTATCAATGACTTCATATCCAGGATAAAAATGACGTAACGAGTAAAATATATGATGCAGATGATGCCTATTTAAATAAAAAAATCGATGTGTCTGAAGACATGCCTCAAACAAATGGAAAATTTTATATTTCGTCAGTAATGACGAAAGGTAATCATTTTTAATTAAATTTCAAGGTGATAAAAGATAAGAGGTAATCCTTTCTATAAAGAAGCACCTATGCTGTAGCATATCCGCTATACATAATATTATACTGTCAACACTGGGCAAACATTAAGATAACATTTATGTACTCAGTCCTCTCCATTGTTTGCTATATATCCATACATAATAAATCTTGGTAAATCCTTACCTAGGGCAAAGTGCCTGAGAACGTTATTCGACCTTTGAATAGAATCAATCAAAATATTCAAATTTCTGAGCGGTTTAGTTACATTGCTGAAAATTAATCATACGCGGACTGAAGTATTTGATATTAAGTAGACTTATGCCTAGTCTGGTATATTTAAATAACAAAATAAATTTAGTTTAAGATAAATATTTCGCTTTGTTGCGAAGATATAGAGCGAAACAAATTTTCAACAAATAACAATTTATTACTAAAAATTACATGTAACATTTCTGAACCTACAAGAATTGTTCAAAATGGCTACCTTCAGCTCGGGTGCAACCATCCAATCTTCTCCTCATAGACTCCCGAACTCGTTTTGTCAACAATCGTCCACATATTCCACTGGCCTAGTATAAACTAATGACTTTAGATGGCCTCATAGGAAATAATCCAGGGGATTTAAGTCCGGGGATCGAGCAGGCCATACGTGAGGTCCACCTCGACCAATCCAGTGATCTCCGTATACTACACTAAAATGAGGTGGTGCACCATCATGCATAAACCACATTGCCTGTCTTGTAGCCAATGGTACATCTTCCCAAAACTGAGGTAGCGTTTGTTCCAAAAAGTTGCGGTATACTTTGCCGGTAAGTCTTCCTGGTAAAAATATCGGTCGAATTAGTCACCCACCCAGTCACCCACAATTCCAACCCAATGTGGATTTTCGTCAGCCCACACATGGTTATTGTGGAAATTCCTTATTGCATTTCGGGAGAAACTGGCTTCATCGGTAAAAAGAATCAGCGTAAGTAATTGAGGGATTTCAACCAATGTGTGCAAAAGCCATTGACAAAATGCTATATTCGGAGCAAATGGGTACAACAAATTATCTCTCAGAATTTTCCAAACAGTCCAATTACTTACATTCAAAGTATTTGCAATTCTTCGCGTAGAAGTACCTGGATCTTCTTCTATCATGTCCAGCACATTCTCTTCTACGTCTACCATTCTTACAGTCCTTGGCCTTCCTGGTTCTCCACTTAGCTTCAATGTTCCCGTTTCTCGAAGACGTTGATGAATACTTTGAAAGATTTTTCTATCGGGAGCAATGTGGTTAGGGAATCGTTCAATGTACAGTCGCCTAGCTTCTAAGGCATTGCCATCAGCAAGTCTTCACTAACATCCGTTTACACGTCAACTAGCCAAACGTCAATCAATCTTAAGAAATGCGACATATACAAACTACACAAACACAACATGCAAAAACATACAAAATAATCACTTCGAAGTATCACGGGATGTTGGTAAGAAAAAACAACTCCTTTTTCTTACATGTCTTTTACTTGATACGTCCAGTGTAGTACGTCATACTTTTATTTCACCTACCTACATTAATAATGTGAAAAATAGCAAAATTGGATTTGTTGAAATTTTTTTTCACTCTATATCTTCGCAACAAAGCGCTTTTTCAAAAATCATCAAAGGATAAAATATCGTTAGAATAAATAGTCCAAGGAATAACCTCTTGAATTTTTGCCGCATGTTTAACTAACACCCTGTATACCTAAGGTTTAAAAGCTGTATTTTTAATGTAATTTTTGAACAATGTAAGTATTTTATTATTATTATTATTATTTACTTTATTGCTTAAGAAAATACAGTATTTTACAGAACAATGTAAGTATTACTATATGCTTAACTATATGATTTAATAAAATAGGTTATGTTAATGACCGCTAATCTTGACTACCAGATTATATTTTTATAATCTGGTAGTCAACATTAGCGGTTATAGAAGTTAAAAGAAATGAAGAAATTTTTGCGCAAATATGTAAGGATGGCATATAAGTAACGCCATATATATATGTAGGTATTCCATGGAGAGATTTTAATATATGCTTGATCAAAGTTGTTATGAATAGTCTACTCTCTTTGAGACCTGTACGCCACTGAAAAGACATAACAGATTGAAATTGTCAAAACAGGTGTGTTTGGTATTAGGCGTGATAGACGTGTATGTCGCGGGGGCGACATAAACTCGATATGTTCAACTGGTTTAATTCGTACGATACTTTTTTTTTGAGCTGCCTGTCATTGACCTTGACTACATCCCGTATATAATGCTATATAGACCCATATATAGATTATATATACAATGCATTTAGGACTGAAACTCCACGATATATATTTAAAATAAATAGAGACGTGAGAATCAAATACATAAATACATGAAATAAAAGCGACACGTATTTTTATGCAAAATTCAGACTACCTTCGACTATCAATCAAACCCATCGAACTTGTCATTAGACTTTCCAGTTTTCGATAAAACCATCTAGTTTACATAATGCGAAAGAAACTTATGTAGGCTGGAAAGTTTTGGAACATGCTGAAGCCCCGATCGAGTGCTACAACGAGGATAACTTAGATTTGAACACAAAATTTACATCTATATTCAGCATATAAATTCGTTCTGTTCGAGTATATATTATGGAAGTTAGGTTTATGGCGAAGTTTTTACATCTTTTAATTGAATCATGAATTTATATTAGCAGTATATATAATACTTTTAGGGACATTTCAAGTAATACTTGCAATCAATTCAGCACGATAACGAACTGATATACTTTTTATGCATATAAGAGCTCTGAAATTAATTCTAAATAAATTGGTCTTTTGCATTATTATTACTTTAATTATACAAATGCTTACATTTTACATAAATTTACATAAAAGCTTTTATAAGATCTTCAGGTTCGAAATCTAAATGGAAAAGTACATTATTGTAATAATCAATTAAGTAAGAAGACCCGTAGAGCATAAATATAAATAAAAAAGACAGTTCATAAAGAGCTTTGAATTTATATTATCTAATAGGTATAGGTAGCTATAAGCAAAGGGGAGACTACATTTAAAATAAACGGTCTGATCTTTTCTTGATCCAGTTCAATAGACCTAGTTACATAACTAGGCGGAAACCCGAGTACTGGTTCGGGCTTGGCCTGCGATTAGTCCCGATTTAAATGTAATCGAACACGTTTGGAATTTGTTGGACAGACGTATTCAGAAACTTCCAAATGCACCCCTAACTCTCCTGCAGCTAGGAAAAGCCTTAATCGAAGAATGGGAAAGTGTACCTCAAGAAAATCTTCGAAGAATCATAAGAGCAGGCCTCTTTGGCAGGGTCAAAGGGGTGCAATGAAGTTATTCCTGCTGATGGAGGACATACGAGATATCGATCCTCACACAAAGTCAATTCCAAAATGTTTTGCACATAAAAAATGTATCTATCACCATTTTGTTTTTCATACTGTTTTCAATTGTTAATTAATTTATTAGAATAACATGTATGACTTTAGGAATTTAAATGTTTCATATGTAAAAGTTATAGAGAGTATAGTATATACTCTCTATACTATAGTATATATATATACATAAAGAATTGTTCCTCTAAATTTTTTCAGCACCGTATAAAAGATTTTACTCTACGTAACAAACTTTTTAGCGAACACTGTGTATTATATTAAGTATGTGTCACATCCGGTCATAGAAGATCATAAAAATGTCCACACAAAGTCACTATCTAATTGCAACAAAATAACTTTCTGATGGGTGATAATTATCCCGAGAGTAAAAGAAAGAGAAATGAACATTTTCTATTATAAATGTCGTAGTTCAGCGGGGTTAATCTCACGCGGCATGACACGTCCAGACGTAATATGGAGAGACATTTACTAAATAACACCGAGTTCATCTTGATGATGTCCATAAGTCGGGAGTTATACCACTCCACAGTTATCCTCCCATTAGATGAGAATATCCGCTGGTGTCTAGTCTTTGCGCCACATAGGAAAGAGCGATAATTTCAACATAAACTTCAACTCCAGTATCCCTTGACTATTTTCTGAAACAACTCATGTGAAAAACATGTAACTGTAATTATTAACTTAGTCAAATTATTATTTTTTTTAATAACTCAACCAGTTACTAGTAATTTATAAAAACAAGTAGGTACCTAGTAGCCTTTATACTCAAAAATAAAATAGCTGTTCCTTATTTCAGTCAGAATAGAATTAACAGATACAGATTTTAAAATACATATTGTTAACCTTTGGGTTTTTCTACAATTTTTACAGGTCATATGAGTATCTAATTATTATATCTAAAAAAGTAAACAATTTAACAATTATTAAATTTGACTAATAAAATTGGATTTTCTACAAATTATAATGTAAAAATCTGTTCAATATCAAGCCTTATCTACATTTCAATATTATATATTTGGTAACTGTAAGTACCTACTAGTCTCAAATTGGAAAACTAAAGTTTCTTTTTCAATAGTAAATCTAAATTAAGTATGCCAAATAAATTCCTTTGAGGAAACTAAACATTTAATTCAGCAGATTAAATGTATCTTCGTTGGCAATTAAATGCATTAGATAATATTAAATATTTAATATTGCCAGTGAAATACCATAAATCTACCATTTAGATCTTTAATTCGCCAAACACAAATAAATAGTTTAATGGGTGTTAAGCAATTTTATTTATCTATCTCAATTAAACTTATTTTCTCAGTGTAAAATTAGATTTATTTTACCAATTTTTAAATTTGAATACAGAGAAACAAATAATATTTAGCTAAGTCAGCCATATGGTCTGTTTACTAACTTGTAATTGTTATAATTTTACATTTATTAGATGCATTAGTTGTTTCTTGTATATCATTGGGCCTAAGCAATTTTGCTCTGGCTTAAAAATATGTATGTATATAATATATTGAAACACTTTTTCTTTGTTTTTCACTTTTTAGTTATAACAGGCCCCTACTATAGTTTGAACACAATGTGTCATTTTAAAACGTTTCATGGTGAATCACGTAAAATGTTTTTTCTATTTTTGAATAATAATTTGAATATAGGTATATCTCGTATAAATTCAAGTATCTGTGTAAAATTTATTTTTCGTAGAATTAATTATTAAATTTACGTTTGTTCATTACTCTCCCATTTGATGTTTAATTTATTTATTAAGATAAAGGCTACACCATTTAAAGACGATTTTAGCATATTATAACAGATAGCAATGCTAATCGCGATAGCAATAGCAATAATAAATCATTATCCATAGAAATTTAAAGTCTTGTTTCCATACCATATTTGAATTTTTATAATCGCTTTCAAAGTGAGAGTCTAAAACATGTTTTTTTTCTGTCCATGTATTACAAAATTAGTGTTTGTTATGAGATAATTAACTTGAATCTATAAAATGGCGAATGCGCCAATGTATCCGCAGAGGCATTGGTTTACACTCTAGTAGTTGTGAAAGGAGAGCCTGGATTAGAAAAATGTTTAGTTTTCGTTTATTTTTGATTCAGTGTAATACATTGCACTACAAGACGTGGAAGTGGGTGGCTTGGCATTTTTTTCGATGTCCAAAATATGAAGCCGAGTATGAGTATGCGTATCCGTTTATAAAATATTTCTAAAAAAATATAAAACAGTTTTTCCTGATATACAAACATAGTTAAATATAGATAATATTGCACGTAAGCATGTATCTTAATAATTTTAGAAATTTTTGGGGATTAATAACTTAACTGTCAAAATATAAACTGAATTGTTTATTTAAACTGACTGAAACTGATTGAAACTGAGTTAATGTTATTTTTCTATATAACCCCTGTTTGCTCCTATAAACTTGAATAAACTATATATCTTTATATGCCTCATGGCCTGTTCCAGTGCATCATATCTCCTTTTTTATCTGTTAATAAATTTTGTGGATTAGTATATAATGTTATTTCATTATATCTATCACTAAAACCCATGCAGGTAAAAAAATGTAAAACAATCGTGCTAGCATGACAGTTATTATAGTACTAAAAATTCTCATCTGCATATTGAAAATCCAGACATAAAATTCAGTGAATGAGGACAGTTAAGAGTACGCGACTACATTCAGGTTCAGATATCCCTAAAATCAATTTGGGTACGTATGATGGGCAATAAAAATAAAAAACATGTTTCAGTGCGCTTCGGTGAGCTGTTCCGTTATATTGCAGGTTAATGTGTCTTTTATTTTCAATTTGATATGAATGTTCACCGGGCAGGGTTAATTTGCCGAGCAAAAAAGATAATGCGTCGAAGGTATGAGCGGTATTAAAAAAGGAAATGTTTTAAAAATTCATTACCTAGCATTTTTTATAACTTTGTGATCCTATTATCTGACATGTAGAAATGTGTAGGTAATACAAACGTGCATTTTGTGTACTTAACATATTTTAAATTTCCAATAAGTTATTAGTAGGTTGCACTGAACCTCGGGAATTATTAGCTTCTTCCCTAAAGGTTCAGGGACATAGCTCCGGTTAGCTCTGGGCTCAAGGCGGGGATTGGATTTTACTGTTAAGCTTACTTTTAAAAAAATTGGGCACCAGGTAATTTAAATGAGAAAAACAAATATGAAATTGTGAATGCGTGAAAGTAAGAACAAATAAATTACGTTAAGATAAAAGTATATATTACAAATTATATTTACAACTCAATTTATGTTAAATTGAAAAAAACTCTACAGCCTGAAAGCGTTTATCAAAATTTTACAAAAAAATTTTACTGGGCTGTGTTCACCAGTCTTCGGCCTACTTATGGATTGATCTCACCCACTAGCCTCTCCTAGATTAATCAGGAACTCCTGAACAGGTCCCCGTCTAGCTAGACTTGCTGGGGTTGCATGGATGGAGGTAAGTAAATCCCACGTAGCTAGGTTTCAGGTTTCAGGCTCCAAAGGTGGAAACAGGCACATGTAAAAGATTGTATGATTAGCCCAGTCCCAGAGTTGTACAAAAAAATGATCCAGGAATTGGAATTTTGTAAACAATCAAACCGTAGAGCAACTATGTCTGAAGGACAGTATATAAAAATTGTAATAGAAAAAAGTAACTTATGACCAGTACTATATACTACAATAAAAATTACCAAAATTGCAGTAACAAAATTCGTAACTGTGCTACACAAAAAAACTGGTTAGCATAAAGGTGAAAATTTCTAATTCATACATGAGATTTTAAATGCAAAATTCAAATGCAAATCAAGTACAATGAAATAGAATTAAATTAAAAAAAAATTAATGTGAGACGGTCTAGAATACCAGCAAGTAATCAAAAATAAAATTCCTGGATATAATAGAGTCTGTAATTAGCAGACAAAATTTATAGTATATCTAAAATAACCATATGGTTATATACAAACGCACTAACCAACCCAGGCTCTTCATAGAGAACAGACCTTTGCATACAGGGTACAATTTTCTTTAATCATATTCAATTTATTAAGAAAATGAAATGTACTCACCTGTATGCATAGTGCAGTTCCAATCTCGTGCATCCACCTCAAATATGTCCTAAGACGTTCCACATGGAATTGGACGGTTTACGAGAATATAAAGTAGATTCCTGGGAAGATTAAGCCAGCGTCTCCACAACTCTGCTAAAAAATAAAAAAATTCGGCAGAAAATTTACACCACGTGTAAACTAAATTTATTATCACTTATCTCGTGACAACAACAAAAATATACGATAATATCAATTAATGAGCTTATTACAGATAATACTCTATTATATCAGAACACCGATCACTAACAATAGTGATAATAATTCAAGATTTAAATGAAAGTAACATTTAAGAACATGTGCTTTCAATAAGCGTAAAAATTGTCAACTTGCTCGTACTCTGTTGAAAACCAGAGTCCTCGAATTTTAAAAATGTCTTAATTTCCTGTCTGTTTTGCGTCCCTACCTTTTCATAAAAGTGACCAATCAGAAACACTTTAGAGGTAGACAACACATTACAATGTAGAGAGCATTTTGGGTTGCGGGTATTCAGGGAAAAATTATACGGATTTTTGATATTATTTTTAATCGTCCGGAAATATACTGCTCGTCATATACAAAGGAACAAAATGATTAAAATTTTGTTACAAGGTAGAGTTAGATAACATTATTTATTATACAGGGTGTCATACACCGGTAACTCAATCGTTCAATTATGGAAAAACTATAAACAGGAAAAATCTAAAACTTTGGTAGCATACCAACTTCGATGTAGGTCATTCAGCTAAGATATTTTCAAGATGGTGACACTTCCGGTTATACCAGAAAATTAGAAATATTGTTAGTTTAATAATTTCCGGCATGATTATTGATAATATTTAGAAAGTAGGTGAGAGTAACATTTATTTGTCAATTGATTGTTTTCTAACGCCGTCATGGCCAACTAAGAATAATTGAACTTAAAAGCCGTAATTAATATAATAATACGGTAATACCTATAATAATATAATAATATAATAAGAAAATAATGTTACATAATCGCCGCTGCAGTGTCGTTGCGTTGCAACGTTGCGTTGCACACGGGGAGTTGCCAGATCTACTTTTCTCCAGCCCTAGGGAAATTGTGCACAATCTGGCAACACCGCATCTAGGGGCACCAGGGATAACCTCCCAAGGATGAAGGCTCAACCCTCTAGGCTTTCAAAAAGGGAGATAGGTTCTTTTGTCCACATTTCCTAGACGTCACCACCGGTACTTATCGAATACCCCTCGTATAACTTGGCTGTCGATTATTTATTGAGCTGCCCTGGTATGTAGATTATTCGTGAGCATTATTCGGTTTTATTAGCAGCTTGGCTTTTCAACGAAATTACTTTAAAGTTTTCCTCGATTTAAACCAAATAAGTCTGAAATGATAGAAAGGCATTCATTCATATATGTCATCTAAATGACTCTCTTATTTTAACATTAATTTGATTTAATAAATTAGATAGGTATACTAAAGCAAGTTATAAGGGTGGTAAGTGAAGTACTCAGTATATAAATTGTCAGACTTTGTGCAATGCAAGCAACTGTGTGCAGGCAACTGCTCAATGTCAAAGCGATTAATCAGTTCAACTATACGCAGGGTTTCGCAGGTCCCGGGGCAATCATAATATAGCACGAACGAGTCATCATATTAGAACACATTATATCAGTAAACTAGAGTTGAAGAGGCTTGTTTAATCTGTAGAGTTGCCTCTTTCAACCGTAAGTGCTCTAAGTAGGCTTTATAAAGCCCTTGACATACGTGAACAGTTTGTAATCCCTTAGGAACTTTCAGTAACTTAAAATTACTAGAAACTTTCAGTTGACGTTACTTCCTAAATAGGTAATCCCACTTCTGATGTGCACAGTCGCACTTTTTACACATAAGTATTTATTTATAGTGACTGAATTTAAGTTAGTAAGTATTTTACCCAGTGGTGGAATTTTTACATAAACAAGAATTAACATTATTATTTGATTTAAGATCTCATATTTATTACATTCAAACTATATTCAATTTCTAGCTAGTCGGCTTTGTTTAAAATTATTACAATTTTCCCAAAAAGGAATCATATCGTATTAACACAAATTTAAAGCATGATATATAACTCAAGAAGAAAGTGGAAGCAGAGAGTCTTTTGAAAATGTTACAAGAACAAGAACTATTTAAATAATATACTGATTAGATAACGTTAAATATTCAAAGCAAACGGCAGTCAAGTGGTTTCTGGAACGGCAGCCAGCTTTTGTGAGTAGGGCCGTAACTTAACTTGGCCCATTGTGTGTTATTATCTTGCCCTTATCTAAGGTACGCCCTTTGTCTTAATGATGACAGAGGAATCCCTTGTCTACCTACATAAACATAAACCCTGCGATGGTAAAGGATTTTGATAAAGAAAATGACAGGGTTACTTAATAAAAAGAGGGAATCGTGTTGAAAGAATACAAATGTAGAAGGAAGAGAAAATAGCAGTCAACATAAGATAATAAAATGTTCTAGTAACGTCAAAAAGTGATGTTTTAATTGAACGCAACGAATAAAAAAAGTTTCGTATATGTGAATCAGCAGATATAGAAATAAAATTTTATGTGTATTAATCTAAAAATGTTTAAAATAACTGTTTTCAATTGTTTTCTTATACATTCACTTATGATAGGAATCAGGTAAAAAAATGTACTTTGATATAAGAATGACGAAAGGGAAAATTCAGTCAGAATACGATATTGCAAATTTATTCTACACCGACCCTAAGGAAATTTTGCACAACATGGAAACATCCGTTTAGGTATCTCCAACTAGGTCCTGCTCAACGCAAAGTCGTACCACTCTACGGACACAAATAACTCAAACAGCAATATCTCTGGCTTTACTGTCACTGCTTGTTTGGTTTATGGATCGACACTCATATCTATAAATGAAAATTTCCCGAATTACTGGAATAAGATTCAAATGCTTTATACATATAAAAACCAGTTGTGATTAGCCTCCTGCGAGAGACAGAAGCATATCTTATTCGATTTGAAGCAATGCAAAGCTTGTGAATTTAGAGTTTCAATAAAATTTTTACTATTACAAATTATTCTTCGCAAAGGAAAATGAATAGTATTTGTTTATAGATTGTTTATATTGTTTATAGATGAAAATGATTGAAGTGTGAGTCAACGAAAAGTTTCAGTCTCGAAAATCTGTCAATGGACTGATTTCCATGGAAAATCCAGAGACAAGTCAAAAAGGAGAGGTTTACAGCAACTTATATTTTTTAAATGGAACACCCTGTATATTTTTACAGATTTGAATTATGAAAAGAATATCGATTCATTACTAGGCTACAGTCACTACAAAGTGTTTCTCCAACACCTTACTATTATGGTAACCATTTATGTTTATATCAACTGTTCTATTAAAAAAAATAAGTTGTGGCAAACCTTTACTTTTTTGGACACCCTGTATAAATGTCAAACTATAAAGATGTGTCCCCCTTCAAATAAAAATCGACCTGCCTCTGAATTTTCCATGGAAACCAATCTATTGAATGGATGAAACTCTTCGTTGACTCACCCTGTATATATCAATAAGCCAGTTTTAATCTTATGACTTGTTGCCTATTTTTTATTTAAATTATTTTTTCTTGTTCATTGCATACATATTATCCCGAGGGGTGAACCGCAGACATGAATTTTGTACACCAATTGCTTTATTGCTCTGTATTACAGCAAAGTTAACTGCATTGCTTCAATATTCACTGAATTTTGCACATATTGCTCATATTTTTACTGGTGTGCCATGTATTGCTCATATTTTCTTAGTATTGCACAGCATTGCTCTCATTTTTGTAAAATATTTGCATTGCTTCGTATTGCTTTTGAATTGATTCGTATTGCTTTTGTATTGCTTCGTATTACTTTGAAAGTGTATGATAACTGTATTGGTGAAACACACCTACATTTTCTTAGTACCTATATTGCATTGCATTACTCGTATTTTTATAAGTTGCTCACACAAATAATTAAACAATTACTTGTGATGCTTCATTGAATTGAGAATAAAAAATGGTATCAAAATTTCTATTTAAAAATACAGGGCCGTATTTAAAAAAAAACAGAAGTTGATTATGGTTTCTCGGAAACGAAACGTCGGACAAAAACTTGATGAATGCCATCTTGTTAAGCTCAAAAAGTAACAATGGAAAAGTATTTTTTATTTTTTGATAGCTGTTAAAATAACACCAGAAATAAATAAAAACAAATATCACAAAAATATTTTTTTCCAAATATTTCGAAATCAAAAAAAAGATAAATTATTTTGCAAAGTCCATGTAAAAGGTATTTAAACTGTTCAACTTTTTCATAATTTAACCAACTTTGTATCTCTTACCGTTTCCAAGATCCCATCTTTATTGGACACACTGTATAGGTAAACTAGGAATTCACGGATTTTATTGGCTTATTTAAACATAAGTTATATAATCGTAGAAATTTCCATCAAATACTCACGAATAATCCACACACTAGGGCAGTTCAATAAATAATCGACAGACAAGTCGATATTTATCGAATACCCCACGAGGGGTATTCGATAAATACCTCTGGTGACATCCAGGAAATGTGGACAAAAGGGCTTACCTCCCTTATTTGAACGCCTAAAGAGTTCAGACTTCGCTCTTGGGGGGTTGTTCCTAGCACCCTCAGAAGCGGTGTTGCCAGATTGTGCACAATTTCCCTAGGGCTGGGGAAAACGTAGTTTTGGCAACGCCGCATTAGAGCACTCTATCGGTAATTTTGTAACAGTATAACAGTAAATTAACTTTGGAACTTAAATTGGGTGTTCATTATTAAAGATGCGAGTTAAAGGCTCATGACTTCTTATTGTTTTTGCTAAGTACAAGGCAACTCATGCTAATAGGAATTAAGGGTTCCTTAATGAACACAATCTGACATAATTTCTATTTGTTCTGAATTAAGGGCTCATGATTTTTTATTGTTTTGAACTTAGTACAAGGCAACTGAAACTGTTAGGAATTAAGGGCTTATGATTTTTTATTATTTTGGCTAAGTATAGTCTATATAATGTCAATTTAAACTAAAGAAATGCTGACAAAAGAAACACCTGCACCTCGACGGCGGCCTCTCTGAACCGGGGCTTCCTAACTGAAGCTGTTAGGAATTAAAGGCTCCTGATTTTTTATTATTTTGGCTAAGTATAGTCTATATAATGTCAATTGAATCTAAAAAAAAAAAACAGACAAAAGAAACACCTGCACCTCGACGGCGGCCTCTAGGTTCACGCATTTGTGTCGTTTGTCGCAATTTTTTTTGCAGTTTCAATTGAGGTTATAAAGACTATACAAGGCAACTCATGCTATTAGGAATTGAAGGCTCCTCAGTAAAACAACTCTAACATCATGAATGTTAGTAGTGGTGAGAAACACACCGTAGTGCCCTCTTTGGGTCTGTGCTACTATCTGTCTGACAATTATTGTCAAATTGACAGACATTGTTTTTTTTTGTTTTCGGGATCTCCATCAAATAAACTCTATCATTTACAGCTGTTTCGAATTAAGGCCTAATGATTTTTTTTTGTTTTAACTTAGTACAAGGGAATTAAGGGCTCCTTAGTAAACACAATTTGACATCATTTCCAGCAAACATATATCACAACTTATACCAAACATATTAAAAACAAAAATAATAGAAACAACATAACTTAGGAATATCACTCGGAATATCACGATACACACATAATTTGGCGGTTAGCCTTAAGATCTCGAACATAATTTCCGACATTGTCACACCTAACAGAAACACTGTGCGCAGGTATAAGCCTTTATAATCTCAATTGAAACTGCAAAAAAATTGCGACAAACGACACAAGTGCGTGAAAAAAGGGGCCGCCGTCGAGGTACAGGTGTTTCTTTTGTCAGATTTTTTTTTACAGTTTCAATTGACATTATATAGACTATAACGACCATGTGTATTGCACTCGGTATTGCTTTATTGCTTTTATTATTTCGCATTGCTTCATATTTTCTATGCCTATTTTTACATTGCTCCTCAATTTTCTTGCATTGCTTGAGTATTGCTAATATTTTCGATACATTGCTCGAATTTACATAGTATTGCTCGCATTGCTTTTACATTTTCTCATGCTTGTACACCACATTGCTTCAGCGGTTTACCCCTCGTATTATCCTGAACTTCGAAACAAGAAGAGAAATACAAATTAAAATAAAAAGAGAACTACTGCTGAGTTTAAAGAAAGAGCTAATTTAGTAACTAGGCTTGCACTAAATAACCACAATAAAAATTTCGTCTTTTTTCATTACACGTTTATACTGGTTTTATGTAAAATATAGATAAGTTTAAAATTGTTCTGGCAGTCCTGGATGTTACGTAAATCACGGCCAAAGCGGACATATTCCTGTGAAGCATGAGCTCTCACGTCTCACCTACTTCCTAGAAAGAGAAATGGTTCCCCTAAGCCTCTCCCAACTTATTCCAAGTTGAGAAACCAGGGGTCCCTGTCTGAGTTCTTCTGCGACACACATTAAGCTTCAATTCGATATAGAGGGAATCTTGGAAATATTACTTTAATGCTCTCATGATACACATTATTTTCTTAGCACTTAAAAATTATGAAATAAGTAATAAATGTGAGTCCATCATTTTAAAATCTATTGCTAACTATCATCTTTCAAAAAATTTAGTTTAATAAACTACAATATCAGAAAATCTGTAAGATGTATTCTAAGAAATGTAGTGTAATAATTTTCTGAATAGATCTGAAGCACTCTTTTAAATTAAACTGGGATTCAAATTAATTGGATTGGCTTCTTATCGAACCACTCCTGACGTTGAAAATAAGTAAAAAGAGGACATATGCAAAAGACATATCAACGCTTTGATCTTTTCATGGATTCGGGCTGTGTTTTCGAAGAGGCTTGATCTTTTTCCGCTTTGCAAATGGATCTTTAATAGAGGTATATGGAAATCCAAAATACTGGATGAAATGTTCCCACCCTCAGTCTTATTGGCTTCTGGTTTTTGTATCTATATATCAGTCGCTGAAAGAGATATATTGTTTTTCATTTGAAATGTGATGTTAATACTATAACATATTTATAAATACATAATAATTGTACATATAAGTATGTATACAGGGTGTCCCAGTATAATTGGGAATATAACTCGAAATTAGAGGTGTTTTATTTTACTTGGCATTAAAATCACTTTTAATAATATTAAAAAAAAACACTTGAAGGGGGTTAGAATCTTTGGTGTAAAGCTAACATTGACGTAGTTTTCCACTTACCACTAAAACACTATACTGCACTCGACGCGCGTTTCACCAACTAACTTGGAATCATCTGGAGATGTTTAAAACATCTTTAATTTTAATCATCTTGCAGTATTATAGTGGTTTAGTGGTATGTGGAATACTACGTCAGTGTTATCAAAAAACACAAAAAATATCAAGCAGTGCTATAATATATATATATATATATATATATATATATATATATATATAATGTCGATTTACTTCGTAACTTATTGTTGACACATCACATTTTAACTTTATTAAATATATAAAGAGTGATTAAAGGAAAAGCTGGAAAAGCATATTGTATATCACAGATAAAGATAAATTGAAACAACGAAGTAGGACTTGCACTCTTTTATTTCTGGAAAACAAAATTCACAATAGTGATATAAATGTAAAATAAAAATTCCGTACTGGTTTAGAGAACACAGGAAATGCTCGCAGCTGTATAGTTGATTTCAATCTCTATTAGTTCCATTAGAAAATAAATTTTATTTCAAAGTAATGCAGTTCTACATGTACTAGAAATACAAACCACATGCAAAAATCAATATTCATTGTAAGTTCCGTATTTTGTAATAAATGCCCTGGTAGTTCACAGTCGAACAAATTATGATGAAATTATTACCAGAATAACATATAATTGTTATGGTGGATGTTCATTATTTTACATAAATTTATCGGCTTTAAATTTTATTGATTGAAAAGACAATAGCAATAATTGTATATACAGATTTACATCGTATTTAAAACTACTTTAATAGAAATTAGTACATACTCATTATAAACTGAATCATAAAAACATTTTAATGATTCTATTAATTACGTCCCAGGTTAAAGTAAAAAAATAGCTAATAACAGATTAGAACGAAACGGGTGTAAAACGATTAGTATTAACAAACGTAATATTGGGAGGATTTTGATAAACAACAAAGAAAGGGTTAATAAATTAAAACAATCGGGGGTATACCAAATTAAAAAGTATAGTATTTAAACTAGAGTAAAAGAACATAAAAAATCCATACTAAATAACGTAAAAAATTCAGGATTATCGACGCATTGTACACAAAACAGTCATTTTATAGATCTGGAAAATGTAAAGGTACTGGATCGGGGAAAGAAAGTAAAGCGCTTAGATCTGTTAGAGCAATTAGAAATTAAAAAATCTTTAATTAGAAATCCTTGAACCACGAATGATCAGATAGATTTCACGCTTTCGCCCTTCTTAGAAAAGGTACTAAACACTCGAGATTGACCAGATGGGAAGGATTAATTGGGGTAGATATTAAGAAAGGTCTAACAAACCAAAATATTAGTATATAGAGTGTTTTCTATATATTTCTTGAAACATTTGAATGAGAACTGTATTTTTTCAAAACAATTACTTTAGTATTTAATATCGGTGATATTTATTTAACTAAATATTAAAATAACCTCCCAGGTATTTCCAGTTGCATCACCAGATTCACAATATTTTAGAGGTCTTGAAAAAACATAAATCCATGTCATAATAAAAGCAGTGAATAATTTAGTTTACTTTGTTTCGCTTTTATGATATTTTTCAATGTCGACCATCTTACCTCTACCTATGTGTTTGCGAGAATAGTAGCAACAAGTAAAGAAAATGAAGGATGGAACCTACCCATGACCTGAAACCACATCAGAGAAGTACAACAAAGGAACGCTTTACTTTTGTAATGATAAATGATGCCTCGCCGAGTAAAAGAAGAAATACGAACTATAAAAGTTTCCATCAATATAATAGTAGTTGTTATTATGGTACAAACAGAGACTATTTATTTTACTAATTTTTAGAGCATAATAGTCTTTCAAGTTGCTTTTATTGTCTTATTTTATAATGTACTTATTATCGACTATCTTAGATTTTACTGAATTATACCAGTACTTAAGAAGTTTTATAAGGAGATATACTTTATTTTAGGATAATATAATTTGCTATAAAAACATCTCTTTACTATTAATACGCGTTCCTATTGAAACTCTGTCCTTGTCTTCACTCTGAGACCCGTACGGCACTAAGAAAAGTTAATAGGTAGAAACGGCTGTCTGTCATTTAGTGTTAACAGTGACTGACACCCAGGTAGTACAGGTAGCTACAGTGAAGATACGGTACGCCAGGCGGTCGATAGGGAAAATTAGACTATGTACAAAGCTAAAGAGAATCCTTAACTATTCCAAAAGCAACTATTAGGTGTGAGCAAGCGAAAACAAGCATAAGGGGAATTAATTCAAAAACGGGGTGGCAACAAGCTAAATGAGGTCATCTACAACATGGTTAACTACGGGACGGTGGTCGTGCGCGGATACTAGATGAGGAAGCAATGATTAAGCAAATATTAAGCAAAAAGTTAAGCAAACTACCACTCACCTTGGCTATTGTCTACAAGTTATATCTGTTGTAATAAAAACTACAACACCTACTTCCGACACGAAAGACGGGACTCGACGTCTCTTCCCTAAGCTTGTAGACCAGCGACAGTAAAGCTGAAGGAAGAAGGTATGGTTAACATAATAGCCAAAGTTCGATTCGGTCAACATGCGAGTGCGTGCGCCTGTCTTCGGGCCGATTTGGTAATCTGTATTTCCCTGGTCTTAATTGGTCTCTGGTCAATTCATGTTGTTCATTACAACTTATGTTGAATATTCTCTACTGTCCTTGATAATACCTTGAGGAATACTTTCTCCTGCATAGCTGTGTCATGGATTATACTGTCGATAAAAAACATTGACATCTGTTACGTTTGATTTGAACAAGAAAAACACTTCATTCAATTCGTTTACAATAATAAATCAAAATTGATTGTAACTGATTTTTCTTGAGTAACTTAAGAAATGTATTTTAATAGTTTTACGGTAGTACTCGCAGTATTTATTTAGACGATAAATTTCTATCCTTCCCATAAATAAGTCAAGTCAGGGAAGAAAACTCGACACACTCTAAAGTGAGTTCCAGACTACTTGAGTGTTCGTGCTGCCGAAAAACATCACGTAGAAAAGTAACAGATACATTTCGGGAACGAATGATAATGGCAATATTAACGATAATATCTCATTATCAACACATTCTACTTGTAAGATTAGTTTGAATGCTTCAAATTTTTATTGGAAAGGGGTGGCATATTATTACAAAACAGAAGACTCCACGAGCATCTAGAAAGGACTTAAGTTGGTAAACCCTAACCGCCATTTAGTGCGGGAATAGTGAAAACCTGATCTACGTTATTCCAAAAATTGCAATATATATATACATTTCAAATGTAAACTCGAAAATAAATGTCTTTTGATTCCTTTGTAATGCAGAGATGTCTTGTGTAAAATTTAGTACGGATTCAGAAGCGTGACGGCCAATGATGTGAAATACAAATTTGTTAAAATAAACAGTACGTAGAGAGGTGAGAGGTAGAGAGGTGCACGGACAAACGTGTAAGAGAAGTTTACTGTGAACAAGTGTTGAGCCTAGTGTACGAAAATTCCGATTTCTTGTCATATTCACTTTACGATTATATCAATCGATATTAAATTATTAGATAACAACTCGATTCCTTGGATTTGAATCATCAGATTTTATTGTAAAGAAACAATTTCACAATGCTTGAGGTACCATTTGGTGCGCTATATCTGGGTATGAGATCATTAACCCTGATTTTATTGAGGATGAGGACGAAGATCCATAGAGCATTGCAGGCAGATAATTTGTGTAAAGTTCATGAAAATTTTTACGTACGAAATCTTCAGATGTCAAGGCAATGGTGTCAATAAGATGCAATGAGTCATATAGTCAAATGCTCCCTAAACTTACTTCATTAATACTTTGAGAACAGAATAATGTCTCGTGAAATAGACTTCCAATATCCCACCCATTCGCCTGATCTGACACCACCTGATGCATGCATTTGGTATTATGACGAAGGTGTCAGTAGATCCGCCAGCGAATATTGAAGAGCTGCAACAAATACAATTTTTTTCCTTTCCTGCACTGTTGTTTATTTTGGTGAATACTGCGTTAAATAGAGGTTAATATTACACTTAGAAAAGATAAAAAATATTAAAAAATGGAAAAGAAATTCCTATGGCAAAAGTCAGAGTTGGTTTTCTGAAATGACAAAATATCCAATACGTACGTTACAACAAATATATATTTAAAGATGCCGAAAACAACTACTCCATGAGCAATGTGCCCCGACTGGCATTGCATTACATCGGCATCTCCATAGGAGTCGCCACATCGTGCATTGAGGCCAACCGTCAGACAGGTAGTAGCAAAGACCCAAAGAGGGCACTACGGTGTGTTTCTCACCACTACTAACAAATTTATAGTTACGGATAATATTCCTTGCTCAAATTCAGAAGAGTATTTGTGAGAAGACTCACCAGTCGTCTGCAAAGGGCTTAATGCTAAGGCCAGGCAATACGAGCCCTACATCGTTAAGTTGACAAAGGGATTACGACACAATCAACTAAGGAAAGGCCATTCTCAAATTCCGTCTCGTTATTTATATTCGTTGGCGCTCAGTCTTCCTCTCCTTTCGGGAAGAATAATGTGCCAGATTTTAAAGGTGTTATTTTAATGTTAAAACCGCTTCCCTCTGAGCACGCACTCAACACTTTTTTATTTTCGCAATTTATGGGGGAGCTGTAGTGTTTTTATAGACACTATCCGTTTTCGGAAGGCAGGTGGAGTTAATTAGTTTTTTGCTGGAGGTTCATTTCCGCTGCTCTAAATTTCGTAGATTGTGAGTTTAATGGGAAAACGTGTATGTACACGGGCTGTTCCCATGAACAGGTTTTATGCCTTGGTCTTGGTAATTACTTTTTAATTTCTATTATAACGCTTAGAATTTTAGGGTTCTTTGCGAAGGACGACAAATTCGTAAATAATTAGTTTTAAAAGTTAATGGCAGCTTTAGTGGTGGTAACATACAAGGAACACGTTTTAATTAAGATTTCATGCAAGTGTTCTACTGGTGTTTTCAAACATGACAGATTTATTGAACCTGTCGTTTTAAAGATTAGGATAGTAGATCTCCAATTTCATAAAAAATACACGCATGTGGGCCCACAACATATTGGACTTCCCTCGACATATGTTTCACCCACTAAGTTAGCATTATCAGGAGGCTATTCGTGGGGAAATATAAAAGATGCTTTTTTCAGTGAGTGTACAAAAATTTTTATAGCTGATATGATATACCTTTTAAATTTAAATTATATTTTTGTGTACAGTGTGAGAATCAGATATTCTCGTAAAGATTAGATTAGAAAACATTGTAATTTGTATGCAGACCATTATTGGCGATTCAAATGATTTATGAGGGCGCTGCAAATTGTAAACAAATATGGAAGAAGACGAGAAAAAATTTTGCATTTCATATCACATCATCTAGCAATTTAGCAATTTTAGCTTTCATCTGTCATAAATGAATGTGAAATAAAGGGTAAAAAGAGTGGTAAAAGCAGTCAAACGTCCCATAAGTGCTTCATTGCTAATTATATGAATTTTTTGGGTTGAAACAGGTACCCTAGTTTTTGTTTACTTACATTTTGGACTAAAATAAGTGTGATAAACTGTATAATCATATTAGTGCTTGTTTTTTGTTAAATAATGTTTAAATTAAAATATATTCTGCTTTTATAAGCAGCTGCTTTACTATTAATAGAAAAGTATAGACAAACTGCAACAAAGTGGTTATGTTGTGTAAATAAACGTGTTCCCTGTTATTAAATTGTTACATGCCTTTTGGAGAAATTAATGAGAAACAGTTCCTTATACTAGGGCCAAATTTCTACCTATCTTCAATCTTAAACACTTCTTCTTCTTCTTCTGCTGATTAATGGCTTAACACTTGAGTGTATTCAGCCAGTTTCTCACTTATTTTCTCGTCTTTTTTCCTCAGGAGATGTGCCGATTAGACAGCACGTCTGGGATTTCCCATATCTTCTGAGATTTATTTTTGCCTTTATTTTTTTTTCCAATTTCTTTAGTGGTGTTTCACTTTCTTCTTTTTCTTATTAAATCGTGGAGAGAAGTTAGTTAGATAGACAGTACAACAAAGGAAAAAACTTTTCTCGCTCCGGGGCAACGGCGGAGCATTACACAACCCTGAAAAGTTGCCTCGGTTTAGGAAACCCAGGTGTTAATAGGTAGGGAAGCGAGTACAACAATTATTTGTGATTTATTAGGTTTACTTTTATGATTCTGTTTTATTTTTAATTTACCTGCTTGATTTATATCTTTTTAATATTTGTATCTTGTATTTTATATTATGTACTTTATGGGTTTAGTAAGTATACTTGATATGTTATTGTTAGATTATATGCTACTAGTAGAAACCGTCATTATCATTAGATGTTGACGGAGAATCTCTGTCTATATAAGTGGATTGTTGTTTTAGTATTTGTGAAATAAATATAGCTACCTTCTGAATTTGTGTTTGTGTCATGTTTTTGATAAGTTCAATTAAGCAATTTTTCTCTATATCGTCTTTTTGGTTATTGTCTGTCGGGGTCGTTATGACCCATGGAGACGACTTCTGTGCCAGTTGTCTATTCACTAACGGAGTTGTTAAGCACGCCTCATGAGCTTCTCTGTCATATCCCGGTTCATTGGTTGTCTTTCTTTTTTTTCTTTGCGTAACTTGGCTGTTTGTTTTATGGGGGAAAGTTTCTAAGACTTGAGGTTCATAATAGAAGTTTTGGTTTTGTAAGTTATTACTATTTAGGGTGGGAAAATCACCCGGGTGTCTAGTTATTTCTTTTTGTCTAGGAATCTTTTTCTCTGCCTCATAATAAGTTATGTTCTCCATTGACATTTTTTCTCGTATTAATAATTGTCTCAGATATTCTGGACACGCCTTATTTACTGATTTATGTTGACTACTTGAGCAGTTTAAGCATTTTTGAGGTGCTTCACATGCACCCTCATGTGTTATCGAACAGGTACCACATTTTTTTTTCCTCTGCATAATTTTGAGGTGTGTCCATATCTGAAGCAGCCATAACATTGTATAACTGGTAGTTTATAAGGTAGAACTGGCATAGATAAAAAACATATACTAATAGACCTTGGCAGAATTTTTCCTGCGAATGTATATAGAACTGTGCCTGTTGGTACGTATACGGTTTCTCCCTCCTCATTAATTGTTTTTCTATTGAGTCTTTTAACATCTATAATTTTGGAATTATCAGTTTTTGTATATTTAAGTAACTCTTTAACAGTAAAGTTTTTGTCTACATATCTTACTATTCCTTTACAAGCTACCATGTTTGATGGAATAAACATTTCATATCCTTTATCTATCAAGTTTTTATTGTCTAAAAAATTATTGGCTGCTTGAAAGTTTTTAAAGTCTACACTAAGTCTATTTCGACCTTTTTTGTCGAATTTTTTAATATCTGTTAGGTTAAGGTCAAATATTTGCTTTGCAATACTTAAATGATTTAAGTTTCCTAAATTTTGATTTTCTTGATTAGTTTGAATATACATTATATACGGTCCATAATTATTATTTTCATATTTATATTTTCTGTATTGTCGATTTACTCCAGCGGTCTGGGTTTGCGAGCCCCCCGATGTGGGGCCCATATTTTAGCTATCTATTTACTAGTTTTTTTTTTTGTACTCTTTGAATATATCAGTATTTGCTTACCAAGGATATACACAGGAGATGATTAGTAGCACACGATTTTGCACGTCCGTACCACTTCGATGTCACCACGCCATCTTAAACACTTCTATTGACACATTTTGTGGAATGACACCTATAAACACGGCAGTTTGTCTTATGCTGATTTCTTTTGAATGCCATTTTAAAATGTAAAAATAAAGATGTACAAATACTAACCACGTCGTTTTTAACTTTGTAATACCAAAAAATCACAAGCACCACTAAATTATTACGTTAAACAAACCCAAATACGTGTTATTTATCATTATATCAGCAATAAGTCTCCAAAAATTACATTTTAAGTAGGTTCATATATTCTCATGCAGAGGTCGCATTCATTTTTGGAATCGTCAATAGTTACTGTCTTTAGAACAACAGCATTTCATTGTTCGTATAAATTAATTTATTACTGCAATAAATTTATCCCATTCGCTTCAATTTACCTTGAAAGAAATAATCAACAATGTGTAAAGAATATTTATAATAGGTATTTTACTTTTTCTAAACAAGACAAACAGAGGGACATAATGGCCAAATATTTTCATACCTTCTACCTCTAGGAAAGATACCTCCTAATTCCGTTTAAAAGTAGATGTTTCAAAATCTTGAATATTACAACTATATTAATTTTTAGTGGAGATTATAACGTTCACTAAATGCTAGTAAGGCTGTTAAATTGTATTCTATTAAAGTTAGATGCTCTTGATATTATAAATACTGTTATCATTAACATCATGGATGTAAGATAGTATGTAAACAAGACGTTATTACCGAGGCGGGCCAACCGCATCGTAGACTTAATAGAAATCACCGAAAACCGCACACATGCATCCTCTTGAATATTCATGAAGTAATCTGCAACCCAGTGGCGGCTGGTGAAATTTGGGAATGGGGGGCACAGGGGAAAAAAATGTGCCGCAGGCGAAAATTTTGCATTTTTCAAGGTCAAACACCTTAAAATTAAAAATTATAAATTCATAGAGCAAAAATATTTGCTTGAAAAAATAGGTTTCGTTAGGCAAATATCCCCTTTTTTGTTGCAATTGACAGAAATATGGAAAAATTATTTAAAATAATATTTAAATCGGTTCAAAAAAAGTATACATGTCAGAAAAATGGCAGGCGAAACTTCTGTTTTCTGCTAGACCAGAAAAAACACAGATAGATAAAAAAAATAAATAACAAAAACCCATTTAAGTACTTAACCCAAACCCATAGCAAATCGGTGTGCTTACCGCACACCGCTACAATCTGCAACCACCCGCTCGTCCATCGAAAACTAAACTTAGTAATTTTTAAAATGAAACTCCATTCTTCTTGACTTATCATTTGCAAAATGTTCTATAACTTGTTCGTTAATATCAGTCATAGTGTTTACTAAATTTTTCTCAATGGAAAGCATTGCTAGAGCACATAACCTTTCTTGTGACATCGTGTTTCTTAAAAATGTCTTTATTCGCTTAAGTGCTTAAGCGCTTAAGATTATTTGCAAATCCGGTGTAGGTCTTCCTAAATCTCGAACACAAACATGTACGTTCATCAAATGTTAATTTATTTTTAAAATATTCTGAACTGCATTCATCTTTAATTCTTAATTAAAATACACGGTCTTACACGGATAATCAAATCAAAGAACTAAAAAACATTAACGATCATCTAACCTAACAAACTGTAGTAAACTAAATAGTAAATTCGTTGTGGACAACAAACACCACAACACAAGTTCTGGTGTTTGTTTTGTTGTGTCTGTACAGTACCTCGTCTGGTCGACGGGGCAGCGCCCATTCAATGACGCAACCGAACGCATTAGAAAAGACGCGCTGGAAAAATAGAAGCTGTGTATCCTTTTCTTGCGCATGCAAATAGAAAAGAAAAAAGAACAGGCACACAGCGGCCGTGCCCAGCCCAGTGGACACACGGATTACAAAGACGGTGAAGCGTGAACCGTTCTAGACGCTAGACGGATATGTATGCACCAAATGATTCAATATTCATGATGAAAAATTAATAAAAAAATCCACCAAATTATAATAATTATAAAAGTTTATAAAATATCACAACATTCACAAGCCGTATGTGCTTACGGATAGGGCACGTGCCCTTGTACCCATTATGACTAGCCGCCACTGCTGCAACCACAGCCAAATTCGGCAAGTTCACTTCCTACGTAATCGTGTTTTAAGTTATACCAGAAACGTCGTCCTGGAGAATCTTAATCTAAGTGGATACTGTAAATTAAATTTCAGACTAATGTAATTAATATTTTCCGAGTAGTTTTCAGAGCATTCGAGAAGTTTTAAAGACGAAAGGAGTTTAATACGGCCGCATTTCCATCACTTAGTAAAATTAAAGACGAAAGAATGTCGCGCTATAAAGCGCTGAAATAGTTTAAAGCAAAAGTACCCTCCACTGAAGGGTTTCCCAGTTTTTATCAACTTTGAAAGGAGAATCATTGTATCTTCTTTCAAACACACATCAAATAATAAACGCCCTAAAATAATAAATCTTTTCTTATTTTACAATTATTTTTCCATAAACGAGCGCCTAGATGTGTGAGAAAATTTACAAACCTATCATACAGACTGATTCAGTGATTAATTCGTTAAAAATACATAATATAATAATAATTGTTTTGAAAGAAACATTGATCTCATTTAGATGTTCCAAGAAATATATAGAAAACACTCTATATACTAGTATTTCGGCTTATTAGGCCTTTTTCAATAGAGTAATGTCTATTACTAAATGTTTCCAAGCGCATTTTCGTTATTTATTTGTTTACAAGCACCTACCCCCGATTGATCCTACCATCTGGTAAAGCCCGAGTTTTTAGTACCTTTTCTAAGAAGGACGAAAGTGTAAAATCTATCTGATCATTCGTAGTACAAGGATTTATAATTAAAGATTTTTTAATTTCCAGTTGCTCCAACAGATCTAAGCGCTTTCCTTTCTTTTCACGATACAGTACGTTTACATTTTTCTGATCTATAAAATGATTGTTTTCTATACAATGCGTCGAAAATCCTGATTTTTTTGCGTTATTTAGTATGGATTTTTTATGTTCTTTTACTCTAGTTTCAATACTGCTACCGGTTTAACCCACATACACGGCATAACAATCCGCGCAGTTAATTTGGTAAACCCCCGATTGTTTTAATTTATTAACCCTTTCTTTGTTGTTTATTAAAATCCTCCCAATAGTACGCTTGTTGACACTAATCGTTTTACACCCGTTTCATTCTATTCTGCGAGCTATTTTTTCACTATAACCTGCGGGACGTGATTAATACAACTATAGGTGGCTTCTTTTTCCCAAATATTGTAAAACTCCCGACGAATTAATTTCCCCCTTTTGTTTTTTTATCATGTCATCCATTAGTTTTTCTTTTTATGCGTTGTTTCTTGCAATTTGTTTGATTGTACTTCATTCTTTTTCAGAATCTGCTTTTTCCAGCGGAAACATTAAAAGCCTATGTATTAGACTATAGAGAACCGACTTTTTTATTTGCCAGGACTGCTGCGAACTTGCTGGTATAATTGCGTCGGAAGTTGTTGATTTTCTATAAACCGAGAATTTTAATTTATTTTCTACCTTTCTTATTGTTATATCCAAATAGTTTAATTGATTGTTTTCCTCCTTTTCCATTGTAAACTGAATATTATCGTTAATCGAATTTAAAAAATTGAGAAAGCCGCTCAAATTTCTTTCAGTACCAGTCCAAATACAAAAAATGTCATCTACATAGCGAGCCCAAACGTGGACATGTGATTTTAATTATTGTCACTATTGAACAGTGTGTTTTCGAAATGAGATCAATGTTTTTTTCAAAACAATTCACGATGTTACATAAAGATCCATCCGCTTCGAGTATCCACTTTATTTTAAAAATACATATTTGGGCTGAAAAAATATTTTCTAATAATTATTTAAACCGCTATTTAGACTATCAGGGTGCGTGCTCACGGCCTCGATTCAGACTTTTACATGAATTCAGGAATTTTTTTCCGGGTATTTCCGATAGTCGAGGTATTTTCAGTAAAATATATAATGGCGAGCAAAAGTAAATAAAATGAAACAGTGGTGAAATCTGTCACATTTCTGAATTATTCTTTTCGAGACATGTCACCCGTGTTTGCATTATGAATTCTCTAGCGTGCCACCTTTCACAATCAACCGCGCATTTGTGATTAAAAAATCATTCGACAGTGAATACATTTCGCCAGTAATGTATCTAAAAGTTGCGAATTGCCGTGTCTCGCTTTACTCGGCTCCGTTTTACTTTTCAAATTATCCTGTCACTCGTAAATCCATCGTAGTTGATGACAGTTTCCACTTTTTCCCGGCCTGATTTATTGAAAACTGTAAAAACCATGCTGGATAGACTCGAAATTTATGTTTTCAGTTTATAGGAAATATCAGTTAACGCTCCTTTGTTCCCCCCTAAACTGTTGAACTTGAAACAAATTAACTGAAAACTGTTAGTTTTTTAGCAGAAGGTTACACTTTTTAGCAGACAATTAGGTATTTAGTGAATTTTCCACAATTTGCTTAAATAAAGTAATATTATACATATTTATTTGTATGTGGTGTGTACATCTATTACATACAGGGCGTTGTAATAGTAGCAGTGGTGAGAAACACACTGTAGTGTCCTCTTTTAGGTAATTTCGCAACATCGAAACCGGTCAGTGTCTGGTGGTTGATCTCGATAAAAGATGTGGCGACTCCTATGGAGCTGCCGGAGTAATGCAACGCCAGTCGGGGCACATTGCCGGTGGAGTAGTTATTTTCAGCATCTCCTTCAAATAAAGCTGAATAGTGTAAGGTGTACTTGGTGCATCTAATGTAAAGTGTATTATAAAAGTAACTTTAACAATAAAGAACACTGATGAGACTTGCAAGTGTTTTCCTAAAGATTTATTAGTTAAATTTATTTTGAGTAAAGTACTGATCTATACAGGGTGTACCACGTAGGTTTTTAGAATACTACACGTATTGCAATTACTGCATTGCGTATTGCAATGCACGTATCTGAAAATTTGTATACCGAGACTTCTCGCAATTTTCTATCAATTAAAAATATTGATGTTGAGGTGCGACTTCCCGTTCCAACGGAAGTTGATGTCAACCCGCTTATTTCAAATGGAATCCGTTTTTGGATTCCATACCAAATTTTAAGGTAAGTTTCATAAACATACCCTATACCCTTATTCTTAATCGTTTTAGAGATATTTTGATTTATTGAAAAATTTCTCAAAATATCCTTCTATCCCTTTCAGTTTGTAACCTAAATACTTGAAATTTTAACAGAGTAACACTGAAATGTATCGAAACATGTGCAAAATACGAAAGCTACTGCAAATTACACAGGGTGTCCAAAAAGGGCCCACAAATTGCGACAAATTTAAAACCCGATAACTCAGTTATTGTAAAAGGAACACTCTGTGTTTTATAATGGTAACCTATGTACTTTTTGAACAGATTTTATTAATTTAAAGTAATTTTCCTTGTGTTAAAAAACATTTTTCTCCGTGCAAGTATCATGTAGAGCACAAAACTTTCAGTTGATTTATAAGGTACTTTCATGTTTCGTACAAATTCAGCTCCGGATACAAGAAGCTAAAACATTTCCGTGTTCTTTCAGATAATATGCGAGCACGTTAATTACTGTTCATAAAATAAACAACACATTAGATGCACACAGGGAGCGGCAAAGTAAATGACTCGTTTTATGTTAAAACCAGAGGAATTCGTACTGTAACTTTGCGTATTAGCACAACATGAGAAAACCAGCATCGGAGCCCTCAGGGAATACATCAAAACAATAGTATTTTAGGAGAGTAACCTGCAATTGTACGATGAACTTTAAGCTTGACTGCTTTACCGGAGATCAGAGGCAGGCAAAGCTAATAAAACGGTTAACTAGCGTTATCATAGTCAGAATATTGTTTTTATAAAGACAGACCGCTGAAGCCATGTTGTCTGAAATTGTTTGTGGCATGGTCTAGATCTGATGATACCGAGTTGTCTGACAATGGTAGAAGAAATCTCATTAACAGATCGAATATCACAGTCAGAATATTGTTTTTGTAAAGACAGATAGCTGAAGCCATGTTGTCTGAAATTGTTTGTGGCATGGTCTAAATCTGATGATACTGAATTGTCTGGCAATGGTAGAAGAAATCTCATAACAGATCGAATATCACAGTCAGAATATTGTTTTTGTAGAGACAGATCGCTGAAGCCATGTTGTCTGCAATTGTTTGTGGCATGGTCTAGATCTGATGATACTGAATTGTCTGGCAATGGTAGAAGAAATCTCATAACAGATCGAATATCACAGTCAGAATATTGTTTTTGTAAAGACAGATCGCCAAAGCCATGTTGTCTGAAATTGTTTGTGGCAGGGTCTAGATCTGATGATACCGAGTTGTCTGGCAATGGTAGAAGAAATCTCATTAACAGATCGAATATCATAGTCAGAATATTGTTTTTGTAAAGACAGATCGCTGAAGCCATGTTGTCTGAAATTATTTGTGGCATGGTCTAGATCTGATGATACTGAATTGTCTGGCAATGGTAGAAGAAATCTCATAATAGATCGAATATCACAGTCAGAAAATTGTTTTTGTAAAGACAGATCGCCAAAGCCATGTTGTCTGAAATTGTTTGTGGCAGGGTCTAGATCTGATGATACCGAGTTGTCTGGCAATGGTAGAAGAAATCTCATTAACAGATCGAATATCATAGTCAGAATATTGTTTTTGTAAAGACAGATCGCTGAAGCCATGTTGTCTGAAATTATTTGTGGCATGGTCTAGATCTGATGATACTGAATTATCTGGCAATGGTAGAAGAAATCTCATTAACAGATCGAATATCACAGTCAGAATATTGTTTTTGTAAAGACAGATCGCTGAAGCCATGTTGTCTGAAATTGTTTGTGGCAGGGTCTAGATCTGATGATACCGAGTTGTCTGGCAATGGTAGAAGAAATCTCATTAACAGATTGAATATCATAGTCAGAATATTGTTTTTGTAAAGACAGATCGCTGAAGCCATGTTGTCTGAAATTGTTTGTGGCATGGTCTAGATCTGATGATACTGAATTGTCTGGCAATGGTAGAAGAAATCTCATTAACAGATCGAATATCATAGTCAGAATATTGTTTTTGTAAAGACAGATCGCTGAAACCATGTTGTCTGAAATTGTTTGTGGCATGCTCTAGATCTGATGATACTGAATTGTCTGGCAACGGTAAAAGAAATCTCATTAACAGATCGAATATCATAGTCAGAATATTGTTTTTGTAAAGACAGATCGCTGAAGCCATGTTGTCTGAAATTGTTTGTGGCATGCTCTAGATCTGATGATACTGAATTGTCCGGCAATGGTAGAAGAAATCTCATTAACAGATCGAATATCATAGTCAGAATATTGTTTTTGTAAAGAGAGATCGCTGAAACCATGTTGTCTGAAATTGTTTGTGGCATGCTCTAGATCTGATGATACTGAATTGTCTGGCAACGGTAAAAGAAATCTCATTAACAGATCGAATATCATAGTCAGAATATTGTTTTTGTAAAGACAGATCGCTGAAGCCATGTTGTCTGAAATTGTTTGTGGCATGGTCTAGATGTGATGATACTGAATTATCTGGCAATGGTAGAAGAAATCTCATTAACAGATCGAATATCATAGTCAGAATATTGTTTTTGTGAAGACAGATCGCTGAAACTATGTTGTCTGAAATTGTTTGTGGCATGCTCTAGATCTGATGATACTGAATTGTCTGGCAATGGTAGAAGAAATCTCATTAACAGATCGAATATCATAGTCAGAATATTGTTTTTGTAAAGGCAGATCACTGAAACCATGTTGTGTAACACTGTTTTTTTTTTCTTAAAAGTGACAAATAAGTTAGGACCAATAAAGGAAATTATCAGTAGTAGGCCATCAATTGCAAAACACAAAATATTTCTAAAGAAATGAAAACGAATAACAGAAATAAATAATAAATAACAAATAGTGAAAATTATTCACGCATTGATTGTTCAAAATGATGATGCCTCGAAATTATCGAGACATAGCTGGGCTCTTTTCAAATAAATATCGATAATTTCTTTTATATATCGTCACTTATTTATCACTTTTAAGAAAAAATAAAAACGGCGTTACATTCAGAATTTGATTAGAAATACTTTTTGAAAAATTTAAATACCTTGATATTTATGAAATTATTGGGCGTGTAACGCAAACTTACCCATACTGTATAAGCTTAAAATTACCTTTGATACAATGAATATTTATGGTCGCATGAATTGAGGTAATGTCTGTCGAAATTATGTCTGTTCTCAGTGTTTCTATCAATTCTCTCAACATGTAAAGTACATTATATATTTGCATGAATCTTCGATGAAATATTTGACCGCATATTTGCCCTCGCTTCTGTTCTCTAAAATACATTTAGATTTAATAAAACAACCTCAAAGTCAGGAAGTGTTTTACGTTTTACCTAGCGCTGGTGGCTTTAACCAATAGTATCTGATATTTTATTTCCTGGGTGTCTGCCACAATTCAATTGTGAACATGAATTTTCTATTGCTTATATGAAATATTTGCTCTGCAGGAATATCCCAAGTTCTTGCATCTGTTGTGGTTCGATGAAATATACATCTTATTTCTGTTAACATTTTTCATTTGGAAATGGGATATTTGTGAAAAATGTTACTTTACTAAAATCGGTTTAGATCAGTAGCATTTATATGTGTGTATATATACAGGGTAATTTTTTTGACGTGTATTAGAAGTATCTCTAGATCGTAAAACTAATCTGAAAATTTTAGTTGTGGGTATTCAGTTATGGGATCTCTTTACGGAAAATATTTTCTAGGAAAATATTTACTAGGAAAATATTTATCAAGATATCAATTTTTTTCATAACATTTTAAAGAAAAGCTATTCAAATGTTTCTCAGTAACGATAAAAAACAGGATGCTGAATGCTAGAATTCAGAAGCTATCGTTTGACACTAATTTCAGATTTTCTAGAAATTAAAAATTTTCGATTAAATTTAATATCTTGGTTAAATCTGAAATGAATGTCAAACGATAGCTTATGAAAAGTTAAGATAGGAATGTGCAAACCGTTTTGCTTGGTCTCAAACCATTTAGATTTTACAGGGTGTCAAAGTTGAAAAATGTCAATATTCACCTGTCAATATTTCAAAAACAGTTGAAGGTATAGGACATCCTACATGAAATGTGTTTAGAATTTCAGGTAGAATCCAAAAATGCAATAATATATAGGGCGTCCCATTTAAAATAACGAAGTTAATGACGACTTCCGGTAGACCCGGAAGTGGTAGATACTGCTAAATATTTTCATCGAGTAGATCATGGCCCACTTTGACTTCACTTCAAATTTCAAATTAATAGCTTAATTGGTTATCCAGATACTTCTAATGGATTTTTGTTATTGTCAGTAATTCTATAGTTAGTAGTTCTTTAATATTGCTTCATTAGTTTGTTCATTGCTCTTTTGTGCTGTCCTGAGATGGTTTAATAAAGAATAAAAATTCTAACAATTTCATAAGTCTTTAGAGTCATTGAGTCTTTAACTGAATAGCCTGTAGCTCATTATGCGCAACCTACGCTATAATAGAGACATAGCGCTGCTTTCAAATAATACATTTTATACACCAAGCAAATCAATATTGCTGACAATCTCAAGGCTAGCAGAAAAAGTATTTCGAAGCATACTGAATAAAACATTTCTTTTTGAGAATATAAACACGACTTTTCTGCCGTGTTATCTTCTTTTCTCTTTTTTAATTAACCTTCACAAATATTTTAATTAGTTGTAACAGTAGAAATTCTACTTACAGTTATCTTTAATTAATACATCGAAATATAAAAGCGAAGTGTAACATTTTCCGGTATTTTAAAACAAGGGAGATGGGCTTAAATATTCAATACTGCATTAGCCTGGCGCTGTTTAATTTGATTCTTAGCGTCGAACTTTGCCGAATTGTAAATATTCTGATATTCCAAACGCATTTTAAAATGGAAAGCCATTTGAATACCTGATACCACAGCGCAATTACGTTATTACCGTCTGGACAAATTTAACTTCTGTTTGGTTAATGCTTTCGATAATGAAAGTTTAAATGTAATGTTTGTAGTGGCGAGATACAGTGAAATACACTGTAGTGCCACTGGCCCTCTTTGGGTCTTTGCTACTACCTGTCTGACAATTATTGTCTAATTGACAGACAGATAACGATCTGCAGAAAAGCAGATGTAATAGAGGTCGCTGTAATGGCATATGCTTTTCTGCAGATCGTTATCTGTCTGTCAATTAGACAATAATTGTCAGACAGGTAGTAGCAAAGACTCAAAGAGGGCACTACAGTGTATTTCCGATACCTATGGCAATCTGATGAGATCATAACAAGATCGAAACCGGTCATTGTCTGGCATTTGGTCTTGATGAAGGATGTAGCGACATCCATGGAGATGTTGATGTAATGCAACGCCAGTCGGGGCATATTGGCCGTGGAGTAGTTGTTTTCGGCATCTCCTTCCAATATTCAAATATAATATTGATGCTTGATTTCCCCAGAAAATTTTCCAGGAACTTCTGGTTACGAAATATTTTACTCAAATTTAAATAAGCAGTCATCTTCTTTATGGAGTGGGTCATAAAGTATTAAAAAAACCTTAGCGTTGTGATTAGTTTATTATACTTTTCTTTAATAAATATAATTATGTTGTACTTCACCTTGATTCTGACTCACGTAGCAAACTAACAAAAACTTAGAATCATTCAAAAATGAATTTTAAATGTTATATACAGTGTCATTGGTAGTACTGTGGACCAATATTGGGACTACAGTGTATTTCCGATACCTATGGCAATCTGATGAGATCATAACAAGATCGAAACCGGTGATTGGCTGGCATTTGGTCTTGATGAAGGATGTGGCGACATCCATGGAGATGTTGATGTAATGCAACGCCAGTCGGGGCATATTGTCCGTGGAGTAGTTGTTTTCGGTATCTCCTTCCAATATTCAAATATAATATTGATGCTTGATTCCCCCAGAAAATTTTCCAGGAACTTCTGGTTACGAAATATTTTACTCAAATTTAAATTAGCAGTCATCTTCTTTATGGAGTGGGTCATAAAGTATTAAGAAAACCTTAGCGTTGTGATTAATTTATTATAATTTTCTTTAATAAATATAATTATGTTGTACTTCACCTTGATTCTGACTCACGTAGCAAACTAACAAAAACTTAGAATCATTCAAAAATGAATTTTAAATGTTATATACAGGGTCATTGGTAGTACTGTGGACCAATATTGGGAATACCTCATAGAATAAACAGAGTCGTGAGAGACCTTAATGAAAATGATATAAAAAATAGGGTGTTTCATTTATAAAAATTAAAAATACTGATTGCGAGTTTTGTTTGCCACTGTATACAAGTAAAGCTTGAAATTTTTAAAAAGTAAAACTAGACCTTATAAGGATAATTAATGGATCCAAAATTTATCTAGTATTTATTTTCTTAAAAAAGATACAGGTTGCTCAATCCATTGCGGTTAACATACAAAAATGCTCATATCTTCTAAACTCTCTGCTCCCTATAGTAGATAGGCTATGGACGTCCGGAGACAAAATCGCGTGTATTTTTAAAAGGGGCTAAATTTTGCAAAAAATTAGTAATTTTACCCCCTCCACTATTCCTTTTGCCCATGAGACCAGCCAATCACAGCGTTCCGGGCGCTCAAATTCACGTACCTTGGTAAGGAACGTCCGTTTACGTCACGTATATCCTTATAGGAAATAAGGATACGCGCTACGTCGTATCCTGAAAAACATTACGCGTACCCTGATAGGAAACAAGGATACCATATAGGTTTTTCAGGATACGCGTGATGTAAAACGTGACGTTCCTCACCAAGGTACGTGACATTGAGCGCCTGCGAATGGAGCGCTGTGATTGGCTGGTGTCATGGGCAAAAGGAAAAGTGGAGAGGGTAAAATTACTCATTTTTTGCAAAATTTAGCCCCCTTTAAAAATACACGCGTTTTTGACCCCATACGCCCATAGCCTATCTACTCCCTATATTAGTGAATTCGGAAAAATGATTCGTTTTCAGATTTGAAATAAAAAATGCGTCATTTCATTTAAAAAAACATAAATTTGATATGGCTCCGGTTTATAGAGCACCCTATATGACTATACATATTTTTAAAACATGTAGGAAATTTTTGATTTTAAAAAAGTTAATAGCCTTAAATACTGATTAAATCTTATGAGGTCCAGAGTAGGTCTAAAAGTAATTTTCAGGTACCAATTCAGATAAACAATATATTCACCCACACAACAGTCAATTCTTTGATATTCACAGCAATAATTATTCTACACATTACTCTTATTTATGGACCGCTTAATAAATTGCTATATGTCCCACAAGTGAAATCCGTTCGGCCAAATATCGCAGATAAGTTATTTTGATAAATGTCACCGCTACATCACGGTAATCTTTCTCATCTAGGGAAATATGTTATCGCTATAGCGTACCTACCAAGTTTCTGGCATTTGTGTTAATTGTGAATGCGTTTGCTGACCGTGAGGGGTGAATATGGATGAGGTTCCCTCGTAATAAACGTCAAAAGCAGTTTGTTCCAACACCCATTCTTCCCGACTCAGTCGAGATTAGGCAAAAATTTAATTTTATATAATTTTTTCCATCTGCTTTAATTGAATTAAAAATGCCAAATTTTGTGCTTGGAAAGTGAATTTTTATGTCAGTTTTTAATTCAGAATTATCATAAAATATTCAAATGTAAAGTTGGATTTATTTTTTTCTATATTTTGTAGACTATGAACGGAAAAGTATAGCCTGTAATCATATTTGACGATTTAATTGGATAATATCGAAAGTAATTTTTTCATAATTGACACGAAAGGAACGGTCATGTATTACTTATTTTAAATAAATTGTTCCAGGAATGTTTATCGATATATCCACTAACAACAGTTCCAAAGGGCATTATGTATGATCAAGGCCATTACCGAAGTTATCAGGGGTTCAGGCAGTGATCCGGTGTGTAATTCCCCGGTGAGCCGTGGTCCCGCGTCGCCCGCTGTCTCAGGGTCATCTTAGACCTGCTCCCCCAGGTGCAATTGTTTCGGATAGGTATTGAAAGTGTCGCTGTTAGGAATTTAATCCAGGGAAATCCCTGTAGTGTGGAAAGCTCGCTACAAGCTGTTGATGGTTAGGGTCACAACGATTTAGTAAAATTTAATGTCTTCTAACTAACCGTTCCTTGTTATGAGAACGAGGTTTTCGATATAGTCGATCTAATAGATATACTTACATATTATATTTTTGAGTAACACGTTGCCAGTGATTTTGTTGTTGTGTAATAAAGTATGTTTACTACAGCAACCGAGGGACGTCAAAACGTCAAACGGTGCGACGTTGCCAGTTTAATTTTCTATAAGAGAATGCAAGTACAAAATTTAATACTCTATGACATTCATATAGAGAAGTACGATATTAGTTATTCGTGAAACTGATTTAATTCAACAATAATTTTTAATTTATATTAACTAAGTATGTTTAAATTAGAATGTTACCAAAACTTTTTTTATACAGCCTTATTCAGAACTCATCTGAAAAACTTTGAGGATATGTGCATCCTTAAATAAGAAATCGATATCACCAAAAAAATTGTAATAAAAGTAATTAGGATTTCCCGTAAACAATGTTTAAAGTTATTCCATTATAAAGGACTACGTAGCTGGGCAACTGTACTTCAACGAGATCGGATATACCACATTCCGACAAAAAACAGTAAACAAGTTTTTTGTACCTGGAACGTCTATCTATCTTTAAGTTTATTTTAAAGTAAAAACGCTGCAAATCTTTTCTGCGCCGGGCGCGCCGGTTTCTTTCATGCTAGCTAGTTTGCATTGTCAGTCCCAAGGTCACTCCATTACAGTGGATCAGTATCCAGCGGCGTGCAATGAAAAATTTTTAAATAGTTTTCAGACCCCGCCAAAAAAATTTCTTTTTGCACTACCACATTTCTACATGTATGTTGAACATCCCCAAATTTTATTTCGGATAGGTTCTGAATAACCCTGTATATATAAATTTATCTTTTATTACAATTGTGTAGATATTGTACAAAATTGCAATATGTAGCAAAAATTTGGGTAACCTTATGTCTCTATAGATATTTATTAAATTACATATTTTTATTTTCAATTTTATAATTTTAAAATTTACATTTAAAAATATTTAAAGAAAAACACAATGTAAAAAATTGTATTCAAAAGTTAATCAAATTAAAATGTTCACTTAAAACCAGATACAAGAAGTGACAAATAAGAACTTTTAACATGTACTGATTTCAATTAAAATTTAATTATAAGTATTATTTACTATAATATTCGAATTTATTATATTTATCGTCATCATCATCATCATCACTAAAGTTTATAACAAATGGTTGTATATCTTTCTGGTCAAATACAAATTCTCCATCCCACCAAAGTTCATCCAACCACTAACGGTTGGTTCAAACCAACCGTTCGTCCATACTGCACACAGCATAATTCAGCATTTCTGATTGAATTGCAGCAATTTGCTCCCTAATAGTCTTTTAATTCTTCCACCGTTGTTGGTTGTGTTCTAAACACCAAATTTTTAAAAAAAACTCACAGCCACTAATTCACTGGAAATCCGCACTGATCGATTTTAGTAATGTTCGAACAGAATTTGAAAACAGACTGTATTATTGTTTTGCAAGTTAACGAGGGTCATTTTGAGCAATATATCCCTAGCAACCCCGACTCATATCATGTCAAGTTGGCTTGACTCTCAAAAATACTCCTGCTAAGAATAGAAATTGATGGGTCTTTCAGCGAATTCTATTTTTTTTTTCGATTTTATAATTATAGGGGGTCAAGTTTTCGTTGAAAGACCCAAAATAACAAAATCATAAATTAAATGAACAAGAAAAGGGTCTTCCGGTGTATTATGCCACGTCGTCCCTTTCATTTAAAAAGCAATGTCTTTACATAAGGCCCGTTTCATCAAATGCCCGAGGCTAATAGGAATTACTTTCAAAATTAAATTTTCCCGACCTATTTTCAATTATGGACATTTCCTCTTACGCTAATAGTATGTAAATTATATTAGTAGTCCTCCAAGACAGAAAATAATCCCCTGCTAAGTGAATGTGACAATATGTCGAAAAATTTGCATTTAAATCAAATTTCCGGAAGTGCTTCAAACTTCGCCTACATCTCTGAGTTCACTAGCACTAATGAGAAATTATTTCACGTGGATTATGGTCACCTGGGGTAAAGGTACGTTCGACCCATATACATAATTACTATACTGTGTATTTTAAAAGTGTTGACAGAGGCATCTGAGACACAGCTTCTAGAATTTAATTAGTGATAGATATCCAAGAGGATTCTGAAACAAAATTTTATATGGAAAAATGCTGTACGTGAGATTTTTGAGGTGCGGTGAGTTATTTATCATCTTTTTGTTGTTCACTAGAGGAACACTTTACAGGGTGTCCTACCGGAAACTCGCACATGTTTACATCTGTTTCTAGATTCTTAGTTTCTTTTGGGATTACACCACCTGTAAAATAACAAAAAGCAAAAACCAGAAGTATACAAATTAAATATTCAAAGTGCAGTATGAAAGTAAACATCTAAAGTTTGCCCCAAAAAATTAATTAATAAAAAAAATTACAAAAACAAAACCAATTAATAATGATCAAAATTAAAAAAATTGTATTTACCAGATTCCTTGTGAATGTGGTAAATATTATATTGGTGAAACATCTAGACCATTACAAATAAGGATCCACGAACATAAAAATTATGTTAAGGATTACCAAGTTGATAGGTCTACATTAGTATAGTCTTTATAATCTCAATTGAAACTGCATAAAAAATTCCGACAAACGACACACCTGCGTAAACAAACGAGGCCGCCGTCGAGATGCAGGTGTTTCTTTTGTCGAATTTTTTTTAAAATTTCAATTGACATTATATAGACTGTAAAACATGTATGAGATAACGGCCATCGAGTTGGTTGGACACAGGCTAAAGTTTTACAAAAAGAAGAAAAATCAGTTAAAGAAAATTAAAAGAAGATGATTTCATTAAACTTAATGGTGATAATTGTATCTCATCAGAAACAATATTCATAGATCAAACATGGCTTCCTCTACTCCAGAAGGATGTTACCAGTGGAAAATTAATAATATCATAGTGATCAGTGCATGTGATCAGAATTTAAAGTAAAAATGTCAATCTGACAAAAAGTACTTCTTTTCATACAAAGAGTTCTTATCGTACCAACATTCTACCGACGAAGAGTTGAGGATCAACTCGAAACGTATAGAAGAAAGCTAGTTAAGTGTTTAATTTCTTTTAAATTTTATTATAACTATTTTATTTAGACATATTTTAAAAGAATTAGAATTTTGTATAAAACTGTTAATATATCAAATATTATTTTATCACACAATATACAGTGGTTTTTTGGGGTAAACTTTAGAAGTTTGCCTTGATACTGCACTTTGAATATTTAATTTGTATGCTTCTGGTTTTTTGCTTTTTGTTATTTTACAGGTGGTGTAATCCCAAAAGAAACTATGAATCTACCACAAATAAATTACAGACATTATATTCGTTACTAGAGTGTCGACCTATTGTGCTTTCCGAGGATGGTAAGTCAAAACATCAGTGCGGCCTGCGAAATCAAACACTTACTTTGGAGAGCCTGTCGTATATAAAAAGTGTTAAGGAGAGTTTCTCCAAATATTTTGCCTTTTTAATCATAAAGGAGGCAAAAGAATATGTATAAAGTCCTCGTCATCGTGTTCATTTGAAGTGCATTGAAATAGATGTCACGTGATCCCATAATATTACCGTGCTTATTAAAATTTTCATGATCTCTTAACTTATAATCTTATGATGAATCTAATGATGTTTCTGCACTGAGTGAATACCTAACTTAAAACCGTGAACCAGCTGTAATTTTCTGAAATTATTAATTTTTGATTTTTGCACATTATTTTTATTATAGATAAATAATTATTTTAAAACATTTCTTGGTAAAGAGAATATACTAAGAATTGATATATAATTGTGAAAAGTGAATAGTTTATTTTAAATATTTATTTTCTGAAATTAAATAATTATTTATATACAAATGTATTTACTTGAAGAAAACACATATTTGATATCAAGAATAATATAGAAACGGTTTAAAATCCAATGATTAATTATAGAACCAAATATTTATCTACCTTTAAGAAATACATTTTTTCCTCAATTAAATATTCAATTGCAACTGTTAGCACTTACACGTACAGCTAACTTGACTACAGCCGTAGCACCGCCATTTTTGTAGCATTACCATGCAAGTTGTAGTAGGTACCCGTGTTATGTATTTCGTTGCAAGTAAAGTGAAGTGAAATTAGCTATTCAGCGTATTATAATATAACAAAATAATTGTGTAGTGTATGTTTGTAATAATTGTATGTTCTAGTGGTGTTCTATATAATAATAGAAATTATATATCAGCAACTGTTATTTATCTCAAAATATTTATGTATGTTTATCAATAAATTAATGTTGACCTAGTTAAATGTTTTTCTATTTACCTAAATAATTACCTACTCAAATAATTTATAAGAATAATAAACTTATTTTTCTACTCAAAAATAAAATTACTTATTATAGGTATATAAGTATATGTATCGATATTTAAGAGATGTCGTATACACAATTCTTGAGTGAGTGCTTGAGACTCGTGGTTTATAAAACAAAATACGTGTTTGTCCTTACGTTTAGGAAATAACTCTCTGTCCAACGATCGTGTCGGTATATGTAAACCTTATTTGTCATAGTAAGACGCTTACTAAACTTGATAATCCTTTAATTGCCTTTGAAGGACACTAAGCCCGTGTCAAAACAAAGGTATAACGAAGTCTCCGCCGCCGTCCTTAAGATGTTTACCAACGATCCTTTGCTGTTAAGATCGTCGACGAGGTGGAAACTCATAAGCATGGACCTTTAATCCTTTAAAGTATCGGATGTAGTTGCAACAAAAAATATGTAAGGGAGAAAATGAGGAAAATAGATTTGTTTTGTTAAAAGTTCTCAGTCTGTTGCAAGTTTTCATGGAACACCAAAACACTGCGCATGAGTTTCATTAACTGTAATAGGAAATTTACAGTTACAGCTATTCTGACAGTTGGAATACGTAGAGAAATACAGCGAGAATTTGTAAATTTTTACGCAAATAAGAAAAACGACAAATTGTGCTAACGATTCATACATTTAAAAACATTTAAAAAACATTAAAACACCACATAAATTAGAAAATGGTCAAATATAAATCTAAAGCCACATGATCGTGAATAAAGGCAACCAACATTGCAATGATTGTCAATAGTAAACCAAATGATCCCTAGATTCAGTGCAGTCTTCCCGACATGATCAGAGATTAAATTAGTAAAAATATTTTGACAGTATGAATTATAAGTGAATTTTTGAAATATTGAATTTACATGAAATTTACTGAGATGAAATGAAATTTACATGTCACATGTGAATAATTGATGATAATGAAAAAATGCTTGAATAAGCCGAACCTCTGAATGTTATTCGAGAATTTTTTCATTAGAATACACAGAAGGCAATGAATAGCTGTAATAATTATATATTTTTTGAAATTTAATATTCAAGTAAAGGAAACAGATCATACCTATCATTTATATTTTATTATTTACTGGCGCTGTAAACGCAAAAAAAATCAGAATAAAAATTTATATATTATGTTGGAAGTGATGCACTTCACTAGCTATACACAAATTTACTCTCCTATGTATATTTTCCAACACATTTTGCACATTTTGTTAATTTCTCGAATAATTGTTGCTTCTAATTCTTCGATATTATGTATTAGTCTTAGAAAACATTATTCTTTAAATGTCCAAACAAACAATAATCTAAAGGACTTAAGTCCGGACACCTAGCTGGCCATAATTCTAGACCAATTAGTCGATTACCATAAAACTCATCCAAAAACCGAATTGTTGTCCTTGCGGTTGTACATGCAGTTGCGCTATCTTGCTGAAAGTAAACTGCTTGCAACTTATCGTCACGTAATTGTACTGAAAAGGCCCTAAAATAGCTCTTCGATCTTTTGAATCTTTCACTATTGGCCTGTAGAAAAATATAGGACGTATGCGTCTTCTTGGCATCGCTACCCAAATGCCAACTTTTGAATAATGATACAAAATATCAATGATAAGGGTAGATAATGAACGAGAATATTAAATTTTTAATACAAACCTATCTTGTGTAGCTTTTTAAAAGGAAACCCAGCAAATTTTCGACTACGGTTTTGTTATTATTTAATATTATTGTGAAAGCCTTGGTATTTTCTACTAAAACACGCAACGGTCATAATATGGAATCACAATTACGTATACTATGGACACGCAATGATTAGTAAGGCGATATTTTTAGAAAAACAGTCAGGAAGAACTTACAGTCAGGAAGAACACTTATATCGAAAGGGTATACTTGTAAAGTAAATACTTCAACTGTTTTTGAAATTTTACTGATAGACCGGGAGTTAGTGGCAGACTTTTGGTTGTGATTTTAGTAAGTAAGACTTTGAGACGGTATTATATTGCGTATTGCGTATATTCTTGCATCTCTACGAAAATGAATGAATCAAAGTCATCGCAGGTTCTTCATACAGAAAAGTGAGTCTTCATTTGTGCGTATGCCCTTTGGCATAAACAAACGGTATGTCATCTTGTTTTTCAGCAGTTTTGTAACAAAAAGTTGTATACTTATCATTGACAGCCTGTTCAGAAAAACGGAAAAATTATTTATTCAAATACAAGTTCACGTGACAATAGCCCTTTGGACCACTTTGGACCCACGCTAACGGTATACCGATTGTTATCCGAGGATTTTTTTGTGTTGAACTTCATTTTAAAATACATGGCAGCTTGACTAAAATCATACTAACACGCATAATTTGGGAACAGAAAATGAAAACTCACTTTTCTTTATGAAGAACCCGGGATGACTCTTCGATTCATTCCTTATTTTCGTCACGAGAATATACACATTAGAATATCCTCTGAAAGGCATCCTAACTAAAATCACAACCAAAAATCTGTGACTAACTGCCGGTCTATGATTATTTTGTGCGAGATTTCAGTTTAAAGAATCAAATCATTTTTTGAACTGAAAATTACTTTCATGTTTAATTTCTCAAAATTTATTTTTTTAAAGCTGGTTCTCTTTTGCACAATTACGTGCAATTCTGATTTCGGAAACTTCATGTCTGTGACTGTTAGATTAATATTTGTAGGTTAACCATGCGGAAAGCATTTGCACGTTATCGTTTAAACGTAGCCTTATCTGGTAGGTACTTTATATAGGAACTTCACTGTGCTTGAGAATAATAACTATTCAGGGTAGGCTAATTCCCTTAGGTTATTTTCTTCTCGTCGCTCTGTTTGAATAAAAATAAGAAGATTTTTGAAGGTGCTCATAATAATAAATTATTGCTTAAGGGTCCATTCACTGTAGACTTGACAGACATGAATTCAGGGTCGGGTTGAGAGGTTGTGTAGCCGATGGGTGAAGACTTACATATTTCCACTACCGAATTATTTAGATTTCGGAGGTGCACGTAAAGCCGAAGTAAAAAGGCACATGGAAACAAAGTTAGCCCTCATTGCAAGGGTACCGGATTTGTCTTATAATTGCAACAAAATTTATTTTTAATGTTATAAATTATATATCACCGGAAAGATCAAAAGATAAACTAGATCCCTATAGTAACAAATTTTTGTTTAATACATGTATTTTAGCGAAAATAATTTATGAAAATACGCTATTTTAGTACAAGATTGTTTGCCTGGAATTTCAAAAATAAAAAGAATTGCAAAAAATTACTACTATAGGGATTTAGATTAAAGTCTTATCTTTCAATACTTTTTTACTAAAAGTCGCTATCTTTTATAGTTTTTTTATAATTAGACACGAGACGAACGCCGATTTTGGGTTCATTTCGGTGTAGTGAATGGACTCTTAAGTTATAGGATGTTCCATGGGCGCCTACTAATATTAAATATTTGTATTTGTAAGATAAAGTGATTTGAAAAGACCATTATAATTTTTTATTATTTATTTTTCATAAGAGATCTTTATTTGATATTTTGAAATGCAGAAATATTCCAAAATGTCAAGACATAAGATGAGTTACCTTTATACAAATAAAATAAATTATAAAATGATGTACCAAGTATACTATTATCCATTTATTAAGATCAAGAAGTTGACCTGAAAGATTCCAGAGCATGTAAAACCGTTTCCTTATCACATGTTATAGATGTATGTTGGATTGCAAAATTTTTTTGTGTCTGTATACTCTTCTTTTGAAATAGTAATAGGGAAGTGTCAACTAAACTTCAGCAGATTTCAGGCTTAACTCGCCCTTTCTAACCCTTTACGGGAAATAATCAAAACTTTTCAGGAGTATACAGTTTGTGAACGAATTTAGAAAGATTTCATATGATCTAGCATGTTTCAGAAGTTGAACTTTCATGTATAAAGTCAAAAGCTATTCTTCAAGGATGCCGTCTACATGAATCTAGTCTGCTACATTGCGACACGAATAAGTACTTCTAACTTTAACCGACTGTTTGCTTATCTGGCAGTAATAATTGGATGTATGTAGAGAAAACCATAACAATGCTCTGGTCTAAAATAAGTGACTTATTGCTAGCGTGAAAACGAGCTGTAAATTCTGTCGTGAGAGAATCAACAAATAATGTGAGATTTATCTTAAAGTGAACCAAACAATGCTGAATTGTAATAATAATAGTAATATGTAATATCTCTAACCCTCATTCTAATCACAAGGATTAGCCCGAAAATCTGAGACATATGTGGGAGAAGGGGCGGCATATTATTATTTTGCGGGCTTAATTTGCGCCTCAGGAAGTTTGTGTGAAGTTATCCACACAATTCCAGCCACACATGCTGACGTAGGGTAAGTTTAATTCGAGACAGATAGTTCAAACCACAATTATAAGAACCTTTTTCATCCACAGTTTTCACGCAAGTAAGCCACGATCACAGTGCACGGGCATCCACAAATATAATTACTTAGATTTACTGATGTAATGCAAAATGCAAACGCAATTTTTTTTTATTTTTCTATTTTTGCTATTTTTGAAAACTTCTTCGTTAAAATCGCCTCATATACGTGTTAGCCTCAAATCATATTAATTAATTTTTCCGTAAAAGGTTGATATGTTTGTGATAAAAAGTTATTAAAAATACATTTATTAACTGAAAAATGGCCTTTCTTATCTGTATGCTGGTGTCGTTCTACATATGAAGTACATCCAAAAATTATAGATATCTCGTAAAGGGTTTGATGTGCGTTTATAAAATATGAGCTGACGAACAGTCCCTTATAAGGGAAATAATCGGTAGTAAATAGTTTTTCTTGTCTGCCCGTCGAAGGGGATGAAAAATAATAAAATATGTCTATCCACAAGTGTCATACATATAAATAATAATCAATATCTCGAAAAGAGCTCGATGTGCGTTTATAAAATATGGGGGGTTGAAGAGACCCTTTGAAGTGAAGTAATCGGTAGTAAATAGTTTTTCTTGTCTGCCCGTCGAAGGGGATGAAAAATAATAAAATATGTCTATCCACAGGTGTAATATACATAAATAATAACCAATATCTCGAAAAGGGCTCGATGTGCGTTTATAAAATATGGGGGGCTCAAGAGTCCCTTTGAAGGGAAGTAATCGGTAGTAAATAGTTTTTCTTGTCTGCCCGTCGAAGGGGATGAAAAATAATAAAATATGTCTATCCACAGGTGTAAGACATATAAATAATAATCAATATCTCGAAAAGGGCTCGATGTGCGTTTATAAAATATGGGGGGCTCAAGAGTCCCTTTGAAGGGAAGTAATCGGTAGTAAATAGTTTTTCTTGTCTGCCCGTCGAAGGGGATGAAAAATAATAAAATATGCCTATCCACAGGTGTAATACATATAAGTAATAATCAATATCTCAAAAGGGCTTGATGTGCGTTTATAAAATATGAAGGGTTGAAGAGTCCCTTTGAAGTGAAGTAATCGGTAGTAAATAGTTTTTCTTGTCTGCCCGTCGAAGGGGATGAAAAATAATAAAATATGTCTATCCACAAGTGTCATACATATAAATAATAATCAATATCTCGAAAAGAGCTCGATGTGCGTTTATAAAATATGGGGAGTTGAAGAGACCCTTTGAAGTGAAGTAATCGATAGTAAATAGTTTTTCTTGTCTGCCCGTCGAAGGGGATGAAAAATAATAAAATATGTCTATCCACAGGTGTAATACACATAAATAATAACCAATATCTCGAAAAGGGCTCGATGTGCGTTTATAAAATATGGGGGGCTCAAGAGTCCCTTTGAAGGGAAGTAATCGGTAGTAAATAGTTTTTCTTGTCTGCCCGTCGAAGGGGATGAAAAATAATAAAATAAGCCTATCCACAGGTGTAATACATATAAATAATAATCAATATCTCGAAAATGGCTCGATGTGCGTTTATAAAATATGAAGGGTTGAAGAGTCCCTTTGAAGTGAAGTAATCGGTAGTAAATAGTTTTTCTTGTCTGCCCGTCGTAGGGGATGAAAAATAATAATATATGCCTATCCACAGGTGTAACACATATAAATAATAATCAATATCTCCAAAAGGGCTCGATGTGCGTTTATAAATAATGAAGGGTTCAAGAGGCCCTTTGAAGAGAAGCAATTGTTAGTAAATAGTTTTTCTTGTCTGCCCGTCGAAGGGGATGAAAAATAATAAAATATGTCTATCCACAGGTGTCATACATATAAATAATAATCAATATCTCGAAAATGGCTCGATGTGCGTTTATAAAATATGGAGGGTTGAAGAGTCCCTTTAAAATGAAGTAATCGGTAGTAAATAGTTTTTCTTGTCTGCCCGTCGAAGGGGATGAAAAATAATAAAATATGTCTATCCACAGGTGTAATACACATAAATAATAATCAATATCTCGAAAAGGGCTCGATGTGCGTTTATAAAATATGGGGGGCTCAAGAGTCCCTTTGAAGAGAAGTAATCGGTAGTAAATAGTTTTTCTTGTCTGCCCGTCGTAGGGGATGAAAAATAATAATATATGCCTATCCACAGGTGTAACACATATAAATAATAATCAATATCTCCAAAAGGGCTCGATGTGCGTTTATAAATAATGAAGGGTTCAAGAGTCCCTTTGAAGAGAAGCAATGGGTAGTAAATAGTTTTTCTTGTCTGCCCGTCGAAGGAGATGAAAAATAATAAAATATGTCTATCCACAGGTGTCATACATATAAATAATAATCAATATCTCGAAAATGGCTCGATGTGCGTTTATAAAATATGGAGGGTTGAAGAGTCCCTTTAAAGTGAAGTAATCGGTAGTAAATAGTTTTTCTTGTCTGCCCGTCGAAGGGGATGAAAAATAATAAAATATGTCTATCCACAGGTGTAATACACATAAATAATAACCAATATCTCGAAAAGGGCTCGATGTGCGTTTATAAAATATGGGGGGCTCAAGAGTCCCTTTAAAGGGAAGTAATCGGTAGTAAATAGTTTTTCTTGTCTGCCCGTCGAAGGGGATGAAAAATAATAAAATATGCCTATCCACAGGCGTAATACATATAAATAATAATCAATATCTCAAAAGGGCTTGATGTGCGTTTATAAAATATGAAGGGTTGAAGAGTCCCTTTGAAGTGAAGTAATCGGTAGTAAATAGTTTTTCTTGTCTGCCCGTCGAAGGGGATGAAAAATAATAAAATATGTCTATCCACAGGTGTAATGCATATAAATAATAATCAATATCTCGAAAATGGCTCGATGTGCGTTTATAAAATATGAAGGGTAGAAAAGTCCCTTTGAAGTGAAGTAATCTGTAGTAAATAGTTTTTCTCGTCTGCCCGTCGAAAAGGATGAAAAATAATAAAATATGTCTATCTGCAAGTTTCATACATTTAAATAATAATCAATATCTCGAAAAGGGCTCGATGTGCGTTTATAAAATATGGGGGGTTGAAGAGTCCCTTTCAAGTGAAATAATCGGTAGTAAATAGTTTTTCTTGTCTGCCCGTCGAAGGGGATGAAAACTAATAAAATATGTCTATCCACAGGTGTAATACATATAAATAATAATCAATATCTCGAAAAGGGCTCGATGTGCGTTTATAAAATATGGGGGGCTCAAGAGTCCCTTTGAAGGGAAGTAATCGGTAGTAAATAGTTTTTCTTGTCTGCCCGTCGAAGGGGATGAAAAATAATAAAATATGCCTATCCGCTGGTGTAATACATATAAATAATAATCAATATCTCGGAAAGGGTTCGATGTGCGTTTATAAAATATGGGGTTTTGAAGAGTCCCTTTGAAAGGAATTAATCGGTATCGGAAGTAATCGATTTTATTATTTTTCATCCCCTTCGACGGGCAGACAAGAAAAACTATTTACTACCGATTACTTCACTTCAAAGAGACTCTTCAACCCCCCATATTTTATAAACGCACATCGAGCCCTTTTCGAGATATTGATTATTATTTATGTGTATTACACCTGTGGATAGACATATTTTATTATTTTTCATCCCCTTCGACGGGCAGACAAGAAAAACTATTTACTACCGATTACTTCACTTTAAAGGGACTCTTCAACCCTCCATATTTTATAAACGCACATCGAGCCATTTTCGAGATATAGATTATTATTTATATGTATGACACCTGTGGATAGACATTTTATTATTTTTCATCCCCTTCGACGGGCAGACAAGAAAAACTATTTACTACCAATTGCTTCTCTTCAAAGGGACTCTTGAACCCTTCATTATTTATAAACGCACATCGAGCCCTTTTGGAGATATTGATTATTATTTATATGTGTTACACCTGTGGATAGGCATATATTATTATTTTTCATCCCCTACGACGGGCAGACAAGAAAAACTATTTACTAACGATTACTTCCCTTCAAAGGGACTCTTGAGCCTCCCATATTTTATAAACGCACATCGAGCCCTTTTCGAGATATTGATTATTATTTGTGTATTACACCTGTGGATAGACATATTTTATTATTTTTCATCCCCTTCGACGGGCAGACAAGAAAAACTATTTACTACCGATTACTTCACTTCAAAGGGACTCTTCAACCCCCCATATTTTATAAACGCACATCGAGCTCTTTTCGAGATATTGATTATTATTTATATGTATGACACATATTTTATTATTTTTCATCCCCTTGGACGGGCAGACAAGAAAAACTATTTACTACCGATTACTTCCCTTCAAAGGGACTGTTGAGTCCCCCATATTTTATAAACGCACATCGAGCCCTTTTCGAGACATTGATTATTATTTATATGTATTACACCTGTGGATAGACATATTTTATTATTTTTCATCCCCTTCGACGGGCTGACAAGAAAAACTATTTACTACCGATTACTTCCCTTCAAAGGTACTCTTGAGCCCCCCATATTTTATAAACGCACATCGAGCCCTTTTCGAGATATTGGTTATTATTTATGTGTATTACACCTGTGGATAGACATATTTTATTATTTTTCATCCCCTTCGACGGGCAGACAAGAAAAACTATTTACTACCGATTACTTCACTTCAAAGGGACTCTTGAGCCCCCCATATTTTATAAACGCACATCGAGCCCTTTTCGAGATATTGATTATTATTTATATGTATAACACCTGTGGATAGGCATATTTTATTATTTTTCATCCCCTTCGACGGGCAGACAAGAAAAACTATTTACTACCGATTACTTCACTTTAAAGGGACTCTTCAACCCTCCATATTTTATAAACGCACATCGAGCCATTTTCGAGATATAGATTATTATTTATATGTATGACACCTGTGGATAGACATTTTATTATTTTTCATCCCCTTCGACGGGCAGACAAGAAAAACTATTTACTACCAATTGCTTCTCTTCAAAGGGACTCTTGAACCCTTCATTATTTATAAACGCACATCGAGCCCTTTTGGAGATATTGATTATTATTTATATGTGTTACACCTGTGGATAGGCATATATTATTATTTTTCATCCCCTACGACGGGCAGACAAGAAAAACTATTTACTAACGATTACTTCCCTTCAAAGGGACTCTTGAGCCTCCCATATTTTATAAACGCACATCGAGCCCTTTTCGAGATATTGATTATTATTTGTGTATTACACCTGTGGATAGACATATTTTATTATTTTTCATCCCCTTCGACGGGCAGACAAGAAAAACTATTTACTACCGATTACTTCACTTCAAAGGGACTCTTCAACCCCCCATATTTTATAAACGCACATCGAGCTCTTTTCGAGATATTGATTATTATTTATATGTATGACACATATTTTATTATTTTTCATCCCCTTGGACGGGCAGACAAGAAAAACTATTTACTACCGATTACTTCCCTTCAAAGGGACTGTTGAGTCCCCCATATTTTATAAACGCACATCGAGCCCTTTTCGAGACATTGATTATTATTTATATGTATTACACCTGTGGATAGACATATTTTATTATTTTTCATCCCCTTCGACGGGCTGACAAGAAAAACTATTTACTACCGATTACTTCCCTTCAAAGGTACTCTTGAGCCCCCCATATTTTATAAACGCACATCGAGCCCTTTTCGAGATATTGGTTATTATTTATGTGTATTACACCTGTGGATAGACATATTTTATTATTTTTCATCCCCTTCGACGGGCAGACAAGAAAAACTATTTACTACCGATTACTTCACTTCAAAGGGTCTCTTCAACCCCCCATATTTTATAAACGCACATCGAGCTCTTTTCGAGATATTGATTATTATTTATATGTATGACACTTGTGGATAGACATATTTTATTATTTTTCATCCCCTTCGACGAGCAGACAAGAAAAACTATTTACTACCGATTACTTCCCTTCAAAGGTACTCTTGAGCCCCCCATATTTTATAAACGCACATCGAGCCCTTTTCGAGATATTGGTTATTATTTATGTGTATTACACCTGTGGATAGACATATTTTATTATTTTTCATCCCCTTCGACGGGCAGACAAGAAAAACTATTTACTACCGATTACTTCACTCAAAGGGTCTCTTCAACCCCCCATATTTTATAAACGCACATCGAGCTCTTTTCGAGATATTGATTATTATTTATATGTATGACACTTGTGGATAGACATATTTTATTATTTTTCATCCCCTTCGACGGGCAGACAAGAAAAACTATTTACTACCGATTACTTCACTTCAAAGGGACTCTTCAACCCTTCATATTTTATAAACGCACATCGAGCCATTTTCGAGATATTGATTATTATTTATATGTATTACACCTGTGGATAGGCTTATTTTATTATTTTTCATCCCCTTCGACGGGCAGACAAGAAAAACTATTTACTACCGATTACTTCCCTTCAAAGGTACTCTTGAGCCCCCCATATTTTATAAACGCACATCGAGCCCTTTTCGAGATATTGGTTATTATTTATGTGTATTACACCTGTGGATAGACATATTTTATTATTTTTCATCCCCTTCGAGGGGCAGACAAGAAAAACTATTTACTACCGATTACTTCACTTCAAAGGGACTCTTCAACCCTTCATATTTTATAAACGCACATCGAGCCATTTTCGAGATATTGATTATTATTTATATGTATTACACCTGTGGATAGGCTTATTTTATTATTTTTCATCCCCTTCGACGGGCAGACAAGAAAAATTATTTACTACCGATTACTTCCCTTCAAAGGTACTCTTGAGCCCCCCATATTTTATAAACGCACATCGAGCCCTTTTCGAGATATTGGTTATTATTTATGTGTATTACACCTGTGGATAGACATATTTTATTATTTTTCATCCCCTTCGACGGGCAGACAAGAAAAACTATTTACTACCGATTACTTCACTTCAAAGGGTCTCTTCAACCCTCCATATTTTATAAACGCACATCGAGCTCTTTTCGAGATATTGATTATTATTTATATGTATGACACTTGTGGATAGACATATTTTATTATTTTTCATCCCCTTCGACGGGCAGACAAGAAAAACTATTTACTACCGATTACTTCACTTCAAAGGGTCTCTTCAACCCCCCATATTTTATAAACGCACATCGAGCTCTTTTCGAGATATTGATTATTATTTATATGTATGACACTTGTGGATAGACATATTTTATTATTTTTCATCCCCTTCGACGGGCAGACAAGAAAAACTATTTACTACCGATTACTTCCCTTCAAAGGGACTCTTGAGCCCCCCATATTTTATAAACGCACATCGAACCCTTTTCGAGATATTGGTTATTATTTATGTGTATTACACCTGTGGATAGACATATTTTATTATTTTTCATCCCCTTCGACGGGCAGACAAGAAAAACTATTTACTACCGATTACTTCACTTCAAAGGGACTCTTCAACCCTTCATATTTTATAAACGCACATCGAGCCATTTTCGAGATATTGATTATTATTTATATGTATTACACCTGTGGATAGGCTTATTTTATTATTTTTCATCTCCTTCCACGGGCAGACAAGAAAAACTATTTACTACCGATTACTTCCCTTCAAAGGGACTCTTGAGCCCCCCATATTTTATAAACGCACATCGAGCCCTTTTCGAGATATTGGTTATTATTTATGTGTATTACACCTGTAATAGACATATTTTATTATTTTTCATCCCCTTCGACGGGCAGACAAGAAAAACTATTTACTACCGATTATTTCCCTTATAAGGGACTGTTCGTCAGCTCATATTTTATAAACGCACATCAAACCCTTTACGAGATATCTATAATTTTTGGATGTACTTCATATGTAGAACGACACCAGCATACAGATAAGAAAGGCCATTTTTCAGTTAATAAATGTATTTTTAATAACTTTTTATCACAAACATATCAACCTTTTACGGAAAAATTAATTAATATGATTTGAAGCTAACACGTATATGAGGCGATTTTAACGAAGAAGTTTTCAAAAATAGCAAAAATAGAAAAATAAAAAAAAATTGCGTTTGCATTTTGCATTACATCAGTAAATCTAAGTAATTATATTTGTGGATGCCCGTGCACTGTGATCGTGGCTTAGATGCGTGAAAACTGTGGATGAAAAAGGTTCTTATAATTGTGGTTTGAACTATCTGTCTCGAATTAAACTTACCCTACGTCAGCATGTGTGGCTGGAATTGTGTGGATAACTTCACACAAACCCTCAGGAACGACTTAGGTTGGTAAGCCCTAACCACCATTCAGTGCTGAAATGAGGGAAACCTGGAAAACTTCATTAGTTAGGGGAACAGTCAAACATAAACTAATTTTAATCTCTGAGATTAACAACACCAAGCTCCCATCATAGGTCAGGATGGTTGCTAAAACATCCTTGCGAACAAGCCTTAATCTACGGTTACAGTTTAATTAAAAAATATCTGGTGGAATGGGGATTCGAACCTACGACCTCTGGGTTGAGCAATCGAGACACTAAACCCTGAGCCACCGGTTCGCCTCATTATAATAAAGGTAGGTATAAAATATATTTAAAATAATGTATAAAATATGTACATTATTCATAATATATAGGTTAACATTTTGTTTACAACAGAAGTTATAAATCATTATAGATAAATAAATAATATGTGAATTTCAATATTATATCGGTACATTATTTTTTAAATAATCTCAATTGTTGTTTAAACTTTTAACTTTTAATATTCAAAACTAGTCGTATACAAAATTGTATGTAGCTTCAAATATTATTACTGAAAATAAATGGCTTTTCACTGAAATCAATTTCAGTGAAAAAACTACGTAATATAAATGTACATCGACTGCTGACGATTTTTTGTATTACCACAACGAACCAAATATTTATTTCATATACAAAATGTGTTAATATTATCCCGATTATCCCGTATAGTGGTACAATGGAAGAGCATTTATTAATATTATAAAAAAAATGTATTGCCGCAGACAATAATGCGATAAGCTGTGGGCGTTGTTCGTACTTTTAATCAGCTTATTTGTATATGGATTCTATATTAACAATTTATATTAAATAAATGTTTTCTGTTCATAATTTTTATTTAAAAATATAACAATTAATTTAACTTAATTTAAAAAACTGTGAAAAAACAATGAAAAATCAAATGGTGAAAAAATGTATCTACCATTAAAAAATAATCTTATCTGGTTGTCTATTTGCTTCATTTATTCCTTTGCTTAGGAATAAATACATTTCACAACATAAATTTAACAAATAACTTGTAGGATATAATATACAGGGTGTCCAGTTAGTGTTCCCCCGGAAGATTGTACAAAAACGGCTAACTTTATAAAAAAACTTTCTTTACAAAACTTTTAATATTTCATCTTTACTACAACGTACAATTATTTAGAATTATACAAGATGTCACAAAAATGAGTTACATAAGAAAGTATAATTTTTTTTAAAGGAACACCCTGTATATTTTTTCATTTTTGGATTCTACATAAAATTTTAAACACATTTCATGTAGGATGTCCTATACCTATCTTCAACTGTTTTTGAAATATTGTGAATATTGACATTTTTGCAACTTTGACACCCTGTAAAATCTAAGCGGTTTGAGATCAAGCAAAACGGTTTGCACATTCCTATCTTAACTTTTCATAAGCTATCGTTTGGTACCAATTTCAGAATTATCCAAAAATTTAAAATTTTCTGAAAATTTTGAAAATTTTTGATTCCTGTATAAATTTGAAATTAGTACCAAACGATAGCTTATGAAAAGTTAAGATAGGAATGTGCAAACCGTTTTGGTTGATCTCAAACCGCTTAGATTTTACAGGGTGTCAAAGTTGCAAAAATGTCAATATTCACCTGTCAATATTTCAAAAACAGTTGAAGATAGGTATAGGACATCCTACATGAAATGTGTTTAGAATTTTCTGTAGAATCCAAAAATGAAAAAATATACAGGGTGTTCCATTAAAAAAAATTATACTTTCTTGTGTAACTCGTTTTTGTGACACCTTGTATAATTCTAAATAATTTTATGTTGTAGTAAAGATGAAATATTAAAAGTTTTGTTAAGAAAGTTTTTTTATTAAGTTAGCCGTTTTTCTACAATCTTCCGAGGGAACACTAACTGGACACCCTGTATAATTAACTTGCAACAAATAACTTGAAGAGTCATGTAGGATATATGTGAACGAGTCACACTATGGCAGAACTACAATTCTGAATAGTTATGAAACTGTACTACTGTCGGAAGGTACCTTACCATATTTAAAACTTCTGAATGGTTTGTCAACGGCGACAATGAAGTCGCAATTTAGTTCTAAGAATGATATAATAAGATATCTACCGGACTTGCATGAATGCAGCTTATAGCACACAGCTATGTTAAGTTACGCTAGGAATGAGAGATAACATTTGAATAAGATTAAGATTTTCAGTTCCGTAACATTGTGCAAAGCTGAATGAAATTATCCACAGTCCACAAGTCCACAAACTTAAGAAGTAATATTTTATAGAATAATTCTAAGTCCCTAAACTAAATAGGCGATATTTTATATAACATACATTTAACAAAGAAGGCTGGACCCTTCCCACGCTAGGGTTTTGATATCCAGTTGTTTTTAAAAAAAATTACTGAATACGCAAATAAAAGCAAGGCTGCCTATTTTATTCTAACCATTTAAAGCAGATATAACACTTGAAGAACAAGTAACCCTTTGTACAAACTATCCCTTTTGTGGGTCGTAAAATATTGTATCTAAAGAAAATCCCCATTTTCACCCTTACGTTTAGGTAACATATTCTCCCCTAGTATATTTTATAGCTACCTAAATATAAAAAAGGCTTTACAAGCAATAAAATGTACGCCTGAAATTACATATTTATGGCTATAAAAAACATAAAGGCAATTCTGCCCCGAAATACGGAGCCATTAGTTAAACATTGCCTTCTTCACTTTCCTAAATGGTCGTTATAGATTTTAGTAAATAACTTCAAGGAATATCTCTTTACGCAGCAGAAACATCCTTCCCTTGTTGGAAGCAATCTGAAAGTTTTGAGTAGACATTCAAGATAACGGCTATTACTTTACTGAATCATATTAAAGTCCGGGAACTGGTGATTTTCCGGCGTTTCCGGTGAACAATGGCGGTCAACATGGCGGAAAATGATGCCTATATACATTTTCGTGCCCGACATGATGCACAGACATCACGAAATTTATCTGGCAAGGGAAATGACATTTTAATTTAGGAAGGGCTTTATGGTACTTTACACTTTACATTATTGGATTATTTTAATTAAAAAAAGTGCTTCAAAAGTGTTATTACATTACATATTACGAAGCAATCATATCAAGATGATAATAATATCTTAATATAAACCATGTTATTAATTTTGTAATATATCTTTAATTTTCTATTTTATGAAAATATTTCTCATTACAGAAACACACCTGATTACTGGCTTAAGCTAAATACAGTTGTTTTATATGCGACCTTATTCAACTCTAACTGAATACGTTGAATGCTAATTTGAAATTTAGATCAGTTAACTATCCCAACGACGGTACTCAACTAAATGGTCGAGTATTTCCTTTGGCTATTTTCATCTGCCAGATTAGTCTTTTCACTTTCTTCCATCCACCGATAATCCGCACCGGCATTTAAAGAGGGTTGTGCAAAAATAATTACCTAAATGTGAGGGAATCCGAGTAAATATGTAGGCCAATTAGTTCCACCTAGGTACCTAAATTAGGAAGTGTCCTAGGAGTCTGATTGTACTTGTTTAATCCCAATAAAGAGGGTTGAAGAGGGTACGGACGAGAGTTTAATGAGTTGCAAAATCAAAGTAATGTTTGAATTGTTCTGAGAACAGGAAGGTTCTAATGACAATTTGTATTATAAATGTCAATCTAACAAAAACTACTTCTCTTTTCATATAAAGAGTTCTTATACAAATAATCTACAGAAGAAGAGTTGAGGATCAACTCGAAACGTCTAGAAGATAGAAGAAAGCTAGTTAAGTGTTTATTTTCTTTTAATTTTTATTATAACTATTTTATTTGGACATATTTTAGAATAAGACATGTAATATTATAGAATTTTGTATAAACTAAAAAACCACTGATAAAATTTAGTCAGTACATCAAATATTATTTTATCACACGTTATACAGTGGTTTTTTGGGACAAACTTTAGAAGTTTGCCTTGTTACTACACTTTGAATATTTAATTTGTATACTTCTGGTTTTCTGCTTTTTGTTTTTTACAGGTGGTGTAATCCCAAAAGAAGCAAACTATGAATATATTTATATTTTAGGGAGCTATTAGTTAAACATTGCCTTCTTCACTTTCCTAAATGGTCGTTATAGATTTTAGTAAATAACTTCAAGGAATATCTCTTTATGCAGTAGAAACATGCTTCCCTTGTTGGAAGCAATCTGAAAGTTATATTTTTATATAAAAATATAATTTTTAAAAATATGTTTTAAGATTATATTTTTGTTAATTTATATTTTAATTAATAATTAATTATAAAAAATAACAATGAAACAACCTCAAAATTTTAGTTATTTCGAGGCAGGTTTTCAAAAACAAATAAATCCTTTCTGGGCTATTTTATGGTAAACTATTGAGCTTAAAACTGCACTGCTTCGTCCGAATGTAACAAAATATGTTAACCTTTCCTGGATCCCATTGGGGTGGATCAATTTAACCCACCTTGCCCAAATATTAGTTAAATTAAAGTAAAAGTTACCTATTTAAAAAACGCTGGCTAAAAAACCCTAAAATTCAAGATTAAGTGGTTCCGTGCTATTTAAGATGAAATCTAAAATGTTTGTCTTCTAAATATTATAATATTATATAAAGGTAGGTACTTCAAATTCAACATATTTTCTTTTCATATTAAATTCTTCTCAAACGAAATAAAACAAAGGCCTTTTCATTGTATTCATAAGACAGTATATATTCTAGGGAAATAAAACAAATCTTCATGCAAGATACCTCAAGCGTATAACATTAAAGTAATATAAAAATTCCGCCAACCTCGAAATTGCATGATACAAATTAAGTAGTTTCCTCTGAAAACCTTAGAGTTCCTGGCTATTTCCAAGATGCGGATAATTATGCGCAAACAAAAAGTTCCAGCTATCGAATTTACAAGTTTTATTCATTAGAAATCGCAAACATTTCAATTGATTGCAGGCAGTTTGGAGCTCTTTCCTACTGATCCGTTTTCAGACAAGTTTATTGAGAAGTTCCCAGTCATTTTCGAACGGAAACTTGCAGCGCTCTTTTTGGGTGACAGTGGAGATGTAGGTAGATAATTATTTGTGTGGGATGCAGTACTCGGTCATTGATAAGGCAATGGATACGTTTAAAGTCAATAGAGAGAAGTGAATATTGTATTGCAGCTGTTGTTTCGACTTGCAAAGTAATTCAACAACAACGATTCAACATTATTGATACTATCGACCTTTACTTGTTAAAAATTTATATCAGATACTATATGTTGAATAAAACATAGATATTTTAATAAATTTTCACAAAAACTTATACTTACTTTCAGGAAATTGGTAACATTTTCTTCACCTATCTCTCTTAATTGAAATATCCTTTAAAACATATGTTTTAAAGTTATTTGTCCCTATAACTTGTTCCTGTTTTGCAAATATAAATCCCTCTGTTTCTGGGTATAATTGGCCTATTTGCATGAACTTATATAAAAGTTCTTACTTATTCTATACTTAATTATGCTATATTATAGCATAGATCAGATCAGTCATAGATTAGCAAGTCAGATGACTTTTTAATGTTAGTAGTGGTGAAAAACACACCATAGTGCCCTCTTTGGGTCTTTGCTACTATCTGTTTGACAATTATTGTCAAATTGACAGTCAGATAACGACCTGCTTTTCCGCAGGTACCATTACAGCAGTGACCTCTATTGGCTTTAAGAAACACAATCCTACTTATTTATTTGAAGGAGATGCCGAAAACAACTACTCTGGTGTAACGAAGTTACCTTTTTACCGTTAGGATTTATTATTTGGAGTATAGAATTTAATATGTATTAGTTTCCGCCGAAGTATATTGTAGGTGAGCTCCGTAGCGCTGTGCAAAGCGTGCCGACTTTTCAGCCGGAAGATCCGAGTTCGATCCTCGGCCGGGTCGAGTTTTTTGTATTACCGCCCCGTTGTTTATAACATTCAACTAATATAGTAGTTAATTGGTAAAATAATTAAATTCCGAGTATGAAGTAGAAAAGTCACTTACAAGTATTCCGTCAATTACATTTTTATTAATATTGTAAGATTGTTTATTTTGCCGAGTTTATATCCCCTTACTTAAATATATTTTAGTTATTCCAGTTCTCTACATTATTTTGCAGAGCTTAGAATAATTTGTATTTTCCGAAATGATTTAAATAAGTTGGAAATATTTATTTATTTATTATTGTTTAATATTGTAGAATATATTTAACTTATTTAGGATAATAAGTTATAATAAGAATTTAGTTATTTCTTGGAGTTTTAAAACCGTTCTTTTTGGTAATGATATTTAAAATAAGTGTAGAAGCCCGTAAATCTATCAAAATATTATTTTGTAATTTGTTTTTATTATTTAACGCTGTGACTAGGCTAGCAATAATATATTGAGTAGATTAGTACCGTGTACCATTAGGTTGGCCGAATTTGAATCAAAAATTAAAATATCCGCGCACCCAATGCGCGATGTTTCTCCCACATGATTTACAGTCACGTGGTGTCTCCGATTTACTACTTAAAGCATTGTAACTGCCTAGAAAGTGCCTTTTGACCGTCCGATCTTTTGATCTTCTGATCATTTCCGCCAGCACCAGCACCAGCAGGAGTAAGTAACCCTTAGTAAGTCCGACCACGGGCTGGGATCTTATATGGGAATAGCTGGAGTCACGTTGTAAGACAGAGATAGAATATTAGTATTTTGACTACATCTCAGAAGATGGCGCTAATGTATAAATAAGCCGCAATCACATAGTGGCAGAAATCACAGAACACAGTTCAGATTATATATTTGCTACATTGATCGCATTGAACATTGAAACTACTAACCTAATACCCAATTTATTCTGTGATTGTGATTTTATATTTGTTTTGTTTTTGCGGTTTGTTAATGCACTTTGAGTTTTGTGAATAATATTTGCGTTTTGAGCTTTTTCTATACTTTTAAATTGACCTGAGAAAACTATCAAGGTAAGTCAAGAAAATTAGATTTTTACATTTTATGAGCATATAGATATTAATTATAAGTTTAAGTTTGTTTACACTTATCAGTACACCAGTATTATTTTTGTTTTTGAGTAAAAATTATAACAAAGTGCTGCATAATTAGTCAGAGGACCATGATCCTTTAAGTTTAATTTCATATTCGAATTACCGAGCATATCACATTTCTGAAAAAATTTTTAGATACCATTTACATGTGCTGTTCCCGATTGTGAGGATAGGACATCTACAAGACGTCGCTTCCCAAATCCAAATAAGTTTTTAGTAAAATTTAACAACTGGCTGGAGATTATTGGAAATGACCATCTAAAAAGCTTGGAACCCTCAAAAGTATTTGGTAATTACAGAATATGTCACCGACATTTTGCAACAGAAGATTTAAGTACAAATATGTATCTGAATCCCGAAGAAAGCCCTACATTATGCCCTATTCCAAATAAAATTACAGATGCAACGTCAGCAGCTACTTTGAGTTATTGCAAAAGTTGAGGGATTGCTACAAACAAATATATGATAAGTTTGCAGCAACGAAAACAATAACTGAAGATGTCATTTTGGCTTATTTTGCAAAAAAGTCAAAAATGTTGAAACTATTAAAAATTGTAATGTATTTTTTTAAAATAAGTGACAGTTGCAGGAAAAATAGTGTATGTAACTTACCCCGAAAGTGTTTTCACTGGACTCGCAGGCTTGCCCACTCGTCCAGTAAAACATTCCTTTCGGGACTAGTATGTAAATATCTATTTTCTTCAAGCATATAGTAATACTTACATTATATTATGTAAGACGTATTATAGAAAAGACCTATTGTTTTACTAGTAAAGAAATATTCTCATTTTCTTACAAGTACAAAAAAGTAAAAGTGTAACCATAACAACTGATTAAAAAAGAGAGTCATGTGGCCATGATTTCTCAGAACTGTCAGTTTGAAATTAAACGTTACGACAGATCAGTTTTTATACAATCAATAATGTATGAAGAAATACAATTTTAACTTTGATGCTTGAAGAAAAAATAGTATGTCACTCAGGAGTATAGAGCTCTTTATGTGTTTCACCCCAGTTTACACAGCCTTGGCTAACTCCTTGGCAATATATGCTTCTGATCTCAACAAATAATGTTCGTCTTCTACTCCTAGTAACATAATATACTATCGTTACTATTGCGGGATGTTTTTTAACTGCATATCATATTTTAGTGATAAGGTAACAAAACTAAATCTTTTTTGTCTCTTAATCCTACCATACAGTAATTTGGTAGTCCGTGGGTATTTCCGATTTTATATTCAAATTTATTTTATCTTTTTGAAACTTGCGTCTTTTAAGTTTTTTTTTATTTTATGTTCACAATAGTTAATACTAAGTAGTGTTCGAATAAATGTCTAGACATTAACCAACCCTATTATTAGAACATATACATATATTTGAAGTATAATTACATGATATAATTTAACTAATACTTTCATCATGTGCACCAAACCCGTTATTAAAATATGTGACTCCCAGCAATGTCTAGTATCTTAAAAAAGGTTGGTCACTTAACAATCCCTGAAATATTGATACAGAAATAAGCAACATTTTATATTATCACTTTCATTATTGCTTTATATTTTTCTATTTTTCATGTAGCATGTAATTATAATAAATCTCCAGTATACTGATTTGATGTTTATAAATTTTTAATATTTTGGGTGAGATAGGTTTTAAATAATTTAGTCTACAAATGAAAAATTTGTAGTTCTCATACTTCAAATTTTAGATTTATAGACTAATTTATTTAAAATTAAATCTTATCCAGAATATATTTTCCCTCCCCTCCCTTTTGAGAATGAAAATATATTAAAGTTGTTACATCAACACTGGGAAGAAGAGATAGTTCAACTACATCTCTGCAGATGTCGCTTTCCGCGTCGCCTTGTCGGTAATAGAAGATTCCTATCTAAATCTATGTAATCTATGAGTCCGACCGCCGCCGACAAGCTATCTTCAGGTTCACTTGGCTGCGATCGCTCTATGAGCGTTTGACATGGGCGAAGCAGCTTTGTGTGAGCTTGAAGAGGCTGTTCGACTGTACGCTGTTCCTAGTATATACTTCACTAGGTGTACCTCTTGGTAATGGTTCCTCTATGAGCGTTTGACATGGGGAAAGTTGCCTGTTAGAGTGCATTAGTTAAGTGTAGCTGGTTACCGAGTATAGTAAATAATATTAGGCTTGTATTTTGTTTTTGGGAGGGCGTTTCACTAGGTGTATCTCTTGGCAATGATTCCTCTATGAGCGCTTGACATGGGGAAAGTTGCTTGCTAGAGAATATCAGTTTTACGTACCCAGATTCCGGATACACAAAAGCCTGGTACCCGTATTTCAGTGTCTTAAGTGTTTTATCATAATATGTGCCTTGGCAATGGTTCCTCTATGAGCGTTTGACATGGGGAAAGTTGCTGTTTAGGTACATTGATAGAATACTGTCAGAGGCTGGTACAGTAAACCGATAGACCGAGAACAAGGTATTTTGTTGCATTATTAATTTATAGTGCTTAGCTTTTCTGGTTGCTACCGCTTTGTTGCTAATTATTGATTGCCGAATAGGTTTACCTGAATAATAATTATTGCTTGTCTATTTACTGCTGCTTGCTACCATTTGTCGCTAATATATTTCCGCTTGTTTATTATTACCGCTTCTATGAATAAATATATATACATATATTGCTATTAATATTTTGGTATTAACTGATTTATTTACCGACCGATTTATTTAAAGTATAAATAAATATTTTAGGAGTTGGAAATGTGTGACTTTTATTACTTAGGTTAAGAAACATTGACCCTCTGGCAAGTGCAGGTATGCACCTTCTTCACTACAGTTACCCAGCCTTTACTCATAAGCGAGTAGAGTCCGCGTGGACCATTCACCACGTGAAACCTATGTTTGGTGGCGCCCGAAGGCAGAAACCCGACCATTAAAATCCGAAACCGATTTAAGAGCGTCACAAATTGACACCCTCGAGTAGGGAACGTCACAAATGGCGCCAGAGCAGGGACCGTCACACTACTCATGATTTTGAAAACTCACTACTATCAAATGACTTTTGTTATGCCTAGTGGTTGTTCTTCAATATCCAATGCAACGCTAAATTTAATATTGGACATGTAGGTGTAGATGTTACAGATTTGTGGGCAATTAAACTGATAGTACAATTAGACGAATTCCGTCATTACCGCGGTTTGATTACCCCCCGTCTGATTGTTCGGTGCCAATTAAATGGTTTATTGGAATGCATTAAAGTTAGATTTTATTTGTGCTCTGCGTCCTTTGCAATCCTATATTTTATATGCAAATACTGTTAAGCTCTGTGGTCTAATAAGGTAATAAAATGAGGTCATTTTGAAAACAATTACGAAACCCAATATTCAAGTTGAAATATCAATCGGAAATTAATCGCCTATTATCATTTTCATGGAATCGCTTTCTACTTACTTAAGTACTTGACCATTAAATAACTTGAGTTGTAAAAGTTTTCTTAATAGGCATTTTTTAGGTGATTTTATATATTTACGAGAACAACCAGGGATTTTATTTTTTATTTGAACTGAACATAATGGGAAATTATTTAAACTTATTTATAATTTACTTACTATTAATTTACTTTCAAGTTAGTTCACAGCTAAGCTTCCATGAGCATGGGTTTATTTCAGGACGTTCTACTTTAACGAACCTATTCTGTCTTACATAATATATAGCCGAGGTACTTGACTCTGGCGGGCCAGTTGAAGTTATCTATACGGACTTCTCTAAGGCCTTCAATCATCTTAACCACAATAATCTGTTGCTAAAACTTTCTAATATTGGTTTGGTACCATCTGCTATACAGTTTTTAAAGTCGTATTTGTGTGATAGATGGCAATTTGTATCTTATCGTGGGTTTTCATCTAACAGTATAGGAGCAACATCTGGTGTACCTCAGGGTTCTGTTTTGGGCCCGCTTCTGTTTAATATCTATACTAATGATATCACTTCTAAGCTGAGCTGCGAGTCGTTACTATATGCAGATGACTTAAAAATGTTCACTCATATTCATAACAGAGATGATATTGTTAATCTACAGAATTATTTAGTTTCTCTGTTCTCATGGTGTGAAATTAATGAACTTCCGCTCAACATTAGCAAATGCAATGCTATGACTTTTATCCGACAACACAGCCCTATAATAACAGACTATGGCCAGACTTAATGGCCAGATATTACAAAGATTTGACAAACTGAAGGATCTGAACTTTTGACTCCAAACTTTCTTTCGTTGACCACATATCTGAAATTGCGGCAACTTGTTTTAGGCAGCTGGGTTTCATTTTAAGGAACTCTAAAGGCTTTGTTAATGCAAATACGTTGATTTTATTATTTAAGGCATTTGTAAGAACTAAATTAGAATATGCTTCCATTATATGGAACCCAAGTTATGATGTACATAAAGGTGAAATTGAAGGTATTCAAAGGAGATTTTTAAAATTTTTATATTTTAAAGACTTGGGGTTTATCCTCCCAGAGGTTTTCCTCAAGAGGAATTACTTAATATGTTTGGTGTTACTGACCTGGACTGCAGCAGAAAATATTACTCATGTGTGTTTTTATATAAATTACTGCATAATACCATTGACTGTAATAAAATATTAGAAATGGTACAATTTCATGTACCCTCTTTACATACTAGGTCTTTAAATTCAAATCTATTTTACTTAAATATTCCACGAACTAACTTACTTAAACACTCTCCTTTGTACAAAATGTGTAGTAATTATAATTTATTGCTCAGTGATGTCGATTTATTTAATAGTAAAATTAGTGATATTAAATCCAAGTTAATTAAGTGACTAAAGTAGTACCTATATTAGTTTGAATTTGATCTTAAATTTTGTCCTCATTTCTTAACTTAATTTTGTTTTTTTTTGTGTTGTATTATTTACTGTTTTTTTATTGTACTTTGATATATGTGTACTCTCCTACCCTGTAATTGGGTTTCAACCTGTTGGGTAGTGTAACCATAAATAAATAAATAAATAAATAAATAAATAAATAAATAATGTGATTAGTTCCCTCATATGCAAAGTAAGTCATCATTTCCAAGTTAACGTTTTTTGCAAATATATCAAAAACCAATCATGTTAGCCTTAATTTTTTTTGTCACTAGTTAACCTAGTCACTATTCTATTGATTTGAAACATGCTGTATTTCAAAATTGTGATTTTTTTCATAAATCTCTCTAATGTAAGTACAAGTACAAATAAATAATTTAATAATAAGCTTCTTGACAAAATGTTTAGCTCTGAAGAAATATGTCTCGTAAATTTTTCACCCAAGCGTGCAGCACTAGGGATTTTGTTACATGGGAATTCACTCAACTATAATCTGCTACATCACAATCCAGTTGGCTGTGTTATACTTATCTGTCTAATCGAGCAATTTTGCGTTCTTGGAAAGCCGGTAAGTAGTGTTGTTCTGAAATTGGAAACAAAAAATTCAGTTTTCAAAAGTTTGATCTTGATTTAGGCCTTGTTTCAAGTAAATTATATGAGCGGCCCGCTTTAGTATTATGTTTTCTTTGAAACTAATAAAACTACAACAATAGAAAACTTGAAGAATAACAGATAAATCAGTGAAGACACCAAAACACGCTAACCCTTCGATATAACGTAAACTGTAAACACATTTGACAGTTCTCAGTTGAAAGTCAATTTACTAGAGACAAACAATTAATTTACTGATAATGAATTATATAAAATAATATAGAGGGTGTCCTTTTTAAATTCAGCAAGCTGAAATCTTCTTCCGGTACAACCAGAAGTGCCACCATCTTCAAACTATTTTAGCCAAATTGCCCTTATCGACGTAGGGATGCTACCAAATTTTCAAATTTTTCCTAATTATATTTTTTCCATAATCGATCGATGGAGTTCCTTGTAGGACACCCTGTATATGAAACAGACAAAAATTTTCGCGGGTAGTATGATATAGCCGATAATGAAAATATTTAGAGAAAGTCAAAATTCAATTTTTATCCACTTGGGGTATTACTTTTGACAATAATTAGTGTTTACAAATCTGGCAGACTGAGAAAATTATTTTTTCTCCATTTCCAAGAACCATTGGTTATTGAATTTTCATATCTGAATAGAATTCCGAAATGGACGGAAAATGGCCAATTTGATACCTCCTTACTTATGTAATTCAGAGATAAATATCGAAAAGAAGATATCTATTGGAAAATGGTTGAGGCTCCAAAAATATCAATCATGATAGGTATTTTACTAAAGATAGTAAATGTATAAACAGGACTAAGCAGTAAGAATAAATAAGCAAGCACTATCAAGTAGGATTAGAAAAATTATTTTACAAAAGAAAGTAAAAGGTAAAAAATAACAACGACACAACTGATATATTGTTAAATAATAGATTATTAATTAGATAAATAGATTAGAATAGATTATTAATTAGATAAATTGCCCATTTTCCTATGGGAACGGATTTACTCGCCTTTTTGGTTAATACGACAATGTTATTTCTAAACCTGCGTGTTTCCTTATGAAACAGGTCAATAAGATAATTACTCCAGTTCCTAAGAATGGCAATAATAATGATATTATTAAGTATAGGATTATTGTTATTTTCAGTAAATTCTCTTTCCATAAATTTTAAATTATTTAACATTCAATTTATGGCTTGACATTTTACTGTCCCGAATTTTGTTGAGAGAACTCAGTTTATATCCGAGGTTCGTATAGTATAAATCAAGTAGACGTGACTAAAGCGTTTTATCGGCCACGCTTCGATTTTGTTAATTAAGAAACTTAATTGATCTGGTATGTCTCCTGCTCGTTCAGAACTATTCCAGTTTTACCTTTGTAATCTATCGCAATGTTCAATATCGAAGATTTTAATCAGACATTTTTACAATTATCGGGAGTGCTGACTGCTTCAGAGTTCTATTCTTGGTCCACTACTGTTCGTAATATGTATTAACTTGGGAACTGAAATATTTTATGCCAATTTTCTATCATATGCTGAAGACTTGAAATTATTTATATCGATAATAGAATACTTATAGATAACTTGGAAAAGTTAAAAATACAGGGTTATTCAGAACCCATATAAAAAACTTTGAGGATATGTGCATCCTTAAATAAGAAATCGATATCACCAAAAAAATTGTAATAAAAGTAATTAGGATTTCCCGTAAACAATGTTCAAAGTTATACCATTATAAAGGACTACGTAGTACGTAGGCAACGTAGGCAACTGTAGTTCAACGAGAGCGGATACACCACATTCCGACAAAAAACAGTAAACAAGTTTTTTGTACCTGGAACGTCTATCTATCTTTAAGTTTATTTTAAAGTAAAAACGCTGTAAATCTTTTTTGCGCCGGGCGCGCCGGTTTCTTTCGTGCTAGCTAGTTTGCATTGTCAGTCCCAAGGTCACTCCATTACAGTGGACCAGTATCCAGCGGCGTGCAATGAAAATTTTTTAAATAGTTTTCAGACCCCGCCAAAAAAATTTCTTTTTGCACTACCACATTTCTACATGTATGTTGAACATCCCCAAATTTTATTTTCGATAGGTTCTGAATAACCCTGTATTTTGTGAAAATAATAATTTATTTTTAAAAATCAGTAAATTTGAATTTATGTCGTATGCTGTGCAGTCACTATGACGCCTCAATACTGAGATACTATAATAGTGGTACACCATATTTAAGATAGTCTAAGATAGTCTGTATATTATACTTCTAAAAAGAAAAAGTTCTCCCCATTTCCCAATTTCGCCTGCTTCCTTCGATATTTTTAAATCAACGCTCCGCTTTTTTATTTTGAAAAATTATTGAATAATAATTATTTAAATATCACTATCTCACCTTCATTTCAATTTAAGCTTTATCTCTAGAAAGTTTATTGAAGAAAACCAAATCAGAATATGATTAAACTTTTTTATACCACAAAGTAAACTATTCAAGGAAAATAGTAACATAGAGAGTGCCATAGACTGCGCGAAAATATTATTCGTAAAATCGTTCTGAGGCGTCAATTTGGTTTATTGGTTTTATACGTTCTGTTATGTTGATATGAATTTGACAGCACCGTATATCACAGCTATGAGTGAGGTCATATTTTTATAAAAGCCTACATTTTTATAAGGAATTCGAAAGTGTGCCCTTTTATGCATTGTAGTAGAGTAGAAACAGTTCGTTAAATTCCATAACTGAATATTAGGAAACTGCAATGTATTATTACGTCACCAGGAGACCTAAATGGTTCTTATGACCTCTTCAAATTCTAATCCGTTGTAAATTCACTATTAATTATTGAACGTGAAATTTATTTAAAAAAAATGACCACCAGGTAAACTTCTGATACATTGGAAATGAATGTGGTTATCATAGATAAAATAAAACGCCTCTTCATTGTTAGTAAAATTGAATTTATGTATATTTATACACATACTGACAAATGACAAATTAACCGTTAACTTAGTACAAACAGATGAAAAGCACAATATAATAAAATAATAGACATGTACATAATAACATTTTTAAGAACAATAATACAATGTCCCGATCATATTGCGAGGGAAAAATATTGTGATCATCTCAAAAAGACGAATCCTTCGACATCGCTGCTGCTAAGAAGGATTCCATCATCTGGACCCAGTCCTGACTGAGGTTAAATCGTTGGAATTCTATCAGTTGATATGCCATCGATTTCACCGATATACTGGGAGAAATACCACTTCGGGTAATTTTGAAACCACGGACTTATAAGAGCATCATCCCGTATAAGTCGGTTGGAACAGATGCTACCACTTGTCCATTTTCAATTTGCAATTTGTTACACGTACGTACTGTTTAAATATTCGACAGGCATATTTTTGAGATGAATACGATGAGAAAAGTGATTTTGAGATTATTTTTCAGTTTTGGAGTGATGAATACAACTTGTCATTTTTATATGGAATACCAACAGTTTTTTCTTACAAATTAAAAGAACAGTAAAAAGCTTTCTTTATATATTATTTCTATTACTTATGATTTTTTATATTCTGTAATTGCCTCATGATTAACTGTGGTTTCTCTGGATATGTCACAAAAGTGGAAATATAGAGTTGTTGATATTTGCAGTGTAATTTTTTCTTTAGTACTCTTCTTTTTCAAAGAAAAACTGAAGGTTTTCCATACGAAAATAAACATGTGCCTATACCTAAAAATCGAAAAATTACTTTGTTCCTGGAAAGTATTTTAAAAAAGTGCCTCTAAAATATTTAAACCATTTTACGATATCTTGTGTAAAAAGAGGTGTTATGTTCATTTTGCAGAAAATTAAGAATCGCCTTGTAGCTTGAAATCGATAAAAGATAGGAAGGTGGTATATTTTTCCACCACGTACCCCCAAAATAGCAAAACATAAAACGCCGAAAACGCTACTGCCACCCCAAACCCCAACTGTACACCTTTATCAATATATCAACAACACTCTACCAAGTAATTGTTACAAATTATACGTTTTTTGCCTTTGAAAACTATTGACCAAATTCACTCTCAACCCTATGTGCTATGGAAAACTCAGTTTCCACGCTCACTTATAAACCACTTAAATATCCACATAGTCTTATAAAAATGTAGAAGAGGTTCACTATTTTCCTTTCCATTGCCACTCCAGTAATCGTGGGATACCCAGACCACGTCTTTTCGAGACAGAACGATCCAACCTATACAACGATAGCCTGAATCATCTGAACCCCGATCCACCCCTACGCCCAAAAGTCGCGACCTATCATTTGTTACACTTTGAAAATTTATATTCCCTATACACAGGACTCAAATAGCATGTATCACATTATATGGATATTTTCCTAACATCTAGCATTCACTAAAGTTTCCTTAAATACTTCCAATGTTTAAAACACAAAAAATATATATAAAATCGTCTAAAAATAATTTTTGGAAATTGTAGTTGACCGAGAATAGGTATCTAAACTTAAGACAGCAGTTGTAGAAGCACGATGAAATTGGATAAATTCCATATTCTGATTCTAACATTTCGGACTGTCCAAAAAAATTATGTCAAGATGGCGATACAAATATAATTTTATTTCATCATGAAGGCCTTGTTCAGCTTTCAGTTCGCTAACTTTTATAAATTCCGAGATTCCCTTGAAAGCGCCTCAGTTTATGCATCAATATTATTATGAAGCTATCATCTTTAAACAGATTTAAAGCAAGCATACATTTTCTTTGATTTACTGACATTTATTTACCTACACAGTGGCTTGTGAGAGACACCGAAAGGGTTTTCAGTAACAATACTTTCATGTGGGCGTTATCCAGGTTCACCATTTATTGGGCTCTGTTCGGAATCCCCGTGTATTTTATAATTTGCATAGAGAGCAAGTTTGAGGCACGGCTACCTGTTCAACGGACTTGAAATAATTCAATCAACGTCCGGACCGACCAGAACGAATGAATATACTAGGATATGTTTCGCATCGAATGATATAAACGGCCATTGCCATTTTTAAACGCATAAAATACCGTTCCTATTAGTTATAAAACTTTAGTTCCAAAGCCACATAGATTTTAAATACAAAGTGCAGACAAAGACAATTATCGAATTTATTACTTAAATAAAAAACAAAAAATATCCCTTTTTTTCCTTTTTTATTATTTTTATTTTTAGAGGACTTTCAGCCAGATACATGGACAAATCATCCTACGTTTCGGTCGAGTTAGCCGAAATAGGCCCAAAATCGGAGTTGGTCTCGTGCCTAATTATAAAAAAACTATAAAAGATAGCGACTTTTAGTAAAAAAGTATTGAAAGATAAGACTTTAATCTAAATCCCTATTGTAGTAATTTTTGGTAATTCTTTTTATTTTTAAAATTCTAGGCAAACAATCTTGTACTAAAATAGCGTATACTATAGGGATCTAGTGATATCTTTCCGGTGATATATAATTTATAACATTAAAATGAAATTTTGTTGCAATTATAAGACAAATCCGGTACCGTTGCAATAAGGGCTAACTTTATGTCCATATGCCTTTTTACTTCGGCTTTACGTGCACCTCGGAAATCTTAATAATTCGGTAGTGGAAATATGTAAGTCTCCGCACTTCGGCTACCCAACCTCTCAACCCGACCCCGTATTCATGCCTGTCAAATCTACAGTGAATAGACTCTTAAGGAAGAGACTAGAAGAAATAAAGAATGTTTTTATAATATAATATTATTATTGTAAATAATAATATTATATTATAAAAAAATAAATAATATTTTTGCATAAGTTTTAAATTAGATTAGTGATAGAATAAAAAGTGTTTCCTTACTTAATATAAATTTCCTATTTTAATTTCGTTGTGTGGGGTGGTTTTATTTTAAGTAATAATAGTAAATATCCAAGGACAATTTAGAAAAGGGCAGGCATCATCAATTTTAATCAGACATCTAAGATTTTTAAATTCATTAAGAAATGTGACATTCTTAGTTTTCTTAAATTTTCCCCAGCATTTATATTCACGTTTAATCAAGTTTATTATATCTTTATTAAACCAGGCAGGTTTAATAATTGCCGCGATATGATTTATGAGTTTTAGATACTTACACATGTACACATATATTATCAACTTGATTAAATTAATAGAGATTAAGGCAGAAATAAATTGCACTTGAACGGTTATACCATATATGAGTAAATTTAATAATTGTTTTGACAAAAACATTGATCTCATTTAGATGTTCCAAGAAATATATAGAAAACACTCTATAAACTAGTATTTCGGCTTGTTAGGCCTTTTTCAATAGAGTAAATGTGTATTACTAAACATTTCCAAGCGCGTTTTCTTTATTTGTTTGTTTACGAGCACCTACCTCCGATTGATTCTTACCATCTGGTAAAGCCCGAGTTTTTATTACCTTTTCTAAGAAGGGCGAGAGTGTAAAATTTATCTGATCATTCGTAGTACACGGATTTATAATTAAAGATTTTCTAATTGCTCTAACAGATCTAAGCGCTTTCCTTTCTTTTCACGATGCAGTACCTTTACATTTTTCTGATCTATAAAATGATTGTTTTCTATACAATGCGTCGAAAATCCTGAATTTTTAACATTATTTAATAAGAATTTTTAATTAATGTTCAATATAAATTTGGAACATCTAAATGAGAACAATGTTTTTTTCAAAACAATTATTTTCACGATGTTTCATAAAGAACCATCCGCTTCGAGTGTCCACTTTAGTAAATTTAATATTTTTCCTATATCTCGTATTAGAATGTAATTGTACTAATTTGATTTGGAAGATACTAGAATATGTTCAGTTATCCAGAAAATCAATAGCAGTAGGAGGGAAATGACAAAGCAAATGGAGCGAAGCAGAATGAGGAATGAGGAATATGCTATGCTATGCTATACCATGTATAGTAAAGTATGACTCATCGAACACCTGGCGTCTAGACAGCATCCGGTTTCAGAGTATGATGCAATATTTAAAAATATCTGACAACGGTATTTTGAAAAAGCTGACGGCGATAAAAAAATGTGGGAATATCCGTTGCAGTGTTCGTTAACCTCTTGTGTTTCAACTCCTGACACAAGTCATCTATAATCAAATACATCAAAAATATGAACAGTACTAATATGCAGCCCTTCCTCACACAACTCTTGGGTATGATGTAATATCTAAATATAAAATATGAATATCTGGTTTCAATAACTTGTCGAGACAAGTTGGTATGACTCATCGAACACCTGACGGCTAGACAGTATCCTGTTTCAGAGCATGATGTAATATTTAAAAATAAAAATCTGGCGACGGTATTTTAAAAAAAGCTGACGCCGATAAAAATTAATTTAATACTCCGCGTCAGCAATAAAAAAAATATTAAGTGATAATAAATATGAATGACATGCTTCTGTTTAAATAATATCTAATCCTCCTATTCTCTATAAGAAGCAATATACATAGTAATAATATACCACTTATTCCCCACACAAGTCATCTAGAATCAAATATATCATAATATAAACAGTAGTAATATACTCGTGAGCATGATGTAATAACTAAAAAAAACTGACTTGTTGATAAGGGGATAAGAGGGGAGCTACCCGTAGCTCCCAGGAGTTGCAAACACGTGTCAAGAGGTTAACGAACGCTACAAACAGACAGGTCTAAAATTGTTTGAATGATCTTGAATGCTTGGTCCATTATTGATTATTAAAGGGTATAGTATAAGGTACAGAGCATGTAAAACACATATTGAACTCAAGACTAATATATTCCACATGTTTTATTTTACTCAACAGTATCAGCAATAAAAAAATAATAAGAGATATGAATGACATGCTTCTGTTTTAAATAATATCTAATCCTATGTTCTATAAGAAGCAATATGCATAGTAATAATATACCACACAAGTCATCTATAATCAACATATCATAATATGCACAGTAGTAATATACCGCCCCGTCCCCACACAATGGTGGGGGGTTACTCTATATAAACCACAAAATGTCTCAGAGAGTGTTAGTATTCAACATGTCTTCAAAGTTTTGCTTTACCCAATATCAGCCTCAAGCTGATTTGCCAACTGATGTTAAAAGTGAAGAAGTAATTGTTAGTGCACGAAAGTATGAACTAAATAAATCAAAGTGTAAGTTTGTTAGTGTAGGCCTGGCATTCCATTCTGGTTTGGAACCCTGTGTAAGGCTATCAGGAAATAAAAGCGATGCAGTTATGTTCGACGAAGGCGAATGGAAAATCTTTTTAAACTATCAGGGAATAATAACAAATTATCTATATTCCTTTGAAAAAACCGATAATATTGATACCAGTCAATTTTCTATACACTTCAAGCAGTTTTCTCATACAAGAGTGGTGAAGATAATAAAAAATGATTCTTATATTTATTTGGGATTTGAATCAGTATGCAAGCTCTGGGAGCTATTGCCTTTGATCAAGTTCAGACTGGATATATTAAAAAGCCAGCAATTTAAGAATTACTTCAAGATATTAAAAAAAGGGCTACAGCAAGGAGATGGTAATGTTTTTCTAAATGCCTTAAACATACTTCATCCAGAGGATAATCCACACTCTGAAAACGTCGGCACATGTTTGGAGCTTATTTATTTGTATCCAGAAGTATTTGAAAATCATTGTAACAACATACATGGAGACAGAGAAGAAGAAAGTTGCATTCAACGAGAAGCAGAACCAAGTTCATCATATAATAACTTGGAGTTTTACTTAGAACGCCGCTAGGAGGATATATTGGGAATTTGTTGCTCTCGACAGACACCGGCTCCATCAGAGGATTGAAAGGACTTCGAAACTTCTTAATCCTATATTAGAAAAAGAACATAGATGTGTAATATACAATATGAGGTTCATAGATAATTTACTGAAATAAAAATGCATAACAATAATAAAGTGTTTTATTTAAAAAACCAGTATCTGTATTATATTATTTTGACTAATCCATGATTTATGAGATTTATCGACACCGAGTCATTTAAAGTTGTAATATATACAGTGTTCCTAAACAGTAGGTACCTATATAGTTTTAATTCTCGTTATTCACAGAGGAGTGATATACTGGTGATATACGGTACTTAAAGGAATACGCGGTATACCATAAATAAATAGACAGACAGAGAGCTATATCTAGTAGGGGTTTATGGGAGGGTGTTCTAACAAGAAACAATAATATTTTAACCCAACAGAATTCAGCTGTAGAGGTGAGCTTAATGAGGTAATATCTAAATATAGCACCTGATTAATTGAATAGCTAATAATTTCCTCAATAAAAGTAAACTAGAAGGTACTTCAACTCTATCGGTGAGAGGTAAAGCCAAAAATTATCAGCGTCATCTATCGCTAATATTTTCGACAAGCCTTCAATAAATACTATCATAAAACAGCACCAACAGTGAAAGGTTAAGAAAATTATCATGTCTTCTCTTGTTAATATTAAATTATGGAGAATATGTTTAATATCTAACTAACACGCAGTATAATACAAATTAATATTACCGGAAACGTACTAAAAGGTCTTCAATAAATTCCCAAGCAAATGAAAACGCTACCAAAAAATTGTCACCAGAACAGCCACATTGTTACATGGTCTCCGAGCTCCGAGCATAGCTTTAATTATGCAGCAATCAAGACTAACGTATTTCCCTAAAACATTATTTACCCAAGTCGGGCTATTAAATCGATACACCGTTTACAGAAGCCATAGTGCAGATGCTTGAACTAGTACAATATTTTTATTATACAGGGATTCTACGCTGAATCTTCTCGTAAATAGCAATATATCGCCCCTTCGACCACATATACCTCCCACATCAGTAATCCAAGAAAAAAAAACACTTATTACATACTAAAGACAATACATATGTGTAAAATGATTGTTCTTTTACATAATTGCATAATAATAATATACAGCTCCTTCCTCCACATAGATCATCCGAGTCATCAATGCAATAAAAACACTTATTACGTGCTGAAAGCGATAAATATACTTATATAAATGCTTCACTTTAAATAATGCCTAATCCTCTTATTCTTGCACCAATGGCTAGAAGTAATACTGCTGTAGTAATATACCGCCCTCATCCTCCACACAGACCTATCACATCAGTTATGCAAGAAAACACATTAATCTTGTCGTCAATAACAATATATCGACCCATTAATCCACATAGACCTCTTATATCAGTTATGCAAGAGATTCACTTTAATCTTCTCATCAATAGCAATATACCGTCCCTTCCTCCACACAGACCTATCACATCAGTTATGCAAGAAAGACACATTAATCTCCTCGTCAATAATAATATATCGCCCCTTCCTCCACACAAACCTCTTACATCAGTTATGCAAGAAAAAACATATTAATCTTCTCGTCAATAACAATATATCGCCCCTTCCTCCACATAGACCTCCTACATCAGTAATACAAGAAAAACACCTAAATTAATCTTCTCGTAAATAGCAATATACCGCCCCTTCGACCACATATACCTCCCACATCAGTAATCCAAGAAAAAAAAGAACTTATTACATACTAAAGACAATACATACGTGTAAAATGATTGTTCTTTTACATAATCACATAATAATAATATACAGCTCCTTCCTCCACATAGACCATCCTAGTCAGCAATGCAATAAAATCTTCAATAAAGTCCCAAGCAAATGAAAACGTTACCAAAAATTGTCACCAGAACCGCCACGTTGTTACTTGGTGTATATGCGAAAGGAGTTAATGGTCTACACATATTTGTGGAGGCGGGATACAGTATAAGGTGTAGAAAAAGATGTAAAACACTCAGTATATAATTATATATTACATAATTTCATCCTCTCTTTAAAAAACAGAGGAGCAAACCAAAATTCAAACAAAACAGACAGAATAAACTATATATTGGTTGACGGAGGCCATAAAGCAACACATGCTGAAATCAATTTCAATTCTACTAACGTATTTCCCTAAAACATTATTTACCTAAGTCGGGCTATTAAACCAATACGCTCGTTACAAAAGCCCTAGTGTAGATCCTACCAACTTTTTAACTATGAATTTATTTTTTTCCACCTTGATAATGGATTCTACGCTGAATCTTCTCGTAAATAGCAATATAACACCCTTCGTCCACATATACCTCCTACATCAGTAATGCAAGAAAGACACATTAATCTTCTCGTCAATAACAATATACAGCTCCTTCTTCCACATAGACCACCCGAGTCAGCAATGCAATAAAAAAACACTTATTACGTTCTGAAGGCGATAAATATACTTATATAAATACTTCTCTTTAAATAATACCTAACCCCCTTACTCTCACACCAAAGCGATAGGCTAGAAGTAATACTGCTGGTAGTAATATACCGCTCTCTTCCTCCACATAGGTCTCGCGAGTTAGTAATATAACAAAACAATACGTATTAAGGCGCTATAAATACACGTAAATGATAATAATGTCACCCTAAATCCCTTATTCTTACACCAAAGCGATAGGGTAGAAGGAATATTGCTGTAACAATATAATAATACATAACCCACATAACATTCGCACATCCATAGTAGTCAAGGAGTAATATGTATAGTAATAAGATACCGCCCCATCCTACATATAAGGCGCAAACATCTAAGAAGTTATAAATGTTATTTTTAGCCACATGAGAAAATCGTTGCATCGAAAAGCCCCGGGGAATATAAAAAATCATAGGTCTAGATGTGGTCAGATTTCACACTATCTATTGACTTAAAATACCTACACGTGTATTTAGGAGATAACGCTCGGTATATAGGTACATAGTAGGTACAACTACAGCAGTCTCGGAGAAATATAATAATACTCGTTCTCAAGGCTTCGTGAAAAAGGTGCTATTTAAGCGAAAACTACGAGTTAAAACAAATTTTAAGGGAATGTTTAGGTATAAGAATAATCGTTTCAGAATTTCTAAAACATCAGTGCACTTGTTTATATGTGTATCTAAACTAGTAATTTAAACTATAAATCACAAAAATGACTACAGAACCACACGACGCGAGATTCGATCACCCCGGGACAGCTATACGGCCTCGACAAGCTGTAAATGTTATGATTATCAGAAAAATCAAACCCCATTCAAGAACTATATGAATAAAGTATGGTTTTATATCGCCCAGTATATACAAAATATAAAACGCAAGTAACATTAAGAAAAAATGAGAGCATACCCCACATATCGCAAAATAAAACATACCTAGTGTTATTAAAATCTGGCGTAACTAAATATTAATTCCGCAGATCCCCGACATGTAAAATTTCGTGTCTTATCTGTTTATAAGAAGGCCCCCACTATATTTCTATCGAGTAAGGATTTTCCAGAGTATCTTGCAAAAAAGCAAAGGGATATTTGATTAGGTTATCAGTGCATCTATCATTTAATCAGATCTGTACAAATTATTGACATTGCATGAATTAGATATTTCACGTATTTATCATTAAGAACATGCTAATGAATTTACAGGACTTTATCAAAATAAAAAGATAGCTGTCAGCAAATATTATAAAAAAATTGTCGTCAAGATTAACCAGACAGTAAACCGATCTGAATCGTGTGTACATCCGGTTGCGCAGTGTCACAAGGGTATATATTACTGCAGGTCAACACCCTGTATAGCGATTGTCTATAGAAAACAGATAGGTATTATAATAGAAAGCAGATATTATAACGCAAATAGCTGCCAATGCAGATTCTGGTCAACACCCAGTACAGCACATTTAAGACTAAATAAACAAGTGAGAATAATATCATAATGTATCCGTATAAGGAAGTATTAATTAACTGACTGTAAATATGTTATTCTAATACGAAAAACCTGGTAGGTCCCAAGTACATTTGCAAATTCAGATTATGTAGAAACATGTGATATGCTTTCGCAATGTCACAAGGGTATATATTACTGCAGGTCAACACCCTGTATCGCGATTGTCTATAGAAAACAGATAGGTATTATAATAGAAAGCAGATATTATAACGCAAACAGCTTCCAGTGCAGATTCTGGTCAACACCCAGTACAACATATTTAAGATTAAATAAACAAGTGAGAATATTATCATAATGTACCCGTATAAGGAAGTATTAATTAACTGACTCGGTAAATACGTTATTCTAATACGAAAAAAACCTGGTAGGTCCCAAGTACATTTGCAAATTCAGATTATGTAGAAACATGTTATACACAGGGGTTTTTATAAATACAGCTATATAGAAATTATACCAACCGAATTTAACAATTTACCGAGTTTATCTACATTAATCTAAAATATAAAAGTGCAGTATAAAGTTATTGAAAGTGTTTGATCTTCATGAGATTTCATAGTATAAAAATATATGTATAATGTCTAACCTACAAAATAGAGATAACCAACCAACAAATCTAAAAGGTATACCTTCTAACGAAATTGGGGTAGATATTAGATAACAGGTGAAATAAATTGGGATAAATAAAAGAGTATAAGCATACTACGAATTTACCATTTGCTGTAACTTATCTAAAGGGCAAGCATAACACATACCTGCAAATTTTGTAACAAAACATTTTCTTAGATTAACAGTCTAAGTCGTCATAATAATATACATAGACAAATCTTTGAAATGAAATTTATGCCATAGCAAGATGGATACTCATTGATTTGCAATCATTATACATGGGATTCTAGGGTATTCTTTAAATAATCCTTACCACTTAGATGAACCGGCTACCAGTAGATGTGTCTCCATCTTGCTGTAATTGGCTGCATTTAATTGCATTCACGAGTCACCAAATCCATAACCACTCGGATTTTTATCATGAATTCTTATCCCCACCCTAGAGAAATGGATAATTTTCTTCATCAGCTTCATCGCACTCACAATCTCGTGACATGTAGAAACTAAAATTCGTTTACATTTTCTTTGTCCTCAATTTTGGTAAATCGATTATGTCTCTGGTACCGGTACCGGTATACCGGTCATACCGTACTTATAACTCTATGTCCCTTCTCCCAATAACCTCATTGTTTTGACAAAAACTTTAACATTATGTAACAAGAATAACCCATTACTGTTTGCTTTTAGTAGTAGTTCGAGCTATAATTTCAATATGTCGACGTCATTATATGTATATGTATATGTAAAGTATTCAATAGTCATTGGAGTTCGTTCAAGAGTTTATCTTTAATAATTTTACCATCTTTATCAGGCAGTCTAACACGTACTTCCAAAGTTAATATACTCAATTAAATGTGGAACTATTAACTATAACAATATCTCTGCTTTGTAGGCACTATCCTCATCACTTAGATACCCGGCTACCAGTAGATGTGTCTCCATCTGGCTGTAATTGGTCGCATTTAATTGTATTCACGTGCCACCAAATCCATTACCACTCGGATTTTTCTAATGAATTCTTATCCCCCACCCTAGAGATGATTTGATTTTAATAAATAAAACAGAATATATTTAATTTGGTTTTTATTTCATCATAAAGCTAGGACATTATAAAATGTCCATACAGATAATACACATTAGATAAAGCACACATACATATATTCTTTGAATGATATAAACATTTAGGTGGAGAATGCTTCAAGCGGGGTTCTTCTTCAAATTCTATAATAATTGGTTTTGACGAAAAACGCCGAAGATATTCAGCCTTCTCTCTTCCTTTAACATAAATCTGTTCTGCTTTTGAAGTCAAATACTCAATAATGTTGTTAAATTTGTGTAGTTGTGTAAAACCCTCTTCCCACTGAATGCAGTGATGATGTTTAGTTACCCAATTAGCTTCTTCTTGAAATTCTGATGGAAGTGCGTCAAATGAAAAAGGTGGTTTAAAAATATAATGACATATGCGTTCACCATCAAATGACTTGAAACAAAAAAACCTTGAAGCCTTGTACATCTAAGATTATTGGCATATTTTCAAATTTGTTAGCTTCTTCAGTACAACACTTTTCAAACTATACAATTCTATTGCTTTTCTTAATTGTTTAAATTTTTTCCTGTGTTCTTGCAGGGTCTTTCTATATTCAGATATCATTATCAACTGAATTTATTATTTATGTTACTGAGTTTATGTATACTAGACCTGTCTAACAATTTTTACCGTTGGATTATATCGAAACGGTGCTTATAAGTATCGGTACCTATATGGTACCGGTATACCGGTCTACCGGTTACACTGGTACCGGTATACCGGTCTACCAGTTACACTGGCACCGGTATACCGGTCTACCGGTTAGACTGGTACCGGTATACCGGTAACACGGTACCGCTATACCGGTCATACCGGTATTAGTATCGGTACCTACACTAGTAACAGCAGGATAGGCCATACAGGTTCAGCTATCATATGATGTCATAAAATAAATAACGGCCCCCGTTGTTAGGTCAGGTTAGATCTTTCCGAAACACCTAACCTGACCTAACTGGGGCCTTATTTATTTTATGACATCATATGATAGCTGAACCTGTATGGCCTATCCTGCTGTTACTAGTGTAGGTACCGATACTAATACCGGTATGACCGGTATAGCGGTACCGTGTTACCGGTATACCGGTACCAGTCTAACCGGTAGACCGGTATACCGGTGCCAGTGTAACTGGTAGACCGGTATACCGGTACCAGTGTAACCGGTAGACCGGTATACCGGTACCATATAGGTACCGATACTTATAAGCACCGTTTCGATATAATCCAACGGTAAAAATTGTTAGACAGGTCTAGTATACATAAACTCAGTAACATAAATAATAAATTCAGTTGATAATGATATCTGAATATAGAAAGACCCTGCAAGAACACAGGAAAAAATTTAAACAATTAAGAAAAGCAATAGAATTGTATAGTTTGAAAAGTGTTGTACTGAAGAAGCTAACAAATTTGAAAATATGCCAATAATCTTAGATGTACAAGGCTTCAAGGTTTTTTTGTTTCAAGTCATTTGATGGTGAACGCATATGTCATTATATTTTTAAACCACCTTTTTCATTTGACGCACTTCCATCAGAATTTCAAGAAGAAGCTAATTGGGTAACTAAACATCATCACTGCATTCAGTGGGAAGAGGGTTTTACACAACTACACAAATTTAACAACATTATTGAGTATTTGACTTCAAAAGCAGAACAGATTTATGTTAAAGGAAGAGAGAAGGCTGAATATCTTCGGCGTTTTTCGTCAAAACCAATTATTATAGAATTTGAAGAAGAACCCCGCTTGAAGCATTCTCCACCTAAATGTTTATATCATTCAAAGAATATATGTATGTGTGCTTTATCTAATGTGTATTATCTGTATGGACATTTTATAATGTCCTAGCTTTATGATGAAATAAAAACCAAATTAAATATATTCTGTTTTATTTATTAAAATCAAATCATCTCTAGGGTGGGGGATAAGAATTCATTAGAAAAATCCGAGTGGTAATGGATTTGGTGGCACGTGAATACAATTAAATGCGACCAATTACAGCCAGATGGAGACACATCTACTGGTAGCCGGGTATCTAAGTGATGAGGATAGTGCCTACAAAGCAGAGATATTGTTATAGTTAATAGTTCCACATTTAATTGAGTATATTAACTTTGGAAGTACGTGTTAGACTGCCTGATAAAGATGGTAAAATTATTAAAGATAAACTCTTGAACGAACTCCAATGACTATTGAATACTTTACATATACATATACATATAATGACGTCGACATATTGAAATTATAGCTCGAACTACTACTAAAAGCAAACAGTAATGGGTTATTCTTGTTACATAATGTTAAAGTTTTTGTCAAAACAATGAGGTTATTGGGAGAAGGGACATAGAGTTATAAGTACGGTATGACCGGTATACCGGTACCGGTACCAGAGACATAATCGATTTACCAAAATTGAGGACAAAGAAAATGTAAACGAATTTTAGTTTCTACATGTCACGAGATTGTGAGTGCGATGAAGCTGATGAAGAAAATTATCCATTTCTCTAGGGTGGGGATAAGAATTCATGATAAAAATCCGAGTGGTTATGGATTTGGTGACTCGTGAATGCAATTAAATGCAGCCAATTACAGCAAGATGGAGACACATCTACTGGTAGCCGGTTCATCTAAGTGGTAAGGATTATTTAAAGAATACCCTAGAATCCCATGTATAATGATTGCAAATCAATGAGTATCCATCTTGCTATGGCATAAATTTCATTTCAAAGATTTGTCTATGTATATTATTATGACGACTTAGACTGTTAATCTAAGAAAATGTTTTGTTACAAAATTTGCAGGTATGTGTTATGCTTGCCCTTTAGATAAGTTACAGCAAATGGTAAATTCGTAGTATGCTTATACTCTTTTATTTATCCCAATTTATTTCACCTGTTATCTAATATCTACCCCAATTTCGTTAGAAGGTATACCTTTTAGATTTGTTGGTTGGTTATCTCTATTTTGTAGGTTAGACATTATACATATATTTTTATACTATGAAATCTCATGAAGATCAAACACTTTCAATAACTTTATACTGCACTTTTATATTTTAGATTAATGTAGATAAACTCGGTAAATTGTTAAATTCGGTTGGTATAATTTCTATATAGCTGTATTTATAAAAACCCCTGTGTATAACATGTTTCTACATAATCTGAATTTGCAAATGTACTTGGGACCTACCAGGTTTTTTTCGTATTAGAATAACGTATTTACCGAGTCAGTTAATTAATACTTCCTTATACGGGTACATTATGATAATATTCTCACTTGTTTATTTAATCTTAAATATGTTGTACTGGGTGTTGACCAGAATCTGCACTGGAAGCTGTTTGCGTTATAATATCTGCTTTCTATTATAATACCTATCTGTTTTCTATAGACAATCGCGATACAGGGTGTTGACCTGCAGTAATATATACCCTTGTGACATTGCGAAAGCATATCACATGTTTCTACATAATCTGAATTTGCAAATGTACTTGGGACCTACCAGGTTTTTCGTATTAGAATAACATATTTACAGTCAGTTAATTAATACTTCCTTATACGGATACATTATGATATTATTCTCACTTGTTTATTTAGTCTTAAATGTGCTGTACTGGGTGTTGACCAGAATCTGCATTGGCAGCTATTTGCGTTATAATATCTGCTTTCTATTATAATACCTATCTGTTTTCTATAGACAATCGCTATACAGGGTGTTGACCTGCAGTAATATATACCCTTGTGACACTGCGCAACCGGATGTACACACGATTCAGATCGGTTTACTGTCTGGTTAATCTTGACGACAATTTTTTTATAATATTTGCTGACAGCTATCTTTTTATTTTGATAAAGTCCTGTAAATTCATTAGCATGTTCTTAATGATAAATACGTGAAATATCTAATTCATGCAATGTCAATAATTTGTACAGATCTGATTAAATGATAGATGCACTGATAACCTAATCAAATATCCCTTTGCTTTTTTGCAAGATACTCTGGAAAATCCTTACTCGATAGAAATATAGTGGGGGCCTTCTTATAAACAGATAAGACACGAAATTTTACATGTCGGGGATCTGCGGAATTAATATTTAGTTACGCCAGATTTTAATAACACTAGGTATGTTTTATTTTGCGATATGTGGGGTATGCTCTCATTTTTTCTTAATGTTACTTGCGTTTTATATTTTGTATATACTGGGCGATATAAAACCATACTTTATTCATATAGTTCTTGAATGGGGTTTGATTTTTCTGATAATCATAACATTTACAGCTTGTCGAGGCCGTATAGCTGTCCCGGGGTGATCGAATCTCGCGTCGTGTGGTTCTGTAGTCATTTTTGTGATTTATAGTTTAAATTACTAGTTTAGATACACATATAAACAAGTGCACTGATGTTTTAGAAATTCTGAAACGATTATTCTTATACCTAAACATTCCCTTAAAATTTGTTTTAACTCGTAGTTTTCGCTTAAATAGCACCTTTTTCACGAAGCCTTGAGAACGAGTATTATTATATTTCTCCGAGACTGCTGTAGTTGTACCTACTATGTACCTATATACCGAGCGTTATCTCCTAAATACACGTGTAGGTATTTTAAGTCAATAGATAGTGTGAAATCTGACCACATCTAGACCTATGATTTTTTATATTCCCCGGGGCTTTTCGATGCAACGATTTTCTCATGTGGCTAAAAATAACATTTATAACTTCTTAGATGTTTGCGCCTTATATGTAGGATGGGGCGGTATCTTATTACTATACATATTACTCCTTGACTACTATGGATGTGCGAATGTTATGTGGGTTATGTATTATTATATTGTTACAGCAATATTCCTTCTACCCTATCGCTTTGGTGTAAGAATAAGGGATTTAGGGTGACATTATTATCATTTACGTGTATTTATAGCGCCTTAATACGTATTGTTTTGTTATATTACTAACTCGCGAGACCTATGTGGAGGAAGAGAGCGGTATATTACTACCAGCAGTATTACTTCTAGCCTATCGCTTTGGTGTGAGAGTAAGGGGGTTAGGTATTATTTAAAGAGAAGCATTTATATAAGTATATTTATCGCCTTCAGAACGTAATAAGTGTTTTTTTATTGCATTGCTGACTCGGGTGGTCTATGTGGAAGAAGGAGCTGTATATTGTTATTGACGAGAAGATTAATGTGTCTTTCTTGCATTACTGATGTAGGAGGTATATGTGGACGAAGGGTGTTATATTGCTATTTACGAGAAGATTCAGCGTAGAATCCATTATCAAGGTGGAAAAAAATAAATTCATAGTTAAAAAGTTGGTAGGATCTACACTAGGGCTTTTGTAACGAGCGTATTGGTTTAATAGCCCGACTTAGGTAAATAATGTTTTAGGGAAATACGTTAGTAGAATTGAAATTGATTTCAGCATGTGTTGCTTTATGGCCTCCGTCAACCAATATATAGTTTATTCTGTCTGTTTTGTTTGAATTTTGGTTTGCTCCTCTGTTTTTTAAAGAGAGGATGAAATTATGTAATATATAATTATATACTGAGTGTTTTACATCTTTTTCTACACCTTATACTGTATCCCGCCTCCACAAATATGTGTAGACCATTAACTCCTTTCGCATATACACCAAGTAACAACGTGGCGGTTCTGGTGACAATTTTTGGTAACGTTTTCATTTGCTTGGGACTTTATTGAAGATTTTATTGCATTGCTGACTAGGATGGTCTATGTGGAGGAAGGAGCTGTATATTATTATTATGTGATTATGTAAAAGAACAATCATTTTACACGTATGTATTGTCTTTAGTATGTAATAAGTTCTTTTTTTTCTTGGATTACTGATGTGGGAGGTATATGTGGTCGAAGGGGCGGTATATTGCTATTTACGAGAAGATTAATTTAGGTGTTTTTCTTGTATTACTGATGTGGGAGGTCTATGTGGAGGAAGGGGCGATATATTGTTATTGACGAGAAGATTAATATGTTTTTTCTTGCATAACTGATGTAAGAGGTTTGTGTGGAGGAAGGGGCGATATATTATTATTGACGAGGAGATTAATGTGTCTTTCTTGCATAACTGATGTGATAGGTCTGTGTGGAGGAAGGGACGGTATATTGCTATTGATGAGAAGATTAAAGTGAATCTCTTGCATAACTGATATAAGAGGTCTATGTGGATTAATGGGTCGATATATTGTTATTGACGACAAGATTAATGTGTTTTCTTGCATAACTGATGTGATAGGTCTGTGTGGAGGATGAGGGCGGTATATTACTACAGCAGTATTACTTCTAGCCATTGGTGCAAGAATAAGAGGATTAGGCATTATTTAAAGTGAAGCATTTATATAAGTATATTTATCGCTTTCAGCACGTAATAAGTGTTTTTATTGCATTGATGACTCGGATGATCTATGTGGAGGAAGGAGCTGTATATTATTATTATGCAATTATGTAAAAGAACAATCATTTTACACATATGTATTGTCTTTAGTATGTAATAAGTGTTTTTTTTTCTTGGATTACTGATGTGGGAGGTATATGTGGTCGAAGGGGCGATATATTGCTATTTACGAGAAGATTCAGCGTAGAATCCCTGTATAATAAAAATATTGTACTAGTTCAAGCATCTGCACTATGGCTTCTGTAAACGGTGTATCGATTTAATAGCCCGACTTGGGTAAATAATGTTTTAGGGAAATACGTTAGTCTTGATTGCTGCATAATTAAAGCTATGCTCGGAGCTCGGAGACCATGTAACAATGTGGCTGTTCTGGTGACAATTTTTTGGTAGCGTTTTCATTTGCTTGGGAATTTATTGAAGACCTTTTAGTACGTTTCCGGTAATATTAATTTGTATTATACTGCGTGTTAGTTAGATATTAAACATATTCTCCATAATTTAATATTAACAAGAGAAGACATGATAATTTTCTTAACCTTTCACTGTTGGTGCTGTTTTATGATAGTATTTATTGAAGGCTTGTCGAAAATATTAGCGATAGATGACGCTGATAATTTTTGGCTTTACCTCTCACCGATAGAGTTGAAGTACCTTCTAGTTTACTTTTATTGAGGAAATTATTAGCTATTCAATTAATCAGGTGCTATATTTAGATATTACCTCATTAAGCTCACCTCTACAGCTGAATTCTGTTGGGTTAAAATATTATTGTTTCTTGTTAGAACACCCTCCCATAAACCCCTACTAGATATAGCTCTCTGTCTGTCTATTTATTTATGGTATACCGCGTATTCCTTTAAGTACCGTATATCACCAGTATATCACTCCTCTGTGAATAACGAGAATTAAAACTATATAGGTACCTACTGTTTAGGAACACTGTATATATTACAACTTTAAATGACTCGGTGTCGATAAATCTCATAAATCATGGATTAGTCAAAATAATATAATACAGATACTGGTTTTTTAAATAAAACACTTTATTATTGTTATGCATTTTTATTTCAGTAAATTATCTATGAACCTCATATTGTATATTACACATCTATGTTCTTTTTCTAATATAGGATTAAGAAGTTTCGAAGTCCTTTCAATCCTCTGATGGAGCCGGTGTCTGTCGAGAGCAACAAATTCCCAATATATCCTCCTAGCGGCGTTCTAAGTAAAACTCCAAGTTATTATATGATGAACTTGGTTCTGCTTCTCGTTGAATGCAACTTTCTTCTTCTCTGTCTCCATGTATGTTGTTACAATGATTTTCAAATACTTCTGGATACAAATAAATAAGCTCCAAACATGTGCCGACGTTTTCAGAGTGTGGATTATCCTCTGGATGAAGTATGTTTAAGGCATTTAGAAAAACATAACCATCTCCTTGCTGTAGCCCTTTTTTTAATATCTTGAAGTAATTCTTAAATTGCTGGCTTTTTAATATATCCAGTCTGAACTTGATCAAAGGCAATAGCTCCCAGAGCTTGCATACTGATTCAAATCCCAAATAAATATAAGAATCATTTTTTATTATCTTCACCACTCTTGTATGAGAAAACTGCTTGAAGTGTATAGAAAATTGACTGGTATCAATATTATCGGTTTTTTCAAAGGAATATAGATAATTTGTTATTATTCCCTGATAGTTTAAAAAGATTTTCCATTCGCCTTCGTCGAACATAACTGCATCGCTTTTATTTCCTGATAGCCTTACACAGGGTTCCAAACCAGAATGGAATGCCAGGCCTACACTAACAAACTTACACTTTGATTTATTTAGTTCATACTTTCGTGCACTAACAATTACTTCTTCACTTTTAACATCAGTTGGCAAATCAGCTTGAGGCTGATATTGGGTAAAGCAAAACTTTGAAGACATGTTGAATACTAACACTCTCTGAGACATTTTGTGGTTTATATAGAGTAACCCCCCACCATTGTGTGGGGACGGGGCGGTATATTACTACTGTGCATATTATGATATGTTGATTATAGATGACTTGTGTGGTATATTATTACTATGCATATTGCTTCTTATAGAACATAGGATTAGATATTATTTAAAACAGAAGCATGTCATTCATATCTCTTATTATTTTTTTATTGCTGATACTGTTGAGTAAAATAAAACATGTGGAATATATTAGTCTTGAGTTCAATATGTGTTTTACATGCTCTGTACCTTATACTATACCCTTTAATAATCAATAATGGACCAAGCATTCAAGATCATTCAAACAATTTTAGACCTGTCTGTTTGTAGCGTTCGTTAACCTCTTGACACGTGTTTGCAACTCCTGGGAGCTACGGGTAGCTCCCCTCTTATCCCCTTATCAACAAGTCAGTTTTTTTTAGTTATTACATCATGCTCACGAGTATATTACTACTGTTTATATTATGATATATTTGATTCTAGATGACTTGTGTGGGGAATAAGTGGTATATTATTACTATGTATATTGCTTCTTATAGAGAATAGGAGGATTAGATATTATTTAAACAGAAGCATGTCATTCATATTTATTATCACTTAATATTTTTTTTATTGCTGACGCGGAGTATTAAATTAATTTTTATCGGCGTCAGCTTTTTTTAAAATACCGTCGCCAGATTTTTATTTTTAAATATTACATCATGCTCTGAAACAGGATACTGTCTAGCCGTCAGGTGTTCGATGAGTCATACCAACTTGTCTCGACAAGTTATTGAAACCAGATATTCATATTTTATATTTAGATATTACATCATACCCAAGAGTTGTGTGAGGAAGGGCTGCATATTAGTACTGTTCATATTTTTGATGTATTTGATTATAGATGACTTGTGTCAGGAGTTGAAACACAAGAGGTTAACGAACACTGCAACGGATATTCCCACATTTTTTTATCGCCGTCAGCTTTTTCAAAATACCGTTGTCAGATATTTTTAAATATTGCATCATACTCTGAAACCGGATGCTGTCTAGACGCCAGGTGTTCGATGAGTCATACTTTACTATACATGGTATAGCATAGCATAGCATATTCCTCATTCCTCATTCTGCTTCGCTCCATTTGCTTTGTCATTTCCCTCCTACTAATAGCAACACATTACACTAGAATCTCTGCATAAATTTTCTATAATTACCTTCTTTATTAGCAACACATCAGTAAGCATTCCAATCAATTTTGTGTGGGGTTGATTAAAGTCGGCTGTTTCCATCAGCAGACTAGACTAAGCTTTACATCGCTCTCGTGATTTTCCGTATTAAAATCAAGTGTAATGGTATCTGCACTAATACTACATACACTAATTCGTTAATTTGTAAACAGGATATAATAATCCTTTAAATAAATCCTGTTGATGCAACATTCTCCACCAGGCTATATTGATTATATGGACGTAAGTGACTGAGTGTATAATGGAAAAATTGAGAAGGATTATTAGAAGCTCGGCTAATATGTACACAAGTTCACTAAAAATGAATCCAGATAATTCTCGTCTAAATTTATGTAGGAATATATTAGTCTAAAGTAGAAATAGTTTCACATTATTTTGTACTAATGATTAAAGCTGAATAACTTTAAGTCTGATGTTGGTCCGCTCTTCTTCTGTTGATATGGTAATTAAGTTAAATTTAAAAATATGTATGACAAAATACGATATAAAGTAGAATCATATAAAAAGTATATATATCTTAAGTAACGAATTTCGGACAGCCGTTGTGTTCCTTAGTGTCATGTGTTCCTGTTCCATACTGTAGGATCTATTCTCCTAAATTCCTTGTCCAATTTTATGACTAAGAGTCCAAATAAACGTATGTCCTAAATTTCCTCGTGTTCGAGATACAGGGGTCGTTTTTATAAAAAAAAATCGTTTTTTTTTATTAATAGTTTGAAATATCTATAATAATATCTTGAAAACTGTTTCGCCGATTTGGATGAAACTTGGTACGTTGTTTTGAAGTAGTAAGGGGCTCATTTTAACGTGAAAATATTAAAATTGTTCACAGTGGCATCCAGGAGGGTAACCTATTTGCATTTTATGGGAAAAAACATTGGACGCCACTGGTTTTTTATCAGTTTTGGGTTTTATTTAGCTGAAACAATTTCAAATAAAACTTTTTTATCTCTAACATTTTTTTCGTAATAAGCTCATTAAAAAAAAATTGTGCACTGAACCTCGGGAATTATTAGCTTCTTCCCTAAAGGTTCAGGGACATAGCTCCGGTTAGCTCTGGGCTCAAGGCGGGGATTGGATTTTACTGTTAAGCTTACTTATAAAAAAATTGGGCACCAGGTAATTTAAATGAGAAAAAAATATATGAAATTGTGAATGCGTGAAAGTAAGAACAAACAAATTACGTTAAGATAAAAGTATATATTACAAATTATATTTACAACTCAATTTATGTTAAATTGTAAAAAACTCTACAGCCTGAAAGCGTTTATCAAAATTTTAAAAAAAATTTTTACTGGGCTGGGTTCACCAGTCTTCGGCCTACTTATGGATTGATCTCACCCACTAGCCTCTCCTAGATTAATCAGGAACTCCTGAACAGGTCCCCGTCTAGCTAGACTTGCTGGGATTGCATGGATGGAGGTAAGTAAATTTCACGTAGGCTAGGTTTAAGGTTTCAGGCTCCAAAGGTGGAAACAGGCACATGTAAAAGATTGTATGATTAGCCCAGTCCCAGAGTTGTACAAAAAAATGATCCAGGAATTGGAATTTTGTAAGCAATCAAACCGTAGAGCAACTATGTCTGAAGGACAGTATATAAAAATTGTAATAGCAAAAAGTAACTTATGACCAGTACTATATACTACAATAAAAATTACCAAAATTTCAGTAACAAAATTCGTAACTGTGCTACACAAAAAAACTGGTTAGCATAAAGGTGACAATTTCTAATTCATACATGAGATTTTAAATGCAAAATTAACAATATCAAGTACAATGAAATAGAATTAAATTGAAAAAAAAATTAATGTGAGACGGTCTAGAATACCAGCAAGTAATCAAAAATAAAATTCCTGGATATAATAGATTCTGTAATTAGCAGACAAAATTTATAGTATATCAAAAATAACCATATGGTTATATACAAACGCACTAACCAACTAAGGCTCTTCACAGAGAACACACCTTTGCATACAGGGTACAATTTTCTTTAATCATATTCAATTTATTAAGAAAATGAAATGTACTCACCTGTATACAAAGTGCAGTTCCAATCTCGTGCATCCACCTCAAATATGTCCTAAGACGTTCCACATGGAATTGGATGGTTTACGAGAATATAAAGTTTATTCCTGGGAAGATTAAGCCAGCGTCTCAACAACTCTGCAAAAAAATAAAAAAATTCGGCAGAAAATTTACACCACGTGTAAACTAAATTTATTATCACTTATCTCGTGACAACAACAAAAATATACGATAATATCAATTAATGAGCTTATTACAGATAATACTCTATTATATCAGAACACCGATCACTAACAATAGTGATAATAATTCAAGATTTAAATGAAAGTAAAATTTAAGAACATGTGCTTTCAATAAGCGTAAAAATTGTCAACTTGCTCGTACTCTGTTGAAAACCAGACTCTCCGAATTTTAAAAATGTCTTAATTTCCTGTCTGTTTTGCGTCCCTACCTTTTCGTAAAAGTGACCAATCAGAAACACTTTAGAGGTAGACAACACATTACAATGTAGAGAGCATTTTGGGTTGCGGGTATTCAGGGAAAACTATACGGATTTTTGATATTATTTTTAGTTGTCCGGAAATATACTGCTCGTCATATACAAAGGAACAAAATGATTAAAATTTTGTTACACCTTCGAGTCTTAGTAGTGGTGAAAAGCACATCGCAGTCCCCTCTTTTGGTCTTTACTATTCGTCTGACAATTATTGTCAAATTGACAGACAGACACCAATAGGGTAATGCAACGCCAGTCGGGGCATATTGCCCGTGGAATAGATGTCTTTGTTTTCGGCATCTCCTTTAAATAAAAAAGTAGAATTGTCTTCCTCAAAGACAATAGAGGTCACTGCTGTAATAGCACATGCGGAAAAGCAGGTCGCTACCTGTCTGTCAATTTGACAAAAATTTGTCAGACGGATAGTAGCAAAAACCAAGGCACTGCGGTGTGCTTCTCACCACTACTAACATTCCCAATCCCCCTTAGGGAATCATGTCGCAACATCATTCATCGACTCCACTACCTATGGCACTCTGACGAGTGCATAATAAGCGCGAAACCGGTCAGTGTCTGGTAGTTCATCTCAATGAAGGATGTGGATACTTCCATGGAGGTGCCGGAGTAATAGAACGCCAGTAGGGGCATATTTGCCGTGGATTAGTTGTTTGCGGCATCTCCTTCAAATAAAAATCTTCGAATCTGTTTAAAATAAATTGCTGCAATTTTAACTACAACCAATTTGTTCATGTATGAAGTAAGTTATGTATTCATTAAATTTATACATACGTAAACTCAAATTTGTTAATTGCTGGTAAATAAATAAATAAATAAATAATTAAATTCTGTAAGTATAAATCCATATGCTTTCAAAGATATGATTTTCCCAAAACTATTATCTCCGTTTGCCTGCAAAACGAATTTAAGAAGCAATAAAAATGTGTAAAAGGTGCATTTCCTGTTCCACGGCTCTCCTAAAGACCAAATTATACGGACACTGCGACATCTAGCAGCAAAGTCAGTGTTTCCTTATCGGAAACGGCAAGCATATTTTTTCATTTTGTCTAGAACTCGCTCTTTAATGATGCTCACGTTGCGCCCGAGGCAGACGACATTTTAAAGTCGCTAATGTATTTTAATATAAAGAAATGTGCGTGGTAAGCAAGAAATAAACGGCGGCAGGTTAAATTGTGCGTTGGAGATACTCAGTAATGGGGAATCTCTTTCATCGCGATGGTCATAAACCATCGGATATCTGCACAAACGACATTCTGCTCTCTCGTGTAACGTTCTAATAGTAGTGAGGTAAAATTTATCAGCAGTGACGAGACCTCCTATAGACATTATTCAGCCCTTCTTTATTTGTTTTTGTATAACTATATTTTTACAAAAAATTCTAGGTACATACAATCTGGTCCTCGTAAAATTCATCGTAGATTTTTTTGTTTCAAAAGCCAGACACGTGATTTTTTCCGTAAAATGTATCTAATATTCTACAAAAACAACTTATTTTTGATGCAACTATTTGATTCATTGTAGTTTCTTTTGAGATTACACCAAATTATAAATAATGATCAAAATTAAAAAAATTCTATATACCTACCAAGTTCCTTGTGAATGTGGTAAATATTATATTGGTGAGACATCTAGTCCATTGCAAATAGGGGTTTCTGAACACTAAAATTATATTAGAAATTACCAAATTGAGTAATTTAGTCTACATTAAGACCAGCAAAGTCTACATTTGCTAATGTAGAGTAAGTCTATATTAGCAAAACATGTATGGAGCAACAATCACCAGGTTGATTGGATACAGACTAAAATTATTCAAAAAAAAGAAAGAAAAGTAAAAGAAAGTGTATTTATTGAACTTAATGGTGATGATAACTGTATCTTATCGGAAACAATGTTATTGGATCAAACGTGGCATCCTCTCCTTTTCCTCTTCTCCAGAAGGATGTTACCAGTTAATGTGCATACATATTGTTTCAAAATCGCCGACACAGTGCCTGAGTGAGGCGTTGCCAAATCTGGCCCAATCTGGCCCAATTTGTATCAAATTCTGTACAATCTGGCAATACAGCCCCCCAAGGACGAAGTCTCAACCCTCTAGGCCTTCAAATAAGAGAGATAGGCTCTTTTGTCCACATTTTCTGTATGTCACCACCGGTACTTATTCCCTCGTATAACTTGGTTGTCGATTATTTATTGAACTGCCCTGGTATATCGATTATTCGTGCATACTCATGGAATTTTCTACAAGTATCTAAAAGCCTAGTTCGCCTATATAAGGCCACGGCATGCAGCGAGGGAAGTTAGCCTTAATCAGACAGCGATCGACAGCGAAGAAGCAATAACTGCAATACGAAGAAGTTAAATAACTGCGATATAAATAATTTTAGAATTTATTTCGGAGTGTATTTAATTAGATATTGTATAAGAAGTGTTGTATTATGTTTGAAGAAATAAATAAATAATTCTTTATTGTTGTTACACTTGTTGTCTCACTTATTTTTACAACCCCGGCAGGAGTAACAATATTAAACAGCAGTCGCGGTGTAAATAAATTTGTTATTTTTTTTCAGTAGAAAAAAGGTTTACAAAAGTTGATAAACAACTTGATAAAAATGTCTTTAATTGTGTTATAAACACATAATCCCTGCAACTGAAGTGCATTCATTTTCTTCAGCAGGTTTCATATGCAGCAGAGAAATAGGCCTCGATATGGCCAAATATATTATTTGTTGAAAAGGAGAATCAAACAAATATCTGTCGAACACATTTCCCTGCTCTCTGTTCGCTTTAATCATTCTGATGAGGCGATTCTTATAAAATTTCCGTAATGAAATTGTAATCTCGGAGGCGTTTCCCAAGAGGGCGAGACGGCGGCTCTCGTCGGGACGACCGCCAAGATGAATTTAAACTGGAAGTGATCTGCATGTGGATCACCAGCTGTGCTATGCCATCTACATTCTACATCCAGTCTCGTCTGTCGCTTTACACAAACAAAATGTGCAGAATTTCTGCAGGATATTGATTGAATGGAATAAATCTATTGTTCAACGAATTGGTTAGGGCAAAACGGTGGATGTCGATCTGAACTTAATCTACTTAGCACTTAACTGCATGGAAACAAGAGATACATACAGTGAAAAGTGGGAATGATATTTTTAATATTATTTTTATCTCTTTAAATTGCTGCATTTGTTCTATTTTAACCGGCACCCGTAGTAGTTTGTTCTAGGTGAACTTTGTTATTTTCGATATTTCTTAAATGGATTCTTTTTATTTGTAGATATGAACATTTAATTTCCGAAATTGTAAAAGGTACATAAGTGGGCAGAGTGCTCAAGAAATTCATAATTATTTCATAAATTCTATTCCTAAACAAAATAGTAATTGTAAAAATGATATAATAAAAAATTATTATACTTACTTCTCATTCAAAAAATAATTAAATGGATACTCGAAGCGGATGGTTCTTTATGAAACATCGTGAAAATAATTGTTTTGAAAAAACATTGATCTCATTTAGATCAATGTTTTTTCTAGATCAATCTAGAAAAAAAAGGCACCTATAGTTATATTAATCACGTCCCAGGTTATAGCGAAAAAATAGCTCGCAGAATAGAACGAAACGGGTGTAAAACGATTAGTGTCAACAAGCGTACTATTGGGAGGATTTTGATAAACAACAAAGAAAGGGTTAATAAATTAAAACAATCGGGGGTATACCAAATTAACTGCGCGGATTGTAATGCCGTGTATGTGGGTCAAACCGGTAGAAGTATTGAAACTAGAGTAAAATAACATAAAAATCCATATTAAATAACTCTAAAAATTCAAGATTTTTTACACGGATTGCTTTCTTGTAAAGAAAACAATCATTTTATAAAAATGTAAAGGTATTCGTGACTTCGTGAAAAGAAAGGAAAGCGCTTAGATCTGTTAGAGCAATTAGAAATTAAAAAATCTTTGATTATAAATCCGTGTACTACGAATGATCAGATAGATTTTACACTCTCGCCCTTCTTAGAAAAGGTAATAAAAACTCGGGCTTTACCAGATGGTAGGATCAATCGGGAGTAGGTGCTCGTAAACAAATAAATAACGAAAACGCGCTTGGAAATTATTAGTAATAGACATTTACTCTATTGAAAAAGGCCTAACAAGCCGAAATACTAGTATATAGAGTGTTTTCTATATATTTCTTGGAACATCTAAATGAGACCAATGTTTTTTTCAAATCAATTAAAACAATTATCAAAAAATAATATTTCGAACGCTTTTTTCTTTTGCATTAATAAATGATGAACAAATCCGATGTATAGTTGACCATATAAACACTAAAGCTAGAGGTGTTGATGAGCTTAATGTAATTTTCATCAAACTATCCTGCCCATATACGGGTGTCTATTTAAAAACGAGCAATGCTCTGTAAGTATGGCCTAAAAAAGATTAAAAAAAATTCAAAACCATTTCTAGGGTATGTGAGAATCAGTATGATCACAAAAATGACCTTCACTAAGCAACCCCTGGGACTGTAGCCACCCCAATTCAATTTTTTTAAATGGCAGCACCCCCTTGGAGCTCTTGGAGCTTTCCAATGAGGTTTGCTCAACCATTTTTCCGATTTGAATCAGATTTAGTTACCTCAAATAAAGCCTTCTTTGGATTACTGTATCTCTGACATGCATTATTCTACCTTATAGTTTAAAAATTGTTATGTAGTAAATCCCATATTGAACCCCTCATTCTTACTTGGCAAAATTCTGCGTTTGGGTGATCTGTTTATTACGAAGCCGTAGAAGGGCCATGTATGAAATTTTTTTAAAATTCAGACTTTAAACTCTGAATTCAGACATTAATCTCTGAATTCAGACTTTAATCTCTGGATTTAGACTTTAATATTTGAATTCAGACTTTAAACTCTGAATTCAGACTTTAAACTCTGAATTCAGAATTTGAACTCTAAACTATCAACTGTTATGCCTGAACGTACGACTGCAATTGAGTAACGGGATACTGTGCCTTAAGAAAGTATCTACAAAATATGGGCGTATATAACGAGAAATTAATCCGTGGACTCTGTAATGAAGGTTCTGAACAAGTAACTTATACCGTCTATTATGAGTGTCGAGCGGTAACTTAGAGGAAAAACCACCTTTTGGGAGATGTAAATTTGTTAACTTAACATTCAGTTAGGTAATTTAAATGATTTGTTATTAAAATGATAATTAATATACCGAATTTTGGTAAAATTATTCATTTGTTTTTCATGGCTCTACACTTATTATTAGTGGTATCATAAGTACCATTATTAGTGGTATCCGTATATATGACCAGGAATGAATTTTAGGTATAGAACATTCTATATAAACTAAAATTTGAGTTTTGGTGATTTTTTGATTTCGACTTTGACCTGAAAATTTGAAAACCCTGTATTATACTTTCAGGACATTAATGTAGTGTTAATACTAAAGTCTGAATTCAGTGTTTAAAGTCTGAATTCACAGTTCAAAGTCTGAATTCAGAGTTTAAAGTCTGAATTCAAAGTATAAAGTCTGAATTCAGAGTATAAAGTCTGAATTCAAAGTATAAAGTCTGAATTCAGAGTATAAAGTCTGAATTCAGAGTTTAAAGTCTGAAATCTACGAAAGCGAAGAAAAATTTTCGACGTGGCCCTTCTACACCTTCGTAGTTTATTAAACTTTTAGTCATATTTTTGGCGTATAGAAAGAAGCTGCTGTAGTTACGATCCGTAGGAAATTGTTCTCCATACTGGCCTTTAATTACGACGGGAGTTTCCAGATTTCCAGATTAAATTTTCAGTTTCCGGCATATGCCGGGACGCGTGAGAACTGAATTATTAAAATTCACTTGAAGTGGAAATCGCCCCTAAGAGACTGCGCGCCCCCAAAAAATGCAGCTAATGTCACGAACGTCTCATAATTCTCAGAGCTAAGCAGCATCTTGCATTATGGATCGCCCATTGTGGAACACGCTCTGAAATTCAATTTAATTTAAAACTGGGTAGTAAAGTGGCTCGATACGCTTGTGATGTAAGGCGAGGTTAATAATGGGTTTGGTATAGTCATTATTTATTTATTACATATTAGTGTACTTAATTCAGGAGGCGCGAGGCTGGCAAAATACTGTATGGGAGTAGCAGATTTAAAGCAAAACGACCCACGTAAAAGATTACCGATTCTCTGGAACATAACTACTAAAATATACCACGTAGCTAACAAGAAATCTAAAATACATGTTTAAAGAATAGACAAACTATACCGTACCGCATTGGAGGCGTAAGCTTGGATTGATTACATATATTTTTAAAAAAATTGTCAGAAAATTATATAGGTAACGTATATTGTGCCCTGTCTATAAGACTAGATGTAACTTTCCTGTTCTAATTACTAGATCATAATTTACCAGCAGTTTTATATTCCTTAACACTAATTACATTCATCTACGCAGTCGTACTGTACAGGGTGGTTCAAATTGGTATGTTTTTGAGAGTTACCGAGATTCTACAACAGATAGAGCAAATGTGAGTTCCTGTGACCTTTTTTCGAAGAGGTAACAATGGCGCAAACTGCTCTTGTACCGTTTCTCGATACTGGGTGTTTCTTGATATTGGCAAAACCGACTGATTTTCTCGTATCCCTTTCAAGGTATCTTTTTAGACACACGTTCGATCGCATAACAATAAATTCGATTTAATATTTCGTTTTTATATAACAATAATAAGACTAACCAAAGGTAGTCTTATTATTGTTAGTTTGTTGCCAAAATATTGGCAATTTAACATTTTTCTACTAGAAATGGGAGAAAATCGCTGCCGCGATTCGTTCCCATTTCTAACCCCACCGGGGGTCGAGGCCTGCGGCCTGAGGTCACCCTTCGGGTGACAAAAGCATCTAGAATAATATTATTTTTAAGAAAACACATATTAAAGAAATACTAAACGATTTTTCTTAATATTTTGATGAATTGTAACTGTACTCTATTCATGATGGTAAAACATCATCATTTTTTAAGTGCTGGAAGTAGAATTTATTTTTGGACGACGATATAGACGTAGAAGGACTCGACGTACAGTCTCAAAAAAAATTCTCAAAGGATTAGAGAGAGGACGGAACTTTCACGTGAAGCTGTTCTCGAAGCCGTAAAATTAGAAAAAGGGTCTAGGGAGTCCCGCGAAAAGTCGGGATTTCGGCAGGCGTGACGAGGCCATTAGGCGCCAGGACAAACGCCAGTGCTAGCCGCATCTCTCTCGCCCAACGGCGATCGACGAAAATTTTGCAGAGGTTTTTTAAAAATGGGTTTAATTTGGGAAGGAGATAGCTTTGAAACTTCGGCGACGGAATTGAGAGCGAGACAGAATCGACGCGTTTTAATATATACATATGGATTACAAAAATGGTATCTAACCACTTTGTTATGGCAGATGATCGACTTTGGCGATAAAATTTTGATTATTATAGTCACCATTCTGTGTGTCAACTCTTCTACTATAAATACTTTACTCTGGACACGCTTGTTAATTACGAATTCTTTTATATGTATTTCTGTGAAAAGTGTTTTTATTTACTTTATAGATAGATATATCGGTATTATATGACCTAATTCCTTTATTATTGAATTTGAAAGTTTTTGCATTATTTTTCTTGTGTAGAAAATTACCAATATATTTGGTGAAATGACATCTTTGGTAAAACAAAATTAACTCAACGTACTTGTTAACTAGCACATTTTCTTTCAGATTACCAATAATAAAAAGTTTATAAATGAAGGCCTCTACCTTTATTCACATTACCCAATACCTATACTATTTCTCATTGGGTACATTTAATTTGAATTACTCAATAGGTTATAGGTAAATAATTGACATTTTTTAAACTTGATCTGGTTTTCATCTGGTTTTTCACAGTATATACAACTCCACTCATGAACCCATTTTTAAAAACATCTCAGTTGTTTACGACTTAGACCAGAAACGTCCCGATCCAGGAAGGACTTGCGGTTTCATTCTATCGCTGGTTAGCTACAAATGCAAACTGATACCGTTCAAAGGCCAGTTAAACGAGACGAGAAACCCGTATTGTGACGTTTTGTGTTGTGTCGGTGGTTAATCCATGAGGCATGAACGCCAATCGTAAAATCAATAGTAATTGGAATAATACGGATAGTTACGACGTTTCAATTAATATACTGGAAGAGAGACTTCAGCCCGAAACAGGTAAATTGAAATTATTATGAAAATAATAATAATTTGAAATAGTTATCAATTGAAAACTTGATCTCTGGAAGTCAGTTTTTTATTGTAAATATAGGAAACTGCTGCCTAGGAAAGTGTAGGTACTAACATTTTGTGCACAACACTACTCATAAATTAGTGGGTGCAGAAGACATGTTAACTAGAGAACAGTTTTTATATATAAAACTCTATACAGAGTGTTCAGTTTTCATTTGATTTTAAAAGTTATCTTGCTTATTAATAACGATACAGGGTTACGGTTTTCGATACACTGTAATACTTATTTGCTACGACATTCGCTTGAAACGGCAGATGCCATATAATTTCCACCTTAGTCTTCCACCTAATTGCCATCTTAGTTTTTGAGCTACAGGATGAAATTGAAAATTTTCCATTAATTCGTGTCTAAGTTACTTGATAAGGTAATAGGAAAACAAAAACGGGTTTGTGACAGTTTTTTTTCGTAGAATCCACTCGCATACATACATTTTCCTGAAAGAGTCAATTTCCGAGATATAGAGCAAACTTATTACTTTTTAAACGAAACATCCTGTTTGTTTTCTACCAGTTCAATTGCGGTTTGTTTAGCTTTTGAAAAGTATATAATATTTGACACATAATACTAATAATAACTCAGAAAATTGAAATGGGTATTGGAGTTAACAATTTCTTAATTTTTAGTAGGCTATCAGTATCAATAAAATAAATTAATTATGGCACAACAAAAGTTTATAACAAGAGATTTTATCTTTTCTCAAGAGATTTTATAAATCGACGAGATGAAAGGCACTGATGACTAAAGAACATAAGCAGCAGAATAAATGAAAATACCTTTACTTGTGTTCATTACAAATTCAGGAGTGCACATGGACACCTAAAATTTCATCATAACAGTTTTCACATATTTTTCTTCTTTCTGCATTTTATATGTTACATGTATATTTTTTAATTATTACAGCTGCATAAAATATTGCGGTAACCCTCACGCTTGCATTTGGCAAAATAATTTTTATATTTATTTACGTCAGAGGTTTAAATGTGAATCATTTTGACATATAGGCATCATTTTATAACGCATTATTATAAAAACGGTTTTAAAATATAAATCACATTGATTTATGACAATATTTCACAATATGCCATGTAAATACTTTTGAAAAACCAACTTGCCTGTAAATTTATCATATTATGCATATGATGTACTGGCATGTAAATTTGATTTTAATTACAGTAGAACTGCATAGCTGAACGAGATTTTTTGCAATAAAAAAATATATAGTATGACTTTAAAGGTATATTTATACAGGTGGTGAAAATACTTTCTTGCGTTAAGATAAAATTATTCAGTAAAAACACTGTTATTATATTAAACGGCTCTTGATGCATTTCTGAACAATACTTGACGTGCATTGCACGAACCAGTTTTGCACCATCTGGGGTTATTTAAGCAAGCGTGCGTGCGTGATGCGATATCGCTACACAGAGACGATTATTTCTTTCAAATAACCCTTTCAATTTCTTTGAAAATATTCTTGTAGTGCAAAGATACATTCATTCTGTAAGATGACACCAATGATTCAATATTTATTTTCTTATAATTTTTTATTTTATAAACAAAATTCTAAATATTGCTTGTTATAATACACAATTTTTTTCGAACTAAATTTTAATTAATTTACTGAATACTAGAAAGTTATTGGACGCCATTTGGGTTTCCCTTATTTCAACATTTAAGCATGCGCGTATATGCTTTTTAAAAAAGAAACTCTTAATAAGGTTAGGGCTTGATCATAATTTTGCAATCGTTTCCTCTTTTCTAAATTCTAATATTCACTTGAGTTTGGAAAAATTTTAGGTTAGAAGAAAAGTGTAACGTCAAAATAAGGGGTGTTGGCCTATGCGCATAGCACGGGTCTCTTCCAATAGCTCTCGACTAGCGCCAGGCACAATGGGTCGAAAGACCTGAGTGCTGCGGGTAACCTCGCCGCCTATCAACAAGAACAACAACAACGTCAAAAAAGACACGCTGTTTAGTGCGTTCCAATAACTACAATTTAGCAGAGACTTATACATCTTCTATAAGTCTCTGAATTTAGTGAACAAGATTAAGACAAGCAGTATTTGAATAAAGTTGTCATTAATACTGCCCTACAGTTTAAATGTATTTCCAATAACTAACTCTCTTTTTACTATTTTCATTGCATATTCTCTCTCATTGGCTAAATTTAATAATATTATCCATGATATTATCACAGCTTATTTATACAGTGGTTTTCTGGGGCAAACTTTAAAACTTTACCTTGGTGTTTTTATTTGGATTACTTCTCCATGTTTTCTTTTTACTATTTCATAGATGGTCTAATACCGGAAGAAGTTACGATGGACGTAATTGTTTGTAGTCATTTTAATCCAGTGGCTGCTTTTTATTTTTTTCTTGACAATAAGAAAATGCCGAACAGTATACCTGAGCCAATAGAACCAACCCTTAGAAGGTGACGTGCCAGTTTTATCACAAATTAATTTGTGATAAATTTGCTAATTTCCGGTCGACATACATTTTTGTAACATACTATAACAACATTATTTTTATATTATTTCATTTCCATGAAGATATATATTCATATTTCCTGAAATTAAAATAGTCCGACCGAGGATTTATTGTAATATTAAATTTATTGACCTAAATTACTGAATTTGCAGCGATTTATCAATAAAACGATAACCGCAAAGGTCATTTGATAGTATTATCTGATAATACGTAGCGGAAGTTATTAATATCGTAGGTATTTCGTGGTTTTCAGGCAACAAAAAATAAATATTTTCACTGGGGAATATATTATGGATTATAACGTATATGAAATTAATTTATTTTTAGTACTTCTACTGCGCCCTGTTCAGGAAGAAAACAATGTCTGAAATATGATTCATTAAATATTTAAAAACCACAATATTTAATTAAATATTGTTTTCCAAGGTACTACTATAGAAAATATGATATTAAATCATTAATTAAATTCAGCAAGCTACCTTTTGAACTGCTTTTTAAGTTAATTATTAATTTAAATATGTATATACAAGTTACAATGCGGATGTGGGGAAAATAGCGATACTCTGAGAAAAAAGATTACCTGAATATAATATTTTGCAAATTACAAAAGAATAATAGTTCAATTTTTACACATTTCTTTATTATAAACTAATAAAAAGTCAAATAAAGTCCCAAATGTGAGAATAAAACAAATTCCTAAATGTGGTAACAAAAAATCAACTGTTTCAAATTCGGTGAGAAAGCATAGAGGAAATGCCCATATACAAGTAGTAGAATGACTTAGCGATAGTGTTATAGTTCGACATCTCATTCAAATAAATAAGTAGGGTAGGATTGTCTTCCTCAAAGACAATTGGCGATTTCAAAAATGAATGCGCCCTCTGCATGAAAATATTTGAACCTACTGAAAAATGGTAATTTTTGGAGGTATATTGCTGATATAATAAATAACACTTTTTAGGGTGTGTTTAACGTAATAATTTGGTGGTGCTTGTGATTTTTTGGTATTACAAAGTTAAAAACGACGTGGTTAGTATTTGTACATCTTTATTTTTATATTTTAAAATGGCATTCAAAAGAAATCAGCACAATACGAACTGCCGTGTTTATTGGTGTCATTCCACAAAATGTGTCAATAGAATTGTTTAAGATTAAATATAGGTAGAAGTTTGGCCCTAGTATAAGAAACTGTTTCTCATTCATTTCTCCAAAAGACATGTAACAATTTAATAACAGAGAATACGTTTATTTACACAACATAACATAACATAAGACAACATAACCACTTTGTTGCTGTTTATCTGTACTTTTCTATCATTAGTCTTATAAAAGAAGAATATATTTTAATTTAAACATTATTTAACAAAAAACAAGCACTAATATGGTATCACCATATAGTTTATCACACTTATTTTAGTCCAAAATATAAGTAAACAAAAACTAGGGTACCTGTTTCAACAAAAAAAATTCATAAAATTAGCAATGAAGCACTTATGGGACGTTTGACTACTTTTACCACTCTTTATCCTTTATTTCCCCTAACTAACACATGAAGTCACTATATTTATGGCAGTTGAATGATAAATTGCTAGATGGTATGATATGAAATGCAAAATTTTTACCCGTCTTCATCCATATTTGTTTACAATTTTTGCAGCGCCCTCATCAGTAATTTGAATCGCCAATAAAGGTCACTGCTGTAGTGGCGCCTGCGGAAAAGCAGGACGTTATCTGCCTGACAATTTGACAATAATTGTCAGACAGATAGTAGCAAAGATCCAATGAGGGCACTACGGTGCGTTTCTCACCACTACTAATATAACATATTATATTAACTCAATTATCTTTTGCAGACAATGAGTTGGCCACATCTAAACAAACAATAGTAGAACCTGACATGGCCAAACTATTTATAACTGAAGATTCCGCCTCACGGAGTGCGCGAAGACAAGGTAAGTTAAAAAATAGAACACCACATAAAATGGGCAACCCTAACCTAAAGGCGAAGGCTGATCTCAAGGAGGTTCTCTGTTTCAGACTTTAATTTGGCACAGAAGGCAAAAGGAGGTTTATTTTTTATATATTTAGAAATAACAAGTAGTAAAATCCTAAATTAAATGAAAAATATATTAATATTCATAAATATCTTTAAATACAAAAAATAATAGAAATAAAAATTATACTAAAAGAAGAAATTTTAAATTATATCACTTAACTAGCCTTAACTTTTCTCAAAGATTTCAATAATAATAATAAAAAGGTCTTTATTAACATCGAATCAAACAAAATGCATAGCAAATTAATAATTATTTACAACATATGAAATTTTACATTTACAATGAAATATAAAATAGTGATCACTTCTTAAGTCACCACTATATCATATTTACACTGTTTCGTTGCCGAAGATAAAGACTAATGTTTCAGTAAGAAATACCGGTTCCAATGAGATCATTACCATTAATACAGATTCTTTTATTTTGCTTTGATTTGTTACTTTTTGAATAAAGGAACAGCATCAAATTTACATTACAAGTTGGAAATGCAAACTTTGCCATTTTCTCATGTATTAATTATTAAAACATGTTTAAGTTTTGGAAGTACCTATTCCATATAAGAAAATGTTTAATCATTTTTAATGTTCGGAATGATTTCAGTTTCGATATAGGTGTAGTGTAGACATAGGTGTAGCTGTATTTCAAAGTAAATAATAAACCAGAAAATCGTATTTTTCGTATCAAAGCATGTTCTGAAAACTAGTTGAAACTAACACGAAAAACTTTTTTTTATAATTCATGGGAAAACCTGGTGCATGTAATAACAGCTGCGATAAAATTTTATAATGCATGGAAGGCGCATATCATAATTTCTATATCGTTGCCAGCTTTATAGGCCCCATAAAATAATATATTACAATCAACCGGTCATTTATTATTTTTTTTACATTTTTACCTTCTATATAACTCCACAGTGTTTGTCCATTAATTTAGTTTTTGCAAAGATAAACTTAAATTGAACGTTGGAAACTGTGTATGAGAACGTTTAAAATATTCATAATATAGGTATATTATTTATATATAAAAAATTTACGGTTTGGCTTTGATTTTGGCAACTATAGTCTATCTAAAAAGTTTTAATAGTGCAACCACCGGAATCCGTAGCAAGATCGGCGTCGGCCATGGGAGCGTACATTTACACCATACTAAATTACACTGTCACTTTCAATTAATTCCACTGAACCGATGTAGGATATTAGATAAAAGTTACAATCATATTACCCTAACTAATGAGGTTTTCCAGGTTTCCCTCATTCCAGCACTGAATGGTGGTTAGGGCCTACCAACTACCAAGTCGTTCCTGAGGCGCAAATGCGGCCCGCGAAATAATAATATGCCGCCCCCTCTCCCACACAAGTCTCAGACTTTCGGGCTAATCCTTGTGATTAGAATGAGGGGTAGAGATATTATTATTATTATATAAAACTTTATTTCGAGGTATAAGTAAACAGTAGAAACCACAAAAACACGAATAAAAAATGCGTTCCAAGTACCCAAACCGTGCTACGCACTTGAAGCCTACTCAAGTAGTGGATAAAATCAGTAAAAGAGAGGAATTTTCAATGAGTTGAACAGAGACACGTTCTATCCACTTCCAGCATTGGGCGATGTTACCACTTTTTTAAAAAAAGTCGTCCAGTTTGAGAACTGAGAAAATACAAAATTTAGTCAAAGAAGAAAACATTTTCGCAATTGACAGAAGAACGAGAAACAACCGGGGCTGCTCGATTTGTGTTCATAACATTATATTAGTATTATATTTTAGTATAATATACTATATATATGGCATAGTATACCGTAGTATAATAATTAATATTATATCTTAGTATATCATAATTTACTAAAAATATATAACTAATAGTACTTATAGTATAAAAAAAATACATGCAGCATTAATTTTGGATGTGTGTGGTGTGTATAAAAACTTTCTGTGCGCCTTTTTAAGCTTTATACAGGGGGTGGCAGAGAAAACGCATATTTTTTGGTCGGCTAGCACTCGGCAAAGAGAAGAGTGGGGATTTTCGCCTCTTGTTAGGCCAGCTTAAATCGTGAAGTGTCAGTACCCATGGCGCCGTGAATCTTGGAGCATCGAGTGTCTGTCTTTAAAACTTATATTGAAACAAAGTCCGTAATTAGAGTTCAGGGCAGTTTCCTTGCACAGTTTAATGTGGACCGAAAACCACCTGCTAATCTCGCAACTGAAAACGTTAAGAGATCCACTCTCATTCTCTCAACGTTTTCAGTTACGAAATTACCAGGTGGTTTCCTTTTCATGACAGACCCTGTTGCTTTAAACGCTCCACCCATCTCAGTATTATGTTACGATCCACAGGGACCGCCAGGGATGTTTCCATGGCGGTCCACATTTAACTGTGCAGGGAAATGACGCTGAACTGTAATTATCGACTTTGTTTTAATATAAGAAAAATACTCCACTGTCCACGGCGGTATGAGTACAGACACCAAAGAAAATTAACTAATAAGAGTTTTCACATGCACTCACGCCATCGCCAAATTTTTATCTTTATCACTATGCGCCAGGTGCATAGAATTTGAGGATGTGAAAATGACAAGAGATATTTTTTAGTAACTTAACCTATGAATTATACACTCATAGGCAATATGTCAAACAATTTCCCTGTAACATTTTGTGATTTCAAAGTTGATGCCCTCGTCGAGAAAATTTTATTAAGGGTTTCTCACAAGTTTATTACGAAGTAATATTGTAGTCTGGATAGGTAATATTTTAGTTTATTGTCACATCATTGTTCTTGAAATACATTAAAGGTCCAAGGATATCATATCTTAATACTCTACATCTCACTCTTATTGACGTCTCATGGATCATTTCCAAAGTCCTTTGCCTTTGTAGGATTTCTTTTCACTCAAAAGGACGGATTAACGATGTAGTCATGGAACAGATGACCCCTCATTATTTTTGTATTGCTGCTGGGTTTCACCATTTGAAGTGGAAACAAAAAGTCTACATTTTTGCAGGGAAACGGTTAAGTTGTAAACATATAACTGCAAAGTTATTGCAACATAATGACCGTAAAAATTGATTTGTGACTGATATAGTTTATTTTTTATAATATGTTTTTAATAATATTTGTAGGTTTATTTAACTGTTTTTATCTTTCTTTATATAGGAATTAAGCCAAAAAGTTAACTAAGAGATAAATTATTAATAAAATTAGCAAATATTATGGTTCAATAGAATTGAACTCAAAACTTCCCGATGGTCTGAGTTCAACAAGTTTCAAGTTCAAATAAATAAGTAATTTTATAAAACATACAACTCATACAAATACATATTTAAACTAATATTCTACTTAAAGCTCTCATGTATTCCTTCCACTAGCAATCAGTAAGTGAACAAATTATCTTATTTTAGAATTATTCTCTCAACCTCTACTTTCAAATGTTTGCTTATTCATGTGTTCATACCCCCGGTATTTCCCAGAGTTTACTGAATAAAAATGTAAGTGAACTTTGGTATTATATTATTATATCGAAACAAGTGTTCACTCACTTATTGATTCCATAATTTATTCTTTATTTCTACAATGATGTGTTAGTGTTATGTGCACATGTAAATATGTATGTATGTGTTATATGTGTATATTCTTATTTGATTTTTGAATAAATTATATTATTGATTATTGCATAACCATTGGAAATGGAAACGTTTTGATGTTTATGATACACAGACCTCGACACAGACATAAAAGCTGCCATTGGGAGAATCGAAATATGGTGGAACACATTATTACCAAAGACTCCCGGTGTATGACTTTGTAAACTTAGAGCGGTATCGTTTGGATGTAACTGAGCCCATGAGACAATCCCTCTGATATGGTTTTTAAAGAAGCTATTTTATGTTTGATTTAGATAAAATAACACTGATATGTCATAATCAAGATATTTATAATTATAAGCATATATCGAACTTATTAAGACTCAGACATTAAAATTCAAAAGGTCAGAGGGTGCAAAAATATCGCATCAATCAGGTTAGTTAACTATGGCTACTACAGGGTAAGATACAGTACCTATTGTACTAATTATTTATTTGCACATTTCGCTTCAAAAACTGTTAATTAGAAAATATATCCCTTCGTTGAATGAGTCCATGAAGGGTTGGTTTTTGGAAAATACTTTTACATATTACTCTATAGAGAATCTATTGCAATCTACTATGTTCTATTTTTCTAATCTCTTTTATTTGTATATTCTTCATTTTAAATTTGGAACAACTTGAAAGATTATAAAAGAAGGGGGAATCATTCTAGTTCTTATGAAATGGACTGTTAATTTAGTTTTATTTAACGGGGCTATAGAGACTTTTCTATTAGGAACATATTGCTGATGTAAGAAATATAACTGAAAGATACATAGGGCATTCAAAAATTAGAAAAGTTTTCTGGGGAACAATACATCTTGCATTCCCATTATAACAGCTCTCAAGAGAAAAAATCAAGTTGCATTAAATCAGATCCTAATCCTAATCTTAATTATTAACAATCGCTTACTCGTCTCTTGCCATACATCTGTTGGGAAAAGTTTAGTTTAAAATATGTATGTTGTTCCTAACTATCGCTTTTTCTATAGGAAACTTCTCTGTGCTATAACTTTATTAACTATGCGACTATAATATGCAGGGACAGCATTCCATTGAAACCAAATGCTATTAAAGAGCCCAATAAAATATAAAACGTGCAAAGTATGAGTAATAAATATTCTATTTTGTAACAATTCAATATATTATTATCTGCCAAATTTTGCATAGTTCAATATATTTTCCAGCAAACATTTCTAAATAGATACATTGACAGGGTAGACAAAATGGAATGGCCAGTAATTGGCCACCAAGGTCACCTGACTTCATAGCAGTTCTCTTTTGAGGTTTTTAACGAACATGCATTAAGCGAACTGAAACTCATTTTTCAGTTCGGTTCAATACAGAAAAACAGCATAAATAGAGACAATTTCCAAAGTATGCAATTATCTTTACACTATTGTCGAATTGAATAAATAATTGAAGAATCATGGTTTATCAAGGTAATCAATATTTTTTCTGATTTTTTAGATGAAAAAGGAAAGACTAATGATGATGACGACGAACAGAATGAAAATGAAGAAAGTGCAGACGAAACAGATGGTACTAGAAAGAAATTGTGTTTTGTTGAAATGGACGAGGTATCAAACACAGAGGAGATTGAAATAGAAGAAGTAGAACCCAAGAAAATCAGTAGTTATGCTGCCAAAAAGACAGTTGCTCAAGGTGCGTTATTTATATAAAATGTATTTTCTCATCACATAATCATAACAAAACCCCTTAGAACGAGTCTCTATTGTAATGTTTACCTAATTGTCCTGATTTTTCTGTTGAATGGGGTGGAAAATAAATTAATGATTTAATTTAAAATATATTAAAACGCGTCGATTATGTCTCGCTCTAAATTCCGTCGCCGAATCCACGAAGTTTCAAAGCTATCTCCTCCGAGGGGCGATCGCGGAACGATCCCCGCGGGCCACCGAAGGTCGCCCCCGGCCTTTCTCCAATGCGTAGGGGTATTTTCGTCCCGTTTCCTACGCGTTTTCCCAATTTAATCGCCTTTTCAAAAGACCTCTGCAAAATTTTCGTCGATCGCTGTTCGGCGAGAGAGATACGGCTAGCACCGGCGTTTGTCCTCGCGCCTAATGGTCCCGTCACGCCTGCCGAAATCCCGACTTTTCGCGGGACTACCTAGACCCTTTTTCTAATTTTACGGCTTCAAGAACGCCTTCACGCGAAAGTTCCGTCTTTTCTCTAATCCTTTGAGATTTTTTTTTTTCGAGACCGTACGTCGACTCCTTCTACGTCTATTTCGTCTTCGAAAATCTCGAGTCGCGTCCGTCTCAACTGCTTTCTCATTTTATCTACCGATGTAAGATTGCACTAACGAGACAAGTACCTCCCACGACAACTGTCAAATTAATTAAACTTCAGATAGGTTATTTTCCTACGAGAAATATTGCTAACGGAATCAATAGTACTGACTGCCAAACACTCATGATTACCAAAATACTGAAGCAAAATGCTTTTCCGATTAGAAAATCGGTAAAAATTATTTTTTCAGGTTGACACGTATAGTTTACATACTTACATGTCTCAAGGTAAACATTTGACAGCAGGCGTGATAGCGCAACGGGAAAGTCGTAGGATTCAAAACTTCATAATGCTGATATCGCGAGTTCGAGTTACGCTGGAGGCAAACTTTTTTTTACTTTTTAATTCCAATTATTTATTAGTATTAGTATTTAGTTATTCTGTTTCATTATCCGTAGCTTTTATTCTTTCTGCACGTAAAGATTGGAATTAATTTGTTCATTAAGGCAGTCAATCAAATTAGTCATTTTAGCTTACAAAAGTAAATATCTACAATATTTTTGGTCCCATTGATAAAATTGATAATAATGTTTACTTAAAAATAAATTCTACTTTCAGTACTTAAAAAATTATGATGTTTTACCATCAAGAATAGAGTACCCTTACAATTCATCAAAATATTAAGAAAAATCGTTTAGTATAGTTATGTACGGTACTAAATAATTACAATAATTTTGTATCATTCCAGATACAAAATTTCTTTAATATGTATTTTCTTAAAAATAATATTATTTTAGATGCATTTGTCACCCGATGCCCCAGGCCGCAGGCCTGGACCCTCGGTAGGGCTAGAAATGGGAACGAAAATCGCGATAGGGATTTTCTCACATATCTAGTTAATGATTTAAATCATTACTCACTTAAGTTCAGATTAATTAATTATACATCTGAATCTCTTTGACTATATATCAGATTTTCAAACAAAATTTGGTAATACGCTTTCATATAGAACAATAATTAATAGGCTATTAGGAAGATTTTTCTTAAAAAATATATTGTGAACAATTATTAACAATCGATCTAACAATGCTGTTTTTATGTGTCCTACAGTAAAAACTTAAAAAGCAAATTTACAGTCACTGAGAACCGTGCTATTATAAACGATTTGACGTTGTTTACTTTACTTTTCTGAAAAGATAGCTTTTTTGCAGCGTGGTCACAGAGCTACTTATGCAGGAAATACCTATAAGATATGGCCTATTCAGTATAATAACCGGCAACAAATAGAGCTGAAAATACCACGTTATTACCCCTAGAAGTCAAATAGAAACAATTTCCATATTTATTCACAACCCCATCCAATCTATTCCACCCCTCAACTTGAACGTTGCGGTTTCCATGATAACTCTTTAATCTAATTACCTTCTATCACTGGTGAATGGCAGAAGCTTTGGCTGGATTTAACTGATTTATATTTAATATTTGGTATTACATCAAAGCATTAATTAATTATTATAGACTAATAAGATCGTCTAAGCTGAGATTCAACTATCGGTAGGAGGTATTAAAAGGTATTTACGCATGTCAAAGGGTCGAAATAGTAAATAAGTAAATACTGATAGCTTACCTTGCATCTTGTAACCTATATTAGGTACTTTATACTATGCTATTATCACTTTAGTGTTTCAAAATTTACTATCACTTGCTCCATAAATTATATATCATACAATTTACATTTACATTAAGAATTATTCTTATATCTTCTACAAACAAAGTAGAAGATAAAAGAATAATTATTAATGTAAATGTAAGTTTACATTAAGAAATTTACCGGGACAAATACGAAAGTGGCTCACCCCTGTATCCCCTCTATTTTTTCAAGATTTTTCAACTAAATTTAGGGCGTGCTTAATATACTAAAAATGCATTTAGGAGTTTTTTGACATATATAGAATAGACACCAGTACTTTAAGATATATCCCTAAGGACTCTCACCATTGTGTTCAACACAAAATGGCGAGTTTCAATTTTTTAATTCATCGTATATTAAGCTTTCCTCTAAATAAGGAGAGGTTTGAAAAGGAAAAGGCATTGATTAGGGATATAGCTGCGAGTAATGGATATTCTTTAAGTTTAATTTAAAAAACAATTAGGAAACGTAAATTTAAATACACTTCGAAATTAGTCGACTTTTCAAAATGAAAGAGAAAATCCAAAATTCATATGTATCCCGTCCGATCCTCATTTCACCCGTGGTTTTGGTAAGGTTTTTAAATGTATAGATATGTCAGTGGTTTATTCATCGGGAAATAAACTACAACAACTTTTAGGCAATCCAAAATACAAAATAGAAACTAAGAACAAATCGAGGATTTACGAAATTAGCTGTAAAGACTGCAATCAAAAGTATGATGGACAAACTAGAAGGTCAATTCAAACTAGATTCAAGAAACATATGACTCTATGAAGTCTAGTATCGCCCAACATGCATTTGGGAATAACCATAAAATAGATAATAGCGATTTAAGACTAGAAATGCAACAATTTCCAGAGTGCTGGATGCATTTGAGAGTTTGGAAATTGCAAAGTGTAAAAATAGTGACAGGGGACCAATCCCATATGGCCCGCTTTATTGGTTAGTAAATCACAGTTCATTACCTGGTCCGCCGCGACGGTTTACGGAGCCTTCGCAACGCTTTAGTTAGGTTTAGGACACAGTGTTAGCATAGGTTTAGTTGTAATCATCTCCAGAAGATGCCAACTTGTTTGGCGAAACGCGCGTCGAGTGCAGTATAGTATTTTGGTGTTATGTGGAAAACTACGTCAGTGTTATCTTCACACAAAAGTTCCGTACATATTTTTTGAATCAAAACCGTAGGAATAGAAATTAGTTAAGTACGTCTATGGAAAAGCAATAAAATATGTGAATATCACGGTACACGAATTCACGGTCCCCACATCAAAGGTACCGCCATCGAGATATCTTTTTGGTTACTTATTTATTGTTGTGGCTCAGCGGTATGTCCTCGTTTTCCGGCAATATTTTTAATATCTATTTACCTATACATTTTGGTAAGTTTTATCTATTGACTGTAAGACACATAAAAACAGTTTGGTCAGCGTTGTCATTATACACACTTTACTATGTAGAACGATGTTAAACTATGATTGATTTGTAAAGCAATCCATCACAGTAGCCAGGTATGCACGGAGGATGCTCAATTTTATAAAATAAGAAATGGTATAAAACCCCTACTTTTTACACGATCCCTCCTTCTAAACATGAAACAAGAATCCAAGCGATGCACGCCATAAAGGATAAAGATTTCTTATTTTCCAGAAATATATATTTTTTTAAATTTGCTGTACCTCACCATAACTTTGACTAGGGTGATTTACTGTGTTTACAAATTTACAAATAAATAAATGTTTCTTACCCTTTAATGTCAAGTAAATAATTTTATAAAAGATTTTATTATATGTAGAAAATACCCCTTGAAGGTTATTTTGCTGCTATTACAATCTGATCAAAGGGAGATCAATGAGTAATTTGATTCTATCCTAATTTAACTAAAGTTGAAAATTTGCTAAGGTCTTACTCACTAGTGTACCTTAGAGTCTGGTAACTTAATTACACTAACACTAACGTGTAACACTAACCGCACAATACTGTGCTTTTATACTGACATAATCACTTCACTAACTCAAAGGGCTTAACCCTCTTGAGCCTTCTTACTATGTTAGTGTTGTCGAGGAGCTGGATGGCCTCGATGTTCACATGTTGATGGAGTCGTTGTTCATGAGTCCGTGCAAATTTAGTAATTGTCTGCTCTACAGTGTCCATCTGAAGATCTCGATGAAGGTCGCTGTTTCTGATGTACCAAGGCGCTTTGACGATGTTCCGCAGTACTTTGTTCTGAAACCTTTGAATGATTAATATGTTACTCTTACTGGCACAGCCCCAGAGCTGTATTCCATAGGTCCTTACTGGTTTGAGAATTTGTTTATACAACAGTATTTTGTTGTAAGTTGATAAGCAGGACTGTCTACCAAGTAGCCAGTACATTTTCTTATATCTGATGTCTAGCTCTTCTCTTTTCTTTTTAACATGGACTTTCCAACGAAGTCTTGCGTCTAATGTGATGCCTAGATATTTTGCTGAGTTTGCATATGGAATCTGGGCATTGTTCATGTTAATAGGTATTTGTTGTTCTCTTTTATGTGTGAAATTAATCTGCACTGATTTGGTTTCATTCAGCTTGATACGCCATCTTCTGGTCCAGTTATTGATTTGGTTAACTGATGTTTGCAGTTTGTTTGCAGCTTCTTCATAGCCCTTCCCTGTCGCAAGAATGGCAGTATCATCTGCAAACGTGGCTATTGTGTTTTGCTCTAACTTTGGTATATCACTGGTGGTATGGAAGTAACTTATTTAGTTTATATTTTAACCCATCATACCACACTTTATCAAAAGCCTGCGCAACATCAAGGAATATCGCTGAACAGACTTCTTTGTTTTCTAGCGACTTTTCTATTACGTCAGTAATTCTGTGTACTTGATCTAAACGTCATCTAAACGTCATCTTTATAAAAGATGACGTGCATCTTTTATAAAGATGACGTGCATCGCTTGGATTCTTGTTTGGACGATACTATTGGTACGATAGTAGTAAACTAACTATGGCAGAGAGAAAGTTTTCTACATGTTGTTAAATTGCAGGTATGATGGACATCGCTCTTATTACAGCCAACGCAAATCAACTCCGTTACATAATTGAATTCAACAGAAACAGCTCAACGTTCTATTTCATCGTCACGCTAATTATCATTTCTCTGATGCTTCAAGTTGCTGTCGGAATGGCCTTAATATTTAAGGGCAGACTGGATATAAAAGGAAGATCGAAAGATCCCGATGCTAAAAGGATAAATAATTATGTCGTCGTCTCTATTTTCCTAGTTACCATCATTAACGTTTTCATCGCTAGTTTTACTATAACTGGAAATTCTGGGAAAACTCAATAAAATGTTAGATATTTTAGTTATTATATAAAGTTATTTGTTTTATGTAGTTTATGAGAATAGTTAAGAAGTTATTATTAGGAACTAAAACATATAAGAATGTTATTGTAATTTGATATAGTAAATAAATTAGAGCAAATGTATTTGAAGGCTTATTTTATATTTTATTATTTTATTTGAAATGTCTACAGCAGAAAAAACATATATATGAAACATATATATATACATGTATATGAAACCGTTATTTACAAAATATATAAAATATCACCATATTTCATTCGAAATTAAGGCCTCAACTCAAACAAATAATTTGATTTGACAAAAAATAATAATAATAATAATAATAATAATAATAATAAAACACCGCAGAAATGGACAATAATAATTGATTGAGTCGTAAAAGAGAAGGAGAAATGGACGAAATATCGAGACCTTGTTTTCGACCTCCACAGACTCCATCCAGAACATATTGTGAAGCTTGTGGTACTGATAATAGGAGCCCTTGGTGGAGCAAGAGATACACTGCTTTCGGAACTGAAGGTCAAACCGGCATGCCGAAATTCGGCAGATCTTCTAGCCGGAAAAATGCAGAAGGCGATCATTCTGGGCTCACCCCATGGACATGGGGAGTAGCTACTGATAAACACTAGCAGCCGACCCTAAGAATCGGAGCCAGGGAACCGGTCGACTGGAAATAAATAATAATAATAATAATAATAATAATAATAATAATAATAATAATAATAATAATAATAATAATAATAATAATAATAATAATAATAATAGATTAATAGATTATGTGTTTGCAAGTATATTATAAATAAATTTTAATTATTCGCTTGAATACATGTGTGTACATGTTTACTTATCTATATCAAGCAAACACTTTTTTATTGCTACAGAAACTCAGCAAGCTAAATCTGTTAACTCTGCGTATAGGTTTTTATCCAGAGCGTTTCAAGCTGGATATAATGTAATGTCAGACATGACGAGATCTTGATATATGCAGTTGAAAGCAGCTATTTATTACACGAACACATAATAAATTGTTTGAAATGTAATGTTTTCTCTTTATTTGTGAAATTTTTCTCAATGCAGGGGAACTTTTTAATAACAGCGCAAGATATATTTGGAAATCTACGAAGATATCATAAATCTAATAAAAACTTTATCGATTATTTTACCTAGGAAAAAGAACATTCTAATTCTGGAAAATGAAAAGTTGAAGGGGAGTTGCAGGCAAATCTGCAACTAGCCTAAGTATAAATAAATACGACAATATACAGGGTTATTCAGAACTCATCCATAATAAAATTTGGGGATGTTCAACATACATGTACAAATGTGGTAGTGCAAAAATTTTTTGGAGGGGTCTTAAAACTATTTAAAAATTTTTTATTGCACGCCGCTGGATACTGGTCCACTGTAATGGAGTGACCTTGGGACTGACAATGCAAACAGGCTAGCACAAAAAAACTTCGGAAGATCTGAGAGTAGGTATACCGACACCCGGCGCAAAAAAGATTTGCAGCGTTTATATTCGATCGGTTTTAACCAGGCTTTCCAGACAAAAACGTGTCTACTTTTTTATCACATTCTTAGGAATGTGGTAGAAAAGTATCAGATGTGTTGAAGTACAGTTGCCCAGCTACGTAGTCCTTTATAATGGTATAACTTTAAACATTGTTTACGGGAAATCCTAATTACTTTTATTAAAAATTTTTTAGTGATATCGATTTATTATTTAAGGATGCATATATCCTCAAAGTTTTAGAGATGAGTTCTGAATAACCCTGTATAAGGTAGTGATAAAGTGATAGTGATAAATTCGTAAATTATTTTCTGTTTCATTTTAAAAGATTTTTTCTTTTAAAAAATGTTTATCCGCATTTAATAAATATATGACGCCATCGATATTCTTTTAAATTGACTTTCATTATTTCATTATTACGAAGACGATATACAGGGTCTGATAGGCTTATACCTACAAATGAACCGACAATCTTGAATCTGAATAATTTACCAATGTTTGTAAAACTATTATGTAGGTATAATTTAAAACAATTTTATATTTATGTATTTGTTTCTTTCAAGGCACTCCGAAAGGATTAGTCAGCATCAAGTCAGCGGTCAGTATCATGAGTTGACTGAACGACAGATCAATAATATACAATTTTTTGTTGTATGTCTGTTCTAGATTAAAATAATTACCAAAAATCATCAATCCAGTTAATTACAACATGAACTGTCATTACCATAGCCTGGCTATTATAGGGAAGTCAAGGCAAGTTATGTTTAATTTTAGGTAAGTGTAATAAACATTTTCCATAACAGCGCACAAAACCAATTAGTTTCTGCACACCCTGTAGATGTTTAAAGAAAGAGATGGATAAAAAAAATTAAGTATATTATTTAAATTTAGGTATAGGGGAATTTAATGAAGTCCGCCCCAGATAGCACAAGGATATACCGAAAACGTCCCAAAGATGTTGGGCGTCAGACATTAGGAAGTCCCAGAAATGTCCATTTCAACTCCTATACTCCCCTCAGAACCTACTAGGGAGGTTAAACGTTACCCAATCATACACACGCAGCAGGTCTTAAAAAGGATATCCCAGGTATGTCCTGATTTATTTTAAAATGGTTTATGGCTCGTACATTATTACCTTTTATGAATTTCCTTGTCAAAAATAAGGTATAGGCGTTAATATTACACAGACATGATGTTTGTATTACGGAAAAGGACAATAAATACTTTAAATTTTTCTCAAACAATGTATTAATAAGATTTACTTTTTGTTCATAACACATAACGTCGTTTTTTGCTCATAAAGTTGTTTATTCAATACCTATCACTTATCCATGTCCTTTTATTTTGTTTTCCGGCCAGCCTCTTTCGAATTCCTGTTATGAAGCTTTGTATGGCTTCTTCCTGTTGTTTCTAGTTACTCTGTAAATAATTTCAACTATTGCATCATCTGCAAAAAATTATTATTTTTTCAAGACATGATTGTAGTATTGGTTTTATTACATCTACGTAAGACTGTTTGGAAACTGTGTTTACAGCGATGTCATCATATTAATACGGAATTTTGAAATTGTTTCAGTTTATCTATCAGTTTATCAAAAATATTTCAAACATAATATTATGATTAATATGACATTCTATTAAACTGCAATTATTGCCAGATAGTACTCTCGCTGATTTATGTATTGTAATAAATACAGAAGTTGAAAATGTAGATATATCACAACTCTAATATGAATACGCGTATCTGCCTTAATCTGAACAATCGGAAAAACGGTACCTATACGCATCATTCAGTAAATATATAGGCACAGTGCCTATAGAAATCAAGAAATCCCATGCTATGGTGAATTATAGGTATATAAATCGTAAATATAAACGAGAAATAACATTTTTTCTCAGATAATAAACTATAAAAATGGTTAATAATTAGTTCCAATCTTTCTTTTTTATTCTTTCATAAAAGAGTATTCATTATCTCCCAAAGTTTGTTTTAAGGATGTACTGAGGAAGTCAGTTTTCTTTCTTCCTTTTTAGTCCTGATTTAATGTCCTCATGATATCCTAGTTAGATACAGGTCGTTCGGACAAAATTTACCAAAAACATTCACCCAGAACTTTTCTTGTGCTATCCTATGCCCTTAAACAACTAGTAGAATATAGGTATGCAATACAAGACCTAAACACCAGTTATTCCAATATTAGTCTTTATGATCATAAGCCGTGTTTTATGTCCCGTGGCCATGCAGACATTAATTTTGACGTAGCACCTTAGAGTATCTAATATCAAAGGAGAATATTCAATCGATACCTTAATGATAATACCAAAAATTCACTTCAAATGGACAGACATTTAATGTAATGTAATGTAATTACAAACCCACATATTTATTAAAATCTCACAGAAATTCCAGTCGAGTGAAGCAAGTAATAGTCGGTATTATGCATTTATATCTCAGCATGGAAACGGTGCATTCAAAGTTACATGGAACACAGCCAAGTAACCCAAAAGCTCAAAAGCCATTTGGATTGTAGAGTAAACTTAAGAGTTTAATTTAAAATTATGCTAAATCCACTTTCGGTATACATACGTACATGGTGCATCAATATTGTACTTTACATCAAAGACAACAAAAACTGGACACTCTGTACAAACCACGATAACAGGGAAAATACAACAAATATTAAATACAGGTGGTACAGGATATTGACAGGAGATATTCGATAAATACATCGCTCTTATGGCGCACTTTTTTGGTCATATCTCCGTTATTATTAAAGATAGACTCATCAATATCTATATTACTGGATTCGTGAGACAACGTTCTATCCAAATGTGCAAAATTATACAGGGTATTCCATTTAAATTAACAAACGTGACATCCGCGGCCATTTTGTTTGGACTTCATTTGTTTTTCTACTATCATTTTCGAAAACTTCATAAAAAATCGTGCAACTTTTATTTTTCACATTTTTTTTATAATTCTGTAAACAAAAAAGCTAACAGGGGGCTCAAAATATAGAGAATCACCCTGTTCAATATGATTTGGATAATATTTAAGTTTATTGAGCCATACTCTTCTGGAAAAGTATGTAAATCAAAGAAATTCAACTCAATTAATGTATCACCAACGAAATAGACTGGAAAAGCCCAATTTGACATTCTGCATACTTTAAAACCTTTATCAAATATTTTATTATTATTGTTATTATTATTATTATTATTATTATTATTATTATTATTATTATTATTATTATTATTATTATTATTATTATTACTATTACTATTATTATTATTATTTACTACTTCCAAATATTTCCCGAATTATGTTTCGTAAAGGCAACAAAACGTTTTCGTTGGCCAAATTGCGAGAGATTTCAGCTTTCATTTTAAATTTTAATTCAGCAATTTGCATCCCTAACGTTCCACATTTTTCCAATATTATTAGTGCATCTGTTTTTCCCAATCCACGAATCGTCAATAGAGAAAACACGTCTCTGCTGGCCACAGTTAAGCCACAAAATGGAATATTTAAATAGTAATCCCAAATGAAAACGAACTACATAAAATCTGATTGTCTCTCCCATGTGGACTGTGCGGGAATTGTATGTTTGAGTATTAGATACATTTTTAAAAGAAACTGGTAACCATAATATAGTGCCAATATTTACTGAAAATATTTATGGTATAATCAGTTTTTTTCCTTTAATCAAATCTACATGATAAACTGTATTAAAATAGTAAAATTTAAATTGCACAGAGAATTCATTTTCTATTAATGCATGCAACAACTTATAGAAAGCCGCAAAAAAGAGTTTTAATACATATTTACACTACTGCAATAATAGTGTAAATATGTACGATTATGTCAAAAAAGAGTGGACTTGATCCTCTGTCTTTATAAATATACTTCGTACAGCGCGGAGTCTAACAGAGTCGTACTCAGGTCACTGGCCTTGCCAGCTGACTGACAGTCCGTAAATAACTTCGGAACGTTGTAATAATCGGTCGGTGACGCATAAATAAATTTCTCTTTTACGTCTTTTACGTTCTAGCGTGCTCGTATTCGCCGTGTATACTATAAACGTTTACTAATATTATTATCAATAACTATTAATGAGAGAAGTAAATCAAGTAAGATGCCAAAGGAGAGAAGAAATAGACGTGAAGTATTTCAAATGTGGTTTGACAGTGATCCTGAATATTACAAGGACATACGCATTAAAGAAAGTGACTTGTTTTGTACTGTGTGTGATCGCATTATAAATTCTTCTGACAAAACTAAAGTGAATAGACATTTGAAGAGCCATGCCTTATCCAGCGCTGATAACTCGGAATTTTTCTATGAACTTACAGAAGCCTTTCTTGCAAGTAATATTCCGTTAAGCAAACTAGAGAACCCTAAATTACGTACGTTTTTAGAAAAATATACTGACCGAAAACTGCCACATGAAAGCACGTTAAGATTAAGATATGTCGATCGGGTTTACAACGATGTAGTGACATCAATTCGTGAAGACATTGCGGACAATTTTGTGTGTTTTATTATAGACGAAGCAACTGATGCTTGTGGGCGTTCAGTCGCCAACTTTTTAATTGGTGCGTTAAAAAGTGACATTGCTAGTGATAGCAACATATTGGCTTCTAAGGTGCTGGACAAAACCAATCATGAGACCATTATAAGTTTTGTTATTGATTGTTTTGAATATATGTCTCAAATAAATTTATGCTGTAAAGTAATGCCGTCTGCCGTCACGGCACATGCCGTCGCCGTCTGCCGCTGCCGTCTGCGGTCTGCCGTCGCCAACGGAATCGTACCTTTAAAGAAACACGTGATAATATGTTATAACAACCGCCAATTTGCCAGCGAAACCTTCTCTGAACACTAAGGATTGTCAGGTAAGAGTTGTCACTTTTACGTAGGCATTTTCTTAATTTATATAGATATTATATCCTTGACTTATTGGTGGCATTTGGTAATAATAATATGCACATTGCGTCATAATTTATTGATATTTCCATTTGTAACCTTAGTACGATCCTGTTAAACTCCGCGCTCGCACGAAGTATATTTATAAATATTGTACGACTATATGGTTTGTTAAAAGCAAATACAAATTTTCTAATATAATATTAAACATAGTATATTTTGCTGAACTCAAAACAATGAATGAAAATCTCACAAATATAGAAAGGTAAGCAATAACCATAAGGTATAATATATCCATATATAAGAGATTAATCTTAAGGGATTGACGAGAATTTTACCTGCCTCGAGTATTACTACCAGATCATAAAATAAGCAGATGATTTATAGAGATCCCCATATGACAGGAAAACATACTTATGTTAGATGTATGGTAAAAGTTTATTCCTTTAAATCAGTTTCACTATCACTTTGATCATCTGTGTTAATAATAAATTTAAATTTAAATATAAATTTATTTGCCAAGAAATATACATACAATTACAGATGAGGAATAAACTTAGCTACACTCACTATAGGCATAGCCTGTGTGTGAGGAAAACATATTTACATTACAAAACAAAAATGTCACAAAGAAAACGTAAAACAACATATCAATAAGAGTATGAGCTAAAAATTCATATACACAATGGAAGATTAATATAATGGAAGGTTAATATAACAATATAAAGAGTCAGGTAAGGAAGAGAAGATGTAGTAGCATTAAAGTATTTTTAATTTTTAATTTAGAATCCTAACACAGACACGTCAATCTGATCAGGTCATTACTCTATGTTCTACTGCATCATGAATCTGATTTCTAGGAGTGGAAAAAATGAAGTGTTTAAGTTGTTTCTTAAAAATAAATCCGTATTTCAAGGATTGTAACTCATGAGGTAATAAAGTATATAACTCTGGTCCAAGGTAAGTATGACATTTCTGCCCTATGCATTTATGTGTTCTTTGTGTTATAAATATTTTATCTTTATTCCTTGTTTGGTGTGTATGTTTCCTTGTTTTTAACTGGTCTTTATTTTTATGTTGATAGGTACACAGAGAGTAGAAGAACAGTTGCTGTGAATCCATTATGGAAGCTTCAAGTAAAAGATCATCAGACGGATAAGTAGATTCCTTTGTGAGCATTATTTTGATCATTCTTTTGTGAACTACTTCTAGATTCCGTATAACGTTTTTACTGGCATTTCCCCAAGCCAGAATTCCGTAGGTTAATCTATCTATCTGTAATACCGAGTCCAGACCAAGCAGACAAAAGCGTAACATGATTTTCAGACAAAACACGACAAAACTGCGACAAAAAAGAAAGTATTCAGACATCACAAAATTCAGACAAACTGTCCATACCACAAGGACAATAGTGTAAGAAAGTTTGGTTATTGCCAAACAGTTTTATAATCATGTGGCGGTTCCACCAAGGAGAAGATGAAGTCTTATTGCTTATAGCAGCCACCTGATGGCAGCCACTAGCCAGTAGCTTTATCTTCTCTTCCTTTACATCCAATGTTATAAAAAGTGAACACAAACGTGTTTGGATGACACCAAGATTTAAAAAAAATAAGAGTTATAATTCTAGGATTCCATAATCATGATGCTCTCTGTATGGTTCTATTAATTTCCAGGTATTTTCCGTACTCCACTTTTCTCCCCTGGCATTTTTTCAGCATATACGGTAAGCAAACATTGCAATACACAACAACTATCAAGTTCGTGTTTTTTACGTTTGTCATACGCCGTTCACATTGCAAAAGTCTCAAAATTTGGAAACAAAATACAAATAAGACAAACATGTCTCAGAAATGTATTGAATTTGTTGCCACTTTGTCTAGAAACATGAATCTTTCTGATATGTCCACTTGGTTTGGACCTGGCATTATTCTGAATGTTAATGTATGAATGTTCAACAGGTTTAACATGCGAGACATATTTTTTTCAGCTACTCACAGACTCACAGCTACTACTTTTGTTCACTTCACTAAGAAAAAAATCCGGTACACTAGTATTTGGAGTGAATGTTACATTACGTTTAACACCAGACTGTAATTGATGCAGTAGCTGTATACAGTAACACGGCGGCTTAGCATTCTTTGTCCCTTACTGCATCTTTTGGCAAATATGTACATCCAATTTTTACTGTGGTAACTTGCATCGTCAGTAACAAACACACTGTTTTGAGGAATATTGAGAATTTATTTATTTACGGACCAATCTTCAAATAACTTCGCTGTGGTTATTTTCTGCTGTGATCCTTTATATTTTTAGCTGCTAATGAAGGTGCATTTGGTACTCAATCGTCTTCGAATCCAGCATGTGTTATTCTTATTCCATATTCCATGATATATTTTAAATGATGAAAATATCTACGTATCCATTGACAATGTTCAAGAATCTCATCTATTTATTAAAATCCAGGATCCACTTACTGTGCGTTTCACGAAGTTGTATCCCGGAGTGGAATGTTAGTATATATCTCCAACGTATGGAGCGTCGTCATGTTATTAGTTAAAATCAATGCATTGGCACATCTCGGTTACGGACCGCTACAAATTGAGGTGGTGTGATTTAAACGCGCGTGCAAGTCTCGCACAGGATTTGCCAGCGAATCCTGACAATCCGAACATTCCAATCCGGGATATAACTTCGTGAAACGCACAGTAGGTACCTTCTTTGTTGTATAAATTCTTGATAATTTAATTTTATGATGAGCAACTCGAGACAGGTAAAATTCCCTTCAATCCTTTAAATCAATCTCTTATATCTATGAATTTACTTATATACCGAGAAATTTTCATTTTTGGCATACCTACCTTCAATATTACGTCACATGTTATATACTCAAAATAAATATTTGTGTAATTTGGTCATTAGTGTATTTTTCTGTTGCAGTAACTAATTTCGTAAGAACTTATCCATCTCCCTATAAAATTACCATCGTTTAGCAGGAATATGCAAGTCAAAGTAGGACCTTTCAATTAAATTGTTCAAGTAGACAATTCTTTTCCAGTTAAATTTATGCGGTTTCTTTGTCTTAATTTACAACCCTTTCATCACCCCCACTTTATTCTGTTGGAAGTGGGCGAAAAAAGGACCTTGACATAATAAATTTGTCCCAAGTGAAAAGTATTACAAGGCGAGAGGGCTACAGAAAAGTTAAAATGTTTTAGTTGCAAAGAAAAAGGACCAAAATCAATCGAAATACATTTTGTTTGTTTAGTAATGAAATAATACTTTTAAGGTACTATTAAGCTCATAATTATTTATTTAAAATTTTCCAGATATTTTTAATACCTATGTGAAAAGATAATCTTCTAGAATATGTAAAACTATACAGAGAATTTAAATAATAATGACACTCTATCTTTGAAAAGGTTGAAGTATCCTAAAAAATGTTTCATTTTCTTATAATCCGACCGAAACTATGTAAAAATGAAACACTAGGAACTGTATAAAATACGAACAATAATTTTACCGATAACATAGTTAATGTTTTAAGTAAAGTTCTAAGTTCTCGATTAAATTCCTTCTAAACATTGTACTTTTTAATTAATTCAGCAAAGTTTAGAAATTAAACCAAATCAAAATAGAAGCGCAGTGCTCATTTGAGAAGCCTCTCCCTCCATATTAAGTTTTGAACTAAACTTGTTTGATGAGACTTTAGACTAAAATAAATAGAAGGGGTGTTCTGTAGAATAAAACATTTTCAGGATAAAAGATGATGCCACAAGTGCTGTCAACATGAAGTTTTTAAAAAATGTTTTTCTTGCTAGCCGAACTGACACCCCGTGGACACCACAGTTTGTGCGGTTATCAAAAATTCAAAAGATTCAATTAGATAAATAGTTAGAATCACGAATACATGTAACGGTCTCGTTCTGCGTAACTAATAAAATACCTTTCTTAGTTGATTCAAACTAATAATCCTTATCTTATTCTATGTTTTTACCTGCTTGTCAAACCCCAATTCTGTATTTAAAGTACTCTATGTATTCTGTGTAGATTCAGTGCGTATAATCCCGACTTCATTCTCCATGGTTGTGTATTACGTCTATCCATATCGTAGGTTATATAAACTAACTTCATAACGATATAGTGACGCCATCTCGTGTTAAGAACGGGAGGAGACGCAAGACGAGAGGGGAAGCAGAAAAAATTGCGAAAAATGGTAGTACCGATTAGTTGGTGAAAACGTGTAGCTGAATTTTAATATAGAAATAAGGGAAAGAAATGAAACAAAGTATTACGAGTGTGATACAGCAGAACCCTGAATTTGTTTTCTATAATAAAAGAAGACGATCGTTGATGACTATTTCATGGTGCTTGGACAGCAACGTAGTAAAAACGTTAAGGTCTACCATCCCTGTACATTTGTGAGTACCTCATAATCTACCTATTTTGGTAGGAACTGAAATTATCTAAAACTTACCTTTTTATATAGAGTTTAGTATAGCGAAATTTTCTCTCCTATATCTAAATTTGAGAGTAATTATTAGAATATGTAAAATTATATGTGTCTATATGTATTGAGTATTCGTAAATGTATAGTTGAATATCCTTACAGTAAAACTAAGTTTGTTCTTGTCAAGTGTTTTTTTGCAATTGTCTTCACTTAGATAGGACTATACCTTTACTCTGTACCATCAAAAAAGATCAATTGATGGCGCCCAAGTTTGGCAGCTAATAAAATAACCATACAGTAGTTCACTCTGCCCACCCCTGGTAGAGAGTTTCAAAAAAATAGTAAGTATCTTTTAAATTAATAATTTAATGTAAGAGAAATATCGTTATAAAATTGGCGACCAATGTGCCGTTAATTATAAGTATATTTTGTACCTTTTACCTAAATCAAAAATAACGAGAAATCGTTATATACACTGATAACTAGTTTTGTTTGTAAGTTATCATTTTTTAAATATGAAATCATTACTACTAAGGTTGATATCCTATTTCATGCTCAAGTGGAATGTCTTTAGAACGCAACATTATCCATTATAATTATAGAACACTTCGACAGTACTCTTGCAAACGTTTAATCACAGCCCTCTTTTTAGATTAAATAAATAAGCGTCGATAAAAATCAATTTTGAACATTTTACATTAACATCCTTAAAAATTTCAACTGTTCACATAAAAGCCCAACTCTGGAGTAAAGTTTCCTCATAAGGAGCACAAACTTAGGTAAGAATATTACAAGGCTTTGTTTTTCATAAGAGAATTTCCACTAGACATCATTGCGGGAGCAATCTCTGAGTACATCCAAAAGGTGTAGGCATTTTAATGACTAAAATTACCAGGGTTATAAGAACACGGAAGTTTTCTGTCTTATTTAATCCATTCATTTTAACGAGACCTTACGCTCGTAAAGAAACGCGTTCTCTCTAAACATGAAGAAGAGTACACAAGAGCAATTTGGGTTAAACTTCCCCACTGCGGTTATTATGTTGGGATTATAAATATGTACTGGGTGGTGATGTCGCCGTTTATTTAAACAAGTTGTCTTGTAGAGCAGGTTATATCACTTTTGGAACGTAAGTAAACTTCTGTTGTGTTATTTTTTTCTAGTATCCGTTGAGTGTAGATTGAATTATACATAAACGTCTTTAATTTGCAAAGATGTGGGAACATACTTTCTGTTGGATAAGTTGGACAAGACCATTATCTTAAAGCCTAGTATGGTGTTAGTGTATCTATGGTGTTAGCATCAACAATAACTTATCTTATATCTTACCTTTTATAAAGATATCATATGAGAAAAGTGGTATCATAGAGAGCAAAACTTGATTAACTTAATGATACGTTAGCGGTAAGCGGATCAGTTTACATAAATAAGAAAGTGTTTTCAAAGTGCAACCTCTTAAAAAGTCCTGCGTGTTTTTTTAACCTCTTACATAAGGTGTGGTAGATATAATGGAACGCAGATAATGTTATTAAAGCAGATATTTTGGGTGAAACAAAACAACATGGTAAAAAATTAAAGTGTTAATTTTGTGCAAGGCAGATATGTGTTCTGTGATTTTCTAAACTCTAAAAATATGTTACTGATCTACTCTTTGTGTTGGTTCTTTGAATAACAAGTTGTGATGACTAATCGTTTACTTATTTATCACTAAGAATTCTAAACATTGTTTCAATTCAACGATTTATCACGAGTAGCGGAGTGGGTTAGAGCGTTTTGTGACAGAATTTATCGATCCCACTGCCTATTATGATCTGGGATATAACAGAAAATCACTATTTTCGGATCCGAGCAGTTTCAAATCTTTCTAGCAGCATTCTTGAGCGAACGAAAAATCTAAATAAAATACCTACAAGACTAAATCGTCGCGTTATATAACTATGCCTTTTATAATAAATCTCAAACACTCTCCACAAACAAACAAATATTTAGACGACAAATACTAGTTCTTACCTGACCTAAATAAACTTAATTTTATCATCTTGCTCGGTAAATATATACATTTGAAGGTAGTGCTGACACAAGAAGATAAAGTAACCCGTCATATATACACTGCTGCTGTTAATGCTTTCGAAAAATCGTCCCGGCCCGTGCACGTTTGTGAGGATTTCGAGCGTTCCCCAGAGCTTGACCGCCCTATCGCGCCCCTCATAAGAATCTTTCGGTCTACGAGATATTTTTAAAATAATCAGGCTGTACAGATAAACCCAAAGTGAGGTCGGAAGTAAACTCATCAAGGAACGTCGAAGGACTACACCCTAGGGTGGTATTTAAGTAATTAGGATTACAACCAATTTCTATGGTAAAATAGTATCGTTTCGTTCTTCTGGTAAACGTTTTGTTTATGGTGAGCTTGTACATCATCAACAAAACATGGATCTATTTTAAGTTGCATCATGTCGTATTATGTTTACGAGTTTGTGATCCTTTTCAATATAGTGAAACTAATGAAAAGAATCTAGGATGAAACAGATTCGGAACAAATTTCAATGAAAATGGGGAGGGTAAAGTTTTATTTATTTTCTAAGAATAGTTTCTTGGATGCAAACGTTATAAAGTTTATATGTTCCATGAATTTCCCATTCAAGACATTATATTGCACTGAAGAGAGGAAAAAACTCTGATACATAAATGTATGAAATATCGCTCACGTCGTTTTTTTTTTGTTATAAAGAATGTACGAATGTATATTGACAAAAATATTAATTAATCAAGATAATAATTAACCATAATCTGAAAACTTCTTCGGTTTCACATAGAAGTTCGTATCTAACCCGGTATAAATAATTGGATTTGAAAACTTTTGTCATTCCAATATTAGTATATTTATTAAACGAAGTTTCAAACTAACATAACATACCATACATTGAAACCATGTATGTGAAATCCTACTTATTTATTTGACAGCCATGCCGAAAACAACTACTCCACGGCTAATGTGCCCCGACCGGCATTGCACTACTCCGGCATCTCCATAGAAGTCGTCACATCCTTCATCGAAACCAACCATCAGACACTGACCGGTTCAGCATTTCAAAAAGCAGGTCGCTATCTGTCTGTCATTTTGACAATAATTGTCAGACGAGTAGCAAAGACCAAAAGAGGGCACTACTGTGTGTGTTCTCACAAGTTGGCATCATCTGGAGCTGATTAAAGCTCATTTCACTCACGCAGAGTTTTAATCATCTCCAGATAATGCCAACTGGGTTGGCGAAATGCGCGTCGAGTGCAGTGTAGTGTTTTGGTGTTATGACGAAAACTACTTCAGGGTTATCTTCACTCCAGAGGTTTCAAGAATAACATATACGTTTTTTCAGTATAAATTTTATCAAGTAAACCCAATTAAAAACGATTAAAACTTCTTGTACTTCTACTTCATGGTTGCCAATTCTGGTAACTGTAGTGAAACGCTGAAACAGGGCAGTGGACCACACACACAGTTTTGCAGATAGAACAATTTATCGGACTCTGTATTCTTCACAGAAACTGGGATGTTGACAGTCAATAAGCATATTTATTGTTATTTAAATATGTCAGAAACAACTATTCTGCGGGAAAACGCCTCTGTTAATATTTGTCGATTGGGAATATTGTCTGAAAGATAGTGGCAGAAATTAATAGATGGCAGTACTGATCTCTCGTCACTACATGCTTACATATCAGCAGGTACCCAGTCCAGTGAATAAGTGAGTATACTTATGCAGGTACGTTTCTAATAATAAAGATCAAACTATAGTATTTACTTTGTACATCAATCATTGTTAATGTGTGAATGCAGTTACTTATTATTTTCAGTACTGAGTAAAAACTGATATTTTTTATTCATTTTGCTATTAATCTTTTAAATTAGCTTTGCATTTAAACATTATTTGACATATAATATCCAGTAATTTATATCTATAGATCTACATCGGAACTAATATATATTTATTATTTATCTTTTCATTCCATATTTTTTTTTGGATACGAAAAATAAAATAGCAATTTATTTATTTATATATTTATTTATTTACATAGGAAATAAGCTCAAGAGGTAAAGCCTAATTATAGATTATAGAAATATAAAATATTACAGAGAACATTATCACTGTATCGTATTTTACATTCAGACATAAATATTAAAATCACAGAAATAGAAATAACATTATAAAAAGGTTCAGCATAGAGACAATAGGAGACAGAGGGATAGTTATAGACCAATATCTCAAAAGGGATATGATAGTGATGAAAGTTGCACTACTAACTCTTCTAGAGATACTCCACCAGACAATTATGGGGTAAGATTTAACAATTCAAGAAATGGAATGAATTGATTAAATGATCAAACTGTCATGTTTGGTAAATATAGTGAGAGTTCCCTCAATGTTTTTCAATATAATATTCAATACTCATCTAATGCACAACACAATACTCATAGTAATGGAAATTTCAACAGAAATAGATATTATGCAAATAGCAACGGCAATAACAATGCACCTCGAGAAAAACATAACCGCCATACATGTGCCGCGGCGATAGCTCAGTCTGTTAGGTGCTGGGTGGTAGCTTGTGACTAACAGAATGGTATATCGCGGCGCGAGTTCGAATCTCGCCAGGGGAGAAATGGCACCTCTCCCAGGGAATGGTTGTGTGTCTGCGTTTTTTTTCATGTGTACCCTCCCTCTACACAAGCCTGAGGCTTCCAGAAGGGAGGTTGTCCATTTCTGTGGTGTGTTTTATGTTTATGTTTATGTTATGTTTATACATATAAGGACCACAATAAAAATGGAAAAGAAATTATGGTTCAGAACAGAATAGGAATAGAAGTTATGGTAACATCGCCTGTCTGGCTGTACGACGGTGCGGGCAGTATCGCCGGTCGCGGCTGGCATTTGGATTGGGTGACCCATCCGAGGTGTACGGGGACTCGCTGAGAAACTCGCGTGGACCTGACTACTTTGTCGCGGGTTCGAATCCCGCTTTTACCATAGATGTTTGTGTATGTTGAGGGAGAGGGAGCACAATAAGCCCCAGAAGATGCAGTGCGCGCGTGCGGTAGTGGCAGAACCGCCACCTTTGAAAAACAGAAAAAAGTAAAGCGGTTTTAGTCTCGATCAGACCTGATGACAATCAGTCCTAACCCTCCGGAATTGTCAAATGGTGGACTGAAGGACCAATTAAACGTTATAAAAAGGTTCAGCCTACAGACAATAGGAGACAGAGGGATAGTTCTAGATCAATATCTCAAAAGGGATATGATAGTGATGAAAGTTGCACTACTAACTCTTCTAGAGATACTCCACCAGACAATTATGGGGTAAGATTTAACAATTCAAGAAATGGAATGAATTGATTAAATGATCAAAGTGTCATGTTTGGTAAATATAGTGAGAGTTCCCTCAATGTTTTTCAATATAATATTCAATACTCATCTAATGCACAACACAATACTCATAGTAATGGAAATTTCAACAGAAATAGATATTATGCGAATAGCAACGGCAATAACAATGCACCTCGAGAAAAACATAACCGCTATACATGTGCCGCGGCGATAGCTCAGTCTGTTAGGTGCTGGGTGGTAGCTTGTGACTAACAGAATGGTATATCGCGGCGCGAGTTCGAATCTCGCTAGAGGAGAAATGGCACCTCTCCCCGGGAATGGTTGTGTGTCTGCGTTTTTTTCATGTGTACCCTCCCTCTACACAAGCCTGAGGCTTCCAGATGCGAGGTTGTCCATTTCTGTGGTGTGTTTTATGTTTATGTTTATGTTATGTTTATACATATAAGGACCACAATAAATATGGAAAAGAAATTATGGTTCAGAACAGAATAGGAATTTATTTATTTTTATTTATTTATTTATTTATTTTCATACACTGTTCAACAGGTACAAGTACCCAACTACAGAACAGGAGGGTATGCAAAGAGAAACAACATAACAAACATCAAAAGTACAATTATAATATAAGGAATGCACACCACATATACATATATAGCACAGTTACCGACAATTAGATGACGTATTAAAAACATAGTGAAAATCCAAAAAGTAACCATAATTTCAATCATTCAAAATATAATGCTTTTAAGTCATTAAGGCTGCAGTTAAATATGTCTAGTAAATTAGAAGAAAGATTACAGTTATCACAAATTATATGAAGAGGAGAATATTTAAGTACATTAGTACGTGGTGCAGGTAGATAAAAGGTTAAACTTTCCCGTGTCCTGACTGTAGGAACAGCAAAAGATAAATTATTTAAAAATTCTTGACAATCAGTCAAATTATGCAATATCTTGAAAAGAAAGACCTGGGAGAGATATTTTCGTCTAATTTCAAGCTTGCTGACAGAATGTCTACTGAGCAACTCATCATGTGGGAATCCAATATATGGGTAAACACCATCGGATTTAAAGGAAAGAAACTTTAAAAATCGACGCTGTACTGACTCTAACTTATTGATGTGTACACCACAATGGGGGGACCACACGAGAGAAGCATACTCAAGCTTAGATCTGATAAAACTAAAAAAGAGTAGTTTTATTACGTCGGTACTTGTGAAGTCACGGCAATTACGAACAATAAATCCATATGCTCTACTAGCTTCAGAAATAATGGTGTCAATGTGAACATTAAAGGATAATTCTTTATCAAATACAACACCGAGATCACGGAAAGTTTTTGATCGTGTTAAATTGATACTGTCGAGATTGTAATCAAAAGTTATGAGGGACCGTCTGTTAGAAAAAGACATAACCTCACATTTACCAACATTTAATGGTAACTTATTTTCGGCACACCATATATTAACACGGCTAAGGTTATTTTGAAGTTGAATGCAGTCGCTCTGATTATGAATTGTGCCGTAGATTTTTAAGTCATCCGCGTAAAGGAGGAAATTCTTGTCCAGAACTTCCGTGAGATCATTGATGAAAATTATAAATAATAAGGGGCCAAGAATAGATCCCTGTGGGACGCCTGACGTAGCCCGGTATTCAACAGATTTGAAACCATTATAAACTACGTATTGCGTTCTATTGAGAAGGTATGAATTGAAAAAAGTTAATAAGGAGTCCGAAATTCCAAATCTATCAAGTTTCTGAAGCAGTAACGAATGATCAAGCCTGTCAAATGCTTTACTGAAATCTGTGTAAATGACATCCGTTTGTAAACGATTGTCAATAGCATCAGCTATAAATTGGGTAACGCAGACCAGGTTAGTAACAGTCGAGCGACCCTTCATAAAACCATGCTGAGAAGGAGATATCATATTGGAGACGTTACTGTAGATAAAATCATGGAGCAAATTTCTAATACTTTGCAGAAATTACAGATAATAGAAATAGGGCGAAAGTTGCTGACATCAAATTTATCACCTTTTTTGAAAATAAAGAATAGAAAGGAATAGAAGTTATGGTAACATCGCCTGTCTGGTTGTACGATGGTGAGTGCAGTATCGCCGGTCGCGGCTGGCATTTGGATTGGGTGACCCATCCGAGGTGTACGGGGACTCGCTGAGAAACTCGCGTGGACCTGACTACTTTGTCGCGGGTTCGAATCCCGCTTTCACCATAGATGTTTGTGTATGTTGAGGGAGAGGGAGCACAATAAGCCCCAGAAGCTGCAGTGCGCGCGTGCGGTAGTGGCAGAACCGCCACCTTTGAAAAACAGAAAAAAGTAAAGCGGTTTTAGTCTCGATCAGACCTGATGACAATCAGTCCTAACCCTCCGGAATTGTCGAATGGTGGACTGAAGGACCAATTAAACGTTATAAAAAGGTTCAGCCTACAGACAATAGGAGACAGAGGGATAGTTCTAGATCAATATCTCAAAAGGGATATGATAGTGATGAAAGTTGCACTACTAACTCTTCTAGAGATACTCCACCAGACATTTATTGGGTAAGATTGAACAATTCAAGAAATGGAATTAATAGATTATATGTTTGTAAATATAGTCAGAGTTCCCCCAACGTTTCTCTATCTAATATTCAATATTCATCTAATGCACAACACAATACTCATAGTAATGAAAATTTCAGCAAAAATAGATATTATGCAAACAGCAACGGCTATAACAATGCACCTTGCCAGAAACATAACCATCATACATATAGTGGCCACAATAAAAATGGAATAGAAATTATGGTTCGGAATAGAATAGGAATAGAAGTTATGGTAACATCGTCTGTCTGGCTGTGAGCGTATGACGGTGAGTGCAGTATCGCCGGTCGGGGCTGGCATTTGGATTGGGTGACCCATCCGAGGTATGCGGGGACTCGCTGAGAAACTGGCATGGATCGGACTACTTTGTCGCAGGTTCAAATCCCACTTTCACCATAGATGATTGTGTATGTTGAGGGAGAGCTAGCACAATAAGCCCCAGAGGCTGCAGTGGGCGCGTGCGGTAGTGGCAGAACCGCCATCTTTGAAAAACAGAAAAAAAGGTAGAGCGGTTTAAGTCCCGATCAGAACTGATGACCATCAGTCCTAACCATGCGGAATTATCGAATGGTGGACTGAAGGACCAATTAAATCAGGCAATTTGGGATGCCTTTATTAATAAGGCTCAGAATGAAAAAACTTATGAGAGTAAAATAACCCTTTGGAAGAATATGTTTTTGTACATAAGAAAATGTATAAGTAGTAATGGACTCGTTATGATTGATTCAACCACGTCAGGATTTGGATTTGAAAGTAGTGACATCGATGTATGAAAGCGTCAAAGAATAATCCTCAACAGTGGAAGTACCTGTGCATAGAAGAACGATTCGACTTCACAAATATTGTAAGACCGGTGTTTGACGTGGAGGTATTCAAACGCTTAAAGGAGATTAAATCTTTCTCGTATCAAGAACTAGTCAGAACTAAAATGCTTAATAACATTCTGCCCACGATGGCGATAATGGCAGTAAGTAACATTAATATCTTCCATGAGACCATGTTCTACGATATACTTTCCCAAAACGGTTTTCTAATGAATCATTATAAAATTTCTGAAACTGATAATTTAAACGACTTAAATAGCAATATGAATTACATGAGATAAGTATCCTAATACAAATATGAAAATAAGTACTCTAAAAGTAAAAAATATGTACAATAACTATGTAGAATAAATATAAAATAAACAATAAATTATGAAAGTGAATCATATTTATGTTACTTGTCTTTATGTGAAAAGATAGGAAGTGGGTATAAACTGTTAACACTACGTTTTTACACTAATGTGTTTGTTTTAACTGTCACTACGCGAACAATTGTATCTTACGACCTAGTTTCCAACTCGTCCGAGGAAGATTGTCTTCTTTGAGTACAATAAGAGTCCCGATCTTGATGATATCCTGATTGGTAGATGATTTCCACTGTGGCTGCTCATATGGTTTATATATTCTCGATTCCATCTGGACCAAAAATGCTGTCGCATTTGTTGAGCATATTGCCATGATGATAATTTAGCCGATGGAATATCAGACAAGTCTGCCTGTGAAAAGATAATCATTGAGCTAACAATAAAGAAATGACCAAGAATTAAAGGGAGTATCTACTCCCTGATCATCTCCCTGGTCATCTGATTCAAATGAACTATTTGGATTAGATGAAAAAGGTGTGAGAGGTCAAGATTTGAAGATTGCTTCGATCACATAGGTTGCTAATTGTTCATAAGTTAGTACAGTGTTACCTACTGTCCGTATAAAGTGATGTTTGAAAGACTTGACAGAAGCCTCTCAAAGAACACCCATATGCGGAGAGCTAGGGGGGATGTAACGCTCAGTAATATTTTCCTTTAACAAGTAATCTTGAATCTGAACGTCTTTTTCTGCTAATTCAACAGATTTAGAAAGCTCATTGAACTAATTTAGTGCCCCAAGAAAGTTGGTAGCATTGTCTGAATAAATTGTTTTAGAGTTTCCGTTAATATAAAAGTATAAATATGAAAGTTTTTATAAATAATATAAATATAAAATTTCCGTTAATATAAAAGTTTTGTATTAATTGTGATTAATACGGCTTCTAAATTAGTTAAATAGCATTTCAAAGGAACTCGTTTTTTCTTGGATTGTAGAATTTCTATTTTACTCATTTTAACTGTTGGTTTTTTGTTGCCAATGTGATAGATAACGAAATTGGAAATTAAATTGTTGGAAAATTGATAGCTTATATGACCAACTTACTTATGACTTTTCGATTAATTCCTTGTTGAACTTCTGCTTATGTGGATCTGACGCAGATCTTGTAGACTCCAATGTGGTGGATCGTGGATATATGTTGTTTGGACTTCAAAATATGGAAGTTATGATAAAGATGATTTCAAATGTTTCGTGATGCCCGTCGTTTCGATTGTAACGGTTCCTTAACGGCACACTGTTTTTAACACAAACTAAATTTTATTTGTATTTGTTGACCGGTTATAGATCCGGCGCTCGAATTACCAAAGTGTTTTTGTATGGTGTTGGAGTTAAAAAGATTATATAATAGTAGTGGCAATGAAGTGAAGTTGCACTAGTAAATATAATGATATATATTTACACAAATTTTTACATGTTATGTGAGCACTGTCTCGATTTGAACTCCGAGAGCTCAGAAGTGATTGTTGCAATGGTTTGAAAAAGAATGTTTTAACTTATATTGATTACCCAATGTATAGAGTAATTTACATAGGCAAATCTTGGTAGGGTGAGTTTCTAACAATTCTATTGGCTAATGATTCTAGCAGAGATTAGTGATTGGTGAAGGGACAAACGTACCTGACCTGAACGTATTTACTAAGAATTGATAGTAGAAGTAATTAAACAATCTTTGGGTTTTTCAGAATTACTGCAAATACGGATTACGACCTATAAATAATAAATTAGTTTACAGCTTGTTTTGAATCCAACAGATATCTATAAGGTATATTATTTTATTTGAGTCTGTAAAATGTAAAAACCTGGTAATAACATTATTTATAAATATAAATGTACAAAAACAAGTAGGTAAAAGTTTACAGTCTGTGACTCAACAGATAGCATGACAAAAAAAAGTATGTATAACTTTATATCCCTGAATTCGTCTTTAGAAGAGGTATAGTACTGGACATCGATATAAGGGAATAAAAGAAACAGCATAAAAAGTGCCATAAAATCATCAAAGCCTACCGCGTGTTTACTGGTATGATATAGACAGGACCGTATTTACTTCGGATACCAATATTTGTTCAATTTCGCCAATAATAATTTTAAATAAAATATTACCTATATAAAATATAAATGTGAATTTTGGAAAAAAAAACAATGCTAAATACATATTTTGATTAAATGTTATTATGCATTTTTAAATTATTATTGCCCAGCAAGGACCATGGGGAGGTACGAGCATTCCCTGCCAGGAGGGTGGGATTAGGATTGGGTAGGGTAAGGGTTAAAGGGAACAAAAAAAACAAACAAAAAATAATTAACAAGTTAAAATATACCTCTGTAAAATGAAAACATAATAATATACAGGGTGTGTCACGAAGAGGGCCTATTAGAATTATTTCAAAAAGTAGTCAGAATTGAAATCTGAAAATTTGTATACAGAGGTTTATCAAAAAGATCTATTCAATAAAAATGGTGTCAACTTCTTGGCACTTCCGGTTATACCGGAAGTCGACATGAACTTGCTTATTTTAAATGGAATACCCTATATTTTATTTAATTTTTGGATTCTACTTAAAATTATAAACACATTTCGTGTAGGATGTCCTATACCTATCTTCAACTGTTTTTGAAATATTGACAGGTGAAAATTGACTTTTGTGCAACTTTGACACCCTGTAAAATCTAAACGGTTTGAGATAATGCTAAACGGTTTGCATATTCCTATCTTAACTTTTCATAAGCTATAGTTTAATACTAATTTCAAATTTATCCAGGAATTAAAAATTTTCAAAATTTTCGGAAAATTCTTAATTCCTGGATAAATTTGAAATTAGTAAAAAAAAGATAGCTTATGAAAAGTTAAGATGGGAATGTGCAAACTGTATTGCTGTATATCAAACCGTTTAGATTTTACAGGGTGTCAAAGTTGCAAAAATGTCAATTTTCACCTGTCAATATATCAAAAACAGTTGAAGATAGGTATAAGACATCCTACATGAAATGTGTTTAGAATTTTACGTAGAATCGAGAAATGAAGTAATATATAGGGTGTAAATTTAAAATAAGCAAGTTGATGTCGACTTCCAGTATAACCGGAAGTGCCAGGAAGTTGACACTATTTTCATTGAATGGATCTTTTTGATAAACCCCTGTATACAAATTTTCGGATTTCGATTCTGACTACTTTTTGAGATAATTCTTATAGGCCCTCTCCGTGAGACACCCTGTATATATATATAGACACATAACAACATAATACACTAACATAAATACACTAATAAATACACATAAATACATACACACATACACATAAATACTAGCACTAACATTCGTCCGAGTCACTATTAATGTCACTTGTATCCGATTCTTCATCGACAGTTATGATGAATCGACTTTTATTTGGTCCAATCAATTGGTGCAGCTTTACATATTCGTCCTCAATTTTTATGACATGTTCAATGCATTTTTTCCAATTAGCCGATGTAATTGTATCCACCTCGCTTCTTATAACATCTATAACTCTTTTGTCAAATTTTGGAAAGGTATTATTTCGTCGAATGCCTCTTTTTAGTTGGCTCCATATTAGTTCAATAGGATTAAAAACACAGTAGTATGGAGGCAATCGTAGAATGGTATGTCCCTGAGCCGCAGCCATCTCATCGATAATGTATTTCTTTTCAAAATTTTTGCTCTTGACTATTTGCAGCAACTCATCTTTTTTCAAACTAGCCTCGTACGCAATTTTATGGATTTTAAGAAATTCTTGAATATCCTTTTTTTTTTTGTGCCAGTACCTGGAATCCTTTCTGAAAGTCTTGAATGATATGGAGCGTTGTCTAATACAATAACACTATTATTTTCCAGTTTAGGAAGCAGTGTATGTTCAAACTATTCTTCAAAGACATCAGCCGTCATGTTTTGATGGTAGTCCACGTTGCAATCTGCTAGCTTCTTCCCGCTTAATTTTAGGCAGTTTTCAACCCATCCTTTATCAGAACCACAATGTAAAATAATTAGTCTGTTTCCTCGATTTGGAGGCAAATCTACTTTACATCTATCGGACTCATCCACCCATCCTCTTTTGACTGTATCATGTGTATCGTACCAAGTTTCATCCAAATAATAAATAGATCGTTGTTCATCTCTATATTTTTTTATGTTTTCTAAGTACTGTATACGCCACCGTACAATCCGTTCACATTCCATTATATTTGCTCTTTTGTTAATGATTTTAAATTTGAATCCGATTTTTAAAAGCCATCTATGAAGCGTCCTGAGAGTAATAGACAAGAATCCTTCCGATTTCAGTTCCCGGTGAAGAGATTCTACAGTTGGTATTTGATTTTTTTTATAATTGCCATAAATTTTATCCCTTATCAATTTGACGCGTCCTGGATCAAGTTCCTTTGTTATTCATTTGTCACACCTCGTTTTACGTTTTTTGGGGCCATTCTTCATAACATTCTTCACTATGTTGTAGACCGACTTGTACGGTACTTCGGTTAAATAAGCCGTTTTTTCAAATGCCCTCTGTTCTCCCTCACTGTGTTTTATATTTTTATATACATTATATATAATTAATTGAGCTTGTTCGCCAAGATGTTGTCGAGAATTTATATTTTCTATATCGTCCGTCCTAATCGTCACATCTTCTTTATCACTATTCGTTTGATCTCTACTTGTACAAGGTTGAGGTTCTTCCGAGAAATCCTCCCAAGGTCTGAATATTCTCTCCATATCTTGTTTGGTATGCAGTATTTAATACCACAATATAAGCCGAAAAAACGAATAGGAACTTTTAGAGGCACTAAGTACTAGATAAATTAAAACAAACACTCACTTATTCACACACACCAACACTCACTACACAACACAACACTACACACTACACTAACTAAGTACCTACTCACAACACTAATTATTATTCACAGCACTTTAAACAATTAATTTTGTATTCACAGCACTTTACACAATTAATAATGTATTCACAGCACTACCTTATAATGAGCAACCGATAATAGTAATTAAAAAACACCTACCTAGTATTATATCATGAAAGCACAAATTGTATTAAACCTTGAAACCTATAACACGCTTTAGCCCGCGAAATCACCTAGCACCACAAAATATCCTAACACTGTAAAGTACCGCCCTGCACTACCAGTGAAGAAACAAGTAAATAATGTAAGTTGCCTCGTTATCTGCCCTCTTTGTCTTCCTTATCGTGTCCAGGAGCGACGTATGTCGTTGAGTTGGCAAACATCATAGAGTGGAAAATTGCATAGTTGCCAAGTTTGTAGCCTACGGCTCACAAAATTTAACAATTTATTAAAAACGTTATTGTGCATATGGGAAGTGCTAATAATTCGAAATGTCATATATACATACATATTACCTGTTAAAATACTAAATTTTATAAAGCCAAAGACCCATTTCCGAGATGTGTTACAGAAAGAGGTTATTATTATGTTAGATATGACAACGTTGCATTCAAATACAGGGATATGACCAGGTGAATTTGCAAGTTTTTATATTCGGACGAGTGGGTTCGACTGGGGCAAAATACAACTTGTTGATGAGGAGACATGAAATATTACCATAATAACCACCCCGTTTTGGATAATTATGCTGTGATATTAAGTTAGACGTTTTAAATAGATATCATCTATAGAATTATCACATAATACTATGCACAAATCCACATATTCTAATGAATTTTATATCACTTGCTTCAAGTTATGTTGCCCCACTCTATTCCACAGCTTGTTGTCGGTGTTCTTTGAAATTTTTTATATTCCCTTATATCTCTGACATCAACTGTAGGTAGGTATTTATATTATGAAATATAGTCTGTCCTATTTAAAAAACCTGTGGGTAATGCTATAGTTCCTTCTGGCATAGCTCAAAGTAGGAAATATTGCAGAAAAGTGCAAGTGCTTTTTTTTAATCTCAACTAAAAAATATATGATTTCTTTCCATGGAAATAAACACACTGTATAAATATCTATGGGATTTAGTTGTATATGAAGGTACAGAATATGAAGAACATAAGGTATAAGAATAAAAAACCTAAAATCATCAATATACTGGTTTAACAATTTATGTAAATATTTTTAATATAAATATTTATTATGTAAATATATATTTGTTTCTGTAATTAATTGTAATATTCTCTGTTTGAAAAACATAGCACCATTTATTTTGTTTAACCCACTGTCCTTTTAATCCCTTCTTTATAAAAAGATACATAAATTTTATGCTGCTGTTACCATGACTTTCACATTTTGGTGCCCAAGATGTTTCTTATTAAATTACTTTTAAAAAAGGGATGAATTTTTAAAGTAACTTCTACTTAGAATGAAAACGCGGATCAAATAAGGCAGGGTGGAGTTAATTCAGCGAGTTTGAGTCGTTATTCCAGTCAGTGGTGTAGCTACAGGGATTTTATAAGGAACAATAGCAAAATTAGTACGTAATATGTTAGTCAGTTAGAGGAGAATTATAGAAAAGTGAATAAAAACTGCATATATCTTATTTTCTTAAACTGTACGACTTTTAAATTATTTATAGAAATATGGGTATCCCAAAATTATAAGAGCTAGTTAAATTGGGAGTTAAATATCTTTTACCTCAATTTTTACATGATTTTTTATGATACAAACAAGCAGATGTAAATAACTTAAAACAGGCCTGTCTAACATGAGGCCCGCCACGATATTCTTTGCTGCCCCAGGGGTGGACCAAAAAAATTAAGAAATATCCCTAAAAAACGAAAATAACACTAGTGACGCATTTCTACACCAACGATGAAATAAAATAGCATGTGTTATGCTATCCATCGGCTATGTGACGCCACTGCCGATGGATAGAAGGCCCAACGAAGTTACTGGAACATTGAAGGTCTCTAGACCGCTCTCGAATATTCGAGTGGCCCATTCACGCGCATATAATAAGGTTAGTAGAGTAAAGAGTGAAATTTGACGTTTAAGTTATATGAAAAAAATTCCACTATAATTCTCTACAGGGTACTCCTGCAGAAGAGAATATATATGGGTTATCATAGCAAGGCCACAAAATACACATATTTTATTGATTAAAAAATTGAGGTGTGAAATTGTCTTTATTATACATCCCCAACTCATCCTACGCCACTGTTGACTGTTTCCTGAATCATTTATTTCCATTGTTTTGGAGACGCGTCGAGATGAGCCCAACTCTAGGGGGCACTTAGTTTCAATCTGGACAGTTTCAAATAAAACTTCTTTCCGTTATTTTATATTGATTGCGTCTCGTATTTCAATGCGGATAGAGTTGATTTTCTGCTGAAATGGCATTATGTAATAAAACTTCTTACAAATAAGGTGTAGATTTGATGGAACGGAATTAAAGTTTTTTGGTATATAAGAGGAAATATAAATTTCTTTGATGGAACCATTATAATACAAATATTTCATGTAATCAAAATACCACCCTACTTCTATATAATGTCTAACTTATTTGTGATGCATTTTCATGATTCATTGTTGTCTCTTTTGGGACTACACAACCTGTAAAATAATAATAAAAAAAAAAACAGGAAAGAGAGATTGAACCCCCCCTCCCCCAAATAATAAAAATAAATATATTACCAGATTAACTAACTTTCATCAGTGGTTCTTTAGTTTGATATGAAATTATGTAATATTATAAATAATATTACTATTGAATTATGTCTAAACCAAAAAATTATAATAAAATGTAAAATAAATTAAAAACTTAACTACCTAGCTTTCTTTTAAACGTTTCAGGTCGATCCAGGGCTCGTCATCAGTAGGAGAGTAGAAGTTTGTTTGTATCATAAAAAACTAATGAATTATATTTTATTAACGTCAGGATAATAATAATAGTATTATATACTTCGATCTCATCCTTAACTAAATGTTCTTATTGTGAATTAATAATCAGTCACTATAAGTAATTTAGGTGTAGATACTGGAAGAATATGGTTTTAGGGGGATTTCACATTAGGGGATCTTAACTGGCCGGCATGGTCACTGGTTCTGTTAGCTTGCTTTTTCCTGTAGGGCTACCTAAAGACAAGATAGTGCTATCGACCGTAAACTTTGAAACAACTGAAACATAATATTCGAAAAGAGATTAGCACAATCCCAATTGAATTGTACCGGATGATACAAAACTTTTATGTTAGACTTCAAGAGTTCCAGCGGTGAGATTGAGGTCATTTGACTGACAAATATTCTAAAAAATAAATTTCCAGTTTCCTCGAGAATATTTTGAAGTATAAAACTTTTTTCAAACAGACATACTTTTGCACGTTTGCTACATAATACTTTGAGTTCAATAAACATGTTTAGGATAATCTTTATACCTACCATATTTTCTAGAATTATACCCCGATTCAGAATTAAGCAAAGTGCAATGACCGGAAAAAGAGTAGATCTGTGTTGTCACATTTATTTCTAAAGTATTCTTATTTAAAACAGGAAACGTATTAATTACCTTATTTACCCATTTTTTTACTTGTCTTTAACGTCCCTTATTCCTATTGTACTTTATTAAAGCAAACACAATGTTTAATTTGCTTTTACTTAATAATATCACAAGTATAAAGACATAAACATTGAGATAAACACGGCATCTGATTACTCTAAATTACAGAACAACTTATCTGTATTAGATCGTTGGTGTGAAGATAATTACTTACCGTTGAATATCAGTAAATGTAATATCATGTCTTATAGTCGTCGGAAAAATGTTCAACGTCTTGATTACATTATGCACAACACTATTTTAAATAGAGTCACGCAATTCAAAGATCTAGGTGTTACATTTTGTGATAATTTATCATTTGACACACATATTCAGTCAGTAACTGAATCTGCATTTAAAAGTCTGGGTTTTGTCTTGCGCAATTCTAAGGGTTTTCGAAATGTAGCCACATTTAATACGCTCTTTAATTGTTTTGTTCGCTGCAAGCTGGAATACGCCTCCATTGTTTGGAGTCCAATTTATGACATTCATATCACACAAGTAGAAAAGGTGCAGCGGAGATACTTAAAGACATTACATTTCATCAACTTTGGCACCTATCCGGTTCGTGGTATTCCGCAAGACATTTTGTTATCCACATTCAACTTAATTAGCTTACAACGTCGGCGCATTATGTACTCTCTAATCTTTTTGCATAAAATTATCAATAATTCTCTGAATGCACCTTCTCTGCTGTCTCGAATTTTATATCGTGTTCCTCGACTCAATTCTAGATCTAATTCAGTGCTGCAATTGCCAACACCCCGTACAAACATTCTCATAGCCTCCCCTCTTTATCAAATTACTGTTAACTATCAAATGTATGAAGATCGACTTGATATATTTTTTCATTCAACTGAATATATTAAAAATTTATTTGCATAGTCGTCTGTATATTGTATTGATGATATATCTTTGTATTTCTTATTTGTTGTTTTGTATTTTTACTCATGTTGTCTATATTATGATTTTATATTATGTATTTTTAATGTTGTTTTTAAAACCTTGTTCTGTAACTGGGATTCGTCCCGTTGGACATTGTACTCTAAAATAAATAAATAAATAAATAAATAAATAAATAAATAATATATCTTTATACTTGTGATAATATCAAGGAATTTCGGAATATCTGACAAATATGAAAGCCGTAAAGTTGACGACAAGCTGTTTATCCTTATTTAACATACATATTCTTGCATTTTCCCTTTCTTTTTTCTGAGCCTCAACGACGTTGATTGGTCGAATTAGGAACCAATGGGAACCAACAAGCGACTGCGCTCGAAACAGTGGCGTGATGTTGGGTTATTTCGCGCGCGTTTCTTAACGGTAAAAATTTGTGGTAAAATTATCAGTGTATTTATTCTTTGTGTCAGTGTTTATACTTATTTGTGTTAGTTAAAAAAGTGGAAGTGCATATACTAGAAGTATTCTATAGAATAGTATACGAGTATATATTAACTGAAATGTGCCCAATGGTAAAACAGAATATGCACGCCCATGCTTCACCGCATTTTACCAGATCGGCGAGGTCATTCCACTTTGCTTAATTCTGAATCGGGGTATAGGTAGGTTAAGGAACTTTAAGTATATGTAAATATAAATAATATAATAGTTCTTAAACGATAATGTAATTTAGCATTAGGCTTATTTATTATATTACACCCTTCCGACAATCTGACCTACAATTATTATGTAGTAGCCGGCAGGGCATACCAGTTCTCTAATGCTTTTATGATACCTATTTCTTGTTATTCAGCAGACAGGGATTTGCCCATATTTAACCTAATTACACAGGTAAAGAAACGGTCATAGTTCCTGACTTATAAAAGCACTTCAGGACATTTCCAGTGGGCACTAACTCGCGGAATCAAATGATTCCGTCGAATACACTCGGTACTTCGACTTTGCACTGTATCATGATACAACTACACAGATATGCTCATAACTTTCGTTTGTTCTGCGCATGACGTCATTCGTGAGGGAAAAATTCGGCAATGCGTTGCGAAAATTCTTAAGGGCAGTGATATAATTATTTTCGTGTTTATCAATTGTTTTTTCCTCGTAACTGCCGTCACGATGCGCATTGGTATATCTGTGTAGTTGTATCATGCACTGTATACATCAACTCTCTGTTCGATTAGTTAATAAAGTGTATGTTTGTAGTGGCGAGATACAGTGAATTACACCGTAGTGCCCTCTTTCGGTCTTTGCTACTACCTATCTGATAATTATTGTCTAATTGACAGACAGATAACGATCTGCTTTTCGGCAGATGCCATTACAGCGACCTCTATTGTCTTTGAGGAAGACAATCCTACTTAATTATTTAAAGGAGATGTCGAAAACAACTACTCCACGGGCAATATCCAATATAGCCAGATCATTCATCGATTCCGATACCTATGGCAATCTGATGAGATCATAACAAGATCGAAACCGGTTATTGTCTGGTATTTGGTATTGATCAAGGATGTGGCAACATCCATGGAGATGTTGATGTAATGCAACGCCAGTCGGGGCATATTGCCCGTGGAGTAGTTGTTTTCGGCAGCTCCTTCCAATAATTCAGTAGGATTGTCTTCCTCAAAGACAATAGAGGTCGCTGTAATGGCATCTGCCGAAAATCAGATCGTTATCTGTCTGTCAATTAGACAATAATTGTTAGACAGGTAGTAGCAAAGACCGAAAGAGGGCACTACGGTGTATTTTACTGTATCTCGCTACTACAAATATTCACTATGCCCCTTAGGCAATCAATGTCGCCAGATGATTCATCGATTCCGATACCTATGGCAATCTGATAAGATCATAACAAAATCGAAACCGGTTATTGTCTGGTATTTGGTCTTAATGAAGGATGTGGCGATATCCATGGAGATGTTGATGTAATGCAACGCCAGTCGGGGCATATTGGCCGTGGAGTAGTTGTTTTCGGCATCTCATTCAATAATAAAGTGTTTTGTTGTTACACGTAGCTAGTTTCCTTCAGCACCACGCAACTCCACACAGAGGGCTCCAAAAACGAGAGATTTACCAATACTTATATTTTTTAAATGGAACACCCTACGTAGTTTTACAAGTCTGGATTGAACGTCTTCTCACGAATACATTGATATGGAAAATGATGGATATAACTCTAATATGAGGGAGAGATACATTAAATAAGCATAACACGGGGATCCATAAGCATAATGCGTTAGAAAGAGAATATACCTCTGACGATCTGTCTCTGGAATTTTTTTGAAAGTTATTCAAGGTGGAAACTTTTCTTTTGGTCACCCAATGGATCCTCATTCTGATTTACCTTATATTTCTGGGTTAATAGATAATTCAGTATTATCATTATTTGACGAAATTTAAAATATTTTCATAACTTCATCCCACAAAATGCCGTTACGCGTCATTTCAAATTATAATTTAAAAACAACTCAGCTCTTGAGACAACCTCACTCAAAGCAAAATGCTATCCCAAACTTTCACCGTCTTAATGGAGAGGTGACCCTAAATGCCAAGAGCAATCAACGTTCTGGACAATTAATTAATAATTTTAACCTAAAACACTGGGACCGATGTACGTTCTCCACACCAAATTTATTAGAACCTGTATTGTATTATAGTCAGCGAGCTAGTATCTGTTTCGCGTGTACTGCTGTTAATTATACTCTGACTCAGAGAAATTTATTTATTCTAACTGTCCGAACTTCTATAAAGTATATTATTATTTCTTCCGCGGCCGTTTGCGAGTCGCTTTTCTTTAAACTTCATTAGTTTCTTTTAATGTCCTTAAATAATGAGATCATTGAAATACTTAAGTTACTACTCGTATAGGGACTCAGAAAGCTGGCAGGCGGGAGGAAGAAATACCGGTCACGCGGGAGTTGCACAGATGGCGGAGAGGGAAATACCCATATCTGCCATCAGAGTAACTTAAGCAAAAGACCGACTCAGATTAAAGAGGAAATATGCCGTCATATTTCCAAAGAGGGAAGAATGGAAGCAGGATCAGTTTAAATTCCTCCCTGATTCTCTGGTCTGCTACACAGATGGTTCTCGTGTGGCGGACAGGTTCTCGGGGGTAGGAATTTATGTGGAGAACAGGGGCGTGCAGCAAAGCTTTGCACTGGGTTCGTATGCCACAGTCTTCCAGGCTGACGTTTTTGCTATCCTAATGGCAGCAAACAAGGAGGAAGTAAGGAACTGTCCGGAGCAGAATATTTACTTATGCTCCGAAAGTCAGGCAGCCTTAAAGGCTTTAGCATCTCCAAGGACAAGATCCGCCCTTGTCCAAGAGTGCGGAGATACCCTGGAGTAGCTGGCCAGAGGAAAAGAGGTCAAATTGGTATTGGTACCAGGTCATAGTGGAATCCCGGGTAACGAAAGGGCTGATGAATTGGCTCGACTCGGATCTCAGGGACCCGGCCAGGGACCAGAACCGATTTTAGGTATTACACGAAGGCATGTCAACAAAGCTCTTAACGATTGGGCTCATGAGAACTAAGTAAACAGTGGAGAAGGAGTGGGAGCTGTAGACAGGCTCGCAACTTTATAGTGGAACCAAGCAAGACCAAGACGGCCTGGCTATTAAGTCGTAGCCGGAAGGCTCTAAACCAGTTGGTGGGAGTTTTAACGGGTCATTGCAGGCTTAGAAGACATCTATCATTGATGGGTGTTGAGGGAGATCCTATCTGCCCAAAGTGTGGGGAGGGCGATGAAACGCCTTCCCACTTCTTGGCAGAGTGCGCGGTTTCCGGCAGACTGAGACACGACATCTGGGGGGCCGGGGAGTTGCAAGGGGAAGAGGTTAGTTCCCTTGAATGGACCGACATTCTGACCTACATTGGAAGGTCGGGTAGGTTCGATGAGGGAAGAGGTTATGAAGCTAGGTAGGGACGACAGGGGTAGGTAAAAAGGGCCCACTTGCGGCCTACTTGCCAGGTCTTGGCTGCCCCACTCCTACTACTATTACTACCACTACTACTACTACTACTCGTATATGCCTTTAAAATTACACATTAAAACAGCACATAAATTAGAGAACTCTCAAATCCAAGCCAAAGGCTGTCCAGAGAAAGAGGTTACACATTGAGAAACCGCAGACAAAATGCAATTGGTAAAGAGGCGAACCACTTTTCTGTTCCCCCGGTATAAATGTAGTAAATTAACACATATTGAACACCCTATAACTATGGCGTGTTATATAGCAAAAAATAAAAATAAATAAATAAATAAATAAATCTAAAACATATAATTTCCATTAAAAAAATATTTTTCTCTACAATTTTTTCCATTATACTCTTATCTTAATAAAAGACCTACAGCAATATTGTACTCTACTTCCATTGTCGACACCTATGTAAAATCAAAATCTAAAAAGTTACACACGGTATGAGCTAGCCGCTCGACTATTGCAGGCAGCATTCTATAGCATATAGCATACATTTCAAAGACGAAGCTAAATACATATCTGGCAGTAGTCCCCAAAAACCCGTTAATATAATTAATTCAGGCTCAGCATATATTAATTTAATATTAATTTGATCTATAGAAATGGGTTCTACCTACAGAGATGAATATAGCAATTTTCTGTTAATAGTTTCAGTAAATTTTTATTTGTTTGTTTCAACTTTACAGTTTCCACAAAAATTATCACTTATAATATCCCAAATGCAAAATTATTGTAGGAAATTTTTTCCAGGTGGCGAAAATTTTGAAAATTTTAATAATTTAATAATTTTAATAATAATTTTCTAAAAATATTCGCCACCGCGAAAAAGTTTAAGCACTTGGGATTTCCGGTAAGAAAATTTCACACCGAGGAAAAATTAATTTAAAATTTCAATATCATATTTTTTTTTGTCATGAAAATCTGAAACTAACAATACGAATACTGGTGAAATTCGAAATTCTCACTTCCAGTACCCTTCCCTTACCTTTCATAAAGCTAAAGGGCCAGTTGGCTCCTTTAGAGGTGCATTCACGCACTCCTGATCTACCTCCAAACCACTACCCAGGACTAGAGCGGCACTTGCCCCCCGCCCGAGTCAGATTACCCCCGCTGGGTTAGACATGCAGGCGAAGAAAGAAGACAAGATAGAAGAGCGCCAGAAAATCCTACCCAGCCTGCTGGATAGAGTCAGGACATGAGGAAACTCCACAAATCGCCCACACCTATCACTTTTTGTGATTGCTGTTGGTGAAGGATGGGGTTCACCTCCACGAAGCAGTCCTGGCCTACAGCGATGAGGAGGAGGGTAAAGAGCGATTATCCCGCTCGACCCCAAATAATCCGAGGTCATGAACACGGTCAATGGATATTGGCGGCCAATACTAACTATAATTAATCCACGTACTTTCCAATTTTGCCACAAATTATTAAAAATAGAACTAAACGGGACTAGGTATCTCTCACTAGATATCTATCAACTCGCCAAACGTCTAGTAAACCAGTTGCATAGAAGACCCTGTATTTTTTAGCTTTAATAATGTTTCTCATGTAAAAAACAACTGCTTAATGGTATAAATATAATCTATTTTTGGACTTGTGTTCACGTCAATTTTTGTACCCTAATTAATAAACGGTTTTCACGGAGTGGAAAATGTTCTTTATAAATGCTCAGCACGTGCCATATGGGCGAAAAGAACACAAACACCGTGTTGATACAAACTTTTAACATTCTTTGGTTTTGTTCGCAGATAAATAATGGCCGTGGTTTTGTTCCCTTTCATTACAGTCTTTTGTTTCCGTCCGCCAACTTGTTTCGTTAAGGGATTTCAGCTAATCTGAACTTCGACGAAATATTCCAAACAAGATTTGCATTTATGTGACCATCTGAATATTAAAGTTTACCGCTGTGCAGGCAGAATTATAATTTAAATTTAAATTTTATGCAACAATCAATTACGTTTCCTGGTTAAATAAGCTGCGATATTATTAATCTAAAATAACCTTTGATTTAAATTGAATCCTTTGTTTTTTATTTTATGGCAGCAACAGTTATCCTTGGCAGAATAAATAATTTCTAAAGAAATTTAATATTTTCTATTATAAGATATCTCGTAAAAATCCCTTAGTATTAGTATCAAACATCCTAATAACTAAATGACGGATATCTGTTTCGACCTTTTAGCTTTCATCAGCTCCGTTTAGCAATCAAGTCATTCACCGCGACGGCAATCTATAAAGTACAGCCATTTTTAGTCACCACGTCACGTCGTTACGTTATTATAACGTATTACCAGATGGTATTAGGGAGATTTTAAGCCACTTAATTTAACTATGTTGAATGTTTCCATTATATAGCTTATGCGCAGTCATACAAAAATAACCGAGCGATAACGTTCTTCTTTAATTGGGTGGGCATAACCGTAGCGCTAATATACCATAAGGTCATATCAGTGTTGCCAAAGGATAACGTGTTTATATTGTTTTCAAGAAAAGATGCTGAAAAATATAAAAAATTATTGACTCTAACTTTGGCAACGTCGATTTTCAGTTATTATTTTGTGATTTGTTTGACTGCAATGTTTATTAAGGTTGCCAATCATCCTACATTTCCGAGGATGTTCTGTATTTAAGGTCCTTTGTACCTGCCCTGCCAATATTTCTAGCAGGACGCGAAATGTCCTGAGTTTCAGACAATTTACTGAATCGCACTTACAAATTTGTTCAGCGAGTTTTTTTGTTTGTAGTCTCTAACTTTTTAGTTCAAAACATCGTTGGTAGAGGACTTCTTAAAGCCTTATTATTATTAATTTTGATGTGTAATCCACTTTATGAAACACTACTTTACTATCCAGCATGAATGTTTTATATTCATATCATCATCATTAATCATTATTATTTGTTAAATATAAAAATTACAGTGGCAAGTAAGTAATAATTTCTTGTTTACTTTACCCCACTTTACGAGCTCTTTTGTTTTATTTTATAGATAATTTTATTCGTCACGATACCAACCTGAAACCTGAATTTAGGTATTTTATCCCGTATAATTTCGATAATACATAATTGATTATTTGAATAACTTCTCAACGCAATTGTTATGCCCTACAAAGAGGACAATATAATTGCCTATGAAATGGCATCGTAAGTGGTTGCAATATGTGTTAGTCTATCTATTTCAAATTTAATGTCTCAGGTTTCCATACCGTAAGATAATTTTACAATAAATTAACATGAAAATTTCACACCGCCATATTTTAACCAATCAGAGGCTTCTTTTTTGTTCAGTTACCATGCCAACCCAAAAAATTTCCGGAAATTTTTAACGTTCTGTGAAATTAATAAGTGGAAATTTTTCTGTCATTTAAAATGTCAAAATAAAGACGAGGGAGTGGAATCAATACATTTCCTATGCTCGAATTTAAGTAATATTCTCAAAATTAAATTATGTTCCACCAATATTAGTAGATCAAAGAAAAATATAATATGTCTTAAAGTTATTTATCAAAAGTTCATGTAACTAAACTTGGAAAATAGTATGTTATTTCACTAAGAGATTTCGCATTTTATTAAGCATATAAATTTTGAAGTAGATAATTTCACCAGGAAATATTTTTTTATTTTAATTTTTGGAAAGCTGAAAATGTCCTCTCGAAAGGAGTTGGAACCTTTGGTGTGAAGCTAACACTGACGTAGTTTCCCACATAACACCAAAACATTATACTGCACTCGACGCGAGTTTCGCCAACCAATTTGGCATCATCTGGAGATGATTAAAACTAAATCTATGTTAGTTTTAAAACTAATCACATTGTGCCCTATTTATACCTAAACTATTTATACGGTTCAGTAAACCGTCGCGACTACGCAGTAAGGCGCCGCGACGGATCAGTGAACCGTGACTTACTGACCAATAAAGCGGGCTATATGGGATTGGCCCTCTGTCACCATTCATACTATTTTTACATTTAGCAATTTCCAAACTATCAAAAGCAGTTTGTTTGAAAATGTCATGTTTTTGGAATCAACTCAATCAACAATCAATCAATCATCATCATCATCATCAATAATCAAGTCTTGATCAACTACGAATTCCATTTAAAAAATTCAAGGTGCATTGTAATCCAAAAACTGTTGCCCAAAACGAAACAAAAAACTTAGTACACCACTGGATTCTACATCAGAAAATCTATGGGGTGCAACGACGAAATAACTTCATATTTGTATCTTGAAGAAGCTATGGATACCTCTCGAAAATAAATTAAATTAAATTTGTTTTTTTTTTAGAAAACAAAAGAGGATAACCGAATTTTTTTTTAGAAAATGTAGTCTGAAAACCTTTGCCCCCGTTTCAGCGACTTCGTATCTCTTACCATTTCCAAGATTCGTATGCATAGACTGACTAGGGATATGTTGGTTTTCTCTTTTGTCCGAGCTGTTATCCCACATGTATTATTATTATTATACGTCTTTACATATCAGACACAAAAGAGGATTAACAAAAATCAATTTTATGGTTGCCGTTAAAATATAAAAAAATATATTTGTTAAAATATAAGACAACTTGGTAGTACATCACGAATTATAGTTCAAACTTTTGTATACCCTTAAAGCTTTCTAAATAATATATTTTCTACTAAAATAGTAAAGATGTTCATTTATATATCATACAATACATATTAATAACGGATAATGAATGCCATTACATCAATATAAAGGCCGTTATAAACAATTGCCCGGCCTTCACGTTTCAATCTAATAAAACCCGTATTCGCGCCGACAGACCGTGCATAATATCGCCTCCCTTGAGCCCCTTGGAAATGGAAAACGCTGAAGGTGCGCGTAAAGGAAAGCTGTCCCGATATTAGGGAGTTATTAGGGATTTAACGGATAGCAGGAAGCGCTCCGGAATGCTCGATGTCGTTCTAGGAAGCGCCGCGCCGCCTATCTCGACGGATCTGTTCCAAGAAAGTGGTCGCTTAATCGACGCGGGCTTAAATAATTTAATGAGAATGGGCTGCGACGCGGCCCAAAAACGTGAAAAAGTAATTGAACGTCCGCTATGAGAATAAGCAGAAAATCCGACAGATTTAGATAGCTAAACTTAGACTTTCCGAGACTATTTATTGACACATATACAGGGTCTTACACGTAACTGGTAATGTATTTCTGAAAATTTGGCTACCTCTAGATCATCTCTTCAAGTTTTTAATTATTTCAAAGTTACTGCAGTTTCGGGTGTACCGGAAACAACTGTCAACTTTAGCTACACACCTCCATTTGAAATTTGCTATCTTCAATGAAATCAAACATACAAAGATGGAATATATAGAACGTTACATGGAAATCTTATCATTATTTTTTTATTATTAAAATTCTTTGTTGGAGAATCTTATTGCTATTAAAACTGGTCTGATGCCCAACCATTAATTTTCTTTAATAATCTTACTATTAACTAAAGTTCATCCAACGATGTCCTTTAGATTGCTTTCTTCTAACAATTTCACTGGCGCACTATGTTCTGCTTTTACACAGCACACTACACCAGCTCAAATGGTTTGGGTCTGTTCCTCTCTTCAATCTTCGAACAAGATGTTGGTTGTCCAGCAGCTGAAGAGTTTCTGCATTGATGTGGAGGTGAAATGTGGCCTCATGTCTGCCAGCAGACCTTTCTCATCTCATCTTATCTTTAACCATTGGGACGTTAAGGTCCCAATGCATGTCGGAGTTACGTATGTACCATGGAGCATCTACTATGTTACGCAGCACTTGGTTCTGGAAAGTCTGAATGGTTTTAATATTACTATTTCTGGCACAACCCTAAAGTTGAATACCGTATAACCAAACTGGTTTTAAGATCTGATTGTAGATTAGTATCTTATTATGTGCTGTCATCTTAGAATTTCTTCCTAATAATGTTGTCTATATTTCAAACCAAGTTTGGTTCTTTTCTTCTTCACATGTTCTTGGAGCTTGGCATCTAGGTTATGCCTAGGTATTTGGCATTATTCTCATTAGGCACAATAGTACCATCAATATCCAAGGACGGGGGGTTAACTAGTCTTTTGTTGGTAAAATTAACATGAATTGATTTGAGCTTGTTTAGCTTGATATTCCATTGTTTGGTCCAATCAAGTATTGTGTTGCTAGCTATTTGCAGTCTTCTAGTGGATATTCCTTGATCTTTACCGACCGCAAGAAGTGCAGTGTCGTCAGCAAATGTAGCTACAGTAGTCTCTTCTAGTACTGGCATATCACTAGTATATAGTAGGTAAAGGATAGGACCGAGAATGCTACCATGAGGCACTCCTGCTCTTATATCTTTAAGGTGAGAATATTCATCTTCCTGTTTTATTCTGAAAAGTCTGCCTGAAATATACGATGACAGAATCTCTACATATGGAAATCTTATGATACAACTGATGTAACAATCACCATATAAATTATTAATTTTCAATTAATTAAATTTCCTTTAAATAATTTAATAAGGCGTAGTAAAACTTTAGCCGAATGTGTACTTCGAAAAGTTGACTAGAATTTAGAATATCCCTTTTGCATATTGGTTTAGTGTTCATCCTGTATAAAAAGTACAAAGATTGTCAATTTACGCTAGCAGTATATGCATCTATATTTATTTCATGTATATCGTTAAGTTGCTCTCATTATTCGAGCACAAAAGTCAAAGGAAACCGGAGCCTCTTTTCCTTTGTAAATCCTTTTACTACATTAGCACCATTATTGAATGTCGGCAAAGTTTATAAAACCAAATGGGGAGAAAACAAGCAAGTAGATGGTATTGTAATATACAACTTTGAGAGTAATTTTCACTCGTAATTGTAATTACTTTATAATAGAGATTATTACAAAATTTCTTATCATAATTGAAGTTATGACTGTGTGTTGCCTTTAATGGAAATAAAAGTCTTCATATTTCTCCTCTTTTATATTACATGACATTTATTATAACGAATTACAGAATAATACGAACTAGCACAAACGTAGCTTTCAAAAGAGAAGCAATCCATTTTAGTACTACATCAAGTCTTACAGAATACACGTAAGAATAATCATTTAGATCGAATGGCATAACTATTTGCGACATATAATGAAAAGAGAAAAAAATTGTCTGCGTAAAAAACGTCTGTATCTGCGGTGAATTCAAAAATTAGAACCCAGTCATTGACATCCAAGACTCGTGAGAGCAAGATATGTCTCCAAAAAAATTGCTCCCTATTTTCTCTCGATTAAAAGAACTAATATCTTCAAAGGCGAGAGAAATGGGGGGGAGAAATTTTAGAAAAAAAAAAAAGATTACCTACATTGATGTAAATTGGTATTTTGGTAATGTAACTCTCCATTTTCATAAATAAGCTATATCGTATTGTATTGAAACTATTTTTCCACATAAAATCAGCCAATTGGCAATCAGAGTTAATTATGACAGACAAATAATATATTTGAAGGAGACGCCGAAAATAACTACTCCACGGGCAATATACCCCGAATGGCGTTGCATTACATCGACATCTCCATAGGAGTCGTCACATCGTTCATCGAGACCAAATACAAACACTGACCGATTTCGCGCTTATTTTGCGCTCATCAGAGTGTGATATACTCCCATGGAGATGCCGATGTAATGTAACGCCAGTCGACGTTATTGGGCATATTGGCCGTGGAGTAGTTGTTTTCGGCAGCTCCTTCAAATAAATAAGTAGGATTGTCTTCCTTAAAGACAATCTGTCTGTCTGTCAATTTGACAATAATTGTCAGACGGGTAGTAGTACAGACCCAAAGAGGGCACTACGGTTGTTTCTCACCACTAAACAAATAATATATCACAGATTAGGAAAAACCCCAATATATCTACTATATGATCTCTATATATCTACTATAAAAAACTATATTATTGGGTGATATTTTAGTTGAGGAAGTATCAAAAAGTATTTGTATAGTTTACTTACTAGTAAATGTAGGCGTAGAATGTTTACACATACCATTTATTATCAGTTCAGAAAGAACTGGAGATATTTTAGATATTTTAAATACTAATGAACAAAAGTGGCACAGAAAAAAACACATTCATTGAATACATACGTGAAGTACCAGAAACATTCTCTAATAAATATACCATTATATTACAATTAACTTGAATATACTCTTGAAGGGGGTTGGAACCTTTGGTGTGAAGATATCCTACTGTTTTAAGATTACCTAATATCAATTTCCTATTTTAATTTTTTTATAAGGGTTGATTTTATTTTGTTTTTCATCTTATTACAGTTATGTTGTATATATAAACAATAAATCATCTATTGGAAATTGGATATACAATTAGTAACCCACTGCGTATTGCTGTCGGTGTTGAACGGTACTGGACCCAGTGCTGTTCCTTTATTATATCAACAGAATCAATTTTATTAAGTATTTTAAGGTTCATCCCATATGCCGATTATATGTCAATAATCTATGCATGTAAATCATGGCCAGAAGTATATAATAAGGCACGAAAACAAATTAAAGATATTCATGTGTGGTTGAATCACAATATTTTAAGTTTAAATGTAAGTAAAACAAAATATATGACCATTATGTTAAGGAGTAATGATTAACCTCAAAACAGTACTTTAAAAATGCATAAAACATAATTTTAGATTAGCACCTAATGACTCAGTCCAGTCATAAATAAGTTATTGTATAATTGTGAGGGATGTAATCTCTCAGTTATTAGCAACAGCAGAGTAATAATATAAAAATTGTAGGTGTAATCTTGACAGTGTCGGTAACGGCGGTAGAGATCGCTCAGAAACTTTTCGTAAGGACAGCTAATAAATTCAATAGTTATATACTCGCACATTATTGAAGCGATTTTATTTTAAAATGCTGTATTTTATAAATATATAATGAGTATCTACTTTAGAAACTACTAGACACTATGAATTATGAAAAAGCAGTTGTCACAAAGTTGTTGGCTTTGCCAACTTTGTGAGTCTTTTAAGCTTTCAACTTTATAATAGCTTTAAAACTAACTTTACAGTTTTTGGCTTCATTTAACTTTACGCAAAATCTTTAAGAGCAGATAACGAAATCTACGTTTTTTATCACAAATATTTTTATTAAAAAGGTACTGTACAGGTTCCTTTAGTACAGTCCCAAGACGTTGAAGTTTACTCATCTTGCTTTTCTTCTTCACATAGATAAAAGTTTACTTGTAGATCCGCTTTCTCATCAATTTAATTGTATAAAATATTGAAATCAGCCTGTGTACACATGGGCGCTCTGACTTGTTTTATAACTTGGGTATATCTAGGCAAGTAAGATAATCAAACTTGAGCATCTAGGTATTATCTTAACTTGTTTCGAAACCAGATAGAGGTAGATATATAATAATAATAATAATAATAAGTAAGTTTATTCTATAAGTATAACTAACAGTAATAAAGGGACAATAACCAAAACAAGTAAATACTTACACCTTAATTTTCTTACAATATTTAATATAAAGTATAATAGATTAAAAGTGTTTATCATTATCACTATGTAATATCTTCAATTGAATAAACATGTTTCCACTAAGGCGAACCCGTGCGTGGACTCTAGTTTTATCAGCATAAGTTTATTATATTTTATATGTGACTTAAACGGTTTTACCGAGTAATACGTTGAAACAAGACTTTGATAATACACTTCAATAGAAAAGAACATTCCCAAAAACAAACAACATTACAGCAAAAGTCTTATGTTAGAATACAGAAAATGAACAAAACAAATGTAAAAGTAACATAAAGTAAAGTAAAAGGTAAAAGGTAAAAGGCCTTAAGATTTGATGTCTTACTTAAAAGGAGAAAAAAATTCCAACAAAACTTGTCTCACAAGAGAGTAAGTGTAGGTGTACTCAGTTTCTTCTTGAATGTAAATAATGTTGTAGTATCTCTAACTTTATTTGGTAAGGCATTATAAAATTTGCTTCCCAAAAATTTATTATTTCTCTGACCTATTGTCTTCCTTGACATTTGCGTCTCCAAGTTTCTATTTGTTTTTTGTCGAGTTTCATATATGTGACTTATGTGAGGTAAGTATTGCTTACTTTTAAATAGTTTTATAACGGTTTTGTAAAAATAATTTGTCTTATATCCAGTACTGACAGTTCTTTAAAAATCAAATTAGATGGATATGTGATGGGTTTCGATAAAATTATTTTCAAAAATTTCTTTTGCAGGATGTCTAAGCAGGCAATATGAATATTTGCAGCTGCGCCTCATGCCGTAGGTGATTCTAGATTATATTAAAGAATTATACAGAGTTTTTAAATGAGGAACTTCTAAGAAATTCTGGAAACACTTAATTTCGTACAATAGTGAGCGCAGCGTCCTGCAAACCTGCTGAATGTGTTTATCAGAGCGAAGATGGAAGTCAATAACAACACCTAGGTACCTACATGAATCAGCTTTATATATTTTGGCAGTTTGATTATTGACATGTATTTCTAATGTTTCATAATCTGGGAGTTTATTACTATGTATTTAAAATGGCAGAAAGCAAGTTTTTTCGTAATTTATAGACAATAATTTGTAATTAAAATACTGAAAAATTTTTCCCAAATCATGTTCAGCCTTCTGTTTCAACTTATCCAGTTAACATCTTCATAATAAATAATTGTACATCCGCAAAACTAGACAATAATCCTGCGCTATTGAAGGTGAGAATTGAATTTATATATACTAAAAACAGTATGGGTCCAAGGAGAGTTCCTTGGGGCACCCCCCCCATGTTATCACTTGTTCTTCGCTTAAAATGTTTGATATTTTCACAAATTGAGTTCTTGATGTTAGGTAACTTTTGAATAAACTGTACACATTTCCCCTAAATCCTAACTCATACAAGACCTTCTGCAGTTGTTTATGATTAACAGTGTCGAAGGCCTTTGCGAGATCCAGGAATACACATACCGATGGATTCGGCTTTTCCAAATTTGTATATATCTTAGTTGTTAGAAGGTTAATTGCATCTTCTGTGGATTCACCATCACGAAAGCCAAACTGATTTTCTGATAGCAATTTGTTTTTCTCTAGATAACCAGTAATTCTGATTTTTAGAATCTTTTCGACAATGTTTGCTAAGTTGGAAATAATGGTTATAGGTCTATAATTGCTTACTATATGCTTTTCACCTTTTTTTAAAAAGTGGATGAATGACACCTATCTTAAAAATATAGATAGATAGATAGATAGATATTTATTGATCCCTTTGATCATAATAACATGATATTGGACAAGTCACAGTTTAGTTACAAAAAAAAAACAAAAAACAATCAGGTATACAGAAAACACAATAAGAGCAATACAACAAAAGGCTGTCATACAATCAAAAAACCTCACAATCAAAGACCCTAAAGCCTGTCATTTACATATTACACATTAAATATTAAATTTACACATTAAAAACGAGTGTTCAGGAAATCTGGTATGTTATATATACATTCTCGCACAAGAAGATTTTTTAATTTTCTCTTAAATTCATCAAAATTTTTTTCCTGCTTAATACAAACGGGCAGATGATTCAGGAACTGTATTCCTTTAAAGACTGGGCTTTTCTCGTACAGCGAGGTGACGTGTTTAGGAGTTCGTAAGCATTCTGCACCTCTTGTGGAGTAATTATGATACTCGCAATTAGGCCTAAGTGTTTTGTAATTATTCTTCGCATACAATATGGATTTATAGATATATATAGAATAAGAAGTTAGTATATTATTTTGTTTAAAATGTTCTTTACATGTTTCTCTACTATCGAGGTTAAATATTAGGCGAATTATTTTTTTCTGAGAGATGAGGACCCTGGTGGCATCGGTCGCACTTCCCCATAAGACAATGTTATATGAAATATGGGTGTATACTATAGCATAATATACATTAATTAGTTGTTCAGCGGTGAAGATATTTTTTAGTTGAAGTATCGCATAAAAACTACTATTTAACTTTTTACAAACATAATTTATGTGGTTAGACCACCTAATATTACTGTCCAGGTAGACTCCTAAAAATTTGGTTGTATTTGAAAATTGAATGTTGGTATCTTTAACCAGTACAGATTTATCACATGAAATTGCTGTCCTGTTGAAAAACTGCATACACACAGTTTTGCTCGCATTAACCATTAAAGCGTTCCTTTCACACCAAGTGGTGAAATCTCTAGATAGGAGGTTCATATTTATAATTAACTCTTCGGGAGATTTTGCATCCGTTGCCAGGGTTGTGTCATCGGCATATAGAACGAGATGATTTGTGCGCACATGACGCGGAAGATCGTTTATATATAATAAAAAGATTAAAGGAGCAAGGATTGCTCCCTGCGGTACTCCGAGTTCCATTTGTTGAGGAATAGACCTATGTTCCCCCATTTTAACTATAATTTTTCTGAATTGTAAATAGGAAGTCAGCCATGAAAGAAAACTGCCACGAAATCCCAAGTTGTTTAATTTATTTACCATTATATTCAGATTCACAGAGTCAAAGGCCTTTGACAGATCAAAAAAGAGCGCACCCACATACCTCCCTGAATCCAATGAACTATGGATGAAATTCAGGAGAGCAATGGACCCACTCTCTGTCGATCTTCCCTGCAAAAAACCATGTTGATGTTCTGTTATTACATCATATTTTTCTAGAAACGATAGCATCTTTTTGTAAATACATTTTTCAATAATTTTACATATTACAGTTTGCACGGTTATAGGTCTGTAATTGTCAAGTCGTAAACAATTTTCATTCTTGTGAATTGGCGTTACAAGTCCTATCTTTAGGTCAGCTGGGAAAGAGCCCATTTGTACCGAGAAGTTTATTATATCTGACATAACCTGAGCCAAGTGAGGTGCAATGCCCTTGATCAACTTTGTTGAAAGGCAGTCGACTCCCACCGATCCGACATTTCTCAAGGAATTGATAGCATCTAATACATCTTCTGGCAACACTGCACTGAAATAGAATGTGTTGTGGACATATATTGAGGTATTATTATCAAAACTTAAATTTGTAAAACGTCTATTCAGTTCATTTTTTGCAGATTTCGCAAAGAATTCGGCAAATAAATTTGCAATTTCATATTCATTATCGATTATCACTCCATCATGTTCAATAGTATTTATAGTATGCTGCTTTTTTTCCCTACTTTTTCCTGGACAGTGCGCCATATAAATTTTTGTTTGTCTTTTACATTTTTATTTTGTAAACTTTTCTGGTAAGACAATTTCTTTGTCTCATTTATTTTGGCAATGTAATTTTTTTTATAAGCTTTATAGTTTGCATGATCACGAGGACTTGTTGAGTTTTTTGTCAACCAAAACAAATTCCTAAGATCATCACCCATCTGCCTCAATACAGGATTTATACGTTTTTTATTAGTTCTATTAATAAATGTTTTCCTAACCAGGGGGCATGTCAGTTCAACATAGTAAAACAAAGTATTAAAAAATTCTCTGAACACCGAGTCAACACTACTGTGTGTGTGATAAACAGACATAAAATTTTCATTGCTTAAATAAGTCTTTAATGTGAGCAGGTTTGACTGAGTATACTTCGTCTATTTATCTTATATATTAATAATTATGAAAGAATGCAAACAGGATGGACCCAAGACAAAATCAAAGCATCTGTTCGTCCAAAACGCTCCACGCCGGATAAATGAATATCTTTTCTCAAGCTTGTCAATTATACCTAGAACCAGATAGATTTATACAAGAACAATACAATCTACTCGAATCAAACAATCGCAGTCAAGATGTAGTGAAAGAATATCTTGACTAAACTCACTTAATATACAGGAATCCTCAAATGAGTCTGGCTTTTGAACCAAAAAAAATATGTTGAGAATTCAGACAATAGGGGATCAGCTTTATGTGGACCAAACTTTACAGCCTTAGTTAATGAGAAGGTCCAGATAATAAATTTAATGGGAAAAACTGTACCTAACTAACGGCTCCCCAATGGCCACCTAACGAATCCTAAATTTATTCGACCAGAGCTGCATGGCATATAATTTTAACTCGATTGCAGTTTATGGAGGAAGCATAATAGCTTAACTAATTGCACACATAACTCTTCAACCATATTCCAAGTCATTTGAGTGTTTGGAGAATAGCAGTTTGTCTGAGTTGACGAAAACGCCTCCTCGGTTCCATCATTAACTTGAGTAATTAGTAGGTGCTCATTACACGCCACTGATAAATTACATGCATTAGAATCATTTCTGGCAAGAATAATCTAATACAAGTTAATGTAGAGGCAGTAAACTTAAGGGGTTCTGGAAAATAATGGCGCGTAGGTAAATGCTTCTTAATGAATCGTCGCTGCCACGTGTGCAGATCGTTACTAGGTAGAAAACGGGCGGAGTTTTATCAGCAATCTTAGTAGTTCATTAAAGTTCTATTTCAACGTGTTTCCAGTGTTACAGGAAAAAGATAAGGAAAACGTTGATGCCATCATATAAAAGCGCACGTAAAGCAGGGAGGGAACTTATTTGATAAGTCTTGGTGGAAAACATAGTATGTGATGCTAAAATAAACACAATAACTGACAGTCGAAGCCATAGATATAAGGTATTCGATAAGTAAAAAGTAAAAGTAGTTTTACGTTCAATAATTGTAAATAATAAAAATTATGTTTTTATTACATACAGGGTGTTAATTAAACATGTGGAAAAAATTCAAGAGGTTATTCCTTGGACTATTCTAAGGAATCCTTTGATGATTTTTGAAAAAGCGCTTTGTTGCGAAGCTATAGGGCGAAAAGAATGTTCAACAAATAAGTATTAATAATAATAATAATAATAATAATAATAGGTTTATTTGCAAGACCAAGTACATGCAACAGTTAAGTATAAAATTAACTAAGCAAAATAAACTAATAATCGCAGAAGCTGTAAAATGTTTTACTGCTTTTTTGCGATATGTATACACCATACAGTACAATATTAAATACATTCATTACACTTATACATTATATACATCACATATTATTATACATTACATACATTGCACCGAGCATTACACACATCTCCAAACCCACTTTTTCATATTAAATCTACAAGTAAAAGAAAGATTGCAATTTCACTACACATATTATTTGCTTTTTACACAGAAACATGTCAATGTTAGGTTTTGGAGTTTATCAAATTTCGAAAAAAATTTCTATTTGTGGTAACTATCCATTCTTTTATTTTTGTTTTATACGCCCTTATATTATGTTCTTTTTTTAGTGTATCCGGAACTGCGTTGTATAGTCTGGGGGCCACAAACATAAAGCATTTCTGTCCTACAGTTTTCCGACAGGTTGATAGTTCTACACCTTTCTCTTTTGTGCGTGTTGAGTAAGTATGAGAAATTTCATTTAACTTTATCTTTTTGTTTTTAATGTTTATTAAAATGTTTAAACAATAACATTGCCGTATATCGTTAACTTTGCTAACTTCATAAATTCGATTACTGGAACAGGTCATATGTTTGTTGTATATTATTTTCAATATCCACTTCTGCACAACTTCCAAATCCTTTAAATAACAATCAGCAACTCCCCCCCAACTCAAGATCCCGTAATTCAAATGAGACTGAACTAGCGCCAAATATACCATCCTTAAATGAGACCTATTTAAAAAAGATTTTAAAAAGGCAAATCGCGATATAAATGGTCTAATTTTTTTAGTAATGTTTTTGATTTGTAGGTCCCATCTAAGATGCCTGTCAAATATGACACCGAGGTACTTGACGGACTCGGCTTCCGGAATAATAGTTTGCTCATCGATATTCAACGGACCCATATTTGGTAGCTTGTTGGTATAAGAAGAAAATGGTAAGTATACTGTTTTATCAGAGCTCAAAGTTAATTTATTAAATTTTAACCACTTACTTATATAATTAAAGTCTGTTTCAGCACGCCTTTTTAAGTTGATCCAGGTAGTGTCCTTATATATAACCGAGATGTCGTCAGCAAAACCAACAATTTTTCGGTTTTCGCCAATTGTGTTCAGCAAGCTATTCACATAGAGCACAAAAAGAAGTGGTCCAAGGACTGTACCTTGGGGTATGCCGTATAACACTTCTCTTATTTCACTTTTACTATTTTCGATTTTAACATATTGCATCCTTTGTGAAAGATAGCTGCTAATAAGTCTATACGAGTTTCCCCTAAATCCGTATCGTTTTAGTTTATATAATAATTTGACATGAGAAACAGTGTCAAATGCTTTAGATAAATCCAGGAATATACACAAACTGGGGGTGGTTTTGTCTATTGCTTCATTTATACTTGCTGTTACTAATTTTAACGCATCTTCTGTTGATTTCGATTGTCTGAATCCGAACTGCCACTCTGAAAGAATGTTAAACTTCTTTAGAAAACTATTTATTCTATATTTTATAGCCTTTTCAACTATTTTTGAGATATTCGATATCAACGTAACCGGTCTATAATTTTCCATTTGTAATTTATCACCCTTTTTATATAACGGTTTTATTATGCCCATTTTTAAGCATTGTGGGAAGCATCCGACATTGAAACAACTATTAATGATATTAACTAAAGGTTCTGCTATTTCATCAGATATCTCTTTTAACGTTTCAGCGCGTATACCATCGTGGCCAGGAGATTTTTTATTTTTTAACTCTTTTATAATTTTTTTTACTTCTTTTGGGTTAGTTGGAAATAAGTAAAAAGTGTTGTTCACATTATTTATATTTTCCTCAAAATTTTGTATATCCTGTATTTTATCTGCATATTGTTTACCGAGTTCACTATAGTATTTGTTAAACGCGTTACTAATTTCTGTTGAGTCTCCTACTGTCCTATTTCCGATTTTAATTTTTTGTATTTTTGTTTCAGGTTGTAACTTATTGGACAATTTATTCACATGCTGCCAGAGGTGTTTCGCTGAATTTTTATTTTTTTCTATTATTTTTTGAGAATATTCCCTTTTCGATTTTTCTACTAATCTATTAACAGCATTTTTTGTTTGATTATATTCTTGTTTTACTGTTTCATTTTGAGTTTGTATAAGTTTCTTGTAGAGTCTATTTTTTTTGTTTATCAACGTTTTTATTTGTTTTGTAATCCAAGGTTTATTATTAAATAATAATACTAAATAATAATAAAGTAATTAGTAATAAATAATTTATTACTAAAAATTACATGTAACATTTCTGAACCTACAAGAATTGTTCAAAATGGCTACCTCCAGCTCGGATGCAACCATCCAATCTTCTCCTCATAGACTCCCGAACTCTTTTAAAAACACCAGGGTCGTTTCTTATTGAGTTACACCCAGCAATTATCCGATCTCTTAAATCGTCCACATCATCCACTGGTCTAGTATAAACTAATGACTTTAGATGGCTCCATAGGAAATATGCCAGGGGGTTTAAGTCCAGGGATCGAGCAGGCCATACGTGAGGTCCACCTCGACCAATCTAGCGATCTCCGTATGTTTACAACGTATGTTGCGTATATTCCGTATGTTTGCTCTGTATGTTTGCAGTATTTGCAATTCTTCGCGTAGAAGTACCTGAATCTTCTCATCATATCCAGCACATTCTCTTCTACGTCTACCGTTCTTACAGTCCTTGGTCCCTAGTCCTCCACTTCGCTTCAATGTTCCCGTTTCGCGAAGACGTTGATAAATACTTTAAAAGATTTTTTCTATCAGGAGCAATGTGGTCAGGAAATCGTTCAATGTACAGTCGCCTAGCTTCTAATGCATTGCCATCAGCAAGTCCATAAATAAAATGCATGTCAGCCATCTCGGCATTCGTATAGCGAGTCATTATAGAGGACTTCACTAACAACCGTTATGTGTTATATGTGAAGATGAAATAAAGCCCTTTTGTTCAAGAATTGGACAACGCTTCGACTATTTAAAATCATCAAATTTCAAAATCGTACGTCAAACGGTTTTGAATATATCGTCTGATCAAGGCTTCATGGGGCACCATGTATATATAGTCACCTAAGAAGCCTTCAGCAATATTATCAACGTCTCGTCTCGTCTCTAAATCATCCTATATTTAAAAAGCTATTGTAGATTTTGTCTAATATTCTTTATTACGTAAGACTGTCGTTTGAAACAAAAACAAATGACTAAGTGACTTCTCCAATAAAAATCAAGACACATAACAAACGAAAACACCATGGCCATACAATAAGAAAACACTTTCCTGAACGGAGTACTTCCCAGAGATATAGGTAGTATTAAATTAGATAAATAATAAAAAAGGAAACCGAAAAATCTCAGGGGATTTACCGTTCAATTTGCACTTGGCTAGTAGGTGAAGCCCTCGCTACTTCCATACAGTGACGTAGGAGAAGTGGGTTTAGAACGTTGAACGAAATACCACAGTCGGTCTCTTATTTACTTTCTAGCTACATCTCTTAAGTGCTACATGTATGAGGGCACTCGAAATAGAATTATTTGAACTTTAGGCAGCGTATAGCTTTCGACAGTAATGCGAGTCTTGTTTGTTTAATAGAAATATTTGTATTTAAAATATATTATTAAACACAATTCCCTTTATGACTTACATTTGATTAATCAAAGCGGAGAACCTACAAACCATTGTTCAAATAATTAACAAACTTGTTTTTTAACTGACCGTTCCACATTTAAGCAAGAGGATGTATAATTAGTTGAATTTAAATTTTATTATATATCTAAAATAAAACTTAAATTCAACTCATTATACATCCTCTTGCTTAAATGTGGGACGGTCAGTTAAAAAAACAAGTTGGTTAATTATTTGAACAATTGTTTGTAGGTTCTCCGCTTTGAGCGGATTAATGATTAATTAACTATACATTTTCCTATCTGCGGTACGAAACACGTGATTTTTTGTTAAGAGGAACTGTACGTATATACAATTTATAAATAAAGTGTTAGATTTTATCAGAAAGAATGGTTAAAATAACAATCTGTGACATTCAAAATCCAGTTGATAGTTTAGTGTCAAGATTTTCGGTTTTTATATCCAGAGATAACGGATTCAACGCAGATCTAAGATTTTTTTATTAAATTATTAACTCTTGCCAAGTGTTAATGTGAGAGTTTAACATGGGTATATGGTTGATTCTCTCCTTGTCCAATAAGATTTGCAAGATTACTGAATAATCATAGGTTTGTTCCAACACAGAATTCAAGATAGTTCGTAACTTGGTTCCGGATTTAATAAATACGCATGCGTCAATTGGAATCGGTTCAGAATTTGGTACTTTGTTGGAACGCTTTTTGAGAATTCGAATCAACCACGGAATATAAAATTAGGAACGATGGATTCGGAAAGATCACAACATAAACCCTTGTCCCTCGTTGATATTGTGTGGCATAAACTTGTACCATATATGTACGTACATAACCTAAACATTACAGACCCAAGTTTACCCTTTCAATTTAATATTTCCCATATGACTCCGTTCTATTATCTACGTTTAATACAATGGATCATAGCCAACGCCCTTCAATGAATATAGGTATGACATATTTGGCACACCTTTTATTTACATCAACTAATTAGTAAATTTTTGTAGATGTAGATGAATTTTTAATATTTCAACTAGAATAGTTGTAATTTTAATATGAACTAGATAAATCAAAATCACTTTCTTCAAAATCGGACATTTTTTGAATAACTGTTTCAAAACAATGATTTTACCAGCAGGGAACATATATAAGGGTTACCAGCAGTCTTTTAGAAGTTAAGTTTTATGAAGTCAAAACGTTTAACGCGCATGGTCAGAATTACAAATTCTCGTAAAATCCCAGAACTATTTGAATCGTTCCTAACTGGTTCAAAAATCATGTTGGAACGGCGAATTGAATCCTCAAAAAATCAGTAATGGTTCTGAATTTGTGTTGGAACACGAAAATTAAAATGCGCAGACGCATTACAATTCGGAATCATTCTGAATTTTAGTTGGAACAAACCTAATATAACTACTGTTGCTTCTTTCACGCAAGACTTTCAGACTTTCGGGTTAATTTTGCGATTAGAATGAGGGATAATATATTATTATTATATGCTAAAAACATTTTTGAATGCAGTAACATCCTGCGTAATTTGACAAGGATTACATAAGTTTGGCTTATGTAATCCTGTTTATCATTTAACTAATAATAATAATAAATAAATAATAAATCATTTAGCATTATTGCGAATGTGCCATTTAGAATGTATACAATGATGTTTTATGTATAAATGATTTCTACTTCTATTAGTGTAATTACGATTATAGTTAATGTATAGGTACTGACTTTAGTTTTGACCGATTTATTAATTTTTAATTACCTATGGTTCATTTTATATAGGGAATACTCAAAATAGTCACTCATAATAGTCAAATTGCAACATATGACTACAATGCATTGCATACAATGACTAGCACAGGACATTCACAGATTCACAGGACAAGGGTCTACGCTCAGGTGTATACTCATGTCGGCTACGGGGTCTTTTGTGCTTATTCATACTTATTATTTTACCGTAGTGACTTGTAAAATTACTTTGGGTGAAATGTTATTGTTGTTAATGATAATAATAAATTGAATTGAATATGCGAAGCATATTACTCTTTTACACAAGAGGATTCCTGCATATCCTTAAGAGGATAAAAAATTCCTTGTCCTTTGGACTCGGGATTCGATCATTTGGTTACCGATAAGCGCATTTTTTACTAATTCTATATTTTCACTAATTATATTTCTACGGGAAATTTTCTCAATATATCCCTGATATTTTTTTAAAACTTACCAAACCGAAACACCTATGCACTTGTAAAATTACTTTGGGTGAAATGTTATTGTTGTTAATGATAATAATAAATTGAATTGAATATGCGAAGCATATTCCTCTTTTACACAAGAGGATTCCTGCATATCCTTAAGAGGATAAAAAATTCCTTGTCCTTTGGACTCGGGATTCGATCATTTGGTTACCGATAAGCGCATTTTTTACTAATTCTATATTTTCACTAATTATATTTCTACGGGAAATTTTCTCAATATATCCCTGATATTTTTTTAAAACTTACCAAACCGAAACACCTATGCACGACACTGGAAATAAACAAATGGTTTAGGCACACAACCCTATATTGTGTTTACCACAACATGGCTATTTCTGATTCCCACTGATAATCACCATCCACGGAAATAGGATGACCTTATTTTCCTACATAAACGGTTTGTTTCAACATAAATGTAGGCGTAGAATGTTTATACATACCATTTCTAAAATGATGGGGCCGTTGCAACGAACAACCCTCTTAACACAACAAATCTTTTAGAACTGACTGTGCGTTCAGCTATTGTTATTGTCTAGGAAGACTTACATTTACAAATATTTTATGACTACATTTTATTCCAACAGATTTTAGCATTAGCAAATACATTGGAAAATAACAAAATAGGTGGGATTGACAATAATTTTTATAAGCTTTTGTTTAACATTATAGTGTATTTCTCATACCATCTAACTTTTGAGAATTTACATGGGTTATTTATTACATTTCATTAAATTTTATATTCCCAAAACACACTATGAGAAATATTGCTAAGGATATCAATAAAACTGATTGTCTAACATTTCTGTTAACCAAAACAATGAAGTGAAATGTTTTTCTTATTAAAATATTGAAATATTTAATAAAAATACATGAACTCGGTAAGGATGCTCTCAGTTTAATGGTTAGCTACATGGAAAACAACACTCAAAAAGTAAAAATTGAAAATGAAGTATTGAATGTGAGTTTGCTTAAGGTTGGTGTCCCTCAAGGATTTATCCTTGGATCCTTACTATTTTGCATATATACTAGAAATATTTGCAGTAATCTGGAAAATTATAGTGTACATATATGTATGCTGATGACACGCAACTGAATCCTTTTGATAAGGAAATATACAAGGCGTTGTACAAGATTATAACTCTAACCTTAGCATTATTGAACAAAGATCGAAACAGCATACTTTGTTTTTGAATCCAATAAAATCTAAATTAGTTTGATTTGGTAGTAAATTTTGAAAGGGGTTGGAACCTTTGGTGTGAAGATAACACTGACGTATGTTTTCCACATAACACCAAAACACTATACTGCACTCGATGCACGTTTCGCCAACCAAGTTGGCATCATCTGGAGATGAATAAAACTGGTTACTAAAACTGATGATTAAGTTTTTGCTAGTAAATTGGTAGTCTCCATGATCTCAAATATCGTTGAGATTAAGGTTAACGACACAATTATCCTAATAATTCAGAATTCTTCTAATTTGAGCTTAAATTTTGATAGTGCATTTTGATAATGAAATTTTGACATATACCATATGGCATTAAAACTGCTTTATCCGCATAGACATTATTTATCCGTGAAAATTAAAACCTTGCCCTGCGAAACATTTGTCGAATCTAATTTTTTGTATTGTGCAACTGTCAACTACTCATGTCTTGATGTCTTAACTAAAAACAGAATACAATTGTGTCAAAATTCATGCTTGTGGTTTATATTTGGTACAAGGCGCAGAAAACACATATCCATAAACTGCAAGAGGTAAAGTAGTTAAACATCAATAATCGTCTAAAATTGCAAATTTGTGTCAGTATGTACCATCAAATAACTTCTACAAAATTTCCAGCTTATTTACATGAGAGAATTCGCTATCGAACAGATGCTCATAATATAAATATTAGACGCAATCAAAATTTCTCAGCTTGAATCTCTCAAATTTAATAAGAGTTATAAGTAACAATTACACAAAACGCTCAATAATAGAAGTATAAACGTTCTGGTGGTTCGTTAATAAATGTTTCCTTTTCCAATCCAATCTCAGCCCATACTAAAATGCATTAAGTAATTAAATTGTTAATTTATTAATGCTCTTAACGAGTTATGCAAATTTTAAATTGCTTCGTACCGAAATCTTGTGCTCCATAGAGGTTTCTCTGTTTTAGGTTTAAATTTGAATTCATTATGTAGTACATCAACGACTGGTCATTTTAAGGATGCTGACCTTAAATGCAAATTTCTTTTATGGGTAAAAAATATTTTCCCAGGCAGTAGAGACATTTTCTTTCTTTTTTCTCAGAAAATTTTCATCAGTGCAATATAAGTGAGCATGAGCACTGATGAGATCATAAAAAGGTCGAAACCGTCTGCAATTAGTGGCATCCTACGATGTGTAGTCTGAGTATTTCCTCGTCGTTTTCATTGTAATCCAAATCCTTGTATTTTTGATTCTAACTGTGTTTAGACCTAAATACGGCAAATCTTGCTTTGTAATTCAGCGCTCGGCGTAGCATATAGCCAGGAGAATAGCTGTTTTGGATTGATTAGTTTCAGTCCTTATTTAAATAAGGCGTTTGCAGATTGAGGATCTAATGATGTCCTTACTATTCGTAGTTATTTGCTTTGTGCATGACATCTGAGAAGTAGTAGAACTAGTTTCTACAACCTGTTATTGTATTGGATTATTATTATTATTATTATTATTATTATTATTATGTATCATATGCTATAGTTTGATTACATTTTGTACGTGAAAAACCATCATCAAACTCGTCTGCGCCTGTGTATATGTATTAACAAAAAGATAACGAAAAAGTAACCAAGCATTAACATTTAATTAAGAAAAATACAGGAAAATTAACAAAAGAAAAATAAATTAAAAAATAATAATGAGCAGTTAATGGAACCGTAAACAAACTATAGAGTACAATACATCATTGAACTCACCAGGCAAAACTTCGAGTAATAAAAAATATTAATATTAATGGGACCACATTAGAAAAAATGAAGTAGATGATGGTTCTGAAGTTATGAAACGTTACTTAAAAAACTGTTGCCGTCTTTCGATAAAGCGTTAAAAGTTACTATGAGAAAGGGTCCTTTTGATTTCAATAACCCTTCAATAAGCCAACAATTTATAAATATTATGGTGTTATTAAATAATACTAAGACTATTAACCAAGAATTGTACTTTGAAGACAAAGTTCCCGTTGCCTAAAAGTTCCCATTTCAGGCCGTTTTTTTCAGTAGATGCACAAATACAGTGAACTTTTGATTTAACTTAAAAGCAATATTAATAACTCAAAAGTTTAAAGTGGAGTTAGATGTTTTGTATATCGAAATTGATTGATAGATACTAAAGATGCACTCAAATTTGATTATTTGCTATATCCCTTTGAAACAAATTTTCCTTATTATGCTTGTTCGACAGTTTCGATAAAAGGGGAGTAACAGCGTTATAATATTATATTATAAAATAAAGCACGAATGATTTTAAATCGTAAGGAAATCAAGAGATGGCGTTGAACTGATTAAACTGACTAAACAAATAAGACACATTTATATGGTGAGGAAGAATAGATGGATTTACGCATTAACCAATTCATCTTACTGTGGTATCTCGCTCTTGAGATCGTGGTTATGCTTATTATACAATAATAAAGAAAATAAAATTGGAGCCAGTGATAATATTACTTATATAAAATGTTAAAAAAAACTACTCTTCTGGCATAAGCCACGACCAGTATTAAATTACAAACTTAGGCTACATACAAACTTTAAGGGAAAAATATTCATGTTTATAATGTCTGTAACTTATTTGTGGTGTATTTTGACGATTCATAGTTTGTTTCTTTTGGGATTACACCACCTGTAAAATAACAAAAGGCAGAAAACCAGAAGTATACAAATTAATTATTCAAAGTGTAGTAACAAGGCAAACTTCTAAAGTTTGCCCCAAAAAACCACTGTATTAACGTGTGATAAAATAATATTTGATATATTGACTAAATTTTATCAGTGGTTTTTCAGTTTTATACAAAATTTTATAATATTACATGTCATATTCTAAAATATGTCCAACTAAAATAGTTATAATAAAAAATTAAAATTAATTTAATATGACATGTAATATTATAAAATTTTGTATAAAACTGAAAAACCACTGATAAAATTTAGTCAATATATCAAATATTATTTTATTACACGTTAATAGAGTGGTTTTTTGGGGCAAACTTTAGAAGTTTGCCTTGTTACTACACTTTGAATAATTAATTTGTATACTTCTGGTTTTCTGCCTTTTGTTATTTTACAGGTGGTGTAATCCCAAAAGAAACAAACTATGAATATTCATGTTTAATATCCCAAGTAGTTGATCTACCGTTTATTAATTTTTACAAATACTAGTAAATTAGTTATATTACTGGTATAAATAATAACGCTATATTTTTGGATTGCGCAACTTATGCACAACCCAAAAATGTAAACTTAAGACCACTTAAGAGGTGAGACACACTGTAGACATGCTAGATTTACCTTTAGTATTTTCTTCTACTGTAATCCTTCTATTTTTCTTCTATTTTTATTTCATTTAATAAAGACAACTAATAGAGATCCTGTACCAAAAAGTAAAATAGCTACCCAGTACAATTCCCATAAAAATCTATAGTCATGACGTGAAATAAAACTTTTTGTTAATTTAATCAAATGCTTTATAGAACTGCAACTTTTAATTGTATTTTTATACGTCATGTGATCACTCCGGTAATGGTTCTACTACACTATTTAAAGTTAGATGAACAGTTTATTTAAACTTCTATTCAACACAAAACGACGAACACAAAGGAATCCTCCTTGAACACGGTTATGTTCCATTAAAAAAGCTTCGTTGAAATTTCTACTTTTGCGGAATGACAACAAATTGGAAAAGTTTAGAGCGTTTTATTCGTTTATATTGTATAAAATCAAGTACAAAAGTATAACACGAGTGAAAAATAGAGCTAGGAAATCCTAAGGTGAATGTGTTGTTATAAGCGATGATAAATTTACTTATGTCTTTCGTTCACAAGATTATTATGTTGTTCTTTAATGTTTCTAATTTTTATATTCCTTCGCAGAAAACAAGATTTGAAAAAATATTTTACTAAAAGTGTACAGGATCATTGGTAATATTTTAGCCACCCACCTAGAGGTTCTCCCTTTAATCTGAGGAAAAAAGTTAAATACAAAAGTTGTAGAAAATCAAGTGTAGTTTATTCCAAAATGTAAAATCTTTATACAGGGTGTTTCGAAAACGCGTGACATGCCAAATTTGCATTTTCTTAAATGGAATGCCCTGTATATTATTAAGTTTTCCGATTCCACGCAAAATTCTACGACTTTTTCATATACTATACCTTATGTCTAAAGTTAACCTTTTTCTAATAAATGATGGTTAAAGATATAAAATATAGGTACTTACCTAAAGATAAAGGAAAAGATAATAAAATAATTCGGAATGGGAAAACCAAAATGTTTGACAATGCATATGACAGGTATCGGACAGGCGTGCGATACATGACCTAGTGTTGTAAATGAGGGAACGTTCTCGATTGTGCTTGGAGAAAATTCGCGAAGCTTCAAATGAATTTGCGCTCACTTTCCCGGCCAAGCATTTTGGAGCACATATTGAGAACTTTCCCTTGAATATGCTCGAAAATTCTCAGCAAAATGCTCAATATGTGCTCCAAAATGCTCGGCCGGGAAAGTGCGCGCAAATTAATTTGAAACTTCGCGAAGCTTCGCGAATGTTCTCCAAGCACACTCGGGACACATTGTTCACATTGCCGCTAAGAGGTAAAAGTGGCAATATTGCGACTTGCGACTTATTTCCCGAGAATCACAGATGCCCGCCGGGCCGCCGCTGCACCATATAATTTATCTCTTTCTGTCGTAATAATCTGAAATCTAGTGTAAACAAAGACGACGATTGCCGATATATTACCGTGAAGGTACTTTTCTACCGAAGTTTCTACCGATTACAAACTTTTCCTTTTGTATCGAGCTTTATTTGTATTTACTCTTTTTTATAACCATTTAACATGAAATAGTTTTTTTTTAATAATAAAGGGAAAAATATTGAAAAAACTGGTAGTCTTCTCGAGAACATTGAGAAGATTGGGAATATTCTTGAGATTATTGAGAAAAATCAGAATATTTATGAGAATATTGAGAATAAAAGAGAAAAATTAGAAACATTGATAAAAACCGTTAAATAGCCTAATTCGGCTATGCTCATAATAAATTCTCGGGAATTTCTAGTTTATGCTCGTTTATCCTCGTATCTTCTCGTTTATTCTGGTTTGTGCTCAATTCGCGTTCTCCAAAAATAAATGCTCGAGCATTTTCCATCACTACATGTACCTGATATAGGGTATGGTATATGAAAAAGTCGTAGAATTTTGCGTGGAATCGAAAAACTTAATAATATACAGGGTATTCCATTAAAAAAAATACAAGTTTGGCATGTCAAGCGTTTTCGAAACACTCTATATATATATATATATATATATATATATATATATATATATATATATATATATATATATTTTACATTTTAGAATAAACTAGAAACCAACACTTGATTTTATACAACTTTTGTATTTAACTTTTTTTTCTCAGATTAAAGAGAAACCTTCTAGGTGGGTGGCTAAAATATAACCAATGACCCTGTACTTGCCTTAAAGGCGTTCAACTTGGTAATTATAACAATATTATTGTACGCAGCATGTATAATGTTTTTTTTGAAAAATTGCGATTAATTATTTCAGAATCTAGATAAAAAATTAAGGATCATTCATTCAGTATGATCGTATAAATTATTCAGTTTTCGAAATATTGTAGGTACTAGAGAGATATTAATTTAGGTCGCGGTCATTAGCCAAGTATTAGTATTTCCATTTGTGCTATAAATATATTATTTAATGACAAACGCTTATAACATTATTTTATGAAAACTTTCCTCCCGGAAAAGGGGGAAAATTGATCGAACCATTATTTCTCATTTTGTATAAAATAGTTTAGTAATTTTTTCCTCTAACCACCAAGCATATGCATACAAATAATACATTCATTTATAAATTAGATTGTAAATTGATAGCTTTTTTAAAGTCTCTAAATTATTTCTCTTACTTGGCCTACTTCTCCAGTTTCACAGGATAAAATATAAAATTAAGACACTAAATTTGCATGACGAATTTTATGATGGTTTTTATAGATTTTATATCTCTAAAACACTACACATAAATGACGTAAGCGTCGCACTTTTTATTTGATGACTGCAGTGCCATCCTACGTATTTTACGACAATCTCATTACTGCCTCTGGATACACTAGTGTATATATGCGCTTGTATATGTTGATTTTCTACTTACGAAGGCGTAGAAGGGCCACAATAAAAATAAAAATTTTAAAACTTACAATTCTGAGTTTTATCTCAGAATTCTGACTTTTATCTCAGAATTCTGACTTTTATCTCAGAATTCTGACTTTTATCTCAGAATTCTGACTTTTATCTCAGAATTCTGACTTTTATCTCAGAATTCTGACTTAAAACTCAGAATTCTGACTTTTATCTCAGAATTCTGACTTTTATCTCAGAATTGTGAGATGAAAGATCGAATTGTATAAGAAACGCTTGGTAAAGCGCATTTTCCTATTAGTTGGCGATGTATTAGTGTCTGCAATGGATTTAGAAGTAATATGTCTATATACCTATATATACAGGGTGTTGCATTTCGAGAGGTACGAAGCTTAATGGAAGATAGAGGGTACCTAGGGTAACCACAACCACCTTTAGAAATTGACCATTCGTTATTAAGATACAGGGTGATTTATGATTTTCGGTCAAAACTATTTTTTATCATAACTTTGGTAGGAAACGGAATAATGGGTTCATATTTGGTAGGATTAATGCACTAACGATACTTTCATTCGTGCATGTATGATAGGAAAAAAATCCAGGTGCGGACTTAAAAAATTGTTAATTTTAAGTTTACCTCTAGAAAACATCACCCTGTATGTATTTTTTTAAAATTTCTATACGATATTCGGAAAGAACACAAAAAAGTAATCCAAAAGACCTGTTTCTTTTTTTTGTTACACTTTGGTGGTTATTTAAATACGCTGTTAAATGTACAAGAATACGGCTTCTACAATTAAATTAAGTGAAAGACACAATACATGATAAAAATAGTTGCATCACGAGAGGGACATGGCTTAGTGGGAGATAGAGGACATCTAGGGTAACCCGTATCGCCTTTAGAAATGGCTCATTGACCATTCGTTATTAAGATACAGGGTGACTTATACTTTTCAGTCAAAACTACAAAACAACTTTTTACACTTGTTTAATACAAGGAAGAAAACAACAGAACACAAACAAACTAATATCTAAATTTACTTTAAAATGGCAAATTAATTTTACAACAAATTTTCGAAGTGGCCTCCCCTAACTTCCATACATTTTCTTGCAAGTTTAGCTAGGTTTCCAATTGCTCGATGTATCATTGCTGGATTATTTGGTATTTCGTCGCAGGTTGTAATGATACGATGGATTAATTCTTCCCTGTTATTGATTTCTACCTTATAATCTTCGTTTTTTAAGTGGCCCCATAAAAAGTAATCACAAGGATTACAATCCGGTGACCTTGATGGCCATTCTTGTGGACCTCCATGACCAATCCATCTGTTTGGATATTCATAATTTAAATGTTCTCTAACCTGATTGCTAAAATGTGGTGGAGCTCCATCATGTTGAAAGAACATGCCTCTAATATGGACCTAATGTGGCCTTATCAAATGTCGATTTACAAGCCCGACTCAAACATTTACAGAAAATCTGTGCTGCGAATGACATTGGCGTTTCGCATGGGGGTTTTGTTGTGCCCATTCATGGTCGTTTCTTGAGTTATTTACTCCATCTTTCATAAATTGCGCCTCATCAGTAAATAAGGTTCTGTAAATGACCGGGCGGTAGTTAGATAACCAACGTGAAAAAGTCAAGCGGTGAATGCCGTCGCCTGGTTCAAGACGCTGTACCTGCTGAATGTGGTATGGATAATACCGTTCCCTTTTCAATGTTCTCCATACCTTCCAATGAGGGACATGAATGGCAGAACTAATTCTCCTTGTGCTAATCTTTGGATTTTGTTGAACAATATTTAAAATATTGTTCTGTTCTTGAATGTCTTGATGTAAATTACGCTCCACAACTTTAGAAGTAGGAAACCTTCCGTGTTGTCTTGAATACTGGAAGATCTTACTGAAAGTTTTGTAATTAGGGTGCCGGCGACCAGGAAAACGTCACTGATATTCCCTTTGTGCAGCCCTACTATTTCCATTACAAAAACCATAGATGAATATCATGTCAGCATATTCCTCGTTTGAAAATAATTGCGGCATAGTTGTTTAAAACACAGAATTTTTTAAACTTAAAGATTATAAACTCTATAATTTTTAGATTCAGACATATTCCTAATAAGATTGATCTTTTAAATAAGTGTGGGTATTACATTCAACTTGGAACACCTATCCTCAATCAAGCTTTCGCTAATCTTAGTTGCAAAACTATTTTTATCAAAGGCAGCCAGTTCAAGCAGTGCAAATAATTGTTTTCTTATTATAATAATTAGTTCCTCAAAAAGCTCAAAATACGCATTGTAACAATTAACTATAAATGAATGAGTGTCCATTATTTGTGAATAAATACTATTTACCGTTAATCGCGTGTATAAACTTATTCACATATTTTGAATCGGCATGAAATTGAGCAACTTTTTCCTAATTTGAGCCACGTTGTATCTTTTACCGTTTCCGAAATACCAATGCTGGACATTAACATTATCTAAATCCATTGGAGACAGTCACACTTCGAAAACTAACAGCCAAATGCACTCTACCAACCGTCTCTATACAATTCGGTCTTTTATCTCACAATTCTGAGTTGATAAGTCAGAATTCTGAGATAAAAGTCAGAATTCTGAGATTTAACTCAGAATTCTGAGATAAAAGTCAGAATTCTGAGTTCTAAGTCAGAATTCTGAGATAAAAGTCAGAATTCTGAGTTCTAAGTCAGAATTCTGAGATAAAAGTCAGAATTCTGAGATAAAAGTCAGAATTCTGAGATAAAAGTCAGAATTCTGAGATTTAAGTCAGAATTCTGAGATAAAAGTCAGAATTCTGAGTTCTAAGTCAGAATTCTGAGATAAAAGTCAGAATTCTGAGTTCTAAGTCAGAATTCTGAGATAAAAGTCAGAATTCTGAGATAAAACTCAGAATTGTAAGTTTTAAAATTTTTATTTTTATTGTGGCCCTTCTACGCCTTCGTATCTACTTCAGAAATAAAACATTTTCTAATTACATTTTTATTTATAGATGTTCAGCCAAAATTAATAAACTAAGAGATATAATATTAATTAAATTATCCAACAATTCAAAATATTTAATTTTCCTTGTTACCTACAGGTTGTCGCAATAGCGTCAAATTAAGTTAAAATCCAGTATTAGGTCTATTGCAGGGTTTTGGAAAAAATGGTTTCATGGAAGTGAGAAGGCGGCGCATTTTAAAAATATTGAGTCGCAAATGAGTGAGCACGCTCATAAGAGTAATATATTGAACAAAGGCTATATAGCCCGTGTACCCTAGCAACCAATTTATGTTATCTTTAATGGCACACTCTTTTGGTCATCTCTTATTTTTATAGATAGACCCATCAACTCCTATATCAGTGTATTTGTAAAACAACGGTCTAACTAAACATGAAAAATATGCAGGATGTTCCATGACTTTTTGACTGATCATGCATACCTAATTTTACTCTATTATAGTAGATCTTAAAAAGCCTTACAACTTTTGTGTTTAACATTTTTTGTTAGCTATCTTACTTTAGGAAGTAATCCACAGTTTCCATATACATATCAGCAACCCTGTATATATACTCTAACATTTAGTATGACTAAACCTCCTGAATGAAAACTTGTTTTTTGAACCTAGGTAAATAAAAAGTTAACAGTGCAGGTTGGAATAACACTAAACCTTACTTACCCAAGCAACATAAAATGCGGCGAACTGTCGCCATATAAAAACAGCTTGCAAACTAACTTCACTCAGATAAAGCACATTACAAAGCAATTTACATGCAGATGTCTGAGTAACAACCATGTTAACTGTGCCCACCACAATTAAAACACCCTGGTCTTCAGAATTTGAGCAATTCGTAGAAGTTTATAGCATGGGTAATGCATTTGCCATAAGTTGTAACTTGTCACAATATTTGAAGTTGTTGTGAAGTTATAGCTCGATGCATATTCAATGGTGTTTATTAGACACAAGCCAGTCTGCGAATTATTAGAATTAACTGTATGCGCTGGTATACTAATACAGCTTATTTGGTGTTGATTGATATAAAGTTTGCAGCACAGCAGGTATCCTACTACATGGGTATGGGTTTAAAGCGCATAAAATAATACAAACTGGATGCATGCAATTTTAGATTTATAAAATTATAATTTCAAATGTATATATACACATAATGGTAGCGCACTCTATAAAAAATCATAAATTTCGGTCGTTTGTTGGTTCGCATAAGTGAACCAACTTTAAGCCATATTGAAAAGGAATCGCTATGAAGCTGGTTAATGCGACTAAACTCACTCTATAAGAAACTCTAAATTAAAGGGGAAACTACAATAGATCTCCAAAAAGTCGCAATGGAGAAAGCCTCAAATTTGGTCGATCTTTAATTCACTTTGCGAATTATACGTAGTTCCTCGTATGACCTTAGTAGTCAGAGCACTACACTATGTTAAAACTACAATATTTTTTAGCTTGATTCGATATACTTGAAACCAGAGCTGCTCCAAATACCCATCAAAAGTATTTCAAATATCAAATACCAAATACCATCTAAAGTATTTGCAGTTTCAATTACCAAATACTTTGCTTTACAGAAAGGATTTGCTATACCAAATACTCAAGAAAAGTAATTGAAATTTCGAGCAAATAAAGTATTTCAAATACTTTCCAGTATTTGAAATACCACAAGTTTTATTTCAAATACCTAAAAATTATTTTAGGGTATTTAAAATCCTTTATAGGTATTTGAAATACCGCAAATTGTACTTCAAATACCCAACAAATATTTTAAGGTATTTCAAATCTTTTATAGATATTTGCAATGGTATAATGGAATGCAATGGTATAATGGAATAATGTGAATTATATTTATTTATACCTGCTGAAATTTTACGCCTGAGAAAATAAGTAATAATAATAACAAAACATAAAACAAACATAACTTTTAATTTAGTCTGAAAAGGGTAACAAAATATTTACATTCAATAACAGTAAATGAGGTATTCACAATAATTAATTATACAGTTATTGTTGCCAGTGTTCCCAATAATGCCAATGAGGTTACATACATGGTACAGTTAGTACAATAGTAGGATAATATGGAATGGAGACGTTTTCATGTATCTAATTCTACAATACTACAGATTCTAAGTAGTAGGATTAGGTACATACATGCCTTTTACCTTTCTTATCTACGTATGAACTCTTAATAAATAACTAGAAATGGGAGAAAATCGCTGTCGCGATTTTAGTTCCCGTTTCTAGCCCTACCGGGGGTCCAGGTCTGCGGCCTGGGTCACCCGTCGGGTGACAAATGCATCTAAAATAATATTATTTTTAAGAAAATATATATTAACGAAATTTTGTATCTGGAATAATGATGTAATTATACTAAACGATTTTTCTTAATATTTTCATGAATTGTAAGGGGGGTACTCTATTCTTGATGGTAAAATATCATAATTTTTTAAGTACTGAAAGTAGAATTTATTTTTAAGTAAACATTATTATCAATTTTATCAGTGGGACCAAAAATATTGTAGATATTTACTTTTGTAAGCTAAAATGATGAATTTAACAGATTGCCTTAATGAATGAATTAATTCTAAACTTTACGTGCAGAAAGAATAAAAGCTACGGATAATGAAACAGAATAACTAAATACTAATACTAATAAATAATTGGAATTAAAAAGTTAAAAAAAAGTTTGCCTCCAGCGTGACTAGAACTCGCGAAATCAGCATTATGAAGTTTTCAATCCTACGACTTCCCCGATGCGCTACCACGCCTGTTGCCAAATGTTTACCTTGAGACGTTTAAGTATGTAAACTGTACGTGTCAACCTGAAAAAATAATTTTTACCGATTTTCTAATTGGCGCAGCATTTCGCTTCAGTATTTTGGTAATCAGTGTTTGGCAAGTGTTTGGCAGTTTGGCAGTGATTCCGTTAGCAATATTTCTCGTAGGAAAGTAGGTAACCTATCTGAAGTTTAATTAATTTGACAGTTTCCGTGGGAGGTGCTTGTCTCGTTAGTGCAATCTCACATCTGTAGATGAAATGAGAAAGAAGTTGAGACGGACGCGACTCGAGATTTTCGAAGACGAAATAGACGTAGAAGGAGTCGACGTACGGTCTCGAAAAAAATCTCAAAGGATTGAGAAAGAACGGAACTTTCGCGTGAAACGGTTCTCGAAGTCGTAAAATTAGAAAAAGGGTCTAGGGAGTCCCACAAAAAGTCGGGATTTTGGCAGGCGTGACGGGACCATTAGACGCGAGGACAAAAACGCCGGTGCTAGCCGTATCTCTCTCGCCCAACAGCGATCGACGAAAGTTTTTCAGAGGTTTTTTGAAAAGGCGTTTATATTGGGAAAACGCGTAGGATACGGGACGAAAATACCCCTACGCATTGGAGAAAGGCCGGAGGCGACCTCCGGTCGCCCGCGGACATCGTTCCACGATCCCCTCTCGGAGGAGATAACTTTGTAACTTTGTCGATTCGGCGGCGGAAGTTAGAGCGAGACAGAATGGACGCGTTTTAATATATATGGATAAGTAAGAAAAGAAGTAGGAGGTACTTGAAATAGCGGTACGGTATTTGAAATACCGGAAAGTATTTGAAATACCGGAGAGTATTTCAAATACCAAGCAAAGTAATTGAAATACCAATATTTCTGAAAATCAAATACCAAATCCAAATACTCGACCAAAAGTTGTCAAATACCAAGCACCAAATACCGACAATCGAAAGGATTTGAAATAAAGTGCTTCAAATGCCGAAAGTATTTGAAATACTTTTTCAATTACTTTTATTTCAAATACTGGACAGCTCTGCTTGAAACACAGAAATATATATTATGCAAGTTAGGCACAATGATTACTGGGTATCTAATCCAGCAAATGGTCGTATAGCAAGCGATTTGTGGGAGATCATTATTCCGGTATTATACAAAACAAAACCAGTCACAACAGTATTTCATATTCAACTCAACGCGTAATCTGCACAGACTGCAAAAGACATGCTATTTTATCCGACAGCCATAAGGCACCAAATTCAATTGATTGCATATGAGTAATTTCGATGGTATTACTTTGATACCTTTGACGCAGCGCAGTCTCCTATCACCATGATACAGTGAGACAACAGAGCAATAGAGAGCTGTCATTAGACTTGTATAATTCACGAAAGACCTACTCAGGATATATAAAGTATATTAGGATAATAGCCTTCTTAACTATAATTGGAAGCTAGAGGGACACCTGAGTCAAAAGAGTCTTGTAGAGTATGCGAAGATGAAACCATACCCATATTTTCCAATACTTCAGAAAAAGGAACCAATAGGTGATATCTATACCAAGGATTCCTACTTGTGGCTTATAATATAAAGATTAGCAGAATGGAAAAGGTATAATTCTGGGTAGGCCAAACTTTAATCAGAAGATAAAATATGGTATAAAAATATCAGAAACTACTATTTGTGGAAGCACCCCGACCAGCACTGAATTACTTCTACATATACTTAAAGGGTTTAAAAATAAGGGTTCTTTGAAATCCATGGAAGTTTTTGCTCGTATTGCTTCGAAAAGAGGCAGGTTGTTTTGAAAATAGACGAAAAACATAAACATTTTTAACCAATAACATATTTTTTTTTAATAAGTAATCTCGAAAATGTTTCTATCTGTAGGTATTAGGAAGAAAAAAAATGAAATGAGTAAATTTCAAATTATTAACATATTCTACTGTGAGGGGATGAGAGTGTAAGTCTTTTTATAGTCTTTAGTTTTAAATATATTGTATATCAAAATTACTAGTAGTTTAACACTTGCAGTAACCAAAATGGTTACAAAATGCTTAACAATTTTAGGGAAAGAAGGAAAGCTGCCCTGTCCATTGCCTAACAGCTATATGTAAGCATATCACTGAAGACTTGCGAGTTACAAGGGAAAATTATCATAAATTAGAAACTTAAGAGCCCCCTTTACATGACTAATTAGCAAGACCATTATCCCTCGGCATAAGTGAAATCTCGTTAATTTATTCTCAGTTCTAAGAGTCTTATGGGCTATGCTCGGTAGTGAGAAAATTTGATAGTTTGTTTACAAAAGGGTCCGCAGAATCTATATTTTAGGGGTAACGACGTTTATTATGCACACACAAGGGTGCAGGTCCTGATTTAGGCTGAGCTGAGTGACCATCCTTCACAAGGACATATGTATTGGTGTCAACAAAAATAGTGAAATTATTACTACTACTAATTTAGTCCTAGCAATTGGATTTGCAGATGCAAGCATCAAGTACAGCTGATAATTTAAGTACCTAATCGAAGTACCAATTCCTGGTTAACAAGTTTTTATTTAATTCATACATCGATTAATCTTTTTCAACTCTTTTATTAAATGTTCTTTGTTTCTTCATTTTAACAATTTTCACAACCAAATACTCTAAATAATATTGCTTCCATTAATAGAAAATATAATGTTAACGTGATTAATGTGATTAACGGACTGTTCTTTATAAAAATTCAGTGGCATTTATATATAAATGTCCTTAACTTTTTTCTGGTAAACGTTTTGTTATTAAATATTTTTGTTTCCTTCATTTCAATCTTCTCTCTGCGGGTCGGTTTCTTTTAGACGAGTCCCAAAGCACTGCGGGGACTATTGCATATCCTGCTGATTCAGTGAGCATCCTTGTTCTTTCCATAAAGCCCAAAGGTCTATTCGCTGAAATTTACCTTAGCTCACAAGGTTCTAAAAATGATCTACTTAGTGGCGTTAACCTCATAGCCCTAGCCCTTACAATCACCCGAGAAACTTTATCCCAGTCTTAGGTTTTAGAGATGCTTCGTGAGATGATAGTGCCCTGTTATGATCCCTATCATATCCCCTAGACGACGGTTACACCTGTACAGTTATTTTCTGCGAAGGACCTTGCATGAGTTCCTCCATATGACTCTGTTCTGTTTTAAGACCTACTATTTACCTCCACTTATTTCCCTAGAGCGGTTCTGACAACACCATAAGCAGCTTCACCAACCTTCACCATTTCGTTCAATGCCTTTATGATCTTGCACCCAACACAGACTTAATGTATTGGTATTTGGCAGTTCAATTAGCAATTGGGGCAATCCCAAATAATTCTCGAACTAATTTTATCTGAGTTGAAAGAATTTATAGCATCTTGACTATCAAAGAATATGTAGATGAGATTACGTGGGTAACCCCTTCTCAATTTTCCTTCCAAACATTCTATTATTGCAAATATTTCAGCTTGGAACACAGTGGGATAAGTATCCAGACTATATTTTCTACGCCATATATCTAATTAATGTTGGGATTAATCTAATATATAAAAAACAAATAAAATAATTGAAGAAAAAACTAAAAATAAAACAAATAATAAAGAACAAGTGATAATAAAGATCTTAATCATAACGTGTAAATTACTTATATTACAGAATACATATTTGTTGTGGAAATAAGGCATATTATTTACCATCATGACTCTAGGTCACCACAATACCCCTGGGTAGCGGCAGCCAAAGTTGCGAATCCGGTTCTGCAATGGTCGAAGGGGCGGTAAAGTGCTATCTCAGTTGAAACCGGAACCGGATCTCAGCCACAAGATGTACAAACCCGCAGTGATTAAAACAATTGCCTAAACTGTTTTATCTCCACATCTTTGTCCTAATAGCAACGGGTTTTCTTGTAAACAGTGCTATATAACTTTATATCGCATTAAGAGGCTATATATCTTCACATTTTATAAGCTTTACTTATAAGAACTAAGAACGTTTACAAACTAGTTTTTACACTGAATAAACTGGATAGGAATATATTTAGGATATAAGTCGGGCGAAACAATATTTTAATCTAAGAATCAATTCAATATGTTGAACAATAGTTTCTCTCTTTTCGTCCAGCCTTTTTGCATGAAACTCAAACTAAAGTTCCAAAAACCTTAAATATAGATAATAATAGAGATACAAATATAATTTAAAAAAACACAGCTGAATAACAATTGAGATGCGTCGAATTTATTTCAAACATTTTGCTTTTATTATAAATTTTAAATGGTAAATTTGAACATAGGGAAATAAATATCTACCTGAATATATTATAATACTCCAATTTTTTAAGTGCTACCTAACTGTGACCAAATCACTATTTGCTTTAATATTTTATTTTTTAATTATCCCCAAAATTTTACTTAGGGTAAAATTGAAATGAGTTCACTTTATTTGAAATCTGCTACACATATAAACCATCCTCAAATTCCAGAAATTCTGCCTACAGAATTATACCTATCCCCCCTCTCCCATTAAATTATTTATCAAAAATAGTAGAAGAATAGACAATAACAATAATGAGGATGATAAGTGCTCGATAAAATTTCGATAAATATTTAAAATTTACCACATAAACCGCATATCAGTGGACAGCTTATCAAAAATGCTATCGACACGTAGAAACAAATACATGGTGTTGTATTTAAAAAAATGTGTTATTCAACTTTTTGCGTTTCAGTATACCCTGTATTGTACCTGCTTGCTTCAACCAAATGTCGACTATTTGTTGAAACTACAAGATATTCTAAAATTTTCTGATGCTTTTTTGTTGGAAAATATACATGGACTACTTCGCAGTGATTTTCCAATTGTCGGTGTTTTTTCTATCAAAAAGTTGAATAATTCCGACATGGAGAGAGCTATACCCATTATGGTATATACCAGGGGTAGCCAAGCTCCTTGATAGTCCGAGTCATTTTTGCTACTTACCAAAAATTCCAGATTACAAATTATATCCGTAGCAAAAGTGATACAAATTGTTTCCTCCAGAGTACAATGTCAACTGTCTGTTGCAATGAAAGTTTACAAATTCAAAATCGGTTTGGAGTCGGTCGATTATATATAATAGCACAAAAATGAAAAGGGAACTTGGGTACATTTATCGAGAGCCACAAATAATCCTTCAAAGAGCCGCATGTGGCTCGCGAGCCGCAGATTGGCCACCCCTGGTATATACAGTCAACTTATTTTTTTACGTAGAAACTAATAATTTAAAAATATATATGGTGTTCCTTTAAAAAACAAAACTTTGAATCGTCACCCTACATACGGACATCCTATCTATAATAAAAAATTTTAAAATGTACATTATAGGTACACCTACTGAAAACCGCATGTCGATATATTGAATAGCAAAAAAGTTATGGACCAATTACGCACCCCTGGGTCACCCTTTATATATTCTTTTAAATAATGACGTTATTCCTTTGCAAACCTTTTATAAGGAACGAATAATAGCAAGGAAAAGATCTTGTAATTTGATATAATGATAAACGAGATTTTAAAATTTTATTGTAGTTAATGAAAATCCTATCTATAAAGAATTTGTTGTTCTACATAAAATTAGACCTGCCTGCCCTAAATTTCAGGCCTGACTACGACCCTGTCTATATCTACGCTAATGTTACTGTTCGTAACAATGAGAATGTCTTCAGTTTAAATTGAGGGAACTGAAAAGATTCAACTACATAGGAATATGCTCTATAGTCAGCGTACTATAAACTTCCTATAGTCAGCATTTTCGGAATTCTACACAATCAAGTCTTCAGCTTGAGTAAACAGTAAGTAATGATCAGTTTAGTAACCATTGTGTTCAATAATGGAACGGCATACAGGGCATATTGATTATATAACCCAAACTGGCCTATTATAATCCAGTGTGTTGTGGTGTATATTGTCGATAATGATTTCGAGAAAAATTACTATTACCTACCTGAAATCTATACAAGCAATATTCCATTTACAACCGCTTCAATAACTGGCGGAAAGTGTTATAAACATTTATGAATGAAAAGGGCAGTAAAAAGTTATGACACTTTTTAAAATAATTTGTATTGGTGCATTCATTATGTTTTTACCCGAACGGGAATAAATACACAGTAAAAAAATCCGACTGATTTTAACACTGAATCCACACTCATCAGTGTGTATATAGTCCACACTTGGCAGTGTTAGACATATCGGTGTATTATTACATTACATTAAAAGTAATTTAACACAGTAGATTTTACAAGGTAATGTGTAATAGTTAATTATTCACCGTGTAATTATTCCGTATTTATGGCGGATTGATTCATTTTTAACACAGGGTTTTGTAAATTTTACTACAATTTATGAGTACCTACTTCTACAAACTTGGCGGGTAGGTATATCATTCGTGTAATATGAGTTCTAAAGGTTTAGTTATTATACTACCCAGTTCGTGTTAAAAATATCACTGCAGCAAATTACGATTACCATTTAGTAATTTTACCATTTGTCTTTTTTTACTGTGTAGTTATTTTTGTATGATGCAAGGAAATCTGTGTTTCTAGTGGTTTCTAATGCTAAAAATGTATTCGAATGTGTTGTCAAACATTGATTTCACACAAGAATTATAAATGGTATTAGATGGTATTAATAAAATTAAGTACTTGCTTTTTACTTTGAAGAAGGTTCCCCATTTGGTGTGAATAAAATTATGTAGATGCTCAACAACGAAGCACCTGCTACTTTTCTGTCCATCTAACATCTAACAGTGGAACTAACTACTTAACAGTGAGTATCTGCTTAAGTTTCGCTATGAATAAAATTGAGCATATACTATAGAAAAGCAGCTACTCAAATAACTTGAAATTATCTCGGTAGCATGCAGCATCATTAATAAACATACTTTCTTAAATAATGGACAAATTTATACCTGTTGTTCGTGCAAAAAAATATTATAAACTTCGGAGAGACTCTCGGAATGTTGCAATCGGGTTCTAAAAGATCGCGAAATTGTTGACTCAACATTTCCTAGGAGACGAGTTTGAAAGCAGAGGTGGTGCTGTAACAACTACTGAGAAAATGAGAATTTTTTTTCGTTACATCGACGACCAGGGATTTCAAAGTGGGATTCCAAATCCAAATACAGTGATAAGGATTATATTAGTTTTATTAATGGTAAAAGTATCAGACTGAGAAACACACATTGTAAACCAACTTTAACTGTTTTTGATTGTGAATATACTGAGATATGTCGAAAGTACAGAAGATGGCGATATCATTTCAGAACATGGTGGCACTACTTACCCAGCCTTCCAAGGACATGAGGTAAACAAATACAGATCCCTTTTTACAAATACAGATCGCTGTACACCAATATGCTCGATTCGACGGATAAGTAAAGTACAGCCAACTGGACTAAGATCTAACCTCGGATCACAAAACCCGTAGAGATATAATTGTCTATCTCTATAATTGTAAACCATTGTGGTATTGTGATAGAAGATAATAATTCAAAGCGTTTAAGGCAATTCGCAACCAATATTCGGGTGTCAACGGATCTATTAGACAAGCCATAACTTCTAGAGTACTGGATGTATCAAAATGAGATTTGGTATAGGTAAATGGCAGAGGAAGAGGAAAGTTTTTGCATATTTTTGACGTTTAGGTTACTTCCGGTTTCACCGGAAATGGCTTCAATTTTGAATTTTTAAATGGAACACCCTGTATATTTTTACATATTTGAATTTCTGAGACAATTTTGGACTAGAAAATGACATTTTAAAAAGTTTTTTCGCCTACTTGATTTTTTTAGAGCTATTTTTAATATTCCATCTAGGTGGCCATGATTGAGCGCAAACTAATCTGAAGGCCTTAGATGATGTCAGAAAAATGTAATCGCAAAGTTTTAGTGATTAGTATGGTAGATAGGAATGAGACAAGTTGGCAAAATTACTTTTTTATATCTAACTATTTTTTTTCAAATGGCAACACTTTTTAGACAAGCACTTTTCAAAAAGGGATTTTTTTTGCGAATCCAACGATACTAAATTCATTGTGATTGGATTAAAAATAAGCTCATAAAATACATTTACTTCAGTAAAGTTTTTAATAAATTCGTATACGAGTATTATACTTTAAAAGTTTTAATGTCATTTTCTAGTCCAAAATTGTCTCAGAAATTCAAATATGTAAAAATATACAGGGTGTTCTATTTAAAAATTCAAAATTGAAGCCATTTCCCATGAAACCGGAAGTAACCTAAACGTGAAAAATATGCAAAAACTTTCCTCTTCCTCTACCATTTACCTATACCAAATCTCATTTTGATACATCCAATACTCTAGAAGTTATGGCTTGTCTAATAGATCCGTTGACACCCGGTACTATACACTGAACCAGCTGCCACAAAATAACAAGTTCTACCTACCAAATAGAATAACAATGAATCCCAGAACCAGGAGCTTAATCACATTCTAAAGAAAAACCCCTCACTCAAATTTACTTGCACTTAATATATATCGTTCATTATACCTATTTGTGCCTATCACTCAAATTTACTTGCACTTAATATACATATCGTTCATTATACCTATTTGTGTGGGTACAATTTGGGTTTTGTTACAATAAGAAATATAAACCATTTAAATCTCCCTTGTACCGACAATAGATATATTAAAAGCGGCATATTCAGCGTGAAATAGTTTCGGACTAATTTACTGAAGGAATTAACTGTGAATTGCGTTCCTAACCACTTTACTTTATAGTCTCTATGGATATACACACTGATATTATTTTACACTGTTTACCCTAGAAATGTAGTGATAATGCCACTTTATGCCTGGGCTTAATGCCCTCATCAAACGTTGTAGATTTTAATCGAATGCTGGTAATGCCTTCCTAAGATTTCGCAATCAATATTGCCGGACTTTGAATGGGACCCTTGATAATACTAGAACTGTGTGCACAAGGGTTTCGGTATAATTTGGTATCCACATACAGAATTGGGACTGAAAAAGTTAAGAACATTATAACTGAAGAATTTTCAGAGACTTGGTATGAGCCGTAATAATCTTAAAATAATATATAGCAATAAAGAAAAGAAAAAAGGAAATAAAAGAGTATTACAACAATATGAAAAATCTTACGTAGTTCTATATACAGGGTCTTTCAGGCAACTGGTTCGTTAGACGATTAAAGAGTTGAGGTTGAAATGATCACTTATAGACTTTTTAACCAAAATAATTTCAAGGTTGCGTTTGAGATTATACCAGTTATTTAGACACAACATGTTTTACATACTGTTTTGCCAAGACTACATTTACTTCGTTAATTTCAAACGCGAATGAAAGTAAAGCCGGTTGAAACCGAATCTCAATCCTGAATGTTTATCTCGTAGGAATAAAGAAGGGATGGAATTCCCTATTCAATCCTACTTGAAGCTGTATTCCTGCTCTTACGTGCTTTATATATGTAGCTAACGACCTATAATTTGTTGTACATATTAATAATATATTGTAACCGTTGAATTTACTTTTTAGTTTTCACAGGATCGTTTTTCATTCATCACATATGAATCTACTTTAACTATGCTCTTCACAATGAAAAAACTTTGACAGCAATATCAGCAGACCCAGAACGCAATCTAATCAACTTTATTTCTTCATAGTTAGCTGGTGCCTAACGGAAGAGCCGTATCATTAATAGGCTTTAATTGGACAGGTCTATTTACTTTTCTGATTTACCATAATATTTGAACTGAGTAAAAATGTTAAATATTTTAATTAAAAATCTTGCCAACATTTATTTCATGCAATTAACTGAATATTTACAGAAGCACTAGCTATACTTTTAAGTCCGAAACTAAAAGCAATGCATTTCCCATGTCACATAATCATACCTTGTTTTAAAAAAGAGGAATGAAATAAAGTACCTAGGAAATTGTTGACATATAAAGTTCATTCCAATTAATGCGGAATTTTCAACTGATTTAATGAACATTTCAGTTGGGAACTGAATCGCTGGAAAAACAGAACCTTTATAAATTCTGCATCATTAATCTAATCAGGTTTTGTAAATAAATATTATAAAATGCTTTTTCCCTTAATACATAAAAACCGATTTTTATTTTTAATATGCTACTATTAGTTATGCTTACGTTACCTTTCGTATATCTTTTGTTAGCCCTACACTTTCGTAGGCAGCAATAACTTTGATAGGGCACTTGCTGGAACATTTTATCTTTATCAAATATGCACCCCTAATAAAATGCGTATTCTGAAGATAACTTGGCAACGCCATGTCCGAATTTCAAAAATAAAATATCATTTTGAAGGTAAAAGAGAGGCGAATCGAATATGATTGAAAAACACAGGGTGTCCTTTTTAAGAAATATAAGTTTGGTTCACCCCTCTACAGTGGATCACCCTGTATGTTCCAAAATCATTTTAAATGATGGCTCTGAGTACCTAAATAAAATACCTGAGTATCTAAATAATGCCTTAAAAGCGAAAAAATTTATATTCCATAGCAACTGAATATTGTACCGAGGTGTCTTAGGCGACTCACCCTGTAGTAAGATACCTAGAAAGTAATAAAAAATAATCCACCTAAGCTAATTAGTAATTACAAAGCACATCAAGTGGCATATAGAGGTATTGATTATCTGAAAATATAGGAAAATATAGAATGCATAAAAATGTTGATCTCTCTTTACCGGTATTTTAATTTTGTCATGTTTTTTTCTATCTATTATTATATGAAGCACTTTACAGATACTTTAAGGTTATTGATAGTGTTATTTATTCTATATTCACATTGTTTTTCCTGTATTTTTCCTAAACTTTAACTATGGTCAAACCAAGAATCCAAGCGGTGCACGTCATCAGTTGTAAAATTATTTACATGATGTTAAAGAGCCAAAAACATTTATTTCCTCGTAATTATCTAATCATAGTAAATCACACTAGTGTAAGCTATGCTTTATGACGTGAATCGCTTGGATTTTTGTCTCGAGTTTAGCATTAATTTTAAGCTTCTATTCTTCTCTGTAATTAGATATGTTAGTATATCAATAAATATATTAAAAATAAGATACATGTTTTAAATAAATAAAACCATTTTATTGATTATATACTCATCCCAAAGGAAAATCTACATATCTCAGAATTAAATTATACAGATTTATCTTTATTTCCTAGTAGTATTGTCACAAATTTACACATTAAATTTAGTTTCATAGCAGTCACAAATAGCGTTAAACTAGGATATGCTGCCACGCTGTGTGGCAGAAAGGATAGTCTCTCTGGGTATCCATGTTAAACTTTGGAAAGTTTATACGTCCTCTTTAGCACTGCACTTTGAGTTTGTTTTCATATCGTTCTTTTAAAAGTTTTTGGCCGAATACATTACTATAACTTTCCGCAAGGTTTCCCTCGGTATGTTCCTTCGATGTTCTTGCTTGCCTCAAATCTGAAACAAAGAGAATAGATTTAAGTCTTGTGTTTGATATACTCAGTAAAAGAAGTCAGTAATTTTGCTTAATTCGAGTATCAATACGGAAAATAATTCCTCTGTTTATGAATAAGAAAACACAAGAGAAGTAATGTATCTGATTTACGCTGTCATGGTATTGATAATGCCATAGACATAGACAATGTCAGCATATGCCAAAGAGGCAAACATTCTGAGGCCAGCTCAACAGCTATGCTATAGCAAAGCTGTTAAAATTAACAATTTTTTTTGCAGGTTGGAACGTACTTTTTCGTGTTGGTCGATTATTCGATTTCGAATATTCGATTTTACAACCATGTAATTCCGGGGTCATGATTTATACTTCGAATACACTCTGTGGTGTAGAAATACAACGTAATTTTCTCATTTTTTAATATTAATCGATACGATTTTCGAGAATACCACGAAAAACGAGATATATAGAAACGATGAGACAGACTAGTTTCAAGGAATGTGACGAGAATGGAGACTTTCTCGCCTTGTTCAAATAATAAGATATTGACCATGTAATTTAGTAAGAAACAATTGCGATAAGGAGTTTTATTGTTTCATCCGTTTATTTGTCACCTAAATATGATAAAATCACAAAATGCTATTAAATTTATTGGGTGTATATTCGAGAACGGGGTGAAAGGGATAGTTTTTTCAATATAACTCAGAAACTAAGCGGTGCTCAAAAAAATTACAGCCTCGAAAACTATTTTTATACTAAATGTAAGCATAACCAAACTGCAAAGAAGACAAAAACGTGAATCCTAAATAGAAAAGTCTGTCTTCATATGATTTATGATATGATCATGTACCTATCATATGATATAATCATATATCATATGTATATGTTATAAAAAAAACACACCACAGAAATGGACGACAACCTCCCTTCTGAAAGCCTCAGGCTTGTGTAGAGGGAGGGTACAGATGAAAAAAACGCAGGCACACAACCATTCCCTGGGAGAGGTGACATTTCTCCCCTGGCGAGATTCGAACTCGCGCCGCGATATACCATTCTGTTAGTCACAAGCTACCACCCAGCACCTAACAGACTGAGCTATCGTTATGATATACATATTATGATAATAAGATATTATAACTGGTCGTTGGCCGATAACAATTTTTTTATATATAGTTACTGCAGACCTTACCTTGGGGTAGTAGATCACCTAATAATAACTATCCCCAACTAAATAAAGAGTTGTTATCCCTAAATAAGGTACCAGGTACTTTGCCGGCAGCTGCTTTTGGTGCGTGAGCTAGGTCTGTGGGTACATATAATCACAGAACAAACATGTATGATGGTTATATTTAATTAAAGTTGAACAAATTACTTTTAGGTGTTTTATATGCTATAAAGTGGGCGCCAATCACTTTCAATTAAAAGTGGAAGCAGTAGGCTCAAAAAGTAATAAAATGTCTACTGAAGGTAGTAAGATGTTAAATTAATATTTTAATATATATCTATACTTTAAAGGTCGTTAGCTATTGAACGTTTAAACTGTGCAGAAAGAAAAGAAAATAAAAGAAACTAACTAGGTTATAAAAATAGTTTTATTATAAACTATTAAAACTGAGGGGTGTTAACAATACCCTGTGACACAATTTACTATAATTACCTTTTTTTATGTTTTTTTTATATTTTATCTTTAAAAATAGTTTTGTTAGAAACTATTCAAACTGTGGTTGTTAGGTGTCGTTTACAGACAAAAACAGTTACATTCACATTGATACCAAGTATTGACTAATATCTATCACATATCCAAATGCCAATATACCTTAGAGTTACTTAAAATATATATATGTAGATAATCTTAACTGCGAAAAGGAGTGAAATATAATGATACCTAGGTGTCGAGGTTTACCTAGTTTAGATATTTGTGATCACAAATTCTGCACAATAAATTTTACAATTTAAAATATCTCAAGCACATGGCTATAGAAGAATATATTATGTTAACATTATAAATGTTGCCTATACAAGTGGTATGAATAAACTTTGAATATTACTTATGATGATAGTTGATTTTAAACCGGAAACCTAAGATCGAGGATATCTAAAGCTGAGTCTATACTGTATAAACTAAAGCCCTACCTGGTATAATTATCAAAGATGAACTTTGCTAACATTTATTGTCAAAATAAGTGATATAATTTACTATTATTCTTATAAGTCCTATTTGTACGCTACAATATGTATGTTAAAGTATCTATCTGAAGTAAATATGTTAATATTTAATATTATCGACGTTTGAGAATGGGTAAGTGTAAATGGCTTTCCTATGATCGACGAACTTCTATGTTATCTGTATGACTGATCAATCTCTTTTATATGACTATTTCATTTGTATAGGTATACAAGAACAAACATTGCAGGTATCAAAAACTTATGCAAATACATTTATCGTAACAAGTCTGTGCTGACGCAGTTAAAAACAAATGTACCGCCCTTTGCACTACTTATTTAAAATCCATTAGTACTTATCGATCGAGACATGTCTGCTTGCCATGCCGTGTTTTATTAGCTCTTAACTAGGGATTGGAATCATCAAGGTTATTTAATACTGCGCAAAAATTTCCAGGGGGTCGAAATTGATCGCTCGTCGCAACAGAAATGTCAACTTTTTACCTACATAACTGCCCGTTAAATTCAATCATATTAAACTTAAAAAACCAGACCAGTTATTTATTTTGGTATATTACATTATAGATGCCTAAAAGGAGTTCCACATCAATCCTCGTCAATACACCAAGTATGTCCTCGTTAAGTTAAAATCAATAGAAACTCGTACTGGTCAAGTTCTTTCATCACAATTCCATTAAAAATGAGGGAATCAACTGATCAAACGGACGCCGATTAGTGAAATAGGTTGCAGTAAAATCTGCAGGACATAATGAAAGAGATATTCTAATTTGATCGTAATGAACCACTTTCCATATACACTGTACCGACAACTGATATTACAGTTGGCAGTGGTTAAATCAACTGAACCTGGGATTCTTCTAAAGTTATAAATCTGGAACGGGATGGAAACATCCTAGTAATAATCATCAGTACCTTCATCCTTTAAAATTACAGTTATACAGAACAGATAATCTTACAGGCGACTATAATTAAAATGGCATTCAAGAAATAGGTAGTTTGTCCTAAAAATAAGTATAAGGGAAACATCAAATCGTACCACATCCAAACTAGTTTTATTATAGTCTTTTCATATTTGAAGAAAATATTAATAATATTTTGATGATTTGCAAGAGTACTCGATTCTTGATGGTAAAGCATCATCATTTTTTAAGTGCTAAAAGTAGAATTCATTTTTTAGTAAACATTTTGATCAGTGGGGCCCTGCGCTACAGTTCGGAGGCCCGCCCGCCCTTCGAAAAGGTGTAAAATGAACGAATTAATTCCAAACTTTGCAAACCTGCAGAAAGAATAAAAACTACAACGAAACAGAAAATTAATTTTTATCGATATTCTAATTGGAAAAGCATTTCGCTTCAGTATTTTGGTAATCAGAAGTGTTTGGCAGTCGGTACTATCGATTCCGTTGTGCAATCTCACATCGTCAGATAAAATAAGAAAGAAGTTGAGACTGACGCGACTCGAGATTTTCGAAGACAAAATAGACGTAGAAGGAGTGGTCGTACAATCTCAAAAAACATGTCAAAGAATTAGAGAAGGGCCGAAACATTCATGTGAAGCGGTTCTCCAAACCGTAAAAATTAGAAAAAGGGTCAAGAGGTTCCTGCGAAAAGTCGAGATTTCGGCAGGCGTGACAGGGCCATTGGGCACGAGAACAAACGCCGGTGCACCTATTGCAGAGGTTTTTTAAAAAAAAGCGTTTAAATTGGGAAAACGCGTAGGAAACTAGACGAAAATGCGCCAAAGCATAGGAAAAAGGCTTGGGGCGACTTTCGGTCGCCAGCGGGGATCTTTTGCGATCACCGCTCGGAGGAGATAGCTTAGAAACTTTGTCAATTTGGCAACAGAATTTAGAGCGAGATAGAATCGACGCGTTCTAATATAAATGGATTTAGTACTTCTTGTCTTCATTAATGTAAAATTTTAATCCGATCTAAATTTATACGTTCTTACCCTCTTTTTATAGTTAGTTACAGTTGAAAGTTTAATGTTTGCATATAAAAGAACGTAAACGTTTTAAACAAATAATTAAAAAATTTCGACCAGCTCTAATTGGGCACCGAAATTAAATATTAGAGGTATTGGCTATATTTTTTTATTTATTTTCTCCACGTACCATAACGTTGGATATTCCTACTGTATTATGCTTATTTAAAAATCATGTTGGCTATTGTAACTCAGATTATACTAAGCGTAATGAATAAACATTAATTAATTTTTAAATGTTGTATTATGATGCATAATCCAAGGAATTAGGTAATTCGCAATGAATTACGGAAGTAAAAGACTCCCCAATTATTCTTTTGGGATTATAAATTATTCAGGGGTATATAAAGCATAAGTATAAAATACAAGAGCAGAAAACAGCACTTTAATAATAGTTCTGCTGTAAAATACGAGTAAAAGGAACTTTTAATACACCCTCAGAAACTAATTTCAGCGTGGATTATTTTATTTTTTGCCCGTAAAACCTCGCATGCCCCGCAGAGAAAAAGAAGCCGCATTTCTTTATCGCTGAAAGGAGGAAAGGAAATTCTATTTTAAATCTGAAACGTAAAGATAAAAGATAAAGAATTTTTCTTTTAGGGGCTGTTATTGTGAAACCATGCAAATCATAAAATAATACAAAGGAAATAATCTACACATATATGGTTCTCAGAAATAAATGCCATACATCTAAGTAAAATGGATATCAAACGCTTTAAAAAGTGAATCAGATCATTCATAAATACATGGAGACGCGACATGCGTTTTTCTTAAATACTAATCAATATAATTTATCTATAAAATAGAGGATTTACGTATAAGTGATTATTTTAATATTTCTATAAGTGTCCGACTGTCTCTCCTAAGTCGTTCCTGGGTGCTATAACGGCGTTATTTAAAAAAATATATGCTTTCATTAACAACCTATACGTACCTATACCTCACTGAAATTCAGGAGCATAACAAAATGTAGAAAAGTGTAAAAAAATCGATGAACCCTCGTATGCACGAGGTATGAGACATACGAAGATTCATCATATACAGAATTTTATTTCATTTTTTTTAATTTTCGAAATATATGATCAAAATTCTGTTAATGGAATAATAATATCACTCGAAAAGTTACCAGTATACATTATTAATTATTCTTTCATTTTGAAATAGTTGCCAGTGCTTTTTCTAAGTATTTCATTGGATACTTAGCTTTATTAATTAATATATGTTTGTAGGAGGCATTGTAATGTTTGCCTAAAAAAGAACCTAACTGAATGTCTTGTTTCTTAACTGCACAAGTTCTACTTTTACCTTTTACAGTCTCCCGCGATCGCCTCTTTGATTTACAAGCACCGTGCAACAATGTCATTACGGGGATTGTATAATATAATAATTAATCATCGAAAGCCCGAAATTAATAAAGTGGGTTATGCAGATAAAGCATGTAGAAGTCGATATGCCTTCGAATTATATTATTTTGATTTGAAAGAAATTAATTATTATATATTATAATTAAAAAATAATAACCCCCAAATAATATGTAATGCGTCAGACAATCTATAGCAATTATATTGCAATATAACAGTGTCTTATATACTTAACTCTTATATTTGACTGATCAAAATTGAACTCTTTCATTTTTTTGATCTTTTTGGGCTGTCTAATTATAAAATGGTAATATATAATCATCCAACAATAATAACTAATTAATAGGCAACGTCCTTCGAGCAATATATACCTATAGACTATCTAAAAAGGCTTATGCATTGGCGCTGCTTGTCACAATAAACAAAAACTGTAAAAGTTTAGATTAATTTTCTTTGTAAATTTATTTCCTGTACAATGTAACCATAGTTTACAACTTCCACCATATACTTTTTCCTTTACCCAGCTGTAAAATTCACCAACTATGTAACAAACAACGCTAAAGGTAAGTATCTAGGTATACAATGTATTTAAATTATTTTTCAGGGCCAGGATAAGAAAGGACGTCGCCTTGAGCGCCAAAAATATTAGAAGCGGAAAATACAAAGACAATAAAATATTATTCAAAATTCCTTTAATACTGCCGCGTAGGAGTAAACAGGAAAGCCAATAAGATTGTTATATTTGTGTTTAAGACTACTTATGACATGATGAGCAAACTTTTTATACTGGCACCTCAACTTGATTTTTTGACATGTCTATACATTTTATTTTCATATGCATACCTATTATAACGTTTTTGTCTTTAAAAACGGTTGTTTTTTTTACGTAGATAATAATAAAATTCACTGCTGACTTTACACAAACTATACAGGTTGTTAGTTAAACATGAGGCAAAAATTCAAGAGGTTATTCCTTGGACTATTCTAAGGATATTTTATCCTTTGATGGTTTTTGAAAAAGCGCTTTGTTGCGAAGATATAGAGCGAAACAAATTTTCAACAAATCCAATTTTGGTATTTTTCACATTATTAATGTAGGTGAAATAAAAGTATGGCGTACTACACTGGACGTATCAAGTAAAAGACATGTAAGAAAAAGGAGTTGTTTTTTCTTACCAACATCCTGTGATACTTCGGAGTTATTATTTTGTATGTTTTTGTATGTTGTGTTTTTGTAGTTTGTATGTGTCGCATTTGTTAAGATTGATTGACGTTTGGCTAGTTGACGTGTAAACTTCGTCAACTACTGAACAACTTGAACTGTAAACGTGATTCTTTTCACCGAGGAAGCCAGTTTCTCGGGAAATGCAATAAGGAATTTCCACAATAACCATGTGTGGGCTGACAAAAAATCCACATGAGATTTGTGAAGATCGGTTTCAACATCAGTTCTCGTTGAACGTTTGGGTTGGAATTGTGGGTGACTGGCTAATTGGACCGGTATTTCTACCAGGAAGACTTACCGGCGAAGTATACCGCAACTTTTTGGAGCAAACGCTACCTCAGTTTTTGGAGGATGTACCATTGGCTACAAGACAGGCAATGTGGTGTATGCATGATGATGCACCACCTCATTTTAGTGTAGTTGCTCGAGAGTTTTTAACAGCAACATACGGAGATCGCTGGATTGGTCGAGGTGGACCTCACTTATGGTCTGCTCGATCCCCGGATTTAAACCCCATGGATTATTTCCTATGGGACGATCTAAAGTCATTAGTTTATACTAGGCCAGTGGAAGATGTGGACGATTTAAGAGATCGGATAATTGCTGGGTGTAACTCAATAAGAAACGACCCTGGTGTTTTTGAAAGAGTTCGGAAGTCTATGAGGAGAAAGTCGGACGGTTGCATCCGAGCTGGAGGCAGCCATTTTGAACAATTCTTGTAGGTTCAGAAATGTTACATGTAATTTTTTGTAATAAATTGTTATCTGCTGAAAATTTTTTTCGCCCTTATCTTCGCAATAAAGCGCTTTTTCAAAAATCATCAAAGAATAAAATATCCTTAGAATAGTCCAAGGAATAACCTCTTGAATTTTTACCGCATGTTTAACTAACACCCTGTATATTAACATTGGAAGTGTGTATTATTTCGTTCAAGGCCAAAAGACAGCAGTGTCGCGATCGAGTGACGCAATACATAAGTGGAGCAGATGAAATCTATAAGTGCCATTTTGTAGGCCAATATGTGGTGTGATCTACAACTTGTTTTAGTAGACCATTTTTTAAAATTGCCTTATTGTGCGTTATCTGGACAATTCGAAAACAAGCGTTTCTGAGTACCCTGTATACGCTTTAGAACTAAAGTCTCTATCAGAACGAAGATCATGGGTTACTCAGTGAGTTCCCAAAACATTCAATTTTCTATTACTGATAATGTCAAGAGTATGTATTTGGCAGTGGCAACCTGCATCTGTCAATTATTTAAAAAAATTTAAATATTTTTATCTAAAATTAAAAATTGTGAGTATGAGGTATGGTATTATTTTGATTGAAAATTAGCAGTGGAATCCAATGCAAAAATATACAGGGTGTTCTATTTAAAATAAGGTTGATGTTTAAGCAGTGTATAACTTGATGTCTACTTCCGGTAGAAGCGAAAGTAATAAAATATGACCGATATTTTCAGTCGATAGAACCTGACGCTATATGGCCGGAACCAAAATTTTAATTTCGTATTTCAATTAATTAGTTTTAAAAATACACCCACTGTCAACTCGTCGTTACACACCCTGTGTAACTGCGTATACATACATTCGAAAATAAGATCAGGCCTAAATGTTTTCATATCGATCAGATTAACTGGACTCATTTGTTTTTAATCAAGTTTTTAAGAAAATAATATTCTAAAGGCAAATATAACAATGGTACGTAAATCATAAATTAAAAAAAATATGGAAAGGTAAATGAGTAACGATTTTTTGGTGGTTTATTTTCCTACACTTCCAATTTAAATAATGTTTTCAGCTAGTACCTATTAATTACTCAGATAATCACAAAAACATGACGCCTAAATTGAAACCTCAAAGTTGTTTTAACTTTAAAATTAGTATGAAGATTACAATTTGACTTTCAGAATTTTAGTTGCGCAGTCATTCTCCCAGTGGATATTAAATTAAATATACGCTTTGTCAGTTTGCGCAATGAGACTGAGGGAGGGAGGGCCTGAATAAGTTTTTCTCTAATGTTTCAACACTATTTGGTTGTCCATGAAGACTTTATAATACAAGAGTATTATAAAGTATAAGGGAATAAAATACAACTAGTAAAACAAATTAATAATTAAATATTACACTACATCTTAATTAATATAATCTATAATAATATCTCATCTTAATGATGAGCCCGGGAGTCAGAGACTTGTATGGGAGAGGGAGCGGCATATTATTATTTTGAGGGCTGCGAGTGCGCCCAGGAACGACTTACGATGTGATAACTTTAATTACCATTTAGTACAAGAATAAGGGAAACCTGAAAAACGTTATTAATTAAGAGTGTACAGGGTGTCCAAAATAAGATTCTCTATCCCCTTATCTCAGAAAGTATAAAAGGTAGAGAAAAAAGTTAAATACCAAAGTTTTTTGTTTTTACCTGAATTTTTCATTTTTATAACTTTCTTGAATACAGGTTGTTCAGTTTTTCTGATCCAGGCATCAACTTTCTTTTTTTAAATGGGACACCCTATATTCAATTACGTTTTTGAACTCTCCTTAAAATTCTAAGTCGACATTGTTAAGAGTACCCTATACCTATCATTTACCGTTACGAAGATATTAGCATTTAAAGAAAAAAATCTTTAAAAAACACCGGTCAAAAAATCTCGGTTGATGCCTGGATCAGAAAAACTGAAACCTGTATTCAAGAAAGTTATAAAAATGAAAAATTCAGGTAAAAACAAAAAACTTTCGTATTTAACATTTTTCTCTATCTTTTATACTTTCTGAGATATTGGGATAGAGGATCTTATCTTGGACACCCTGTACAGTAGGTTGTTAGTCATTTACACAGTGATATTGCAGTACTAGTTGCGTTAAGAACGCTACCAGTTTTATGCACACAGATTTAATATTGGAGCAATTTAGAGAAAGTTTACCACGGTGAGATTGAAACCATGGTCAACCGCGGAGAATGATTAAAAACTTGACGTCTTTAACCGCTCGGCTACGGGGCACCTTAGCCCTGTAAATAATCGAATAATGTTTCAATACATCTTAAGTACGACATACATTTAAAATTAAAATATTATTAATTAACATCTACGTTGACGAACCTTAAACATTAAAGAAGTTTAACCATAAGCATATCTTTGTCTTTATTTAATATGCTACTGTATTAATTAAAATTAAAAAAAATAAACGTATGGTTGCTTCCGTTATTATGTCTTGCGAACTCTAAAACATTTGGAACAATCTAATACATTCGAAAATATATTTACTGATTTGGAAATAACGTCCTATTTAATTAACGATTAAATTTCGAAGAGTAGGTATTTAGGTAAAGTTAGAATCGAGTTTCTATTAGTAAATATAATTACGAAAGCAGATAGGAATCAATAATTAATTAGTATTTGAAAAATCCTTAAAACCAACGTTCCGATTTCCCTTTGAGGCAACTAAAACAAATTCAATCTGCTTTGGAGAACAGCACCAGAATAAAAAGGATAATAAATTTAATGCCGTAACTTCTCTGGCCCTAGTTCGCCTGCTCGAATAACAGAGGGATACATGCCTCGAATTTTCACTGTGACAATGAAATATTTCCTTATTATATTTCTATAAAATATACGCCAATATATTTCTGACAACACCGTAAAAATATTTTCATAAAATTGATTCATTATATGGTGTTAGCAGATGGGAATGAATATGCCTGTCAATCATCAAAAGGAGCGAATACCTCTTTTTTAAATTTATCCCTGAATAAGGATCAAAGATCTCTTTGAGAGAAATCTGAAGAGTCACCAAGTCAGATTCATTTTAATGATGTGTTGAAATGATTTTCCTATTTATTTCGTGCAATTCCAAGAATTTGCTTATTTCCGGTAGCGAAATATTCATCTTTTAATATACTTATAAAGCAATGCGCAAGAATATATTTAGATATCTCTTATTAAAGTTTAATCTTCATAATAAATAAACAAGGAATAAACTCTGTGTTGGAAAGATCAATTGCAAGTTAGCCTTTTGAAGTTATTTTCTCCTAACCAAAGAATATTTCAGTTCAGAAAACAAATAAATCAGTATAAATTAAGGGCGCGTCAGTTTAGTTCTGGTTTCGGATATTTTCATTTTTATGGGGGCGATATATTTACTTCCTTTTGAGAAATTGTTTCTCGACATTCCGTCAAAATACACAAATTAACCAGACTATTTTCACAATATAACAGGGAATTAAATTAAAACCGTAATGTAATAAATATTCACATAATCTGTACTTCGCTTCTACTATATTGATTTAATTACTTTAAAAAATCTAGCAAATGTTTTCCCGATATTTTACTTGATATAATGGCATTAATAGTTATTTGTGTACCAAGGCACTAAAGTTGAACTTTTTATCACGAATGTGGATTTTATTTGCAGAGGCCCGAGAGCCGAGACATATAAACCACATGAGGGACACAAAGAAACTTTAGTGTCTAGTAGTACACATTCGCATCTAGAACTGATGCAGCTCTGGAAGACCCGCTTTACCATAGGATCTGGTAATGTCAGGGTCCAGACAGAGTTGGTATCATCCAGGCGAGGAGTTTTCCAGAGAGATTCCCTCAGCCCTCTCCTGTTCTGCATCTCGCTACTGCCATTGTGCATTGAACTCCTCAAAACTCGTGGACACATTTGCGGTACCTCGCCAAAAGGAGACATAAGGTCACCCATTTATTTTATATGGATGACCTTAAATTCTCCGGAGAAAGGAATTTACATCAATCTCTCAGGGTAGTACAGGAGTACACGCAGGCAGTCGAGATGGAATTTGAGTTGGACAAATCTGCACTGGCCCATCTCAAAAGAAGACAATGCGGTGACTATCGAAGATGCAAAGTTCGTGGATGGAAGCATCCGACATCATCTGGATGTCAGAGAGACGTATGCCTACTTGAATGTCCAGCAACACTCCACCCAAGAGGCTGCTGCCGTAAAAAATGCTCTCGGCGGCAAGTATAGACACCGCCTCTGGCAGATCTGGTCCTCCGAACTGTCGGGTAAGAATAAGGTGAGTGCTACTAATTGGCTTACCATTCCGATCCTCTTCTATTCCTTTGGAGTAGTAAAATGGACGCAAGAAGAGCTGCGACAACTCGACATAAGAACTCGCAAAATGATGCACCTCAATAAGACTTTGCATCCTAGGTCGTCCGTTCCACGGTTGTACTTCCCAAGACATCGGGGAGGCTCTGGACTCTTGAGTTTGGAGTGTCTGCACAACAGGATGGTACTGGATGGAGCCTGCAAGGTAATCAGGAGTTCGAATGCCCTCCTCTGCATGCTCCAAGACCATGAAAATGTAGGGATTATCCAGGCAATTATCTAGCAGTACTCCGAAAAATTTACCTGGTCCCTACTTGACGCTTAACAATTGCTATTTCCAATTTTGATATTGAAATTTGCACATTTCATTAATCGATTATGGAGTCTTGCACAAGTAGTTTTCTCGTGATTGAAGTAGTATTTATAGAAACACTATCAATTATTTAAAATATTTAATCCATTTTATAACTTTGCTCTAGTAAAACATCTGGTTTATTAGAAAAAAATCAAGGATTTATCGTTTGCATACATTGCATGGTATCGAAGAGACGAGAATCAAATTGCCAAGTTCATTTGTATATAATATAAATAGCATTGGACCCAGTACTGATCCCTGTGCTATACCCATACTGTATTATACTCAAAGTTGACCCTACCCACGGTTTTGTGTGGGTAGGGTCCCACACAGGCTACCACACAGGTTTGTGTTGTTGCAAGACTAACATACTTTTTTGAGAAAAGATCATATCCAACTTAATTATATTGTTTGGATTCTACAAGCGCCACGCCTAGCTTTTCCAGTAGTTTATCGTGATCGACGTAGTCGAATGCCCCACTGAGATCATAAAACGTATAAGTATGACATCATAAAAAGTAATTTATCTCATTATTTTTTGGTCATGTCTCCCTTATTTTCAGAGATCGACCTAACAAACCTGGTATTAAAGGAAAAAGTAAAAAAGTCCTCCTTGGTACTATGCAAGTGTGTCTGAAAAAATGGATAAAATCTAAAATACACCGACTGCAGCACAATACATAATTAGATTTGCATTCAGCAGAGCTCAACTCTAACAGCATTAAGTTTTATCGTTTCGTCTCTTCTAGCTTAAATTCTATAAGCCATTGTCAACGCAGCCTTGTAAATATTTAAAATTCAATTTGTTACACCATTAGCAGCACCAAGATAATGAAATTTTTATAAAAATTACTGTAATACAACCTAGTTCTGCATTGGTAGTAACTCTATTTATTCGCTATGATGTAATTCTATTTACATAAAGGGGAAGTTATCTGAAATAAAAAAATTTAAATTGGAAGATTAATATACAGGGTGAGTTACTTCAAACACGGTGCTTGCACAGTCGTCATTGAATATTTAGCACTGTTCATATGGAGTATTATCTACATTAGTTTGAGCTCTCTTTGATAGTTATTTCCAGAGATACAGGGTGATCCAGTATAAATGGAAAATAAAAATTTTTATTTTATTAAATAAAATAACCTGATTTTTCAGTAGTTTTGGATTAGTTCTTCCCTTGCATTAACAAAAATTTATTTTATTTTATAAATTAGGACGCGACATTACCAAACTATCCTTATAATAAACTATTTTGTAGTAGTGTACCTACTGAAAAAGTCTGCTTAATGATGTTTTCAAAGTTGAAGAAAAAATATTGTACAAATATTTACTACTGTAATCATTTTCAGCGACAACTTTTACGAAATCTGTTTGTACAGAGTGTTTACAATACAATATACAGGGTGTTTTGTATTATAGCTGTTTGAATGTTAATAAGTATATAAAATGCCAGTTCTCTAGAATGCACTCATTTCAAAAATATACTGTTTCGTGATGGCACTAATAATTAATCCGATACATACTTGGAAAATGTTTTACATTTGATAATTTGGTGACACATTCTTATGGTCATATCGTCCTTTTACTATTAATGATAAACTCATTAACCTCTATATCAGTGTACTTCTGAGATAATATGGGAAAATATACAGGATGACCCAGAGTTAATTTTTAAAAACTGGCACGACATCCAGTTAAACTGATAGTCATACATCTGGTAGACATAGATGTCTATTATGGGGGAATAGCATATTCATGGCTTCATTTCCATGAAATTTAAAAGTTTCACAAAAAAAATTATAGAAATAACAGACGTAAATCTTGGGGCAGCTATAATTGTTCCTTATTTTTATCGGTCTTTACTTCAAAGTAGATCTAGTCTTATTTTTACCAATATTTTGACTGTATTATGAAAAAACTCCATCTATACACATAACGCTGATATCAAGAAATGGTAGATTTTATAGAGAAATTTTTCAACTTTAACAATTGGCTTTTACATAAATTCACAAACCAATTTCGAATTGATGGATAGATATATATGTCAACAGGCACTTAACGAGCTCGCAAATCCTATTTCAAAATCCATTCTGTTAATATTTCCACTGGCATACCATAGGACATAAATTGCTATGTATTTGTTTTCATAGGAGCTTGTATTGTTTATAATTACACGCGATGTCGAGCTAAATATAAAGGGGGCTATAACGACACAAATTACGCAAAAATATGTTGGTGTTGCAGTATGGTCAGAATTTACATACATCGGTACATGTAACGAAGTTAGCATAATTAAACAAGCACACAATTTCATTTTAATTTCTACTATAGGTGGGATATTTGGAAAATTCAACACATGGTGTTCTATGTACAAAGTTAGCCACGTAATTTCCTCATTCCCTTTATGTCTTTAACTACTGAGACTTTTCAAAAACTAAGAGTTATGGCTTACATAATTTTTTCAGTAGATTTTAAATATGTCATTGAAGATTAAATAGAAACTAATATATACGAGATATGCAAAAAAGTCTGTTTTTTTAATGGAACAATACATATTTCTATATATTTGAATTGGTCATGTTTTGACGATTTCAAAAATGTATATAACTTGTGTCTCCTATCCAATAACAAAAAAAGTTATTTATAAAATACCATGAATAGTTTCAAATTTGCCTAAAGATTAAATCGTGCCTGTCAATGAACGCCATGAAATAAATAAAACAAAAATATTTGGCATTTCTAATGACAAATCTTTAATTAGAATAATTTTCAAAATAAACAAAAAATAATTTGAAGAAATTAGTTCCTACAGTATATGGACATGACATTAAGGAACATCCTGTATATCTCTCTCGCATCACTCGCTTGATGGTTCTCCTATTAATGCCAACAAATACCTCCAATTTTCCTTCTGCAACAGTTTTAGGAGATTCAAACACTTAAATTTTATTGTTAATATTCCACCACTAGAAAAAATCCAAGAGGAGGTAATGTCTCATAATCTTGCCAAATAGTATTAGAAAACCATAATTAAACGAGTTCTTCATCAAAAGGTTTTATTTTTTGGTAACATAGAGTAAAATGCGTTTACTATATCATATCTATTTGATTACTCATACTCGGCTTCATCTTTTGGACATCGAAAAATGCTAAATCACCCACTTCCACGCCTTGTAGTGCAATTATCCACTATACAGAACCAAAAATAAACGAAAACTAAACATTTTTCTAATCCACGCTCTCCTTTCACAACTACTACGAATACATTGGCGCATTCGCCATTTTATAGAATCAACTTTACTATCTTATAACTTATAACGAACACACTAATTTTGTAATACATGGACAGAAAAAAACATTTTCAAGTTTTCACCTCCCACTTTGAAAGCGATTTAAAAAATTCAAATATGGTACGGAAACAATAATTTATTTCTATAGATAATTATTATTGCTATTGCTATCGCGATTGGCATTGCTATCTGTTATAATACACTAAAATCAACTTTAAATGGTTTGGCCTTTTTTATCTTAATAAGTAAATTAAACTTCAAATGGGAGAGTAATGAACAAACGTAAATTTAATAATTAATTCCAGGAAAATAAAGTTTACACAGATAGTTGAATTTCTTCGGAGATATTCAAACTAAGTATTATTCAAAAATGAAAAGAACATGTGATTCACTAAACGTTTGAAAATAACACATTTTGTTGAAACAAAACATTGTGTTGTGTTTCTTGAAAAACAAAGAAAAAGTGTTTCAATATGTATACATACAGATTTTTAAATCAGAACAAAATTGTTTAGGCTCAATCTACAAGAAACAACTAATGCATCTAATAAATACCAAATTATAACAATTACAAGTTAGTAAATAGACCATATGGCTGACTGAGCTAAATATTATTTGTTTTTCTGCATTCAAATTTAATCAAATTTATTGGTAAAATAAATCTAATTGTACACTGAGAAAAGGAGTTTAATTGAAATAAATAAAATTTCTTATACAGGGGGATAATAGTCGTAAGATAAAACGAATATGATTATGTTAAGTAATCGAAACGTACAAATCTGACTACACCCTTAAATTTGAAGGAAAAAATTGTTTTAAGAATCTCTTTACAGATTTAAAAAATGTTAAAATAGCAGATATAAAAATATAACACTTGGTGTGTTTCAAAACGCACATATATACGTTTCAATATACATACTGAAACAACTATAGCTGCTTCATCTACAGTTTTCAGTTAGTGACAAAATTATCTAATTTTTCCCCATTTATCTGATATCTACATTTTTCCAGATCCCAATACATGGATCACCACAAAAACGGTTCACATCGAATCATTTCATTATCAGGTTACGACTTGGTAACAGTTTATGTTAAATCTGACAATACTTCGATATTTTCCTCAATTTGCTACTGCGCCAGAACTACAAATTCACAATCTGAAGCCTCCAATCTTTTCGTTCGCCCCCGCACCAATAACTTCAGGTTGGCCCTTTACCCAACCGCAAATGTTTAGTGGAACGGAAATATTGAGTTGCCCGTTGTAAGCGGCATAAAAGACACATTCTGTCTGTGACATTTGCGTTTTCTAAGAGTTCGTTCTGTCCTCCACCCCCGAGTTGCCTTCGCGCGACGGTAAATTATGTTATGTGAATGTGTAATGCACTTTGGCCGGTTCGGGAGCTTTTAAAGTGCTCCATGCATGAAATATGTAAAATACTTTCGTCGAGGGCAGGGAATGGTAAATTATTCATAAGAATTAGTTGGCAAATGAACGCTTACATGACATTCATTTGTGGAAACTGTTGGTTCATCTGAACTTTGTTAACGGAAAGAGCTAAGAGCAGATAATGATACTGCTCAATCAGGCCATAAAACAAATTGGCTTTTTGATGTTATGGAGTTTACTAGTCCAATCAACGACGAAAAGCTCTTTGAAAATGCAGAGTAGTGCTTTATCCTACACTGAAAAAAATAATTGCTTCAACCAACAAAACACTTTGGTTCAAAGAAATGGTGTACTGAAAAAGTAAATTAGTTGATTTGAACTTTTCCCACTTTTTATACACTGTGTCCAGTTGGTTGGTTCGACAAAATTGATATATGACCAACAGCATTTTTTGATACTTAAAAATATCTTAGGAAGGCCATGCAAAACAAAAATACTATGAAGCCATCATATTCGTTCCCAAACTTAATGAAACTATCACGGATTCATTATCATCAGATAAGCAGCATTACAATTTTCGTAAGGCAAACTACTTTTTACTATATGAAGCAATCTTAAACTGTGATTGGTCCGCCATAAGTAATTTTGATGATATAAATCTAGCGAGTGATGCATTTTATACTAAGTTTTATGATATACTTGATATGTATGTACCTAAATATATTCCTCGCAGTAGTAAAAATAAATATCCTCTATGGTTTAACGGTGCCATAATAAAAAATTTTAAGAAAAAATCTTCGCTGCTAAGACGCTATAAAATAACAGGTGATTTTGCTGTATATAATGAATTTAAAGGTATTAGAGACCAACTAAACAAAGACATTAGCCTTGCTCAGAAAAACTATTGGCAACATTTACAGGATAACATAAAAAGAGATGTTAAATCTTTTTGGGGCTATATTAAGTCAAAAAGTTCTACTTCTGATATTCCCAATAGTATAACGTATAATGGGGAAATTTTACATACTATGCAGGATGTTGTTAATGGTTTTGGTAACTATTTCAATTCAACTTTTATAAAGCCAACGGTATCAAATCACACATCAAACGAATCAGTGATTGGTAGTCAGTATTTGCACTTTTCACAATTTAATGATAATGATGTTATTCGTGCTCTCTTGAAACTAAAGCCCAAACATACCAAAGGTCCTGATAATATTCCTGCTTTTTCTGAATTAATTTTTCTGAATAAAATCTTAAATAACAAAATTGATTGTCCTCAGATACTTGCAAACCTGAGATTTCACGTTCCTACGCTAGCAACACGCTCCTATGATACTTTTTACCTTCCTACGCCACGCACTAATATTCTTAAATATTCGCCGTTATATTTTATGTGTAACAATTGCAACAGCTTGCAGAACAGCGTTGATATTTCCAACTGTTCCTACAATTCTCTGAAAAAAGTGTTTCCTTAGTCCGTTATATATTTGCGATTTTGTAAATTCAGTTATTTTCTGTTATATATAATTTTAATGGTAATTTTATTGATAAATGGTGTATTGTATATTTTGTGATATTTTTCCCATTCTATAATTGGTTTAAGTACTGTTGGATGGTGTATACAAAAATAAAAATAAAAAAAAAATATTATTTAATTACTTACATTATTTTTTATTCTCTTTAGCTCGACAATGACTGGCATAAAACCCCAGGTTTATGTAAAAAAAACCTTATTTTGGGCCATTTGGGATTTTTGACGTATTTAGGAAACACCCCGTATTTTTAATGCGTTGTCTCCTTTTATATTGATTTTTAAATGGTTTCACTTTGTGCAAATTTTTATATTGATTAGTATCAAACAATTGCATAAAAGTATGTCTTGGACTCGCCTAGAACTTCGTGCTTCAGTCTAGTAGCCTCTGCATTCCCTTCTAATGACTAACCGATTTCAGTTTTGCCCATTAAAAAACGAAACGTCTTTAATTACAACACCCACGTTAGTAGGCTGCTGCATTTACGCCCAATGCTTACAAAACAAGTTAAAATATCCGCGAGATGTTGAACACAGGAACTTAAAATTCACTAACGGAACCGCCTCTTGAAAGAAGTTGAGGGGCGCATTATTTTTTTGGTAAATTGCGTCGGTGTTTTTAAAGCCTTCGTCATAAACGCCCCGAAACCTGAACTTAACAACCCGCATCGAAGTAACGAGCCGTTGCGTACCACTCTCTTCAAATAAAAGTTTTTCTTCGCTAATCATGATGCCTTAATTAAACTGCCCTTCTCACATCTTGACGTTTAAATCGGTTTTTCTAGAAGGCTGGCGTTTGCTGGCGCACATTTTTTATTATATTATGGGACATAAAAAGTTTAGTACGGATCTACTGGATTATGGATCAACAAAACTACACTTTATTGTTCCTAAAGGGTAGCAACTAGACCGATGGACTTATTAAATTACTTCTATAAAGTAACGTGCAGAGTGGATATTAAAACTTGTATAGCATAAAAGTATAACATTTTTAAACAAAAACATTTGTATACTTATTTTCTACTAGATCAGTTTCACTAGAATTCGGTTAATAACCACGTCACTTTAAATTTACTTGTTTGATCACTGCTCCATTAAGATTGACTTCTTCGCTTGCACGCCGCGGCCTTCAAGTGAACTAGGCTTCTAGATCCTTGTAGAAATGTCCATCGAATACTCACGAATAATCCACATACCAGAGTAGTTCAATAAATAATCGACACCCAAGTTATACGAGGGGTATTCGATAAGTACCGTCCAGGAAATGTGGACAAAACGGCCTATTTCCCTTATTTGAAGGCCTAGAGGGCTGATACTTCGCCCTTGGAGGATTGTTCCTGGCACCCCTAGAGGCGGCGTTGCTAGATTGTGCACAATTTCCTTAAGGCTGGGGAAAAAGTAGATTTGGCAACGCCGCACTCAGACACTGTCTCGGTTATTTTGTAACAATTTGTAGACACTTGTAATGTCTTAGTTGAAATATAAAACACGTCTTGCTTCTATGAAAGACATATATTGAATCTAATTTAACACCCAAAAAGATGAGCTTACTCGTAAGCAGTATTGCACATTGCACATACTTAATATATAAAATGTGTACAATCAGCACATCACTAACCTAATTAGAGTACACAGACTTACAGTTCAATGTATTATTAATATTTAACATTACGAAATATACAATATACTTAACTATACCATTGCACACTTTACTAGGGCATAATTTTGTCTACATTTTAATTTTGTTATTAATGGAATCATCGATATAACTCGTGGCAATTTCGTTGGATTTCCATCCCCCTGCTCGTTTTAGTGATAAAATATTTTCTGTACAACATGCAAGGCTCGAAACTGCAGCCATCATCGGTTATGGTAAATCTTCTTGTTGTTCAATTTTTTGTTTGTCGCAATGTCACAATTACTTGTTTGCCCATATCTTCCACGTCATTCATGATTAGGGAAAGAAGTTCATCACATCGACAACAACCAAAAATCCTGAATATTGTTACAATTTTCGCTAGCAACCAGTGGTCATCAGGAGCGTCCAACAAAAATTGTTCAACCTCTTCTTTAGTTAAAACTTGCACTTTTTTGGAATATAACGCTCATTCTTTCGATTAAGAAATTCAATTAACTTTTGAAATCTACAAATATCCACTAAATGTCACATTTTTACATATAATTTTAAATAAAAAACAAACCTACTAACTTGAACATCTTCCTTGATTTCTAAACAACTTTTCAGCATAGACAATTTTGCCCATAATGTATTCAGGCTGAATATAACAGATAATTGATTCATGTAAACCACCAGAACATCTTCTGTTACCCCTATTACACCATTTTTCTTCTGCCAGTTTTGAAAATCGCTATATTCACGCTGGTACACCTTGAAGGTGGCTTCCTTAATAATTGCTTCAAGCACATTCATTTTCACCAAAATAAATAAACAATGAAATAAACAACATACCTAGTCACGGTAGCGCTTCCAAAGCTTATGACCAATTATTGAGTATTTTTTTGTAATTGAAATTTAAACATCTATCTGATATATTTACAACTGGATAACAAATAAAACATATAACAATACACGCAAGGTAACTGTTTTACTGGCTCTATAAGGTGAAGAAGGTTCGTCTACGACTCGCCAGTCATATCCTTCTGTCCACCAGTAAAAACCCTTTTACCATGCTAGTAGTGTACAGGGTGTCCAAAATAAGATCCTCTATCCCCTTATCTCGGAAAGTATAAAAGGTAGAGAAAAAAGTTAAATACGAAAGTTTTTTGTTTTTACCTGAATTTTTAATTTTTATAACTTTCTTGAATACAGGTTGTTCAGTTTCTCTGATCCTGGCATCAACTTTCTTTTTTTAAATGGGACACCCTATATTCAATTACGTTTTTGAACTCTCATTAAAATTCTAGGTCGACATTGTGAAGAGCACCCTATACCTATCATTTACCGTTATGAAGATATTAGCATTTAAAGAAAAAAATCTGTAAAAAACACCTGCTCAAAAAATCTCGGCAAAACAAATAAGACATCCAAAAAAAAGGTAAATAGGGTTTATTTCGTAGACAATTAGACTCAGAAATTACTTCTATGAACCGATATTACCTGATTAATATACAGGGTGTTTTTGACAGATGACTCAAACATGTATATGTTAAAACTCCAGAAAATTGAAAATCTCTTATGGAACACCCTGTGTATTATTATATTTTTGAATCTTCTATTTAATTTTAACGTTACTTTACATAACTTTCCCTATTCTTATTTTGCTTAGTTTTCAAGATATTGACGAAAATGTGGAATAAATGTCAGTTATTAATCATTATCGGCTATTATTAAAAATATCTCTACTATTATTTGGTATATTATAGTAAGTGTGCCTTAATACTGATTAAGAATATATTATTTTATTAAAAACTAATATTTGTTTAAATTATTTCATTAATTAACTAATATAAACTAATCTATGTCTGTAACTTGAACCACAAATAACTAACAATAATCAACAAATAACAATAAAAATAATAAATTAAATCAAGTGTTCTATATGTCCTCAATTTGCAGCTATGCATGTTGTGTATATAACTGCTAGTTTTCTTACAGCGCAATCACTTTGATTGAGCGCTCAATTTCCATCCTATGATTTTAATCTTTAAATCATCAACATTATTACTCTGAATTTGATAAACTCAGGCTTTCAATGTACCCCATAAAAAGTTATCAATTCAATCAAGTGGAGTTAAATCTGGGATCCTCGGTGCCCATGAGATATTCCCGTTTGGCCCTATCCATTCCACAAAATAGTTGTTAATAAAATTCTTTACAACTGCAGTATTGTGGCAAGGAACTCCATCCATCTGGTAGATGATCTGATTGGCATCTTCTTCGGCATCCAATAAACGTAAAATGCAAGTTTGTAATTAATGCCATTTCCTGGTATTTACCTAAGGTACCTGGGGCCCTTTAAATATTGGCCAAGAAAGGCAAGGCCTAAAATGTGTCTCTTATAAATAGCGCACCAAACATTTTCGTCAATATCTTGCAAACTAAGCAAAATAAGAATAGGGAACGTTATACAGAGTAAGGTTAAAATTTAATAGAGAATACAAAAATATAATAATACACAGGGTGTTCCATAAGAGATTTTCGATTTTCTGGAGTTTTAACATATACATGCTTGAGTCATCTGTCAAAAACACCCTGTATATTAATCAAGTAATATCGATTCATAGAAGTAATTTCTGAGTCTAATTGTCTACGAAATAAACCCTGTTTACCTTTTTTTTGGATGTCTTATTTGTTTTGCCGAGATCTTTTGAGCGGGTGTTTTTTAAAGATTTTTTTCTTTAAATGCTAATATCTTCGTAAAAGTAAATGATAGGTATAGGGTACTCTTAACAATGTCGACCTAGAATTTTAATGAGAGTTCAAAAACGTAATTGAATATAGGGTGTCCCATTTAAAAAAAGAAAGTTGATGCCTGGATCAGAGAAACTGAACAACCTGTATTCAAGAAAGTTATAAAAATGAAAAATTCAGGTAAATACAAAAAATTTTCGTATTTAACTTTTTTCTCTACCTTTTATACTTTCTGAGATAAGGGGATAGAGGATCTTATTTTGGACACCCTGTACAGGGTTAGTTTTATTAATGTGAACCCCATCTTAATATTTTAAATATTGACAGTTAGAAAAAACTTGTAAACTGGTCTTATACAATTTTTTATGTAGATTCCAACACTTTTGCGGTGGCAAATTATGTATACAGGGTACACAAAAAAGTATGTTTTTTTTATGGAACACCTTGTATATTTTAATATTTTTGGATTCGGTACGTCATTCTGATAACAAATATATATACAATTTGTATAATTGGTTTCATATTCTTTGTTTCATTTTCCAAAAACTGTGGAAACTTTAAAGTAACAGAAATATATTATTATAGATTACAAAATATATTCGTATTAAAATAAATCACATAACATTTTCAACATATCCACCATTAACCTCAATGCATTTTAAACAACGTTTCATAAAGTTGGCGCGAATATTTTGAAAAAGTGCTATATTCAAATTCAGGGTATTTATGTTTTCCTCAATTTTATTTTGTTGTATATATATATTATGTATACATATTTGTTATCAGAATGACGTACCGAATCCAAAAATATTAAAATATACAGGGTGTTCCATATAAAAAAACATACTTTTTTGTGTACCCTGTATACATAATTTGCCACCGCAAAAGTGTTAGAATGACTGGAATCTACATAAAAAATTGTATAAGACCAGTTTACAAGTTTTTTCTAACTGTCAATAATTAAAATATTAAGATGGGGTTCACATTAATAAAACTAACCCTGTACCTACATCACATTTATGATAAAAAGTGACATTTTTCAAAGCTCAGTGTATAATGAAAGAGGTCAATAATTTATCTGAACCTAAGAAAATTCCTATAGCCGGCATGTTATTACTTAATTACACAAATTTATACAGGGTGTTGCATTTCGAGAGGGACAAAGTTTAGAAATTACTCATTGACCACTCGTTATTAAGATACAGGGTGATTTATGATTTTCGGTCAAAACTATTTTTTATCATAACTTTAGTAGGAAACGAAATAATGGGTTCATATTTGGTAGGATTAATGCACTAACGATACTTCATTCATGCATGTATGACAGGAAAAAAATCCAGGTCCGGACTTCACAAATTGTTAATTTTTTGTTTACCTCTTGAAAACATCACCCTGTATGTATTTTTTAAAAATTTCTGTACGATATTCGGAAAGAACACAAAAAAGTAATCCAAAAGACCTGTTTCTTTTTTTTGTTACACTTTGGTGGTTATTTAAATACATTGTTAAATCTACTAGAATACGGCTTCTACAATTAATTTAACTAAAATACACATGATAAAAATAGTTTTGCAACTAAAATTAGCGAAAGCTTGATTGAGGATAGGTGTTCCAAGTTGAATGTAATTCCCACACTTATTTAAAAGATCAATCTTATTAGGAATAAATGTCTGAATCTAAAAATTATAGCCATTTGATTTTGTTATAACTGATCACAGAATAAAATACGAATTTTTATAACTAATCATAGTAGGCTAAAGGCTTACTCAAAGTGACAGATAATTGAACAGTGAATTGTTTGACATAAGTGTTTTATTGTTGTTATTGTGTGTTTATTAACTTGCATTTAATTTGTGTACGTACTTTAAGTTTAAAAAATTCTGTGTTTTAAACAACTATGCCGCAATTATTTTCAAACGAGGAATATGCTGACATGATATTCATCTATGGTTTTTGTAATGGAAATAGTAGGGCTGCACAAAGGGAATATCAGCGACGTTTTCCTGGTCGCCGGCACCCTAATTACAAAACTTTCAGTAAGGTCTTCCAGTATTCAAGACAACACGGAAGGTTTCCTACTTCTAAAGTTGTGGAGCGTAATTTACATCAAGATGTTCAAGAACAGAACAATATTTTAAATATTGTTCAACAAAATCCAAAGATTAGCACAAGGAGAATTAGTTCTGCCATTCATGTCCCTCATTGGAAGGTATGGAGAACATTGAAAAGGGAACGGTATTATCCATACCACATTCAACAGGTACAGCGTCTTGAACCAGGCGACAGCATTCACCGCTTGACTTTTTCACGTTGGTTATCTAACCACCGCCCGGTCATTTACAGAACCTTATTTACTGATGAGGCGCAATTTACAAAAGATGGAGTAAATAACTCAAGAAACGACCATGAATGGGCACAACAAAACCCCCATGCGAAACGCCAATGTCATTCGCAGGACAGATTTTCTGTAAATGTTTGGGTAGGGCTTGTAAATCGACATTTGATAGGGCCACATTTTTTTGAAGACAGGTTAAATGGTAATGTTTACTTAAATTTTCTTCAAACAATCTTACCGAATCTGTTAGAAAATATCCATATGAGAGGCATGTTCTTTCAACATGATGGAGCTCCACCACATTTTAGCAATCAGGTTAGACAACATTTAAATTATGAATATCCAAACAGATGGATTGGTCGTGGAGGTCCACAAGAATGGCCATCGAGATCACCGGATTGTAATCCTTGTGATTACTTTTTATGGGGCCACTTAAAAAACGAAGTTTATAAGGTAGAAATCAATAACAGGGAAGAATTAATCCATCGTATAATTACAACCTGTGACGAAATACGAAATAATCCAGCAATGATACGTCGAGCAATTGGAAACCTAGCTAAACGTGCAAGAAAATGTATGGAAGTTGGGGGAGGCCACTTCGAAAATTTGTTGCAAAATTAATTTGCCATTTTAAAGTACATTTAGATATTAGTTTGTTTCTGTTCTGTTGTTTTCTTCCTTGTATTAAACAAGTGTAAAAAGTTGTTTTGTAGTTTTGACTGAAAATCATAAATCACCCTGTATCTTAATAACGAATGGTCAATGAGTTATTTCTAAAGGCGATTCGGATTACCCTAGATGTCCTCTATCTCCCATTAAGCCATGTCCCTCTCGTGATACAACTATTTTTAATAATGTGTCTTTCACTTAATTTAATTGTAGAAGCCGCATTCTTGTACATTTAACAGCTTATTTAAATAGCAACCAAAGTGTAACAAAAAAAGAAACAGGTCTTTTGGATTACTTTTTTGTGTTCTTTCCGAATATAGTATAGAAATTTTTAAAAAATACATACAGGGTGATGTTTTCTAGAGGTAAACAAAAAATTAACAATTTATGAAGTCCGGACCTGGATTTTTTCCCTATCATACATGCACGAATGAAGTATCGTTAGTGCATTAATCCTACCAAATATGAACCCATTATTCCGTTTCCTACCAAAGTTATGATAAAAAATAGTTTTGACCGAAAATCATAAATCACCCTGTATCTTAATAACGAGTGGTCAATGAGCAATTTCTAAAGGTGGTTCTGGTTACCCTAGGTACCCTCTATCTTCCATTAAGCTTTGTCCCTCTCGAAATGCAACACCCTGTATATCTTCAATGGAACAATTTAATCAGACAAAAATAAATCTAAAGTACTACTCCTGCCAGAGTTGTCACAGACTTTTACTTATTTACTTTTTTATAAGTGTGCCAACATACTCAATAAAACACCACCATTTTGTAATAAACTTTAATATTCGGAAATAAAACCGCTTGCTGTGTTCAGTGTACTATTTCAGCAATATTGTTCCCTTGATGACAATTCAGTTGCTGGAACATGACTACCCTTATAGAACTTCTTGAAGCCCCCATGTCAACACTTTGCGCAGTTCTCGAAGATTTAAAAGGCAAATTTACGGTTGACTTTTTTGTTGTACACTTACTTTACGGCATGTTGAATGCTTTATTTACCCAAAGTGTGTTTTATTGAGATTTCCGCAATGGGATTTGAGAAAAGTGTTTCTATTCTAAAGGAATAAAAATAACTGAAGTAAGTGGTAATAGAAAACGTCGCGAAAGCGTTGCTGTAAAATGAAAATTCATTTCAGAAAGAGCGAAGAACCTGGAGGTGGATCAAACACGTAAGATGCGTTTTTTAAATGATTTTTTTATACAGAAAGAAGAGGTTGTTTACTACAAATTAAGGGCGCATTTGCACTGTCTTGTCGCTGAAATAGTCAAAAGATGAATTAAACATATTCAGTGAGAACTAAGCAAATATTCACTGCAAATACAATCGACCAAACAAATCGTAACATTTTAATAAAGAACCAAACTGGTTGACTGCAATTTAGGGATTTTTATGTTACATGTCACAAATTTAGTAGCCTTAGACCAGAAGAAATCAAGTGAGTTTAAGCAAAACGTAAGCGATAAGTTCACCATTTGCATAATCAATACCAATTTAACTGTTAATTAGATTTGTTTCGCAACAGTATAAAATTAATTACAGTTACAGCACTATAGCAATGAAAATCAATATTGCTTCATCACTGCAATAGAAGAAATATAAACCCTTAAGAACTTCGAACAGATTTAATGTAAATATTTAGAACCGGTTACTATTAAAAGTGTTATTAAATTAACGATTTTTAACAGTTTTTAATAACGCCCATCTTATTTCAATTATTGCACCTGAAACCTTTTTCTGTCCAATTGAAATACACTCGACAACATTTATCATTTATTTCCTTTAATAAACTCTTATAATTTTTATATTTTTCTTTATTGTAAATGACAAAGCAGGACGCTTTAAATAGTTTCTGTTCTAGAATTTGAAGACTCACTGAACAATACACTTAGACAATTTAATTTAACTTAACCAAAACCATATAGTTATCCGAAACATTTATTATTACTTCTCTGCCTGATTTATTGTGCGATTGAGGTTGATATAAACTCGAAATAAGTTAGGTACTCATATTATGAAAATATGGGGAAAAGGGATGTATATACGTTATTTATAACCAGGTGGCAATATTGCCTCAAAGTGTATGTAGTATTTCTCAAGAGCAGGGAAATAAAAACCTAAAAAAGATTATAACAAACAGTATAGAGATCAATATTCGCACAAGTATTTATATTTGTGGTATTTGGAATTGTCTGAGAATTAAAGGAAAATGGTTTCATTATCTACACTACAGGAATTGTATTGAGATGAAATTTATTTTATTGATTAGCCTTGCCGATCCGGATTGTAAAACGAGTCAGAACCAGTTAAATCAGTGACGTACAATTCAATTCCAATATAATTATATTTAAATCGGATAAGAGACAGACGTCTACAATTAAACAGCTTCGTAAAAATGATTCCACAGAAATGAATATCAACGTTTTAAATTATAATAATTGATATATTATATTATCTTCACCGTACAAAAACAAATAACAATGATTACAGACTTCTTCAACAGAATAACGTCTTACTGACTCGTATTTAACACTGGTTTTCACAGGGCGTGATGTTAATGTATGTTTATATATTTTTATCTCCGTTGTCACTTGACATATGAAAAAGTATTTGACAAAAGTAGCTTGTGTCAAAAATATCATCGAACATTCAATGTAGTCAGATAACAACTAAATATCTTGTTCCAAATTATATACTCTAAATGCACATGTCATGTCACATTTTAATTTTTGAAAAGTACAACATATTCCAGTAGAAATGACGTATGATTCTCATATATCTAAATTGAGCCTTATCGGAGGTTTCCATATTTTATAAAAATGTTTACAGGTTCAATGTTTAAACACCTAAAACCCTGAACAGTGACTTAGTGAAACAGATAACACAGTGAAATAAGTCGATTTGCGTCCTAAAAACGTGCTTGAGCGGTAGTTCTTTATCAACTGTCGACAGAGAAAGTGTACAGTCCAGCCTCTAGGAATAAATAGTCTGTAGAATATTCTTAAGATAATTGACGATTTTTGAAGTAGCCGAATTCATAAATGTTCACCGGCCATTGTTTCCGCCGCTTCGCAGCCTCAATGCTGGCAAATTATGGTCCTGCTTCTGAAGGGTAATGGAAGTCACTTTCAGTGGTTAAGTCTTATACAGTGCTTTCGAAAAGTAACGAATAAATTCATTATTTTAGAAATTGAGAAGTTTTCGAAAAAATCCCCTGACACGTCGATTTTGTTTTTAAAAAAGGCACTTTTTGACATACGACCCATATTTGTGACGTCATCGTTGTTCGAGATATGACGTCATCGTCAATTTTTTTAAATAGCAACCCCCAATTTTGACCACGCCATTTGAAAGAGCGTATCATTCTACATACGCATCATGAAAAATCATGGTTGCCTGACAGTAGCCTTAGCGACCGAGAATGTTTTTTATTGCTGTCAGATAAAAACTTGAAATCGTACTTTATTAAATAGTTTTTTCTGTTTTTTGAGTTATTTCTTTAGTTCTTATCTTTTGATTGGCAAAAGCACTGCGTTTGAAGTGTTTATTGAGTAGTGACTTTGTCATTTTATAAAAAAAAAATGGTTAAATTAACTGAACGAGAACGAATTGAAATTCTTTACATAATCGGATTTGAAGTCAGGATGCTCACCCAAAGAGAAGTAGTTGAATTGTTCAATGAAACTCGTCCTGATCGACATCCCATTAGCCAAAGCATGGTAAGCAATATCGAGTCTAAATACCGTAACTTTGGACATGTTCGTGATCTTCCTAAATCTGGTCGCCGTCAAAATAAATAGATGATGAGGTTATAGTTTTGTTGGCAATACAAGAAAATCATCACTCAACATTTAACCGATTGGCTTCTGATTTCAATATGGCAGCGTCCACAGTTCACAAAATTATCAAAAAAAGCAAAGTATCATCCTTATAAGGTATGCCTTGTTCATGAGCTATCTGAAGACGAATTTGATCGGCGAAATCAATTCTGCGAGCAAATGCAAGAGCTGTGCAATAATGATAATAATTTCGTAAAAAACGTAATTTTTTCTGACGAGGCTACGTTTGTTTTGAACGGCCATGTCAATAGACAAAACTGCCGTTATTGGGCTACCGAGAATCCCCGATGGATGATGGAGTATCACACTCAAAGTCCCCAGAAAGTAAATGTGTGGTGCGGCATAGTCGACGGAAGAATTCTGGGTCCCTATCATTGACGTCAACCTAACTGGTGCAAGATATTTGGATTTTCTTCGAGACGACCTCATTCCTGCACTAATAACTTTATATCCAGATATAGAGGGACGTGATCTTCCAAGAAATGACATGTTCTTTCAACAAGGTGGTGCACCTCCCCATTATGCAACACCTGTCCGTGTTTATTTAGATGAGCTGTTTCCGAATCGTTGAATAGGGAGAAAGGGGCCGATTGAGTGGCCAGCCAGATCGCCTGATTTGACACCCCTAGATTATTTCTTGTGGGGATACTTAAAAAGCAAAGTATACGTTACAAGACCGGTTAATTTAGAAGATTTAAAAGCAAGCATTCGTCACGAGATACATCGTATACCTCCTGAAGTTATAGATAATGTCCAAAAAGAGTTTATTAATCGTCTTGGCTACTGTCAGCCAGCCAACGGTGCACAATTTGAACAGTTAATTTAGTAGATTTTTCACATAATCATTATCATTGTCAGTATTGTGAAAATTAAATTTTAAGATCTTCAAACATTATTTTCTTGAAATTTTTGTTATGTAACACCATAATTTTTCATGATGCGTATGTAGAGTGATACGCTCTTTCAAATGGCGTGGTCAAAATTGGGGGTTCCTATGTAAAAAAAATGACGTCATATCTCGAACAACGATGACGTCACAAATATGGATCGTATGTCAAAAAGTGCCTTTTTTAAAAACAAAATCGACGTGTCAGGGGATTTTTTCGAAAACTTCTCAATTTCTAAAATAATGAATTTATTCGTTACTTTTCGAAAGCACTGTATAGAAGACTCAAAATAGGGAGATATGTTGGAAAATCAAAAAAATATTCAGCGATGGAATAGAATTCTTGCAGTTCTATACGTCTGTACGTTTGCTACATGAAAAAAGTTCTGTTCCAAGAATAGAAATATCTGGAAACGTTAGTTGTACGCTAACTTCATATTAATTTAAATGAAAATGAAAATTAAAAGTCTACCATTGTCTACTCTTAATGTTAAGTATCACTTTATCTACCCTAACATTTGCTATAGAAAAAACACTTTTGTTTATAAAATGAATACACCCACAGTACTTCTTTAGATGTATTTAATTATTGATTTGAAAACTATGCAAAGAGCATATTTTTTGTTATTTCGTAGTCTACTAAAAATCTATTATCCATCAAAATTCACCCAAAATTCATTAAACTTTACTCGTGCAAGTAAATTAAATTAAATTTCCCCTTCAACGTTTACTTACTATGTACCTTTAAAACTTATCGTATGCTCTTTGAATACTATGCGTGTATTCAGTATAATTCACATTTATTCCTCTTGGGATAATGTAAGGATGTAATAAATGGATCTACTTCCAACATTATAAATTAAATTCCGACACTCCAATGAATTTGTTACTAGCAAGTTTGAATGGTAAGCCCCGTCCCAGAATCAATAGATTTGTCTGAATCGTTCTAGAAAAGTCGCCGTAAAAGTGGAGGAAATAAAAGTTTGAACAGACAGACCTGTACCTTCTTCTATTATAGACTTTGTACTTTAAATGGGAACTAGAGAAAGTCGGCTATGTCCACAGAAATCCCGGTTTACTTGTAGCATGTTTGTGTATGGACACTTTTTACAAGTTACTTGATTAAAAGAGGTATGTATTTATATAGGTATATGTGCAGTTGTTTGTTGTTCTGGAACTATTTTGAATATAAATAGATAATTTAGAGGTAAAACTTCTTTACATCGACATTTATGCGTACCTAGAAAAATGCATTGTTTAAGTTATATAAGAGTGATATATCAAAGAATTTTGATTGTTGTTTGATTTACTCTGATTGTTTCCCTCAAGGTACACTGCGGTACACAAATTATTTTCAACTGATTATTTCAGAGTACTAAGTAGTACACTGTGGATATATTAACAATACAGAGGTCTTAAGTATGATAATCACATAGATTAAACTACCTAGAGTCAATTTATCGTGTACTGTGTATTTACCTTAATGTTACAATGCATTATTGCTGAAACCTTTCAGGAAATTAGCTGAAACTCCGCACAACTGGAAAAGTAGAACACAACAAGGCATCTCTGAACTAGGATAAAGTTAATTTGTCTCCATTTTATTCTTCACGTCCTGTGTTTAAGCAGAAAATTGAAATGAACAGCCTGAGAGAGAAGCCATGCGGAAATATCCTGAGAAACAGAGCCAGCTCAGATTTACAACCGTAGGAGGCGAAAAACTTTAAGTCGTAGTAAATTTAGATTTTCTGGGATGATTATTGGGTGCATTGTAGCAACATTGACCCGGGATATTCGACTGCTTTTCCTTTTACATTTGAAAAATGCTAATTTACTAGGTAAATAAAACACTTACTATTACTGTTATTGTTGTTATTATTATTATTATTATTATTATTATTATTATTTTTTCCACAGCGTAATGCTGGTTTTGACTAACATCTCGTAGGTTCTTTATGGAACAACACGAGCGCCAGTGGCCATTATTCGACGTATAGTACGGCATGTCGAAAGGATTACCGATTTCTGGGACAAAGCGATTAAATTTTGAACGTATTTTAATTCAATTCTCTCCAACGTATGTGGTAAGTATTTATCAACCAGCCCATTACATGAAATTACTATGGGATAGATATCTACTTCCGTTAAGCGGTATATCCTTTTCAGTTCGTGAGCCAGAATTTGATATTTTAATAATTTTTCTGTTCTGGCTCTCGCGATGTTATTGTCTAGAGGAACAGTGATATCTAAAATCTGAGCAGATTTTCCTCGCTTGTTAAAGATGATAATATCCGGGCGATTGTGATGCACTTCGTTGTCCGTGATAACAGCCTGATCCCTTAGCACTTTATAGGTATCGTTTTCAAGTACATTTTGAGGTAAGTACTTGTAATACGGTTTTTTTACAGCTAGTAACCCCTTTATGTTACAGATTTCTTGATGTATAATGCCAGCAACCTTGTTGTGCCTATCTAAGTAGTCATTATTATTATTATTATTATTATTATTATTATTATTATTATTAATAATATTATTATTATTATTATATTATAAATAGTTGTGATCCGGCTCTAAAGTTGCAAACAAATTTTATATTTTATTTTGTACAAACGACAACATTTTATTCACTATAATTTACAGTGTCATTATTAACCCATTCTTAACAGGTATTATTAATTTTGTTGCTAATTTCAAGTTCTATTTTGCTTAGCTTCAGTTACTGTTTATGTAAATGTAAACCTTCCTTCTCCAGTGCGAGGGTTGACAAAAGGACGAGCAAAGTGCCCTTCTTAGCCCAAGGATAACCCATTCCATAAGGCCGCAATGGTCCTTTCACCGCGGGAAGCAATTCGCAACGAAATGGAGGAAAACTATATTTGGACTCATTCAAGGAAATCAGATTGAACACATTTTCGTGGCACAGTTACGTCTCATTCAAATATTAAATTTGAATTGAACGTAATTTAATTTGGGAGTGTGGGTGAGATTGGTGGTTGATGGGAGTAAATAAAAAGAAAAAACATTGTGCAGTATATTTTCATTGGATTTAGAAATGTGGGAGAAGACCGCACAGAAATATATTAATCTGTATTTCATTTTCTATTTGTTTTTAATTTTCTCAATAAATATCGTTATTGTCTACAAATGTACGGACAGGTTGTTGGGAAGCTATTTATGTTTATTTTTGTAACTGATTCTAATAGTACACCGAATGTTAAATAAACAGGACAAACACACAACTTGTTCTAAAACTAAAAACTATCTTATACGTCGGGGAGCCTGTCTAGAAATTTCATGCTACTAAAATGAAATAATCATTTGATCGCGCAAGGTAAATATTCCTCTCTATGAAAAATTGATTTGGAGTATGTGTAAGTCTACGTAGGTACATAGCTAGGTATCACGTTTGATACAAACATTTTTTAAATCATTTTCCAAAGCTTCAACGAATAGGTACGGTGTATAGAAAGCTTCCATCATAGAGAAAGTAATGTGTACACGACAGTTCCCATTATATAATGTAAATTTACCCAATTAAAAGGACGTATTGAAGTTTACCCCCTTAGGGAATTTTGATGCAAATAACATTAATATGTAAGTGAAATGTAAATTTTTCTCGCGGGAAGTAGATGTTTTCTCTGGTTTCATTTTGATTCATATAAAATATCTGTAAATATGTACAACAATACTTTCAGCTTCTGAAATAGTATTAGGCTCTTAAGTGTCAATGCATGGTGAAATTATTAAAACATTTTTTTACAGTCAATGGAAAGTTAGTTTTACCTAACAACATCCATTCCATCAGTTGCACTGGTTCAATTCAACAATTGATTACTTTAGGATTATTATAATAATAATGACTTATTCAATCAATAGTATTCAATTACTTGAAACCAACTGGACTATAAAGAAGTACTATTGTAGTAGTAGTAGAATGCTCAAGAAATAATATAAGTACATTGTTTGGCAGTGGTTTCAGCCACGAACATTTTGAATATTTATCAATATAAGGTATTTAATAGGTCTGTCTCTAATAATAACGAAATTTATTTCGTTTAAAACAGTTCTAATCATCTCCAGATGATACCAACTTGGTTGGCAAAAGGCGCGTCGAGTGCAGTATAGTGTTTTGGTGTTATATGGAAAATTACGGCAGTATTAACTTCACACAGCTTCAAAATGCTTTTCACGTTAGTATACTGTTGCCCATGTTGTAGTGCGGATGAGTTTTGAATACATTGCATAAATTGTACTAGTTTATTGCTTGTTTCTACGTAATTTATTTTATTACGCTTATTATGATGCGTAGCCCCATGTCCCGCGACCGAGTTGTAACAGCTCTATATCAGTTTCTCTATCTAAAGTCAATGAGTGATATAATTTTGCCAGGTAAGATTCTTATTTTAATGACCATTGGAGCCTATTTTGCAAACACACACTGTACAAATCAACATGAGAAAGATTTATTTCCGTCCAACCTTCGCTCATAAATAAAAATTTAAATGCCATAATTAGATAAGATGATCACATGGTTATGTTAAAAAAAATGTATGCTGGTACATGCATCTTTAATGATATTGTTGTTTGTAATGTGAAGCTCCAAAACGTGTCTTTACTTAAAAAGCTCCCAGGTGCTTTTGGAAATTTAATATCATGTAGGTAGGCAAGCATATGATATTTACTATTCAATATCCTTTAAAATCTTAAAACAAGGATAAATTATATAGGAACAAGTTTCCAGCAACTGTATATATTTTGGTACACGATACATTCTGTTCATAAAGGTAACATTATTATACTGTTTAGAACCTATTTGCATAATTTAATTTTTGTTAGTATACTCATATTATACAGGGTGAGTCAACGAAAAGTTTCATCCTCGATTATATCTGTCTAAGGAATGGCTTCCATAAAAACCCAGAGACAGGTCGATTTGTATTTGAAGAATACATTTTTATAGTATTGACATTTCTATAGGGTATCCCAAAAAGGAGAAGTTTACCACAACTTATATTTTTTAAATGGAACACCTTAAATTGCACTATCCACCTATCAAAATGGTTAACAGGGAAGCTCCAAGGTTTTCACGATAGCCTTAACTATTGTAAATTTTAAAAAAACATAAATTCCATTAAGTTGCTGAATATTTGTTCATAGTGATACATACCTAATTTTTAAATAAAAGTTCGATGTGAAGTGTCAATTTAAGGATCAGCGTTGAATCACTTTGTACTCTTAAAAAACGTTTTGGTATACTTGTCCTGCATTATGAGCCTTTTATCATGATCATTCTTATCTAATCTCTACTTTAAACACGAAATAAAAATATCCTAAACCATCACACCACTCTGATAAAAAAAATGGTCCTTACTGTTGTTGACCCACTTCATACAATTCCATCCGTTAAACTAACAGATAAAAGCTTCTGTTCGCAACTTTTCCAAGATCCACAAATGTATCCACAAGTAGTATTTGTGTTTCCGTACTCACATGTAGCAGAAAACTTTTTTAAGTATATGAAACAGCACCTAATCTTCAGCCAAGATACTTCGAATCTCCCCTTTAGCGTACTTTTATTATAGTTTAATTTCATTATATTGGAATAAGGATGAAATTGAAAAGTTTTCCTATTCAAAAGGACCATTATCGACTTTCCCCATCTCTAGGCTGGTAATTTCAAGAATTGTATTGCATAAGAACGTGTGACATTCATTTTATTTCAACTTTACTTTGTTATAATATGCAAGTCAGGTTGTTTATTAAATAGAAAATATCTACTTCAGACACAGTATCCTTTCTAAAAGTTATTTTAATGATAACATAAATACATCCTGTCGTTTACAGTTTCCAAATGATTGTATGTCCAGCTAAATTGAATCTTCTTATCCACCGAAAACTATATACAGTGGATTTCTTATTATATAGGGTTAGTAGAAGTAGTACCAGATTCCTATTAAACTGTGGTAGCCGTATGGGGCTGTCAAGTAGGCCACAAGCGGGCTCTTTTTGCCTACCCCTGTCGTCCCCTACCTAACTCCGTCACCTCTTCCCTCGTCGAACGTTGCCGACCTATTATATAGAGTTATATTATGCAGCTGCTATCTCAAAACATGCACCAGTAGTAGGCCAGTAGGCCACTACTTGCCTTATTTGGTTCCAGGTTTTGTGAATTCCTGATATAAGATTATCGCCATGGTTTTGCTATGCTGTGGTCTTGTGTTTATTTCCACCTAGTTATGCAATTCAACACCTTGGTTGCTATTATACAGGTTCCCGGTCTGTAAATTTATATACAAATTCTTCTCTGGATAAGGCTTCTGCTTGTTCATTGGTTGATGTCATTCACTTACCTATATATCATTAGATTTCACTGGTACTGGAAGATACTGTAGGCAGATTCACATCAACTATTAATTCATTTAGTGGCATACTAAAGCCTCTATTTCGTCTTGCTTTTGTTACAAGGAGTCGGTGTAAGCAAAGATCGGTCGCGGCTTAGATAAGACGGAAATCGGACACTATTTTATATACCCCATCTGCAGCAGTTTACTTCAATAAGGTATAGTAGAGGGAATCAAGAATTGGACCAATATTCCTCAATGGATCGCAGATACAAGTGTTCTTGTTAACCAAGAGTTTTCTAATAGTATTAGGTATATCTGGTCAATATCCAACGAAGTAAAAGTAAGTAATTATGGTATTTTTCTTTCAAATCACTAGTATTTAATAGAATAATATAATCTATAGATACAGCATACAAAAGAGGTTGTAATAAAATTGAGGTGGTATTTTTCATTTAAGTCTTATTTTATATATTAGATATTGGCGTACTCTTTTAAAGAAAAGAAATTCTTACCCCATAAAAACACACCAAATAGCTGAAGCAATGAAATTAAAAGTTTTAGTGCCTTCATTTTCGAATTATTTAAAAAAATAATCTGCCCTTTGGCACACTCTACAAGAACAGTGTAAGGAACACTTTTTAATATCAATCAGTTGGTACTATTATTTTTTCAACGTCATTTCTGAATACTTTGTATAATAAAATCAACATTAGCAGATAATAAATTTGACAGCCTAAAACTTAGGCCTAAACCAGATAGAGGAGAGAAAAAAGCGTAATTTGTCGTATAAACTGGAAAATAAAATTAAGATGGGCTCAATTCTCTAGATACAATCTAAAAGTTAATTAACTTCAATAAATTCTGTGACTCAAGGGTACCTTATAAAAGAGATAAATCATAATACTCTTCTTTCCAATGTCGGTAGCGTCATCTAAAGATAAAAAATATCATCAATAATTTAGTTCATTGAATTTGTGTGCAAAACCTGTTTTTTTTCTTCAACAAATTCAATATATGCGTTGAAGGACTTATAAATAAGACTCATTATTATTATAACCCGAAAGTATTCGACTTGTGTGGGAGGAGAGACGACATATTATTATTATTCATTGAGCCTCAGGGGCGACTTACCCCCTATAATGGTGGTTGGTGGTTACCAACCCCAACCACCATTGTAACCTTACTTACAATGGTGGTTGGTAAGCCCCAACCACCATTCACTGCTGAAATGGGGGAAACCTAGAAAACTTCATTGGTTAGGTGCACTCCCTGTTAAATTTGTAGTTCAAGTCAAGAGTAAAGAATGATGATGAATGATGTTTCCACTCAGTTTCGTTTAAATCGAAAAGCAGTTCTAAAAAGCAGTGGTTCCTTTCTTGAATTTTATCGGTACCGTAACAGTTGCGGAAATCTTAATGAACACCGAAATACGCAACACTTTGTATGAATCAAAGCGAACGTGGTTTTCGTTCGCTGGAGTTCAGTTGAACGGCGAACATCTGACACAAGTAATTTTCCGAAGTAATTAGAACATCAAAGATTCCCGGCAATCATCGAGCGGTAAATTAGTCAGTCGATGGAATCGCCAGCCAACCAAAACGGGGTAGATGCAAAGCTGTATTTTCTCTGTGATTGTTGAACCTAGTTTCAATTTTAAAGCGGAAAGTAAACTTTGAGGTCCGTGATTTTGTTTGTTGGTTTTATTGATTGCCTCTTTCTAAATTAAATGGTGTATTTAATTTAGTGACGGTGATGTTATGATAAGGATAAATTCAAATTATAGTCCAATTTTGTAGAATGGGCCACTTCCCAGTCGACTGTTTTGCGTCTTACACCGTTTTTTTTTTTTATTTTTCTCATACACGTTGGCCCAATAGGATGACAAAATACGACAGCTCTGTTTTATGGAAAGTACAAAAACTATTAGATACAGATATTACAGTATATTAACAGAACATCTTTTTAAAATTAATTTCCGATGTACAGGGTATTTCGTTGGTTACAGGAGCACCATGTATATTTAAAATTTTATAAAACAGTGTCTATATTTTAAATGTAGCTATAAAAGTATGTAACTTTTTATATAATCCCAAAGTAAGTAACGAAATATTGAAATTATCTTTCTTCCAAAATTTATATTTAAAACTCATACCCAGGTCTTATTTTCCAAGCTACATTGGCTGACAGCTCGTAATATCCTCTACAGTAAACTCAAGGCAGTGTACATATCATGAAGAGCCTTCATTGCTTTTCCCGCAACAAAGTATAAGCAGAGCTCAACGATAATCCCTTTCATGTGAGAGAAATTGAATTAAAAGATGTGATAAACTATAGAGGGGCAGTCGACAGATGTGTATAGTGTATAGTGTCCATAGCGTAGATCATAAACTCCGTTTATTAAGGTTTAACTAGCGCAACTAAGTGTAATTCTCCATAGTAAATCAACTAACGTTCATATAGGGGCCTCACTTCAAATATATTTGGCTTAGAAAGGAAATATAGATAAACTAAAATAAACTAATGCGCTATTTTTTTTATTTCATTGACTTAACTTCAGGCAATTTCCGCGACAAAGGTCAACGACCAACGCCAGGAGACGAGCAATTGAACTCCTACTTTGACTTGGAGTCGGCCCACTTTGATTGAGTCGTAGCTATTTTATGTGGATGTTATATGAATGTTACCAAAAATGAAAGGTCCGAAACTATACGGACCCTGGACACACAAAATCAGGAGACACGTTTTCAGACAAATTCAGATTTTCCGGTAAAATTGACAACATAATTTTTTTCTTATTTAAATAATCTTCTGGTCATATCAAGCGTCTCGTTTTATTATGTTGGGAGTTTCCTTTCAAGATATTAGTGTTAATCAATAACAAAAATGACCCGTTCATGAAAATTTCTTCATACGAATGAGATGCTACGGTATAGTACAGTTGTCACAGTTTTTTCAAATGACCTGACATTAGAAAGACGACATTCAATATTTAGTTAGACGGCCGAGCGTAATTCTCCACAATAAATTAACTAATTCATACTTATTTAATTACCCTCGTATACTTGTTTGTGGATTACTTTTTGAACTGTCCTGGTATATAGATAATTCATGAATGTTTCATGGAACTTTTTACAGGCATCTATAGAACCTAGTTAGCTTATATAAAGGCCGTAGCGTGTCATTCAGTGTCAGTGACAACGATCGAAAGCAAACGAGTAACACCCAAGTGAAGAAACTGCAAGTGTTTTTGCTGAGTGATTAATTTCATATTATTGAAGAAGTGTTTTATTGTATCTCAAGAGTTGAATAAACGTTTTTATTGTTATGTAAAAGTAACACTTACCTTTTCGACAAGAGATAAACCCTTAAAGCAACGCCAAAAAGTATTATTTGATTGTATTATTGATTGTATTTCTTCTGTATTTATATCTATTGTCTATACGGTACATAAAATGAAAGATCACATGTCTCATAGAAAGACTGAACCAATCGCAGACCTTCGAAAAGGCTTGTGAAATATAAACCGTTAATTAAGTTAAAAATATCTGATTTAACGTTTTTATTTGTCACACACTGTATTTGTAAATACAAGAGTACTGCAGGTCAATCGAATTAATCGCGTAGATAATTGGATGCTTTTCAAAAGTAATTTTTTATATTAAATAATAAAGATGCTCCTCGTTCCCGAGAGGGAATTTGGCTCTCGAGCTTTCATTTTCCTCCACCTTACGTTTTTTAAACCCTCGATCTTGGATGAAGCTATAAATTTTCCCCATTGAACCGACTTCAGTTTTGCTATTGACAGCGGCAAGAGATCTCCAGGCGGTGTTTGTACAGAGTTTATTATGTTATAAGAGAAGATCAGAAAGCTTATAAGAACAAGCCATCTACAAAATACAAACAAACCCTAATTAAGGGTCGAGAGCTCCTACTTCTCTCATCTTTAGCACGAGCCCCTCTCGTTGCTTGAATACTCGTATATGTATGCGTCTGTAATTGCTCTTTAAGCACTCCCTTGCGGTGCTTATATTAACACAGAGGTGTCAGCTCGCACAGACAAATATTTGCTGATATTTCCTGTAATAATATAATACAGGCAAACCTCCTAATTATTAAATAAATCTTAAAAGGTTTATACAGTGTGTGTGAGTTTGCATTACACACTCAGTAACTTTGTAAGTCTCAAGATATTAAAATTTTTCAAAATGTACTTCTAAGCGATTTTTTGTGCTCTTTTCAACCCTCTGATTAAAAAGCTCTCATTAAAAAAAACAAAAGAACAGTGACATGTACAGTGATTTTTTTAAATGGAACACCCTGTATTTTATTTCATAATTTGAAATCATATCAAATTCTGAATATGACACCGTTTTATTTTTTCTTAAAAGTGATAATATGTAAGTTAGGAACAATACTAAAAATGATCGGTAGTAGGCCATGGATTGCAGAATTATTGAAAACAAAGCATGCTTATGAAGACAAAAATTACGCAAGTAACTCATAACTTTGTTAATGATGTTATCTTCATTTATTTCAATAAATATTTTGTTTCAATTGTACAATCCATGGCCTATACCAAAGTTTATATACAGAATAAATATTCTGTAAACTTCGCTAGTACCGATAATTTTTTGTATTGTTCCTAACTTACATATTATCACTTTTAAGAAAAAAAAAACGGTGTCATATTCAGAATTTGATAGAATTTCAAACTATGAAATAAAATACAGGATGTTCCATTTAAAAAAATCACTGTACATGTCGCTGCTCTTTTGTTTTTTGATGAGTGCGTTTTTAATCAGAGGGTTGAAAAGAGCACAAAAAATCAATTAGAAGTACTTTTTGAAAAATTTTAATATCTTGAAATTTACTTTTTATCTTTTTTTATCTTTACTTTAATATCTTGAAGTTACTGAGTGTGTAATGCAAACTCACCCACACTGTATAGAATCAAAATTCATTTTCAGTTCTAATTTCAGTAAATCTGAAATATTTCTTAAGTTAGTCTGACCTTTAAAAACTATTTTTTTAACAATGAACTGCACAGTACCATAAAGGCATTATGTTTCAGTCTTCAGTCGAAAATATTCATAGCACGAACTGAAAAAATTAAAGTAGGATATTTTTTCCGCAGCTTTTCCACTTCTGTTCTAGTTCAGCTTTAGTTTTAATACATTTGTTATTTACTTCTTATATATTTATTAATATTCAGAAAATACTCGAATACGACTCAAAATATAATCCGAGGAAAATCATTTGTTATTTTCGGAAACGAAAAAACGTTCTGTAGATATTATCTTCATATCCCTATCGCCTAAGCGTCCTTCCAAACACCACGACTTTCTATCGTGGTCGCATACGGAAACGATATGGTGTATAGTGGCAGGTTATAAATTTATAATCTCTGATAGTGGTTACGAATTATTGTAAATTCACACCACACGATTTTAACCGAAGCGTCCTAGCACCATGGTAAGAACACTGCGACGATACGATGCTGAAGTCGTATACGATTGCAGTGATATATGTAGAGGGTGAATCAACGAACAGTTTCATCTCGCTTATCTGTCAAAAAATTTGTTTCCGTGGAAAATCCAGAGACAAGTCGATTTTTATTTGAAGGGGGACTCTAAAAAGGAGAGGTTTACCACAACCTATATCTTTAAGAGGAACACCCTGCGTATTTTTACCGATCTGGATAGAACGTCCTCTCACTAATACTTTGATATAGGGTTTGAGGGATATAGCTCTAATAGTGAGGGAACTTTAAATAGTGTTCCCTAAGAATAATGACTTGAATGAAAGGGGAATGTCGTTTCGTTGCTAGGCTACAGTCACTATAAAGTCTTTCTCCAACACTTACTCTTACGGTAATTATTTATTGTCATTATCTATCTTTCTACTAGAACTATATCCATAATTGTTTTGAAAAAAAAACATTGATCTCATTTAGATATTCCAAGAAATATATAGAAAACACTCTATATACTATTGTTAGGCCTTTTTCAATAGAGTAAATGTCTATTACAGTAATAGACATTTACTCTATTGAAAAAGGCCTAACAAGCCGAAATACTAGTATATAGAGTGTTTTCTATATATTTCTTGGAACATCTAAATGAGATCAATGTTTTTTTCAAAACAATTATTTTCACGATGTTTCATAAAGAACCATCCGCTTCGAGTATCCACTTTAGAACTATATCCATTAAACCATACAACAATACGTTAATATATGTCCATCTTTTTTATTTACTGAGATATTTATCTGTGCACAGTAGGCAAGCGAATAGAACATGGCTATTGAAATAGATCACGAGCTTCTTATCACTCTTGTGGACCAACGGCCAGTGTTGTGTTATAAAACAGGACAAAAAACTAACAGCACACCAAATAACTTGAATACAATTGCATTTTTATACATCCACATCTCACTTTTGTACTGACAGGAAGCGTCACAAAGCTCCGCACAATTCCAAAGCAACTTATACATTCCTGCGGTCTTACACCAGTTTCAGCAACACATAGCGCAGCATCAACAGAAGTTGATGCTGCGCTATGCAGCACAAAAGCGCATAGCATAGCGCGTCCCACAAAATGAGTTTGATCTGAGACAAAGTTTGTTTGATTGATGCGCTATATGCCGGAATTTTATTTTTAATTTTTACTAGCAGTACACTCTTCATTTTGCTTTACTTTAAAGAATAAAAAATATGTAGAAATAGTAATGATTTCTACTTGGGTGTAACTGCAAGCATATCCATTGTCAATTGGTGGAGATACATACAATTTCACATATTTGAGTCCTTTTCTGTAAATCGCCCAGTATCCTCGCAGTTAATTCATGGAAGCTCGTAACAGAAACTCTCTAACAAAGTTGGTGCTGCCCTCTCGCAGATCGTGAAATAATGTTACAAATTTGCCCACCAAATGTGTTTTTTCAAGAAGTGGATGAATCCAGTGTTTTCTTTTTCATAATTTTCTACGAAGAAGCACTATCAATACAACATTCGCTTGTTCCTTCATTCACGAAGGAACGCTGTTCAGTTGTCAAACAAAATTGGCAATATATCCAATAAGCGGCGCCGTCCAGAAAACCGTAGTGTACAAGAAAAGTTTTTCTCACGGCACGATCATGACAGAAAATCGTGCGTGTGAAAGAAGATTTAATGTTCAAAATATGGCTCATCTCTGGCACTCGTGATTTTTTCAATCTGTTGTCCATACGTGAGCTAATAAGAGAACATCCGCTAAATATTTTTCCCGTAAAGATTTTACACTTGTCCTATTTACACTTTTAGTTTTTAAATGACAAAGGCACAAATAGTTTTAAAAGAGAATCATTGAAGGAGGCTGAATCATGCTGAGTTAATAGTTATTGTTGTTATCATTACTGTTATCATTAAAACTGCTGCGATTAGTTGGAGAGCGTATAACTAATTTACAAGAGAGAGAAAGAGACACGCCGCAAAACAGAGAGGGAGAAAATATTACATGGCATTATGTCTAAATGTTTTTAGTACTCTAGATGTGTTTTATATTATATTTATTTATATATAAATACTTATTTATATATTTCATTTCCTTTAATTATAACAGATAAAGAAAGAAAATATCTATATCTGTCTAGATTTGAGGATTTGGTTAGAAAAATCGACCCGAAAAATCGGGTATTTTTCATAAAAGTGGGTTTTTTGCAAAAACTACGCAACTTAGGTATAGGGAAAGCTATTATAAAATTGTAGAGTCTACAGAAAGGCATCTAATGAAATCATAAAACACAGGGTGTTCCATTTGAAAAAGCCGAGATTTTTTAAATTTTAAACCATCAGGTTTGGCACGATTTCTGTTGCCCCCTGTATATCGCAGGTCAACTTTTGATACGTTTTTCGAAAGAGCCATCTTCACTCTACAGTTTCTGAAAAAAAATAATTTCTAGCTGTCATACAACCATAATTATGTCAACTATTAGAAGTGACGAAACATAAGAAAAAAAAATTAAAAGTCAAATATCTCGAAAACTATCAATATTTCAATAGCAGTGTTAAGCACAAAGTCCCACTAATTTTTTACGTAGAATTTGATAATGCCATAAAAAATATAGGTTTCCATTTAAAAAAATGAAGTTGGTACCTGTCCAGGAAAAACTGAACACCCTGAATATGTAAATATATTTTCATTTTGTGCAGCTCGGGATATTAGACAACCCTGTAGAAAAAAACATTAAGTTATCTCTTTTATTAACCCAGATATTGGACTTACGCGCACTAGGTGGACACCCTGTATGTACTAAATGTGTAGCTAACTGAATGCATACACTATACAGGGTGATTTTTTTAACTTGCCCATTAGAATATTTTCAACTGCCGATAATGCTAGAGGTCTGAAAGTTGGTACACGCATATTAGTGACTATGCCAAATTCGGGGAAAATATGTTCAAGATGGCGGCCCTTCTGTCAACCCAAATATCGACGCCATATTGGATTTTTGAAATTGCAACCCCCATTTTTTATTCGATTTTTTAAATCTGCGCTCTTTTGCGGTTAAAATGAACCCAATGTGTCTAATACTTACTTGTTATAGTTTTTGAGATATGTTACTTTTTCTGTTAAAATTTGCGTTTGCAGAGGTTGTTTAAAAAATTCATAACTTTTTCACTATTGACGCAAAATTAAAACTGCTTGGTTCAGTCGATAGCTGAAGGTTTTTAGAATATTCAGGTATGTTTCAAAATAGTTAAATGTTGTTTGGTATACCTGCAATAATTTTTTAAAAATGAAGTTGAAAAAGTGTCAAAATTTCAATTTTTTTAAATGGCACGACCACATTCTACCATCGTCACTGGATAGGAAACTTAATTCAAAAGGCACTTTTAATAACAATCCCTATACCTATTTGTATTATTTTCGAAGATATTTGGATTTATTTGGAATTTTCTACCAAATATCATTCATGCGATGGACGAGTAGGCCATGAACTTTAAAACAATGCCACTATTGTGTCAACGCTAACTCTTGTTGTCAACCTGACAGCTTTCTTACAAGTGTTTTGCAAATATTTGATCATATTACGACGGATATTACGGACAAGGCAAAATTTGCTCAACGGGGTGTATTTAATAAAAGGAATCGCCATTTTGAGAAAATAAAGGTTCCCATTTGGTCATACATGTGGAAAATCAAATTCAGTTTTCAACAAATGTATTTCGTTTGTTAATGGATAATCATCGAGTACAATGGTGGGTGCATGTCTGAAGAACATAACCAAGAACAACATAACAAACATAATAACACAAAAAAATATAAAAACAATAATAAAACTATGGGATACTATGGTTAAACTATAATAGTCTACACGTGTTCAATGTGCCTCCCATTTTTATGCAAACATTCAGTAACACGTTCTTGTACTGCGGCGATTGTGGCTCTTCTTATTTCGTTTTGGTCCAGAGAGTTCATAGCTCGTGTAATTCTTCCGATTAAATGTTGCAATGTTCTTGGTTCTGTTTGGTAAACTTCCTCTTTAACTCGCCCCCACAAGTAAAAGTCAAGTGGGGTAAGGTCCGGTGAACGAGGCGGCCAAAGCCACGGACCCCTATTTCCCCACCACCTATCTTGAAACTAGTCTTCCAATTTACGGTGCACAGCTCTTGTTGAATGGGCTGGCGCACCGTCCATCTGGTACCATGCGTTTATCATTTCTGGCAGAGGCAAATTGTCAAGAAAATTGTCTACACAATTATTCAGAATTTGTAAATAACGCTCACCATTTAAATTTTCTTCATACATGTACCATTGTACTTGATTATCCATTAATAAGCAAAAAAGATTTATTGAAAATTGAATTTGGTTTTCCACTTCTATTATCAAATGAGGATTTTGATTGGCCCAAAAATGGCGATTTCTTTTATTAAATACACCTCGTTGAGCAAATTTAGCCTCGTCCGTCCAACAAATTCTTTTCAGAAAATTACCATCTTCTTGTATTTTTACCAACAGTTGTTCGCAAAAAGTTACCCGCTTAAGGTAATCCGTTGGCCGGAGTTTTTGCAACCTTATGAATGCATAAGGATGAAAATTGTGCAAAGATAACACCTTCTGAATGGAGGAATAACTAAGTCCCAAATCACTGGAAGCTGCTCGAATTGACGCCGTTGGAAAAGCGGCAAAATATCCCAAAATATTTATTTGGTTTCCTTCATTTCCGGTGACCACTTTAAGCCGGTTTCTGGGTGGATTTATGCTTCTAGTAAGAATAAATTTATTACGCAGACTGGAAAGCTTCTTCCTATTCATTGGAGGTAATTCTGGATATTTCAAATTGAAGGCACGGCAGGTTCTCTCAATTATGTTATCGCATCTGCCGTAAATAGCGATTAAATCAAAAATAACATCATTAGGGTAGGCATTCATCGTAATATGAACAAATATTTGCAAAACACTTGTAAGAAAGCTGTCAGGTTGACAACAAGAGTTAGCGTTGACACAATAGTGGCATTGTTTTAAAGTTCATGGCCTACTCGTCCATCGCATGAATGATATTTGGTAGAAAATTCCAAATAAATCCAAATATCTTCGAAAATAATACAAATAGGTATAGGGATTGTTATTAAAAGTGCCTTTTGAATTAAGTTTCCTATCCAGTGACGATGGTAGAATGTGGTCGTGCCATTTAAAAAAATTGAAATTTTGACACTTTTTCAACTTCATTTTTAAAAAATTATTGCAGGTATACCAAACAACATTTAACTATTTTGAAACATACCTGAATATTCTACAAACCTTCAGCTATCGACTGAACCAAGCAGTTTTAATTTTGCGTCAATAGTGAAAAAGTTATGAATTTTTTAAACAACCTCTGCAAACGCAAATTTTAACAGAAAAAGTAACATATCTCAAAAACTATAACAAGTAAGTATTAGACACATTGGGTTCATTTTAACCGCAAAAGAGCGCAGATTTAAAAAATCGAATAAAAAATGGGGGTTGCAATTTAAAAAATCCAATATGGCGTCGATATTTGGGTTGACAGAAGGGCCGCCATCTTGAAAATATTTTCCCCGAATTTGGTATAGTCACTAATATCCGTGTACCAACTTTCAGACCTCTAGCATTATCGGCAGTTGAAAATATTCTAATGGGCAAGTTAAAAAAATCACCCTGTATACGTTTTCTCCATCTATCAGTCAGCCTACTGATGAGTATCATTAAAACAGTGTTACATCGAGTATTTCTGTCTTATACTTCCTTCCCTTGCGCTAGGTCAACAGTTTTTTTAGCTATATTTCATTTGCGATATTGATATCAATCATTCCTGCCATCGTTTTGAGAGTATTGTGGTATTTATTTCCTCTTTATTTTCATCTATTCTGTCTGTATGACCTTTGCACTCTCGCCTTTCAACTTGAACCCATCTACCACATCGGTGTCACATTCTGTGAATTATTCGTTCAGCTCCGGTTCCGGTACTGGTTGACATAACATGACAAATGTTCAGTGAGTCCACTTTGAAGCAGTGGAAGTAGGAAAATGCTGTTAAGTTTGTAACAACCAGAACAGAAGCTGAATAAAATTCGCGAATTGTTGTCAAGTCTTCTTGTTTGTCCCATAGAGTATGTTGACGCTATCGTTTTCATCTTTTTTGCTCTTAGCTAGAAGCTGTTTTATATAGATATACCTACTTTTATTAATTCTAGACACATTACCGACTGATCAACACGATCCTTCTTTTACGTTGAGATGAATTTTTTAATCCAAATACTACTTTTTCCAACACAGTTAATCTCTTAGGCTCTCAGGCTGTTCAATTGTGTGACTTATTTACAACAAATATTGCTGTGATGTCTGGAAACATTTAAATAACATCGTTGTGGAGTGTCATCTCCTTCTGCTATCATTACAAGTAATTTTTGGAGCTTAATACGCTCAAAATTTTAATTGAAATATCCCAAAAAATTAATCCATTAGAAATTACTGTAAGAGAGTATCATTCAGGGACAATCTTCTTTTCCATAGAATCATTTTTGGTCAAATTAAAAGGGGATTTAGTAAAATCAGTAAGAACCTTTTATCGAGTGGCGTAAACAGTTTTTTTTAAGTAACGTTTGATCTCTTGAGGACTTATTGTTTTCTAATACGGCTCCAATAATATTTTTACGTCACTCTACAGCATTGAACTCAAAAGGAAAAATAATAATAATAATATTTATAATTCCAACAGGAAAAACCCAATTACAGGAATAAGAACATTGACAAAAAAAATATACAATTATTTCGTGCTAATATATAGGTATATAAAACAAAATTAACTAACGGGATAAAACAAACAAAAAGTAATTAATAACTACTACAAACTACAACTACAAACAATGCAACCAATAATACTTAGGCCAGGCGCGCATGGACGATTGTGGAATCGACCGATCACAATCGCCAGATCACAGGTTTACGCGCGCATGAGGCGATTTTGGAGTCGGCCGATTAGTCCCAGCGCGGACGAACGATTGGCAGTCGGCCGATCAAAATGGATTTCCTATTTTCTGCACAGTTGTAAAATGGGTTTGATAAAGGCTGCCTGTATTTCTGCCCTTCTTATTATTAGATTTCGCGAAAAGAAACGAAAAAGGCGATATTGGGTACATCCTCTCATAAGTGCTCGTCTAGTGAAAGGACAGTTTTATAAAATATATGAAGATTTGAGATTGCATCCTGAAAAATTTTTCAATTATACGTGAATGAGCAAAGATAGTTTTGATAAACTACTTATAATTATCTCACCTCTCATAACATATCAAGACGTAGTTCGTAAATGTATTCCAATTGAAAAAAACAACAGACATGCACCTAGTATATCGTGAATCGGTCGACTGAAAACATATGCGTTCGCGCGCGCAGATTGAAATACATTGGGCTAATGCAATCTATAGTTACTTGATAGAGATCAAGTAACTATAATGCAATCGGGCGATCGCGATCGGGTCAGAAATCTGTGTCCAGACACAGATTTTCAAATCGGGCGATTTTGCGATCGTTCATGTGCGCTCTCCATATATAAAGTACAGGTCTAACTACCCGATTGATTAATCGGTCGATCGTAAAATCGTCCATGCGCGCCTGACCTAACTTTAAGTTACATACACTTCTTAAATTATCAAAATGAATATCGCAGTCAGAAGCGATTTTATTATAAAGTTCACACATCAAATATATTGGAGACTTTATTAAAATATTCGTTCGATGAGCAACACAATAAAATAAAGATTGCTGTCTAGCATTTTCGCGAGGTATCAAAAAATTTATTTTATCCAAAAGATCGGGGCAATCAACTCTGCATTCAAGATGTTATACAGAAATCGAACCAACATTATATTACGTCTGGTTTCTAATGCAACAAAGTTAAATCTATTAAGTAGATTATTATGATCCAAACCTCTAGGTGGATAATATCCATCTTGCAAAAAAGACAAAAATTTTATAAATTTTCTTTGGACCGATTCTAAATGTCGGCAATGAACATCATATATTGGATACCATATAATCAACCCGTATTCGAATTTAGACCTCACCAGAGCACAAAAGAGGGCTTTGAAAGTGTCTTGCATTGGAAAAGTCCCGACAGTTGCGGTAAATGAAGACATATGATTTAAAGGCACTGGAAACAATATGATTTATATGCTCAATAAAAGTGAGCTTACTGTCAAAATAAATACCTAATCTTTGAATACATCAACTCTTCTAATGAGATTATTACCAATGGAGTAATTGTAGATGGGAAAGCTGGTCTTACGAGTGTAAGTCATTACGTTACATTTAGATACATTGAGTTTCAGCCGATTTAGTTCACACCATGAAGACATTCGATTCATGCATTCTTGAAGATGCTTTGAATCGATAGAAGAACTGATAATAGAAGAAAAATGCTGTCCAATGACGTAAAAATATCAATGGGATTCATATTAGAAAAAATGAAGTTGATAATGGTTTTGAAGAGACGAAACGTTACTTAAAATAACTGTTTACGCCATTCAATAGAGCCGTAAAAAGGTGCTATGGGAAGGTGTATTTTCTATTTCAATAGCTCTTCGAACAAAGCTACAATTTTAGGAAAACAAATACCAAAATTTCGATTTTTTTTCAAATATATCAAAAACTAATCATATTAGTCTTGTTTTTTTTTTGAGACATTTTATGAGGAATTATGTTAACAGGAACATTCCAAGAAATAAATAAATAAAGAGCAGATTTATCTGCAAACTATGCAAAAATTTCTCGTGATGTGCATTTCCCAGTCCAATATATTCCACGTCACAAAACTATAAACCACATTTATTAACTCCGATTGTACCCATTGCTATTCAGAGCAGCAAAAACAGAACGCTACAGGGGCTTGTAATAGGAACTATATTACATTCCATGCAATGCCGAACCTACATACCCATGAAGTTCACGTCCACATTCACATACACATAATTGTCAGCGCAACCATGTCGACAAAGGCATATATGTCGGTTGCACGCCAACATGCTCCTTATTCGCGACGTTTTCATCATTAATTAAAGCAAATCTGGAGTAATAACATGGCGTCGATGTTTCAATTGGAGGGGGCGCATCTGCGAATTTACATACAGTGCCGATCGTCGATCACGCGGAGCTAATTGATATCGATGCATTTCTGTTGCGTTTTAGTGGAAATAATCCAAGTGATTAATGCATAAATTTTAGGCATGATTAATATAATTGCCCAAGAGTTATATTTACATATGTAACGCCCAACGATGTAAAATATTTATCAGAGCCGCAGAAGGGAATTCGCACGGTGCAAATTATCAGGATCCGGATCCAAGGAGGTTTTTGGCCTAGCAGGTGCCTGTAGAACAGAAAAGTATTCATCCATATATATTGAAAGGCGTCGATTCTGTCTCGCTCTAAATCCCGCTGCCGAATCGACAAAGTTTCAAAGCTATCTCCTCGCGAAGCGCGGAGTGATCCCCGCGGACGACTACAGGTCGCCCCCGGCCTTTCTCCAATGCGTAGGAGTATTTTCGTCCCGATTCCTACGTGTTTTCCAAATTTAAACGCCTTTTCATCAAAAAACCTCTGCAAAATCTTCGTCGATCGCCGTTCGGTGAGAGAGATGCGGCTAGCACCGGCGTTTGTCCTCGCGCCTAATGGTTCTATCACGCCTGCCAAAATAGACCCATTTTCTAATTTTATGGCTTCGAGAATCGCTTCACGCGAGTGTTCCATCCTTTCTCTAATCCTTCGAGATTTTTTTTCGAGAGGGTACGTCGACTCCTTCTACGTCAATTTCGTCTTCGAAAATCTCGAGTCGCGTCCGTCTCAACTTCTTTCTCATTTTATCTACCAATGTGAGATTACACTAACGAGACAAGCACCTCCCACGAAAACTGTCAAATTAATTAAACTTCAGATAGGTTATTTTCCTACGAGAAATATTGAATAGTACTGACTGCCAAACACTTCTGATTACCAAAATACTGAAGCGAAATACTTTTCCAATTGAAAATCGATAAAAAATAATTTTTCAGGTTGACACGTACTTTATACATACTTAACGTGTCAGGGTAGACTTTTGACAACAGGCGCGGTAGCGCAATGGGAAAGTCGTAGGATTCAAAACGTGATAATACTGATTTCGCGAGTTCGAGTCACGCTGGAGTCAAACTTATTTTTTTACTTTTTAATTCCAATTATTTATTAGTATTAGTGTTTAGTTAGTCTAATTCATTGTCAGTAGTTTTTATTCTTTCTGCAGGTAAAGTTTGGAATTAATTCGTTCATTTTGACAGTCTGTAAAATTCATCATTTTAACTTACAAAAATTAAATATCTACAATATTAATTTGCTGCAACTATTATGACAACAATCAGGCTGCGGGCCTGGACCCCCGGTAGGGCTAGAAATGGGAATGAAAATCGCAAAAGCGATTTTCTCCCACTTTTAGTTAAATCATTAAATTTGAATCATTAAATTTTTCAACATGTTCATATCAATTTTTTGGGATTATTTAGGCAATGAATTTCACATAACAAAATTAGCTATAAAAACATCTTCTGGTACAATCTGGTACATTTTTTGCGCCATATTTTTCTGAATGGAAACACTATGTACAATATTGTCACTCTACACTTTTAGTTTCAATATTTGTTCGAATATCCAATGGCAGGATATATCAGAAATTATTCACTTCTGTACCTTTGAGTTTACCTTTATTAAACTCTTCCCCCCCTTCCCCTAACTATTCAACTGCCCCTCATTCCTGTACTGAAATGGTAGTTCGGTTTAGCAACTTAAACCGCTCCTCATGCGTCTTACATAATAATAGTATTCCACCACTCTCAAACACAAGTTTTTAACTTTCGAGCTAATCCTTGTGATTAGAATGAGGAGTAGATATAGTATTATTATTAAGTTTTTATTGAGTAATGAGTTCAGTACTTTAATCTAAATCCTTTATCCTTACTTTATATAAAATCCCCATAATCACAGCTTTACTATTTACAGTAATATATTTGTTGAATCATTTACAAAATAATTTGTCAAAATATTAGATGTAATAATACCAATCTGCCTAAAACTTGTTAGGAGATAAACCCCATTATCTCTTCTGTCCCTATATTCGTTATCGCGTTTGCAACCAGACAGCATAGCACTATTTAGTCCAATTATTAATGAGGTTTGTTAATCGACTAGTAGGTAACATTCCGATATTATTATCATCAACCCATAATATCTCATCTAGACAACGGAGCTCATACAGTAACTGTCATTTTGCGGGAGATAAATAATATACTATAATTTGAAATAGAAGACGTGTCTATAATCTGTTGTGGCAAAATTGCATCCTGGCGATGAATGGTATGAACTGACACAGCTAGTAATGTATCGGACAGATCGAGATATAGTAGGGCCGACATAGACAAATTCAGTACACCTAACAGCTACGCGCTTGGTGAAGCGAAAGAAATTTTACAGAGGGATTGTAATAATTTTAATCAGAAACTTCTGATACGAAGTGATAGAAGTCGAATTACCTAGTTAGTTTATACAAGGTTTATAGGAGCGGTTTTTGAAATGAAAAAAGTTACCTATCATTGGAACAGTACAAATTTTAAGCCAATATCAGTATATGTACATGACTTTTAGGTTTTTTTAGTGTTGCCAAATGTCCGGACATTTATTTTTCGAGAAATGGCCGGTCATCTTCAAGACATTTACTTGGACATATATTGGACATTTATGAATTTAGCTGTAAATAGTGTCATCATCTTAGTTTTCTCCAGATCTTTAAAATGGTGTGTCAAACATTACCAAGGACATTGAAAAAAACAAAAAATGACAAAGAATTTAAACAAATACGGACATTTATTTCAGTGTCCGGACATTTTTATAAATCCAATAATGTCACATATCAACAAAATTTCAATTTCAAACACAAACATTCAAATAAAAATGAATAAAACAAAATGTACTAACGTTGTTATTCAGTACAATAAATATTGATTATTTTCACTGAATTAAAACAAAACTGTTTTTGAATTTTAGGCTAATCATAGCCGTGATCATAGTCGTGATGTTATAATAATAAATTACAACTTGTTCGGATCAAATTCACCATTAGATAATTATTTGTAAGGAAAATGAGTGAAAAAAAAAACAATGTAATCAGCATCCTCATGTGATTGGATTTGCAATTCACTTTCACTATCTTGATCTAAAATGTTTTCTGTGCTATAACTTTCCATATCATTATCTCCATCGCTAGTAATATTAATACTATCTATCATTATTATCATCTTCAGTTTCCACTTGGACACTATTTTCATTTATATCCTTCATAACTGTTTTGCTATCGAAAACTTTACTTACATTTTCGGATGTGAATAATTACTAGATATGTGAATATCAAGTGCCAATTTCTATGGTAAACTTTTTTGAAGAAAATTTTAGGTTAGGATTCGGACACATTCATAAATATCTGGACATTTTCATTGTGTCATGTCCATAAATGTCCGTGTCCCGACATATAAATGTCTGGAGATTTAAATGTCCGGCAACACTAGTTTTTTTTAATATAATTTGTTTTAAATTTGACAAATTAATGATTGACTAATAAAAAAAATCATGTAAGTATTTTAAACCGGTATGAAGATAAGTACCGATTGGCTGCTGGACAATAATATACCGGGAACGAATATGGTAAACTTTTTATTTTGGATAATTTTTAGGTTATGGACAAGAATAGCTAAAAAATCAATCAAAGAATAGATTCTTAAAGTATGATACCATTAAAATCCTACTAATTAGTGAGTAAAGTATATTAGATATAAAGTATGCCGGATATTCATGACATTGGAATTGGGTAGGAGCAAATTGCGCTTGGCTTGCCTATGATTGAGAAACTTCTGCATTTTCTGTATATAGTTACTTACTATGGAATTAGTTCCTGTAAATTTAAACACTCCCTTTACATACAATTGCTCACCCATAATTGATGTTCTTCGGTAATTTGTTGATTACATCATTAACTAATTTTCTAACTACCATCCACGGCCTTCTTATTGCAGTTAACGTGGGATGCAACTCAAAGAGCACTAGGGCTGAGTACAATCAGCTTATAATTAACTGTAATTATTTCCCTAATAGACCTGTAAAGTGCAGTCTTCTGAATACTAATTATTATACTAACTTCCGGGTAATATGCGGCAACCTGGTAGACAATTTAAATAATATTCTTGGGAAACTACATTGCCACTAGTTAATATAAACCTTATAGTGAAATATATGGAGAAGTCTTCGCTCATGCAGTCTCATCAGAAATAAGTGAATTTATTGAAAAAAATTAGTAATAAAGGAAATTAAAAAGATAAGTGAATACTATTATAAAATCAAGTTTCCAATGCCTGCTAATTATTATTATTATTATTATTATTATTATTATTAACATAATATTATTAATATTGTTATCATGACAAGTACGTACGAACAAAATAGACCAGATTATTTTGTAAAACATATTCCTCTAATGTTAGGACTACAAAAATAGAATACAAAGATACAATTTGTAATTGTAAAATTTATCGTAAACATATTATTTTCTTTGTTTTAAAATTATAACTTTCAGGCGCACGGAGTTTCCATTTTGTACAAGATAAGAATTTTTACACTTATTAAGTTTAATATTTTATTAGTCTCTCGATTACTATTTTCAAACAAACAACATAAAATACACAAGACGTATTTCTTACTAAGTAAACTTCCAACTCGAAAGAAACAAGAAATAAACGGCATACAGACTGCATCGAAGATAATAGGTTCTTGTAGCTTAGGTAAACACACGAAGTTAGAAAATAGCTACAATAATTAATGCACCTGTTTCAGCTCGCAACACGAAAGAGGAGGTGTTCCCTATTAATAATTACACAATACTTACTATGGGTTAACGTTTATCGTTACTGCGTTACATAGTTGGTGAACGGGTAATTATAATTGTACTTTTGCATCAGAAAAACTTAATTAAGGCAGACTTTTAGAGGCTCTAAATTAATCAGAAGCCACAAGATACACATCGCCTTAATTATTTGTATAAACAGCCTTCAGAAGGTGCATAATTTCATGACATTTTGATGAAGCCACAGAAACCGCACGATATACAGAGTGATGATTATGTATTTACACAAAGTTAAAAAGATGGTTTCATAAAATTTTTTACTTGTACATTTATACAATCATGTTTGTACATTTTAATGAGTTATTCAGATATATTCAGTAAGCTAAATACATCAATAAACGCAAAAAACGCACTTGCTTTGTTGAAATTTCAAGACTACCCTAAAAATTATTTGTGCTTCGTAACTATTAATTTTGTTGGCCTGCCTGGGTTTCCTCACAGAGGGGTGAGGGATCTCCTTAGGAATGTATATATTATACAATTCAGTGATTTAATTTTTGTGGATTAATCTATGTTTCAAAATATTTTTAAAATATGCGCCTTTTTGATTACATCACTTCCATAAAACTATTTTCCCAAAACCCAGCAATACTGGAACACTTTGTATACGAAGTATTATATTATACGTATATATAAATTAAAAAATTTGATATACTTACAGAAAAATAAAAACTGTTGAAGCATTTTTCACGTATCCTCGTTATGGTCGAATATGATAGGCCGGCAGATGCCTTCACTAGGCGAAGGTCCTGGCTGTTGGCAGGACAAACCAGGCTCGCAGGTCCCGCTAAATCCTAGGTCGCCACCGCACGGCTCCCCTTCTGTTTTCGCACATTCTTGGCAACATCTGAAACAATAAGACACAATTTTACTAAAAATTATGTGTAGGTTCTTAATTACTGAGCTTCAAACATTAAAGATGTTAGAGGCTTATATAATGACTGTAATTTCTAAAATAAATAACGAATGATACGTGATAGTGCCCCTTTGTAAATGTTATCTTATAAGTACTACTATATCACAGAATCTGATCAAATACCTATAGTCTGTAGGTTGTATAGAAGCTCTAGGATTCATAAAAAATATTTTAATATAAACACATCTTTAATATAAAAATAAATATGTAGATTAGTTGTATCTGTAGTTTAATATGTATTTTATAATAGTTTAAATATGTAATTTTCCTTAAATTGTATGTCTCGTCTATGAGAAAATATATTTGGTAAATTATAATGACTGAAGTTTTATTTACTGCTGCATATGTTTATTTTTTACCGTTTATGCTATATCAAATTCTATAGTTAACCAATTTACATATTTTCTCACTTTTCAGTCACACGCATTATTGTGACCTTATGGATTTCTTTTACTCTTTTGATAGATGTAACACATCTGCAATATAGTAGCTTATAAAGATAAGAAAAACAAACACAAATGGAATAAGAAAATGGTGACAAGTAATTCATCATAATATAATACACCACATGGTTCTATATACATATTTTTCATACTTCTGGGTAATATTGCAGTATCAGAAGGAAGTATATACAAGTTCCTTTGATGTTTAACCTTTGAGCTTTTCCTATTTATTGTTTTTAATATAACTACGGTTATTTTATTTGACAAAAGAAAATATACAGTAAATTTTCTTTTAGATATTCCCGTACAATAAAGTATTATTAAGGAAAATTATTGTAAATTATAAATATGAAGGAACATGTAAAAATAATAAGAATTTGCCTACAGAACATAATGTCTTAATCTTGATATATTATGGACCGTTTTATCATAGTCAAGGATAATATAAAAAATATATAGTGCTGTTGATCTCAAAGAAATAAAATGTAGAATGGATTTACCATATAAAGTGTTTTAGTTTTAACTTTGATTCAAATAAAATCATAAAATTTTATTTTTTATGTACAAATTCTCCACAAATCAGAATCTCTCATATTCACATCAAATCATTAAGATAAATTTGTCAGACAAATTATATGAGACTTTGCCGTAATTCATCAATTACTGATTAGAATATTTCAATTACGTACAACGAATATGTATTTTACCCCGCTTAAGGTTGTAGATGCCAACATTAAAAATAAATCCTGTAAACAGTTCAGTCATAATAATCAGCTAAATAGACGGAGTTCTCTAGTAAATAAGTTATATTTATCATCACGATGCAACCGGAAACATCATAATAAAGATAGCCGTTAATAGAATCTATTCTAAGCAATGGAAGAGAAATCATTCGGCCGAGGATGCTACTGACATGATGTGACAGAGGGTAAGTTGAAGCTTTGGGTTTGGCTAGTTAAGGCTTTGGGGACTTTGCACATAATAAAAATCCGGAGATGGAACAGCTTAATGGCCAATTAGGCCAAGGAAATACCTTCATTGGCCAAAAGCGTCTTAACGGCTTACTTCCGTTATCGTTAAATTTTATATGTTATTTAATATACCACATCAAAAAAACATATTGAACAGTAAACCATCTGCCTAGAGCTGTCCAGAGTATTTGAAATAGAACTAATTGAAAAAGTATTTCAAATACTTTCGATTATCTGTATTTGGTACTTGGTATTTGACATCTTTTGGTCGAGTATTTGGATTTGGTATTTGTTTCTCAGAATTACTGGCATTTCAATTATTACTTTGCTTGGTATTTCAAATACTGTACCGCTATTTCAAGTACCTACTAGATGGTATTTCAAATACTGTTTAAAACACTAGAATGAGTGTTTAAATTATGCAAAATAGGTACGTATCGAACTACTTCTTTTCTTACTCATTATTTATTAATAGTTCTTAATCAGTAAATATGAAAGGTAAAAGGTATGTATGTACCTAATCCTACTTAGAATCTGTAGTATTGTGGACTTAGATACATGAAAACGTCACCATTCCATATTATCCTACTATTCCCACTATACATTGAATGTACTATGTATTAATTGTACCATGTATGTAAGTATGTACTCATTGGCAACACTGTTGTTAGTGTTGTTGAATATTAATATTTTGTACTTTACATTCTTCTCATCCTAGGTATGTCACCAGGTTGATGGCCAACCCCTGCGAAGTAGACAATTTTAATTAAAATTGCCTGGCGAAATAGGGATTTAAATCCACGACCTCTGAGTGAACCCATCGAGACACTTAACTCTGAGCTACATACTCGCCCAGTGTATTAAATTATTATAAATAATTTCTCATTATTTTATTTATTACATAAAATATCCAACGAGCTGAAGCCCAATTACAGGATAAGTAGCAGAGCATAATTTAGAATTTACATGTATAAAGAAAAACAAAAATACTTATTAAAAAACAATTAAATATCACATACAAGCATAAAATGAACAATAAAATGAACAGTAAAATTTGTCCTGTACAAAATTCGATAAATTATTTAAAACAAATACCTAAAATATGAACATTACAAAAAGAGCCAAACATGCCTCAGTCCACTAAAAACACTTTTTTTAAATTCTGCAGATTGCAACATAAGATGTCTAAAGAACCTTCAATTTCAACGTAGTTGTTTAACATTTGATATAATGGCGATTTTATCAGTAAATTAGTGCGCGCAAATGGCAAGACAAATAAGTTGCTATGTCGGCTATTCATTCTAGGTACCCGATATGTAATATTTGCCGTAAGTGACTCACACCTTGCAATATAGTGAACAAGTTTAAAAAGAAAAACAACCGATAACATTTTACGTCTACACAAAAGACTATGTAATGAGAATATTTCATAAAACAACTCTTGTGGTGTCCCTCTGACAGGATAGACCCCATCCAACAAGAACAGTGCCGTCTTAAAGAATCTTCTCTGAACACGTTCTAGCAAAACAATATGCGTGTTATATATATAGGACTCCATATAATCGACCCGTACTCCAGCCTCGATCTAACAAACGTTGTAAACAATAAACGTAGTGTGGAAATATTTTTAAAATCTTTCGAGTTACGCAAAATGAACCTAAGACTTTTATATGCATCAGTCACGCAGGCTTGAATATGGTTTGTGAAGCTGAGCTCTGGGTCAAAAATAATACCTAGATCTTTCATAATCTCCGGTCTTTCTAGCAAATCACCATCAATTGTATAATCAGAAATTATTGGTACTTTTTTACGATGAAATGACATGACCTTACATTTCTTAGCATTGAGTGGCAATTTATTATTACAACACCAGTTATTAAGTAGCACGAGGTTGCTTTGAAGATTGTCACAATCAGACTTCGAGGAAATTTCACAGTACAACTTGAGATCATCTGCGTATAGCAAATATTGAACATCGAGAGCAGTGGCGATATCATTAATAAATATGATAAATAGAAGAGGTCCCAGTATCGAACCCTGCGGAACACCTGAAGATTGATGAAAAGTGCCAGACTTGAAACCGCGATACTGTACAAATTGTGAACGATCAGTAAGATATGATTTGAACATCTTAAGTAAGGCAGGACATAGTCCAACATCATTAAGCTTGCTGACTAGAAGAGAATGGTCAAGTCTATCAAAGGCCTTGGAGAAGTCAGTGTAGATAACATCTACCTGACCTCCCTCATCTACGTCCTTTGAAATAAATTCAGTCTTACACACGAGATTCGATACTGTGGATCTACCCTGAATGAATCCATGTTGTTGTGGTACAATAATATCAGATACATGATTTGATATAATATTATGCATAACAGATTCGAACACTTTACTAAAGTTATTTAAAATGGCAATCGGGCGATAATTAGCAAAGTTATTTTTTGCATCTTTTTTGTGAATAGGTGTAATTCTAGATATTTTCCAGATATTAGGAAAATTTTGTGTAGATAGTATTAAATTAAACAAGATAACTAGTGGTTTTACGAAAACAATAGAGCAATCCCTTAACAAAAAAGCAGGTATACCATCCGGACCCATACACATATTATTTTTACACCTTTTAAGTGCAGGTAAGACATCCCTATCAGAAACCGTCATCAAATGCAAGACAGTTGTATAATTCACATTAAACTCATTAACGTCAATATCAGTACTAGCGGGAGTTAAATATGCCTCGGAGAAGTGGCTGGCAAATGTATTCACTATTGTTTGAGGATCATCTATCTCTTGGGTGTTATACATCATGGAAGATGGAATAGATGTCGTGCTTTTTTTAGAGTTTATAAATGACCAAAAAGTATTAGGATTAGTTCTAACGGATTTTTCTGCGTCAGACACAAATTTTTTGTATGCTTCCTTTATTTGATACTTAAAAGAAGACCTAAGTGTTTGAAAGTTATCAAAGTCCTGAGGCAGCTTGGAAGATTTATATTTCTTATAGACTTTATTTTTTATTTTCCATTGAGAAATAATTTCCCTATTAAACCACGGTGGAAACTGTCTGCTAAAATTTGTAATCTTCATGGTGGGTACATGCTGTATCAAGATAGACTTCAAGATACCATAAAATAAGTCGATATTGTAATCGGAAGCAGAGATGAAAATTTGAAAATTTTGAAAATAATTCTTGAAATTGAGTAATATAATTAATATTTTAACTAATTCAAAAACAACTTGTAGCTTTCATAAGTCGCTTGGTCTTCATTAGGTATAATATAATTATTATTTGAATTATTAACCCTTATAAATTATATTCGCTGTACTTAATATTTTAAGCCCTAACTCAGAATTAGAGCTGCTGAGTAATAAATGAACCTCACTTAATTCAATATATTTCGAACTCAGCTTCAAACCGTAACATTGTACAGAATTACTAGATTAATATTTATTTAATTGGTGGTCATGAGGAGTGAAGCATTTATAAATGCTCAAAGATGTTTTTACAAGAGATATTGGAAAGATGTACATTATAAATAATTTGATTATGAAGTGTACATCGTGTATGTTTCTTCAATTTGGAATTTCTTTATATCAACCGAATACCGTGAACTATTAGATTATGCATGTCTAACAATCTACAGGTATGTCTAACAATCAAAACCAAACAGTCAAATGAACAATTAGAAAAATTAAATTAAAGAACTTTTAGATGCTTAACTAGGACCGACTTCCAATGCTGCCAAATGGTGGTTTTCTGAAAAGTTACCTAAACCGAAGGTAAAATAAAACAGCTCTAAAATCATTGTTTCTCAATACCTTGTTCGTTCTAGAAATACTGCAATCTAGACATTTTGCTAGCATCTAGGCAAAACTGAAATCAGTATATCACTGACTTTAGGTGTCTATTTCTTGCAACTTACAAACGAAAAATACATCGGCGAGCGTTAAAAACCATTGAACTCAAAATTAGTCACTATCCGAGTCACTATCCGTTTTCGTTTATTATTTTTTATAAATTTACCTTACTTTAAAACTAAGCACGCCATTGAATAAGATAATAAAAGTGTTTCAAATGAGGTGCGACTCAAGCCCTATTCCCGTTTGAAATTTTGTGTGCACTTGGGGCGATGGGAACGGGGAGAAGGGGCCAACGTTCACTTATGCTCCAAAAGATGTCCCCGAATCAAAGATTGACCTGTTTCGGCCAATTTTTATGTCTCGTTTTGTTCTCGAGATGTTATTGTTCTCTTCGTGTTTCGTTTTAAATGTTTTTTAGAAAAAAAGATCTATTAAAAAAAGAGAAAATACGACCAATGGCAACCATAAGACAAAGCAAGACTCATTGCTGTAATTCGTAGGATGTTTTACAAAAAACGATGGCATATTTAGATCCCTTGTAAAAAGAATCACAAAGTATTAGTCAAATACCTACTCCAAGTTTTATTATCGGTCACAGCTTAAAAAATTTAAAACAAAACTCATTTTCAATTAGATCAATCAGATCAATTACATTTTCTTTCATTTAATTGATCAGTAGTTAATTGCACAACTTTGCCGTATAACCATTTGTAGGTACAAGGGAAAAAATTGGTCTAAATGTAAATAATGCATAAAGCAATTCCACCACAAATGTAAATGTAAATTAACAGTTTTTTTTTTCTTTCATGATGTATGATTATATCTTTTCCTATTACTTTGAGTGTCGAAACAGAATTTTGATTGCTGCAATTACCTGTGCCATGTAACTTGTAATAGAAACGGGGAAGTGCTACATAGTATTTATGAACCATTTCTAAACATGATTCGTATTTCTAGCTATGAATATTTCATAGGACATGTGCAATTTAAACATAGGTACCTACATAAAGTTCATCGCAACATGAAAATGTTGTATGCGTTCTCCGCGCTTAATCGAATTTTAAATTTAAATAGCTGATTATAATTTTTATGTCCGTTTCACACTTTTCGTCAGTTTAAAATTCCAACTTCATAGCGCAAATGCAATTAAATTCAATTTTCCCTATTAGAAAAATTAGGTAAACCAACTTTGGCGACGTAATTAACTGCTGCGTGACCTGTGTGTAGAAAACTGCCTATAAAACTGACTTAATACTAAAGTGAATTACCAATTTGTAGAGTTATCTTGTGTTTAGAAATTAATTTCCAGTTCTCTAAAAAAAGAGCAGTAAGACATGTGCTTGTAAAAGTACTCCTGCTCTAAGGATATGTGAAACTAAAGTAATGTTAAAGGAACTGCAAGCAGTTTACCTTTAGTATCAGATGATGACAGTTATTGCGATTCATGAGGATTGGGGTAAACTTCACAATCAGAGTTGTTGTTTTCTGTTTTAGAAGAGGTAACTTTGTAACCATTCTGCATTGTTGTATAGGTAAATCTATGGCTAAACAATCATATATAAAAATGCGATCTAATATGAGCATGAATATTAATGTAATTTTTATGAAAATATGAGATGTAACAGTAGCACTGTTTTCAATAACGTCAGTTAATATGCAAACACAATGTGCTTTCCTATTTTTAACAACATGAAAGTAATAATAAGTTAAGAGTACTTATTACATCTTAAAAGAGTATTAAATCTTCATTTTTACAAAATTTTTCTGTTGTGTGAGTTACTTATACAGGGTGACCCTACGAAAAATTTCCACATTGAATAACTTATTGGTATAACAATTTTTTCAAACAAATTCCAGGTCAAATGCGAGATAGGTCGATTTTTATTTGAAATGGGACATATTTTCGTATTATTAACATTTATACAGGATGTCTAAAAAACGGGAGATTTCCCACAACTTATATTTTTGGTGTCTTGTATAATAAGGGAAGTGTTTTCTAAGAGAGTAGTGGCGCACACCATAACGTAACAGAGCGGTTCCGTCTCATTTGAACCGATGGGCCATACCGTACGAATCAGTTCATAACTTTTTTTGCGGTGTCTTGTATATAGAGGTGAAGTAGTTTTATAATTTTTAAACTATTTTCATTATCATTGGAACGCTCTTTCTTATATTCCAAGTTTAAATAATAGTTTTACTCTCTAAACTTGTTTTCATTATTAAATAAATGATTAAATAAACAAATAATTACTAGTGAAACATCAAAATTATCCATGGTGATATTTCGTTTTCAGACTTTACACTATTCACTGCTGCTGCGACGGCCATATTTTTGTTACCGTATTTGTGACGTCACTCACCGTATTTTGACACCACCGTTCAAAGACGGTACAGTTTCCTAGAAAACCGAGAGATGACAATGGGAAGAAAAATGACGAACCTCTACATTTTGGATACTTTTATAAGACTGTCAATATTTAAGTGAGCATGAATATTAAGTGAACTGAATAAGTTCACTTAATTAAGGTGAATAATGAATAAGTGAACTTAGCGTGGAAGGTGTGCCATGGTGTTACAAAAAAGGTAAAACTTGTAACAATGACTTGTTGGAAGGCGGCGTGGTTACCCGCAGCACTCAGGTCTTTCGACCCATTGTGCCTGCCGCTAGTCGAAAGCTATTGAAAGAGATCCGTGATATGCATATAGACCAACACCCGTTCTATGGGAAGCTCTTAATGTCCTGGGACAGGAGAAATGCTGCACCCAGATGTTTGTGTCTTTTGACCAAGAGGCAGGCACAACGACAGAGGATGTGCTGGAGTCCTCGTCATCGTATCCGCAAAACCTGCACCTAGTGTCACTAAGGCCGATAGTGTTAAGGTGCTTGTTGAGATGTCCATGATCTGTCAGCAGTAGTGTGACAATCCTTATGCTGTTACGACTTAGCGCAAGTATTGATCGAGTTGCGTTCGACCATGGCCCTTCAACTAAGAGCCTGGCTTGTCGCAGCAAAGTCTCGTTCGACCATTCTTCCTCTGATCTTTCGTTGATCCAGTTTTCAATAGACTTTGTTACATAACTAGGCGGAAGCCTGAGTACTGGTTCGGGCCCTGTAAACTGTATACTTGAGCCTCTTTTAGCCAGTGCATCGGCCTCCTCATTTCCTGTTATGTTGTGATGACCCGGTACCCAGACAACAACAACAATGACTTGGTCGAATATTGTTAATATTTTGATAAAGGGGTGAAGTTGGGGTGGCTGTAGGGTTTTCGGCGGTTTTCAGGCATATTTTGTGATTATGGGGGTAGGTGGTGGAAATATATATAATTTTATCATTTTCGAGATAAAAGGCAATTCTTAAATTTCGACAAAATTCACATAACCCTACATCTCTCTAGTTTTATACTAGATATAGTAAAATGGTTCCATGATACAAAGATGTAAACTATTCAAGATGTCGAAAGATTCGTCTTCTTCAGATTATGACAATCTTTCGTCATCACATCCTTCTGTCAGGGCATTGTATTTTGTGCCGACTATTGATAACTATGTTGAGAATATCTTACATTATTTAAAATGGTATTACGTGCATGTCTATTATTTTGTGCTTTTTATCTATTTGTACTAAGCTGTCAGTTAAGTTGTCCTTTCATTTATCAGTGTTTGTATAAATACATAAAAAAATAAATTCATTTATATGCCAACGATGAGCTGTTTTATTTATCCTTGATAATTACGTTCATTTCCAATGTGTTTGGGTTCGCTTGGTGGCGACTTCTATAAATGTTTTTAAATTAAATGAAGTCCTGTATCACATGCTGTGATATTTACCCGCAATATACAAACTAAAACACATTTATACTTTCAAAAATGAAATCTGCAGTGAGTAAATATTGCATTTATAATAGTAATAATTCCGTGGATATTCAAACCTGTTTTCTACAAACTAAACCCCGCGCGATTTTCTCGCTTCGTGGCCTGTTTTTCCCGTAGGATTCAAAGTAAACCTATTATTTGTTGAAACTCGTTCTACATCGTTTGCTGTTTCAAGCAGCTAGTCCCTTTCTGTGCCATAGTCCTGAATGAGGAACTTTTAATTATATAGTACTATATACGGAAACTGCAACATAGTAATTATTAAAATAATGAGATGTCAGCGAGAAATTTAGTATATCAAAGGATTTCTTAATTGGCAGAGGAATAATAAATATAACTTTTATAAAATCCTCCAGTTTGAACCTCGAATGGTACCTGAAAAAATGGTGTAGGTGTTACGATAAAGTCGTCAGCTTTCTGAGGATTCTAAAAGTAGAAGTATATTTCTTTAAGAGTAAAATGAATAGTGCCTGGAATAATTTGTAAACTACAACAAGGTATAAACACTATACCTTGTTGTAGTTTACAATTAAACTAGTTGTTGTAACACTATACATAAAGCACTATATTTGAAAGAATATAGTCTTATACATCCTCGAGAATAATATGCCGGCCTCACATACATCTCAGACTTTTGAGCTAATCCTTGTAATCAGAAGGAGTGTTAAAGATATTATTATAACACTCTCAGTCTAAAACTTGACTTTAAAGAACTGATTATACGGTCTACCCCAACTAAGTAACGGTCGCAAAATAATGGGAATGGAAGAGTGTTGCACTAAATACTACTTTGTCAGATATCCTAGAAAAAAAATGTTGGAAGTCATTCTAGAAAACATCAGGTAGTCTACAAATGCTAGTAGCAGGTAATAACCAAAGATAATTATTTTTAATGTAATGAGATGCCTGTTAATATTTCATTACTTAAAAAATGTAGATAACACTATTAAATATAAAAATGAATTAAACACAATAAGTTGAGGGTTATATTATGAAGATATGCCGTTGTAATTCAATGTTGGTCGGTGCCTGTTGTACGCAAAGTAGTTCTTTACGACATATCTTAAAAATAATAAGATATTCCTTTGCATACCTAGGATAATAGGTAACGATGGAATACAAAACTTTATTGAACCATAATATTTGATAATTTCATTAATAATTTATCTCTTGGTTAACTTTTTGGCTTAATTCCTATATAAAAAAGATGTAAACCGTTAAATAAACCAATAAATAATATTAAAAATATACTATAAAAAACTACTTTTGAATATTATATTCTTGAAGTTAGCAAACTTAAGGCTTTGATCAAATGCCTCGATCTCGACTTTTACTGTTTTTATCCTGAACCTTGAAAAGCCAATACCTGTACTCTTCATTTTACATATTTACGCACTTCTTGAATTGATCACTGCCGCGACGCATCGAAACTTACTCATTATGTATATAAACTATACCCGAAATAGTGACTTATAAAGCATTTTATACGAGTATAGCGGACATTAAAATGCAAATAGGAACACGCAGCTTTCATTAAAATGTCGTTTGAGTCTATAAAAACTTTGCTTTCAAAGAAATTTTATAGATATCAGATGTGAGCATGAATAGTTGTTCTTTTCAGCCGCTGTCATTATTTTTTGCTCCGCAGCTGTTACTTATGATTATGACCAAGCATGTAATATTATAATTCCTGATTTCTTTTTAAAATATTCCCCCAAATTGAATGGTGCAGAGTGCATTTTAATTTTCACTTACACAATTGACTCTACATCATAAAACTATATACACAGTCCGCAAAATTCCTGAGAAAGATCTGTACCTATTAAGGTATGGGAAAGGAAAGATATGTTATAGAGTACTGTACCTATTAAGACCCAGAACCTTTTAAGGTCATGCGCAGTTTTTTTATGAAATGCTAATTATAAATTAAGCCTACATAGCTTCGAAGACTAAGCTATGAAGAATAAGCAAGGTTGCCCACAGTTAGTACTTGAATGAGTGATCATGTAGGGAAGATCACGATGTCTGTCCATCTCAGTGGCCCTCTACGTAGGTTAAATCACAGACGCTATACAAACATAGGCATTTTTTGAATAGAAAATAAAGCCGAAGGAAAATGAGGTTTCGATCAAATTTCCAGATAGGGTGTGGCTCGTCTTCTGGTGCAGGTCATTCTCAAAAATCTTATTGGCAATTTTTTATGAACTATAATAAATATCTTTGTAACACCCTCCTAATAAATATTTTGTTTCTTAATACCTAATTAATTAATTATATTTCCAAACATTTTATATTTATAATACTGAGTTATATAATTTATATAATATTGTAAATATACTCAATTACTGATCATAATATTCCTTTTTTGTGTGTATAATCTTGCGTTTGAATCTTAAAAATATGTCGAAAGCATATTAAAAGTAAAATTTTCTTTTAGTCCCATGGGTATATAGGAGGTGTCCCATTAAGAACCAGGACACCCTTCTAAAAAATGTTTGGTAAGTGCGATTCCAATGAATTTTTTTATATATATATTAGCCTCCTAGATGTACTTGTTGAACCTATTACGATGGCCCAGCTGCTAATCCTCAGCCTACTACGATTTTTTTTTCAATCAATTTTTTAGAAAATTACTTTAGGGATTTTTTTATTAAAAATTTGACATCGTGGCATTCTTCAGCATCACTTAAAATCCCTGTTGTCCAAATTTCATCAATTTGTATCGAAGAATAATTTTTTTATAGAGCCTTAAATGTTTCAAGTTTATTGAATTTGTGTTTCGCTTAAAAGATATAGCAGGCATTGGAAACTCTAATAATTATTGTTAATCTAGAATACTGTTCCTTTACTTACTTCACAAATTAATAATAACGTTAAAACAATACTTTACAGTAGTCCCCTATATCCCTAAATCTCTAAAGTAATTTAAAAAAAAAAATATTGAAAAAAAAATCGTAGTAGGCTGAGGATTCGCAACTGGACCATCGTAATAGGTTCAACAAGTACATCTAGGAAGCTAATATAAACAAAAAAATTCATTGGAATCGCGCTTACCAAACATTTTTTGGAAGGGTGTCCTGGTTCTTAATGGGCCACACTGTATAATAATTGGTCTAATGTAGGTACCTACTACTCGTATAGCAACAATATGCGAGTATAATCCGATCTTTTCTTGATTTTCACAACTCTGCGGCGTCGATTTCAGTGCTAGCACCCTAATTATGTTATCACCCTCCGAAGTCTTAATTTCGGACTTGAATGCTAATTAAATTCCCAAATGACTGGCAGACCACAGGATAAATCCAGTGGTGTACACCATTCACATGGGAAGGGCGTTATAGCTACTAAAATTATTATTTTTCGTAGAAATGGAAAGGGAGCAGTGAAGAAGAAAAGAAAAAGTTAAGTCGTTATGTTTCCGAAATCTACTCGATGTATTTTATTTCCCGGAATTTCCTTAATAGTGGACCTGGAAACATTAAAAATTCAGGAAATGTACAGAAGTTCTGTTGGATTAGACACCATGTGTCTGCACACTCGATATATAATATATGCACGTTTTTTTCCATCGCACTGTTGCTTTTCGCTTAAAAAATGCCATCAATTTGGTTTGTAATTTTAGATATTTACAGCGTATCGAAAATTCACATGTAACAAATAAAATAATGAAAAATAAATCAACACTCTACATTTTTAGTTACCGAATCAACAGAAAATAATTTAATATGCAGGCAAATATAATGATTAATGACAAAAAAATAGTCCGTCAGATTGACCCTATTGAATCAAGTAGCTACATAACATCATTCCACAGCTGTGAGAGCTATTCAACCCTGTGAGAGAGCATTTCTCTCGAGCCTCGACCGCTCACAGCATTTTTAACTACTTGCTAGTTGTTTCAAAATTATCATGATTTTGTAGTGTTTCAGTTATTTCTGCGTTTATTTTTGCCTGTGCATTGTGTATCTATCACAAATATTTGTCCGTATGTGCTTAAATAAGTTTTATAATTATTTTGGTATTAGGTACGACAATGTGCCAGACGGAAAAATGTTTCAATGTTTTATCCAATGTGTAACTAAAATACTTAGCCATATTTTAATGGCAGATTCTGTCTCAAATTATCACGTAAGTTAGTATGATTATGTACAAGCAAATAGGTACCTTCTTTTCAAGATTAATCTCAAAAAAATTCGGGGTTATGAAATAACACCTGTACGTACGCCTCTGCTTTTAAGAATTTGTACCACATGCTATTGACTGAACCTCTTGCATTTTTAATTGGTTTCTTAACATCCTTTTTAGTAAATTTATATTACTCAACAGAAATGTCTAGCTATTTTACTGTTGTAATGAAAAATAAATATTATGGAATAATTTTACACTGACTATGTCATATTTTTATATACCATGTGCAATTAATTTGCCTTGAAAAATAGTATTTTTAATTGTTTATACAATTTTTTTGTTTATTTGACATGATAAAAAACAAAAGGAGGAAATTAATTCGTCGGGAGTTTTACAATATTCGGGAAAAAGAAGCCACCTATAGTTATATTAATCACGTCCCAGGTTATAGTGAAAAAATAGCTTGCAGAATAGGGCGAAACGGGTGTAAAACGATTAGTGTCAACATGCGTACTATTGGGAGGATTTTGATAAACAACAAAGAAAGGGTTAATAAATTAAAACAATCGGGGTATACCAAATTAACTGCGCGGATTGTAATGCCGTGTATGTGGGTCAAACCGGTAGAAGTATTGAAACTAGAGTAAAAGAACATAAAAAATCCATATTAAATAACGCAAAAAATTCAGGATTTTCGACGCATTGGATAGAAAACAATCATTTTATAGATCAGAAAAATCTAAAGGTACTACATCGTGAAAAGAAAGGAAAGCGCTTAGATCTGTTAGAGCAATTAGAAATTAAAAATCTTTAATTATAAATCCTTGTACTACGAACGATCAGATAGATTTTAAAATTTTGCCCTTTTTAGAAAACGTACTAAAAACTCGGGCTTTACCAGATGGTGCGATCAATCGGGGGTAGGTACTTGTAAACAAATAAATAACGAAAACGCGCTTGGAAACATTTAGTAATAGACATTACTCTATTGAAAAAGGCTTAATAAGCCGAAATACTAGTATACTAGTATATAGAGTGTTTTCTATATATTTCTTGGAACATGTAAATGAGATCAATGTTTTTTTCAAAACAATTATTTTCACGATGTTTCATAAAGAACCATCCGCTTCGAGTATCCACTTTATTATAGTATTTTTATTTGAATATTGACTAATTTTGGATAAATAAGTAAAATAACTGTAAATCTCATATTGTTGACAATATTCGAATATTAACGAATTTACTTAAAATTCTACAATTTTAAACCAAAATTAATTAGTAGATGTTCACTATAAACGCCACTATAATAAAGTGTAACCATATCTAGCGAGGGCGCCTCAATATTCTGTTTAACAATTGGCATTTAATAAAAGGCATCGTTTTACTGTCCCTTATAAAATTAATTATTAGCATCCGGCTCAATTTCCTTCATGTTTCTGTACAATAAAAACAAATATTATTTTACAGTCCTCCTAAATTACTACGAGTAATTACAAATTACTGTAACAGCGGCTACTCGAGACTTAGAAATACGCAGAGTATTCCATAGAATGTTCCGGATTAATATAGAATTGGTATACAGATGGTCTACACTTGTCTTTGGTGGAACCGAGTATACAGGGTTATTCAGAGCCTATCCAAAATAAAATTTGGGGATGTTCAACATACATGTAGAAATGTGGTAGTGCAAAAAGAAATTTTTCTGGCGGGAACTGAAAACTATTTAAAAATTTTTCATTGCACGCCGCTGGATACTGGTCCACTGTAATGGAGTGACCTTAGAACTGCACTTAGAACATTGCAAACTAGGTAGCACGAAAGAAACAGGCGCGCCCGGCGCAAAAAAGATTTGCAGCGTTTTTACTTTAAAATAAACTTAAAGACAGATAGATGTGACCAAAGTGACATGTCTTTAAAATGAATAAAATTTTGTTACACTAATTTTGGAGAATTGCGCTACTTCATTGCTAGGTATTAGAAACATGAAATTTATAAAAAAATTTGCACATACCTTGTTACAAAAGCTGTTCGAAATAATATTCCTGGACTTGTATACAATTTTGGACACGCCTTATCCAATTTTTGCCGCACTAAACCGAATGTTCCTCCTGGTTGCTGATCTTGTAAACGCAAATTATTAAGTAAATTGGAGATTTTCAGCATTTTGCTGCAACAACCACTCACAAAACCTAACTGTCGATGTGTCGATTGGGAAATCGTTCCGCATACAAGCGCGAAGCTTCCAATGAATTTTGTCCATCGTCGCCATAAATAAGAATCATGTCCATTAACTCAGCATTACTGTACACATGAGCCATTTTGAAAATTTTACAGTTTAACACTCGATAAACAAAACACCCGTACTCCGCACAGAGACAGCGAAACAGAAAGACTGATGAATGCAGAGACAATAAAAGATATTATCCCCACTCCAACTGTATTAGCCAGACGTTCGCCATGTACAAAAACTGTTGTTTACTGTTTTTTTGGAGGAATGTGATATATCAGGTCGTTGAAGTACAGTTGCCTAGCTACGTAGACCTTTATAATGATATAACTTTAAACATCGGGAAATCCTAAGCCTTTTATTATAAATTTTTTTGGTGATATCGATTTCTTATTTAAGGATGCACATATCCTCAAAGTTTTAGAGATGAGTTCTGAATAACCCTGTATATTATAGGGTCACATAATTAATATAGCATAGTGCAACACATAATTCTATTCAAGCATTAATTTATGTAAATAAATTAGTTACGAAGATTATTTCTATTTGGCATTGGAAATATATTTGTTTAAGAATTCTTAAAGTAATTTGAACTAACTTTAGATAAAATCAATTCTATCTAAAAATTGTATTAAGTGGTCAGAAAATAAAAACAAGCGGAGAAAGATAAGCTGAAAAGTTCCTAGACTTTTTACGAAATTAAATTAATTAAATTTCTGACTTATCCAGAGGAGCCACGGTCAATCTTGAGGCTATTAAATAAAATAAAAATTATAAGTTATAAGGAAAGCTTTTTACGTATGTATCTTAAAAAAGTGCCTATGGAATGTTTAAACCTTACGACATAGTGTAGCAAATTACGAATTAAGTCGGTAAATATGTCAAGGACAGGCATATTAACTCTCATGACAAAATGCTGAAAGCTAGATGGCTCCATAGCTATAGATTTCAAATATTGCTTCTATTCATTCGTATTGGTGAGGTGAGTAGAAGGGGATTCCAGAATCCGTAATTTACACTACTCGTAAAACTATATTTCTAATTTATAAAAAATTACCTATAGAAACAAAAGAATTGTTTAATCGTAATACAGGGTCCACAATGTGTTTGGACTGTGTATTTCCACTTTTTGCCACTATTTATTTCACTTTTTTTGGAAAGTCTAAAACTGGATCAACCAACACACATTAAAAAAACCTGTGTAAAAGAATTACAATTATATCTTATATTGACAATTCAAAACTGAATTTAAATACAGTTCTGTATTTGAAAAATGTATCAATAAGCCTTACTGATGATAAGCTTTACAGATGGTGATGGCTAATATATAATTCATAAGTCGAATATAATCGATACACAAGCCTGAATGGGCTATAGTAGTGAAAAATAAAGTTTTCCATGTTATCCATAAACTACTATGTAAGTTTATCGCTGTTTATGCGATTCCCGATAAAAGCAACACCGTCCTCGAGATAAACTTATCTGCCTGCCTATAACTTTACTTTCCACTAGGGAAAACAGTTATCTCCTGTTATACTGAAGACGGCCGTAATAATTTATTTACGTATAATGGATCGTTCATCTTAAGCCCCATTTTTTGTATCTACATTAATTTTTAAACATAACGATGTTGTGTTCTTGGAATCAATTTCTTATAAAATAAATAATATTCACTTACAGTCAATGGTTTCGTGTGAGTTTTATAAATGATAAAGTTTTTGTGCAAAATGTTCTTTATTATAAGTCATATTATGAGTAGTAATACAAGTAGACACACTGTCTACCTACAGAAGTTGAGCTACACATAAACAGACAATATTTACACACATTTGTCTGCAATTGAAGTCCAAGGGTCAATCCTCAGGCCTATTTTGTTTATTTTAAAAGCTTGTGTTGACATAAAATACTATTTTTTAGCAGATAATATAGTGATACTCCTTCCGGGGTTCTAAAAATAATTGAGACTTTTAACAACAGTAAAAGTCTTTATTCAACACTTCAAACACAATACAATACTTCTTGTACAATATCTAAATAATTACACACCGAAAACACTTCGAAAATCGCACTTATTTCACTTAAGTATTGCTTCTTCTCTTGATTGCTGCCTGATTAAGTCGACTCATTCGGCGGCACGCCGCGGGCTTTATTTAGGTAAACTGGACTTCTACATCCTCGTAGAAATTTCCATCGAATACTCACGAATAATCCGCATACCAGGGCAATTCAATAAATAATCCGCCGCCAAGTTATTCGAGGGATATTCGATGAGTACCGCTGGTGATATCCAGGAAATGTGGACAAAAGGGTCCATCTCCCTTATTTGAAGGCATAGAGGGTTGAGCCTTCACCCTAGAGAGGTTGTCCCAGACACCCCAATCGGGGGTGTTGCCAAATTGTGTACAATTTCCCTAAGGCTGGGGAAAACGTAGAATTGGCAACGCCGCACTTGGGCACTGTGTCCGCGATTTTGTAACAATAGTGAATATAAATGATGCATATTAATTATTGAATGACACAGACACTTAAAACGAAATACATGTTTCATTAAACTAGAAATAGATATGTGACTTATTATTTTCATGTGACTTGGCAGATAAACAAGTTTTATTTTGTGCTAAATATTACTAGGCTAGTTGCTAGTTTTTATAAAAATGTTTATACAACTATTATACAAAAAATATATATTAGATAGACAACGTAAAACTAACGTTTGTCTATCTGGGGGTTTCAGAGTCGTGAATTTAGATTTTTTACAAATATATATGAAACTCAATATATGGCGGATGAATTTTGCGATTTATAGTTCGATTCTAGTGACATCTCGAGGCTCTCAGAATAGCGAATTATAAAGTTGTAAATAAGTTTTAGTCAACAATTCAAAATGGTGCACTGGTATAATGGACCATGGATGAGGGGTCACTTGACCCCTATCCCCTATTTTAAATTTTGATATTTGTGCTCAGGGAGGAGGGGGTACATATTGCCACGTCAAATTCGGTAGCAAAATACCACCTCCAAGCAAAAATCGACCAGCCTCGGGATTTCTCTGGAAACAAAACAGTAACGGAGTTATTAAGGGTGGCTCGTTTTCATTGAAATGCTCTGTATAAACTAAATAGACACTAGATGTTCATTAAGGCGAAGAGTAATTAGTAGAATTAGAGCTCCAAATAGTTTCTGTGCAGTTCCCATAAAATTGTCAGCAAAGTGCATTCTGCATATTTCAAGTTTGTCCTGAAGTATATTATTGTTGTACGGACCATAGTCATAAAAAATAAAATAGCATTTTGCTGTGGTGGTATCGTTACACATGTCGTTTACTCCGAGCACGTTCTTCGTTATTCATAAATTTTCTAGACATTTTATTACCGCTATAAGCAGAAAGTAAGTGTTCGTCACTTACTGGAGAACAAATTACCTCCCAAATAGATGAACCACGTCTGAGGCGGTTTATCATCACAGGAATGGTTGTTTTAAATAGGTATTATATTAGTGGATATAATATGGTAAAGGTAAAAAATGATATAAGATAAAAGATTTATGATAATACAATTTTCCAGAATGATAAATTATCGTCAGACGCAGTCTGGGGGGATTGCTTGTTTAGCTTTACAGGGTGTTTAACGACGAGTTGACAGTAGACGTAACCATTAAACTAATTTAGATACAGTTTGTCCATAAAGTAACCCCCCCTGCTAACTTTTGAACGAATCAGTTAGAGAGTTAACAAAATACAGGGTGAATCATGTAAAATGAAGTTGATTCTGACGATAAATTCGATTCTTCAAATTCAAAGATGGCGCCACGGGCGCTGTCAACTCAATTTTTTTAAATGACAAAATGTGCCGTGTTGCACCTCATTTAAAATGTAGTTCAATTCTCTACATTCTCGTTTTTGAAAAATGACAATCGAGTTATCCGTTCTCTAGTTACAAGCATTTGTATTAACGATATTTAAAAATTTTGCTTTTATCAAGTCTCCTTGCCTTTGCTTGCCACTGTGACTGAAACGTCAGTAAGGTTCGATAAAATAGTTTAGCGTTCAATTTAAGTAATTTCGATTGTTTGAAAGTTTCTACAGGTTTTTTTCTTATTTTTTTTTTAAGTTATTCGATTTATAATAATAATAATAATAATATTTTATTATGCTCATCAGACATTACAAAAGAATGTATAGCATTAGTCAAAACATGAAAATAACCTATACTAAACAAAATACTCAGACAATGAGTAGAAACACTTATCTAATAAATACAATTTTAAATTTCGCTTAAAATTAATCAATTTGTCACATTCTTTCAGCTCATTAGGCAAATGGTTAAATATCTTAGGTCCTAAATAGTTTGGACCTTTACTTACTATACTCAATTTTGTGAAGGCTGCCCTTATCTCACTTTTGTACCTTGTATTAAAATTATGAACATCACTATTTAAAAGAAACTTATTCTTGTTTTTAAAAATATAAACACACATCTCAAAAACAAAAAGCGACGTCAATGTTAAAATTTTATACATACTAAAAACAGGTCTACATGACTGTAGCCTGGCAACACCTGCAATGCAACGTATTATACGTTTTTGTAATATGAAGACCGATTCGGAATAGGCAGAATAACCCCAAAAGCAAACCCCGTATCGCAATCGACTCTCTATATGAGCGTAATACAAATTAATCAGTTGATGTTCGGACAACACATCTTTCATATTCCTAAATAAATAATAATTTGCCGACATGATGGAAACAAGTTTATTACAATGAGCTTTCCAATTAAAACACTGATCAATATGAATACCCAGAAACTTGATACAACTGTCATTATCTTCTAACCTTGTGCCATTTACAGAAATACTTAATTTATTACAACTCCTCTGTGCAGTATGAAATCTTATTAGTTGCGTTTTTCCAGTATTAAAATATAGATTATGTTCACTAAACCAGTCATGCAATAAGTGTAAAGTCTTGTTACACTTTTCATTCAAAGCATAGTCAGATTCATCTGAAACAATCAAAGCCAAATCGTCAGCATACAATGTAAAAAATGTCTTGTTCAAAACCGATTCAATTGAATTTATATACAATATAAAGAAAACAGGTCCCAAAACCGAACCCTGGGGAACACCCATGTCAAGCGACAAAATGTCTGAATATATTCTATCTACACAATTATTACTACACGATGGAATGATAACATATTGTTGGCGACCATTTAAGAAACTAGCAACCCACTGTAATGGCAGTCCTCGAATGCCACAATCATGTAACTTGTCAAGTAAAATCTTGTGATTGACGCAGTCGAATGCCCTGCTGAGATCACAAAAGATCCCAGCAGGACACTCGCCCCCCTCAATATATTTGATTGCTTCATTGTAAAAAGATAGTATCGCAGTAGCCGTTGACTGTCCAGGTCTAAAACCATACTGGTTCTTATTTATTATTTGAAATCTATCCAAAAAAGACAATAAACGACATGAAAAAGCGTATTCAAAAATCTTTGATATTCCACATGACATAGTCACTGGACGATAATTCTCCAAAAGGTGGGGATCTTTTTTCTTATAAACAGGAGTGACCTTGCCCAGTTTCAAGCACTGAGGAAATTTCCCTGTTTTAAAAGACAAATTTACTAGGTAGGTAATAGGCTCTATAATTAGATCAATAACGCGTCTAATTAAGAACAACGGTATGTCATCTGGACCTGATGACTTTTTGTTTTTAAGTTTATTTTTCAGCAATGATAGTAGTTCTTCTTCAATAAATGGGTCCAAAAAAAGAGTATGTGTTATTATTTTTCTATTTTGTACATGCATGATTCTCTTATTGTCAACAACATTTCCACTAATAATATCTTTAGGTGTATCAACAAAATAATGATTGAAGGCGGAGGCAACCTTACCGGGATCCTCCACCACCCTCCCATCAATTTTTAGAGACAATTTGATAGATTTGATAGATTTAAGAGAAATTTTAAGAGGAAGCGGTACTTAATAATGCTGCAGGAGGAAATTTTTCCAAAGATAGAAAGAATAGCAGACAATAACATTCAAAGTATTGTATTTCAACAAGATGGGGCTCCGCCTCATTTCTATGGACCTGTTACCGATTTTTTAAAAACCATTTCCCGGGCAGATGGATTAGCAGAAGGGGGCTCGATAGAATGGTCGGCTCGTTCCCCGGACTTAACTCCTCTTGATTTTTTCTTATGGGGATATTTGAAGTCAAAAGTCTACAGAACTCCTCCAGTAAATATGGACGAACTACAGCAACGTCTAACACATATGTGTAGAAATATCTCTGGAGAAATTTTAGCAAATATCAGGCAAGAATTTCAAAGTAGACTTTTTATGTGCCAAGAAGTCAATGGACAACATTTTGAATAACTTATTTAATTCTTTTATTTTTTGTCTTAATAAATATTTGTTCAAAATTTGTTGTTAATTAAAAATTAATTAACATTTTATTCATGGATCAGATTAGAAACAGAAACGCTTGTAACTAGAGAACGGCTAACTCGATTGTCATTTTTCAAAACGAGAAAGTAGAAAATTGAATTATATTTTAAACGAGGTGAAACACGGCAACACTGTGCCATTTAAAAAAATTGAGTTGAAAGCGCCCGTGGCGCCATCTTTGAATTTGAAGAATCGAATTTATCGTCAGAATCAACTTCATTTTTCGTGAATCACCCTGTATTTTGTTAAAACTCTCTAACTCGATTCGTTCAAAAGTTAGCAGGGGGGAGTTACTTTATGGACAGACTGTGTATACCTGAAGAATATTGTATTACTTCTGTTCTCACTGGAATACATATCCACTTTCATATTTTACCCACTAAGCCCTACATCAATCAATGTATTTATGGAATAGCCAGTGCTAGACTTCGCCCAGCTGTTGCGTGTTTTATATTTTTGTAAACACCTTATAATAAAGACCTTTTATTATTATTATTATTATTATATACAAAATATGTTTCATTTAAATAAAAGAGTTAATGTCTACTTATTATACTTATTGAATTTCCCATATTCACTTCAACTAAATAGATACATCTGGAATTATTAATGTTTGTAACTTATTTGTGGTGTGTTTTCGTCGTTCATAGTTTCTTTTGGGATTACACCACCTGTAAAATAACAAAAAGCAGGAAACCAGAAGCATACAAATTAAATATTAAAAGTGCAGTGTCAAGGCAAATGGCACTTTGAACATTTAATTTGTATGCTTCTGGGTTCCTGCTTTTTGTTATTTTACAGGTGGTGTAATCCCAAAAGAAACTATGAATCATCTAGAATTATTGTTGAAAAATAAAGGAACTTTCCATTTATATTGTACATTCTAGGAAAAATACACCGGGAATATTTTCTGATAATGTTATACTAACAACATCGTACTCTGAATAAAATTCTCTCGAATTTGCCTCCGAGTTTATAAAATGCAGAAAACTTGTACCCGGAGAGCATTATTTTGAATGGCAAAGTATCTTTAACTTAATTTGGTGCCCGGGGATAAGTCAGAGTACGGGGTGTCTCATTTTCCCCTGTTCTTTGAGATATCTTGCTTGTATTAAAAGTTAATTCAAATTACAAATAATTGCAAGGCTGGTAAAATTAACTTGTAATTTATTATTATGAATATCTCCCAGGGGGTAAGAAATACTTGAACATTTTGGCTAACTACGATTTCCAATGAAAAATACAACAAAAAATATGAAATACAAAAACTACATTATAAATCAAAGAATTATATCTAAAATATTCTATAAAGAACGTGTTATAATATTTTCCGAAATATTCAACTCCATGTTACATGTTATAAAGTCATCGCAAAAAATATTTTTTAATTTCAGAAATTCGTTTTGATGTTCTAATTACTTTTAAATAAGTAATCTAAAGGTTAAAAGAAGTCGATCTCTTAAACTTTAAAGAGAGCTAGATATCCCCGAAAAACGTTAAACAGGGAACACCCCGTACATAGAGTTGATTTATCGGCGTATGCAGATGATACAGTAATTTATCAAAAGAAGACAATCGTTCGCGAAGGAGCTTCAGGGGTGTTGAATAATGAGGACTTAGTCTGAACAAAAGTGACCTATTTGGAAATGCAAATGCCATAATGACCCTTTGTGAATAAAATACATAGTATAATAGAAACTGCTGCATTTTCTTCAGCTTCATATAAAATGGTGTTATCATACTTCCATACCAACTTCATTAGCTTTTAGCTGTAAAGTATACATTAATTAGTGTGTTTTTTAGTACAAAATTCACATTTTGCACGAGCTATATACTCTATTTATACGACGATATATTGTTCAACGAAATTATCCGTTACCTACAAAAGTGTTGACAGCATACAGAAAATAATTTATTTTGTTTTCATTATGGTTGACAGAAACAAACTGATGACGTTTCATCACTCACGTCGCTGGATGTCATAATCTGCAATAAGCCGCCTTTATTGTACAGTGGACTGAAGACGAAATATTCCAAATCGCATTTATTGCCTAGTAACCCTAGATAAAAATACAATAGATAACTATCTTAATATTGACATTTTAAGAATTAAAACTGCGCCCTCAGACGGTTTGGAAGGAAGTAGGTGTATAACTGGTTGCATCAGATATTTTCAATGAAAATGGAAGTAATGTTTAACTGGTTGCATAAGAAATATTTGCAGGATCCTTGACCTTTTCCAATACATTTTTTTACTATGAAATCGAAATGTTACAAATAAAATAAAAATATGAGACATTATAAAATATATATTTATCACGAATTTATAAAAAGCTTTACAAACACTTTTACATTAATATAATCTAAAACTTACGTTGCGAAAACTTTATAAATTATCAAATTATTATGGTTATAAAGTAATTGTGTTTCCAAGGAATAATAAGTACAATCCTTTCTTGCAGCACCTCTTCTGAAACGTCTATCATGCACCTTCTTGCATCTTTTCTTTCAAACCTAAAAGATAATAATCTAATAACTGAACACTAATTATTACTAAAACTGATTATTATTACATTACCTGTATTATTACATCTCCCCAGAATATTCTTCCAGAATGATAATAATGGACTAAAGTTTGTCAGCTACTGAAGAAACAAATTAATCACAGAGCAGTTAGTGCATTTTTTTCATAGGATATTCTTTAAAAAACTGCGGCGAAAACTTCAATGTTTGAATGTCAGGTTATATTTCAACGAAAAACGACGCGGCAAAATGGCGACGGAAAGTAAATGTTTTAGACTACTAGATGTGTATAATTTTGTTTATCTCATTAGCTACAGCACCATCTATCGGTTTGGAAGAAACTAAAAATGCATCTCGGGCGTGTTCTATGTAAGAAAAACATCTATTTCTTTTCATTTAGGCTAGTAACCAATACAAAATGAAATTCTGTACAAAATGTAATCGTTTGTAATTGAATTTCCACTCGTTAAATGATTTGCATTTGCAAGGTTATCGTTGAAAAATTTATTTTTCATTTCCAATATACAAAGATAGCAATGCTTGCCCAAGAATTTGTCTCATACGAAAGAACAATGGTTATCTTATCTCATACATCAAACCAAATCAATCAACATTATTAATAATAAATGTCACTCTCGCATCATTCAGTATTATTGTCAGCATCAAAGGACACAACAAAGACACAAATTGCCATTTTCCATCATCTTTCCTATGGTCGAAAACCTTTTAAAATATGTGTATACACCTACCTAACACGGCTAAAGGATATTTATACTTAAAAAAGACTCTGAGTCTTGTGGTTCTAAATTACATTTTATTCTAATGTAATCCTTTGTTACAGCAAAAATTCACACTTGCCTGCTTTCCAGAAATAACTGTCGAATTATGTCAGTAGAATAAGCTATGCCATTCTCCAAAAAAAATATTATTGGATCTCAAAATGTATTTATCATTCCAAAAGATAGATATTGATATCGAAATTAATTTAAATATCTTACATCGTCAAATACGACGTCTCAAGTTACATGCATGAAAAGTTGCAATCGGGCGATAAATGAGTGATTCAAGGCAAATGAGTGACACTAATAAAATAAAACCTTGTACCAAATTTGATTTTTATAGATATTATAAATGAAATACTGAACCCATTTACACGCAAGCAGATATACATATACAAACAGTGACCTACTGATAATGCTGCTAATAATACAAACTAACCCTACCATTCGATAGAAAGCAGTATTCACCCAATCGATGTAACGTGACTTCTTGACATGCAGGAAAGACTAATTTGCAGCCCATTGATAAACGAATAAACTACACACTACTTGTACTTGAGATAATTTTTGGCTATAACCATTTCTTATTTCGTTCCGTAGGCTGTAAAATATTAAATAGTTGACTAGAATATTGTAAGCCTGAACCCAAAAAATATTTTTATTTATCTGGTTATCTGATCCTTTGCTGTATTTACTTCTATACTCTAACGCAGCACCTCCTAGATCGACTTTTGTAACCTTTAACTAATAGCTAGACTTGTTGTAGTTTCTTACAAAATATGATTACTCTATTTTATTTCCTTATGTTTCGGTATTAAATATAATGAAAAATCTGATGAGATAAAGTAGAAAGTTTAGATGTCCTTGGACAGAAGCTTTTGTGGATGTTCTGATTTACTGAAAAACCCATATTCTATTGAAAATTATAAAACTGTTTCTCTATATCAATCTGGCAGTATCTAACATCAGGTTTAAATGCCTTAGATCACAGGCGACAATTCCATGGGATCAAAACAGTACCGCATTCAAGATTTAATATGTGCCTGAACCTAATGGAGGATTCACACCAAACCGACTTGAGTTGCAGTTGTGTTGATGTTTTCAAAACCAAAAATCCAACTCCTACAAAAATCAAAGACTGTTTAGACCTCGGTTTCGACTAAACAGACAAAATAGGTTGCACTTGTGTTTTTGTTTCCTTTTATTTAATCTAAAGAAACAGTTGTTTTGTTTTCTTTCTTTTATTTTCTTTACTTTTCTTTTCTTTTCTTCTTTTCTTCTTTTCTTCTTTTCTTCTTTTCTTCTTTTCTTCTTTTCTTCTTTTCTTCTTTTCTTCTTTTCTTTTCTTTTCTTTTCTTTTCTTTTCTTTTCTTTTCTTTTCTTTTCTTTTCGTTTCTTTTCTTTTCTTTTCTTTTCTATCATTTCCTTTCGTTTCGTTTCGTTTGATTTATAGGTATAAAGAAATTACCATTACATGCACTTAGTAATTAAAATTACTTCGTTAGCCAAGATTTATCCCTTCAGCACTGCCTTAAACATATAAATATTGTGACATCTATTACATGAAAGCACTAACATATAATATTTCTCATCTTCAAAAGAAATATAAATTCCAACTCTGCGGATGCGTATATTCTGTACGAATTTTATCAAATCCTAATGAACAGCGTCTAATGTGGGTGGGCTTACTTCCGGCCAGTAACTAAAGTAGTAATTTTGCTAAAGCGTCGCAGCTGCTACGTCTTGTTCTCAAGGTACCATTATTTATATATTTGAATAGCTTCCCATTTGCTGCAACGGCTGCGGTCCAAGTACATACATTGTGCGGGCCATAGACTATCAAGCATGTATGAGAAGCGTGCTTAGGTTATTGTCAAGCACAAGTAAGCATATCCACGTACAACAAGCCCCAGTTGCATTTTATAACTATAAACTTATACGTGATTCAACATTATGAGTGAAACAGAGAGTGTGCTGTCGTAGCTTTGGCCACAGAGTAGAAAATACACTAAAAACGGTTAGATGGTTGACTAATCGCTAAACAGACAAACTGAAACACGTGATACCAAGCCCTTCTGTCCATGAAGTGTCTCGTCATAATACGTATTCGATGCACATTAGATCTATAATACTTGTTTGCAGCGTCCTATGTTTTCAAATGCACGTCTTCTCACGAAGCAGCAGCGTAGCGTATTCATCACTACGTGCAAAGTGCAAACCTCATGAAGCTGGGCCTACCGTGGTACCGTTCAGTCAGTCGCTAGCCGTGATTGTTTGGAATATAATCTGTTTTAACTCTCGCATTCGGGGCAAAATAGGTGAAAACGCAACAATAAAATTTGTGCAAACGATAGAAAAACATGTATTTTTAATCAATCGATAATGTAAGAATCAATTAAAAGGTACTACTAATTAAACACTATTTATTAGTAAAGACTACAACATTCTGCTTCAATCGATAATGATACAATACTCTCCTAACTTCAAAACTTCAAAAACAAAAATATTTTGTCCAAGTAAGTACTTGGACAAAATATTTCCATATTTTCGTCCATGTGTTCCATTTGTTCCATGCGTCAAGCAAGTGCTTGACACAGAAAATCAAAGTGTTAATATTCCGTCAGTCATTTGCGTAAGCCGTCAATCACTCCCACAAATACATAAAATCATTGCGGAAGCACCATGCTTGATAAGAATGATTGAGTGTCTGTCAGCTGCTAACAGTCGTGATCAGATGCTTCAGCAAAATTACCGTAACACTTTATCTATATTTTAAAATGCCGCTCGAAGTAATTTCTTTATCCAGTTTTCTGTTCCAGTCTGGATCTATAAAACTAAAAACCAAGTTGCCCGCTAATGGAAATAAATGATGTCGCATTTTGCCACTAAGGGTTTATAAAAGTCAAGTGCTGGCTTTTGTGTAAAAAAGCCATGCCCTTATACCAAAATAAAAAGTCCTCGCCAGCTGTACTCCATAGCATTTTTCTATTATCAAATAATTTTTATAGTATATTGGAAAAAGTTTCATAAAGTGCGCCGGATATAAAAATATCACAAGTAGTCAAGCGGCCAGCTCGTGTTTCGTGCTAACTTTTACTGTGTACCTACCTTCAGTTGAATATTGCTTCAGTCTGATTCATTACGATTCATATATACAAGACAATTAAGAAAAATATATGAATATATATTTCTAAAGTGATTGAAAGTAAAGTGAAGAGAGAAAACACCTTAATTTCTTTTTCATGAAAGCTATCCAGTTTTATAACAAAGTAATCGTTACTTTCTTCTGCCAAAATCCAAACTAATGTGATGCTATTAAAATTGAAGTTATGTGGCTAATGGTACTTACACACCTTACTCGCCTTGTAACGCGTATTGTTTTTCAATTCGACTATTTTGGAAAATTTTAGGGGATGGAAATGAACGCAATGAATTAATAAAGGAAAAAAGAAAATCTTCGACACTATCCACAGAATAGGAGATAAATGTAGTATACAAATGTACTAAGTGCTTAAAATGTACCGATGATCACCTAGGAAAGAAGAAATCGAACAGCACTAACGATTTTTAGTTATCAGTTTAGTGAAAGCTGTTTACTGTTCAGTTTTACATGAATATATCTTCGAATGTACTATTCATCAATGAAAACTTTATATTTATTATATCATATTTAAAATCATCATTTTTGTGGTATGAAGGTAATTTTTAATGACAAACAAACTATTTTCTCGGTGTAAACAAGTTTACTTCCAGAAATATGACCTCCATTGTGGCTACGAACTAGTTCGGCTACGATTGAGTCTCTCTCCTAGTTTTATTTATTCTGGAACACTAGATTAAAGTTAGCTGCCTGACTATAGAGTCAGTTTGGCAAGTAAGCGTGACTCGTTCGAGGCGTCTCACGTGAACTGAATATTTGAAAATAAAAAGTATTTTCCACTTGCTTGCAGATCCTTTTATTAATTGGATTTTTCTATTATACTTTTTATTAGCTCGACGGGTAATTACTTCAGCTCGTGGTGCCTTTCGCTTCAGTTTATTTTTCCACGGCGTTACCTGTCAAGAGTGTATGATACCCCAGATCGATACTTCTTCCAGGGGAGTTGTTCAGTTCTTTTATTAATATACAAGTTGATTTATAAGGGGTTTATAATAAATAATTCAGACAAACTCCTACCTCTAGAAGAGTATGGAACCCTTTTATTATGTACAGAGTGATAGAATAACGGATTTCGTTATTGATAGTGGATTGATAAGAAGTGGGTTATTTCAACCGGTTTATGATGGACAGTTATCTCTCCCAGAGTTATAATCATTTTTCACAACTTTCTCAACTTACCAACCCGGAAAAGGAGGTTTGCGAATCAGCCATTTTTGAGCAGGTATTATACCTATCTAAATTGAATATTTCATTAGAACTCCTAGAGTATCGGGTTTTTCCAACCATTTCGTTTCAATAAACCATCTTCAGGACACCGTGCGTATATTATTTTATAATATAATTATTTTATAAGCTAATTTTATAGGAACAAAATTAGATACCTTACCTACAGCTTCTGTTTTGTTTTGGTTGATATCCATACTATTTACAGTTTTTGTTTTTAATTTTGTTTTTAAACGAAACAAAAATAGAATGTATATTTTATTATATACCTTGCCTCATTACATACTAATACGTGGTATATACATATGTACTTGACAAAGTGTTCACATTATTTTTTTTACCAATTTGTGGGAAACGGTTCTATGGATAATATTAAGTAGATAAGAGCCTGCGAGTCTCTTTTGGCTTAGGATAAAAAAATATTATCTATCCCATTATTTTTAAATATAGCTTGCTCAGATTTTCTATATCATAGAATTAGTGTATTTGTGTATTATTAGTATATTTATTTTTTAATTTTTGGCACCCTGTAGCTCGACTTCGCTTCCGTAAGACCCCAGATTTATATAACAAAAAAACCTTATTTTTGGCCACAGAATACCTACGCCCCTAAATTTATGAATCTATTTAGGAAACACCCTATATATTCCGATGTTTATTTCCATTTCACTAGTCATTTTTCAAACGTAAAGAAATAAAAGCACTAAAGTCAAGACCAGAATTAAGCAAAGTGGAATGACCGGAAAAAGAGTAGATCTGTGTTGCCACATTTATTTCTAAAGTATTCTTATTTAAAACAGGAAACGTATTAATTACCTTATTTACCCTTTTTTTTACTTGTCTTTAATGTTCCTTATCCCTATTGTACTTTATTAAAGCAAACACAATGTTTAATTTGTCTTTTACTTAATAATATCAAGGCATTTCCTAATATGTGGCAACTGCGAAAGTCGTAAAGTTGACAACAAGCTGTTCATCCTTATTTAACATACATATTCTTGCATTTACGCTTTCTTTTCTCTGAGCTTCAACGACGTTGATTGGTCGAATCAGGAACCAACAAGCGACTGCGCTCGAGGTAGTAGGGAAACAGTGGCGTGATGTTGAGTTACTTCGCGCGCGTTTCTTCACGGTAAAAATTTGTGATAAAATTATCAGTGTATTTATTCTTTGTGTCAGTGTTTATACTTATTTGTGTTAGTTAATAAAGTGGAAGTGCATATACTAGAAGTATTTTATAGAATAGTATGCGAGTATATATTAACTGAAATGTGCCCAATGGTAAAATAGAATACGCACGCCCATGCATCACCGCATTTTACCAGATCGGCGAGGTCATTCCACTTTCCTTAATTCTGGTATTTACTGTAGCAAAATAAAAATAACTAATGAAAAATATGCATTAACCATAAAGTTAAAACTTTGAAAATTATAGTTGTTATAGTTTGACCAAAATATAGGGCCTCTTTATAGGAACCGGAAATGAATGAGATATCTTATTATACATTCGCAATTGTTATTTGAACTACCGTAGGTCAAAGCATTTGCACCGTGTGCATAATTTATTTTCGGCTGAAGTGGTATCCTCAAATATGGGGTTTCAGCTGAAATTTGCTCTTGGTTGAATATTGTAACTGTATTGTGTTTTGTTTGTATAAATTTGTAACTTTCTAACTAATCATAGTTTAACCAGTTTAGCAGCTTTCATTGGTTTCAGTTTTGTTACCCGGTCCTGCTCCATACACTCAAAACTTTATGGAGTTCACTACTCTACTGTAATTTAGGAAAAGAAATTTACAATTATTCGTCTAGTTACAAAACTGGTGGACATTTATATCATATAAGTGAGTAAATAAGTAAGTACGTTTATTACAGTTTTTTATATAAATTCTGTTTACATTCACAATAATACATATTTTATAATCAAGATACCTAAGCAACGCCTGTGTGTGTCTTGTAAACTTACATTAATTAAATTAGTCATGCGCCTCAATATCCCCTTTTACTTCCCGCAATAGTACCCCCCTTCACTCCAACCCCTTCCACTCATACCTACTACTTTTGTATATATGGATAAATGTTTACATATCCAATAAGATACATTCATAGATATATACAGGGCGCCCTATTTCTTGACCCGTTGCATGGGTAACTTTTTTATTAGTAGAGATACAAAAACGCTTAAATGAGCAAATTAGTGCAGTTTCGTATTAGTAATTCTACGGTAAGGCGAAAAATTATATACGGGGGAAGGTTGAAAAGTTATTGACAAAAAACGAAAAATCCAACTTTTCTATTATCCCTCGTAGCTCGTTCATTTGAAGAGTTAGAGAAAAATGCTTCACATGTTTTTTGCAGTATTTTTCATGTAAAATGACATGCACTTGCTACTTTTTATATATCTCTTAAAATGGTTGAGAATCACAGTAAAATATATTTTTTTTAAATGTAATGGATAGGTGGCTGTGACATTAACCGAAAGTCCCCTTTTTTCTCTTTCAGATGATATAACATAGTCCATATTTTATCCTTACAAAAGTAATAATAATCGTTGTTTTTAAAGAAAGTTTATTGTCACATCAAGAATGCTATGGATTATGGAACAAAAGAATGTTTTGAGAACAGAAATTATTAATTAATTAATTATATTGAAGTAAATGTTCGAAATGACCACCATCCTGTTGGATACATAGTAAGCAACGTTTCTGGATACTTCTTAAAACATTATTTATTGTATGTCCATGTATGCTTCTAATTGCATCTTGAATCCTGACTTTTAGATCCTCTATATCTAGAGGAGCTGTCACATAAACTTTATCTTTCAATGACCCCCAAAGAAAGAAATCTAAGGGGGTCAAATCAGGTGTTCGCGCTGGCCAGTCGATATCCATTCTATTTCCTATAACATTATCAAACTGTTCATGTAAATATTGTTTTACCTCGCGGGAATTATGCGCAGGTACTCCATCGTGTTGGAAGTATTTAAGATTTCTAAAAATATGAAGTGGTAATTCATTTAAATATTCCTCTGTTAGAGTATTCCTTAGAAAATGAGGTAATTATTCGCATTCAAATTATCTTCGTAAAAAAATGGGCCAATAATTTTGCCACAAAAAATTCCACACCACACATTTATCCCAAATTGACTTTGATTTCTTCTTTCAGAAACAAGATGTGGATTTTCTCGGCACCACATTATGTTATTATGGCGGTTAAAAATACCATTGTTGGTAAATCTACTTTCATCACTGAATAAAATCTTTTTCCAGAAGTCTAGATCCTCTTCGCATTTTGAAATGTACCATCGACAAAATGTCATCCTTCTTTGATTATCAGCTGGATATAAAGTATTGCATATGGAATAATGATAAGGCTTTAAATTGTTACCTTTTAAAATAGCTCTTACAGTTTCCTTGGAAGTGTTGCAGTGATGTGCAATTTCTGCAGTTGAAGAATCAGGTTTAAAATTTACATAAGCCAAAACATTTATTTCAGTTTCTTCATTGAAGTTTCTTTCATCCTTAGGCTTTGACAACCGTATAATCGTATATTATTTTCCAGCTATCTAAATATTCTATGATGGGGTTGTCTTCGTTCCATGTAAGTTTCAAAATAAAGATTCGCTTCAGCTTGTGCATCTCGATTTTGGTTATAATAACAAAATAGCATATCATTTTTCTCTTCGTTGGTGTATATATTTGCAACACTATTATTTTGTATGCAGTATTAATAATAAACAATAAACTACTTAACAAAAACTAAAAATGTCACTTATGATCTGTCAATAATTAAATGCCAACTAGACGTTTTTAAAAATATCAGGAATCTTATTTTTTGTTCCATAATCCATAGCATTCTTGATGTGACAATAAACTTTCTTTAAAAACAACGATTATTATTACTTTTGTAAGGATAAACTATAGACTATGTTATATCATCTGAAAGAGAAATAAGGGGACTTTCGGTTAATGTCACAGCCACCTATCCATTACATTTAAAAAAAATATATTTTACTGTGATTCTCAACCATTTTAAGAGATATATAAAAAGTAGCAAGTGCATGTCATTTTACATGAAAAATACTGCAAAAAACATGTGAAGCATTTTTCTCTAACTCTTCAAATGAACGAGCTACGAGGGATAATAGAAAAGTTGGATTTTTCGTTTTTTGTCAATAACTTTTCAACCTTCCCCCGTATATAATTTTTCGCCTTACCGTAGAATTACTAATACGAAACTGCACTAATTTGCTCATTTAAGCGTTTTTGTATCTCTAATAATAAAAAAGTTACCCATGCAACGGGTCAAGAAATAGGGCGCCCTGTATACATAGATTAAAAGGTTTTCCATCATAGGGAAATATTGCGGAAGAATGCAATTTGCGTGTTTATTTGCCTATTTTTAGTTTGTTGAAAATGTATGTACTTATTATTTGACACTTTTTCGGAATTCCATAATAATCCAATCATATTTAGGGAAAATAACAATAATTGATAGGCAAAGGAAATAGATATGAAACTTTTATTATAATTTCCTAATCTACCTATTTTATGTTACATTAAAAACAATATGAACATGACTGTGTTTTTTAAACTCCGCACTGATATTCTGAGTATGACTTGCAATGCAAATTTTATAGAGTAATTCGGAAGTTATTGCAATATAACAAATATGCACTATTAATTGCTATATAAATACCATAATCAATTATGGTAATAATTACTGAAACGAAATGTCTGTCAAATAAATAAATATGTATGATTAACTTTTAAATATTTAATAATTTCATATAATTTAAATAAATTTTGCCGATATTAAACTTGACAAAGCATAATTACTGCTCTGTTAATTTACCCATAAAATTATGAATATTTCGTTATTTGAAAGTTTTTTTGTATCAGACTATTTGCATATTTGCTATAAATTTATAAAATTGTGGAGATCACGTTTATTTTGGAATTAAATACCCACCTCATTTTATCATACAATACACAATAAATTGCATACAATATTCCGGATGATGAATGCTTTGTGAATTAGACCGTGTTCAATAGTTAAATATAATCTAAATTACATATATAATTGTCGTTAATACCGAAAATTATAAAATTGATATTTCAGATTAACATGACTATGTGTGCCTAGGGTTTTAGCTGCCAGTTGCTGCAGACGACATTAAATTTATTTTCTGCAATCAATACAAGGCTAATAAATTGCTGAATTCGATGTAATTTTTTTTAAAGCATATCTACCAATAGGTAATGAATGTACACATTACTTTCGTGCTACTTTTCGTACTTGCAATGTATCTTCCTTATCAGGGCGCCCTATTTCTTGACCCGTTGCATGGGTAACTTTTTTATTAGTAGAGATACAAAAACGCTTAAATGAGCAAATTAGTGCAGTTTCGTATTAGTAATTCTACGGTAAGGCGAAAAATTATATACGGGGGAAGGTTGAAAAGTTATTGACATAAAAACGAAAAATCCAACTTTTCTATTATCCCTCGTAGCTCGTTCATTTGAAGAGTTAGAGAAAAATGCTTCACATGTTTTTTGCAGTATTTTTCATGTAAAATGACATGCACTTGCTACTTTTTATATATCTCTTAAAATGGTTGAGAATCACAGTAAAATATATTTTTTTAAATGTAATGGATAGGTGGCTGTGACATTAACCGAAAGTCCCCTTTTTTCTCTTTCAGATGATATAACATAGTCCATATTTTATCCTTACAAAAGTAATAATAATCGTTGTTTTTAAAGAAAGTTTATTGTCACATCAAGAATGCTATGGAAATAAAACAAAAAATAAGATTCCTGATATTTTTAAAAACGTCTAGTTGGCATTTAATTATTGACAGATCATAAGTGACATTTTTAGTTTTTGTTAAGTAGTTTATTGTTTATTATTAATACTGCATCCAAAATAATAGTGTTGCAAATATGTACACCAACGAAGAGAAAAATGATATGCTATTTTGTTATTATAACCAAAATCGAGATGCACAAGCTGAAGCGAATCTTTATTTTGAAACTTACATCATAGAATATTTAGACAGCTGGAAAATAATATACGATTATACGGTTCTTTTTCAAAGCCTAAGGATGAAAGAAACTTCAATGAAGACACTGAAATAAATGTTTTGGCTTATGTAAATTTTAAACCTGATTCTTCAACTGCAGAAATTGCACATCACTGCAACACTTCCAAGGAAACTGTAAGAGCTATTTTAAAAGGTAACAATTTAAAGCCTTATCATTATTCCATATGCAATACTTTATATCCAGCTGATAATCAAAGAAGGATGACATTTTGTCGATGGTACATTTCAAAATGCGAAGAGGATCTAGACTTCTGGAAAAAGATTTTATTCAGTGATGAAAGTAGATTTACCAACAATGGTATTTTTAACCGCCATAATAACATAATGTGGTGCCGAGAAAATCCACATCTTGTTTCTGAAAGAAGAAATCAACGTCAATTTGGGATAAATGTGTGGTGTGGAATTTTTTGTGGCAAAATTATTGGCCCATATTTTTACGAAGATAATTTGAATGCGAATAATTACCTTCATTTTCTAAGGAATACTCTAACAGAGGAATATTTAAATGAATTACCACTTCATATTTTTAGAAATTTTAAATACTTCCAACACGATGGAGCACCTGCGCATAATTCCCGCGAGGTAAAACAATATTTACATGAACAGTTTGATAATGTTATAGGAAATAGAATGGATATCGACTGGCCAGCGCGAACACCTGATTTGACCCCCTTAGATTTCTTTCTTTGGGGGTTATTGAAAGATAAAGTTTATGTGACAGCTCCTCTAGATATAGAGGATCTAAAAGTCAGGATTCAAGATGCAATTAGAAGCATACATGGACATACAATAAATAATGTTTTAAGAAGTATCCAGAAACGTTGCTTACTATGTATCCAACAGGATGGTGGTCATTTCGAACATTTACTTCAATATAATTAATTAATTAATAATTTCTGTCCTCAAAACATTCTTTTGTTCCATAATCCATAGCTTCTTGATGTGACAATAAACTTTCTTTAAAAACAACGATTATTATTACTTTTGTAAGGATAAAATATGGACTATGTTATATCATCTGAAAGAGAAAAAAGGGGACTTTCGGTTAATGTCACAGCCACCTATCCATTACATTTAAAAAAAATATATTTTACTGTGATTCTCAACCATTTTAAGAGATATATAAAAAGTAGCAAGTGCATGTCATTTTACATGAAAAATACTGCAAAAAACATGTGAAGCATTTTTCTCTAACTCTTCAAATGAACGAGCTACGAGGGATAATAGAAAAGTTGGATTTTTCGTTTTTTGTCAATAACTTTTCAACCTTCCCCCGTATATAATTTTTCGCCTTACCGTAGAATTACTAATACGAAACTGCACTAATTTGCTCATTTAAGCGTTTTTGTATCTCTACTAATAAAAAAGTTACCCATGCAACGGGTCAAGAAATAGGGCGCCCTGTATATTTCAACAAAATTTAATAATAAATATGCATGTGAAAACGTTATCAATACCACGAAAGTTATAGTGTTTCTTACATTGGTGTTGAATACACTTACAGCTGCTAACTGAACGTATTTGAACTACATCCGCTATCCCGAAAACATGTTAATATAATAACAGGTGCAATCAAATTGCAATCAGGTTCCATTGCAATCAAAAAAGTTTTCGCGGGTAGAAGGTTTCAAAATGTCACGTGAGAATTGGAACGCTTAGTATATTATTTTTGTACTTATTTTAATTGTGGAAGGTACTCTACCTTATTTTCTTTCAACATGGCAAAGGACGACTAAAGATCTCCTATACGAAAAAAGTTACAAAGTGTCTTACATATCCTTGCAGATGTCAAAATTTTCACAAAATGTCAAATAACTCCAAAACGGCTAGGTTTAGGTACAGGTGCACGTTTTCGACCTAAAATATCACGGTCTTTCCAAAAATGTTAATGAGAAAGACCGTGATATTGCCACACCTTGTATATTCTAAGAATTATGACATATTAATGGATTATTATTGAATTAAAATTACAATTAATTACTATTTGGTATCATCAATAAAAATATTAGCTGATACACTTTATTGGCACGAAATAATAGGAAATTTAATAGAATTTTAAATTAAATTATTAATTCATTAACAATTTAATTTAAATGTTTGTAGAAATGTATTAATAAATGCGCTAACTAGCAAAATAACGGTAATAAAACTATCGTAAAATAAAACAATTTCCCTGATATATTTTGTATAAAGTAATTTTGTGTATAATTAATAAAAAAGAATCAGAGGATCCATCATCATCCCATATATTTCAGAAATATCTGATAGAATCTATTAGACGGTTTTAAAACAAGCGCAGCATTTCAAAAGCTAAATCCTGACGAAAACCAAACCATTTAATAATTATCTAAATGTAAAAAATTACGTTTAGTAAATTTTATATGAATTTTGTAAATGAATGTAACGCGGTAAGTCACTAAGTCAAAACTTATTTATAAAGAAAATATATCGTAAAAATATAAATGGTTGTAGAAAAAACTATGTCAAACTACCTGTAACGCCACCTGGGCTCAATTTGAATATCGACCTAAGCGAGTCAAGTTGTTTACAAATATTCTCCAAAAATTTTATTAACCTGATGGTGGCATTATGTTTAACAAGAAATATAATGTAAAACGAAGAGATCTAAAAACATCTATCCTAACATAAAAGACACAAAACTATAACCATAATTTTAATTATATAGTTTCTAGCGGTGAAAAACACACCGTAGTTCCCGTAGTGCAGATGCCTTACCATTTACACTGCAGGGCTAGCCACGAAACTTTTCTATGCATTCTACTTTAAGAACCTTGCCCATTCAGGTACACACATCCTCAGGACATTCTGCAATGGCGGTGATATGCATAAGCGGAGATAAGAGGTGCTTAAGTGCTTAGAGGCCCCGGTTCTTAGGGGTCCATAAGGACCCCAGTCCAAGCTTATAAAAAGTGGGCTCAAGATCCCTTAAGGGCCCAAGATCCTCCTAGGATATCCTAGGATAGTTACCAATGTCCTTTGGACATCCTAGACTTAGACCTGAAGACGATGTGTGTTACTTGGGCAGAAACAACATATTAGGCGACACATTGCTACAGAAAAACATACAACAACCACTGGACTGCTTTCAGAGAGTTATTTTAATAGAGATTTTACAAAATATATGATTGCCTGCAATACCTATACCCTGAATTTGCCATAATTCTACTTAGTATGTAGAAATTTCTAGTTAGTAGAAATTTTAGAGAAATATTTTTTTCTCTGTGGCCCCTCTGCACTTCACTATCATTGTTACATTTTGCATACACTATCATTGTTACATACAGCTAATTTTGGTTGTATATAGTGAGTGACCAGCCCTTCGCGAGTCAATACTAAGTAGTAACTGAATTAAATCATTTTGTTATAATCTGGTCAATTATCAATTATTAATTATATATGAATTTATTATACACTCATTATGCGGTCATTAAAAATGTTGCTATGCTACTTTCTCTATCATATTTATTTACCTACACAAAATATGCAAAGATCCTCGTATCTGTTCAGCGGACTATTAGAGTGATAGTGGCATTAAGATCGTCGAACATCGATAAAAACAAACAATGCCATCCAACCCCAGGATTTTGAATTCGTGCCGTGTCTGGCAAGTACTCGTAAATTCCTACCACAGGCTGGGACTATTCCTAAAACGTCAATACAAGGCAAAAACGCGGGCTAGTTTAGTATACAATAATTTCGGGTCGGCCGAACAGAATACCGCTATAATGGACCTGGACAATGTTCGATAAATCAAACTTTTTTATTGTGAAATTTGCCTAACGGTAAGTGCCTAAGCCGGATGACCGTCGCTGCAATATATTTTAAATAGGTTTATGTCCACTCCAGCGGTCGTCTCTAATCGATGCCTGTTGTGGTTCCCGCCCTTTTCCACTACATTTTTTGTACAATGTTTAAATAAAAAAGCGGTTTCCGCAACGGTTACTTCCCGATGAATACTTCTTGTCATTGCGGAAGCAATAGTATAATGTTTTGTATCATAAATAGAATATATATTTTTAAAAATTTGAATAAAACGTTAGAAAGGTACAGTTAACTTTGAATGAGTCGCACAACTTTAGCACTTGCTTAGCAAGTACCAAATTATTAGGGAGCGGCTGATATCCCATGTTAATTCATTTGGTGCAAAAGCGCAAATATCAAATCACAATCAAATTTTATTTTTACTCGTTCTTTTCTTTATTTCAGAAAAATTCTTACCAAGGTGCCAAGCCTATTGCAATATTCACAGAAAATAAACTTCAATAATTAATAAAAAATTTATATTTCGGATCTTAGATGCGAGTCATATTAAAAAAAAAATAAATTTAAAACACATAATTTACATTTTTACCTATTTTTCACTAAGCTATAATAATAATAATAGTAATAATGTCTCTACCCTCATTCTAATCGCTCAAGGAATAGCTCGAAAGTCTGAGACTTGTAGGGAGAGGGGACGGCATATTATTATTTCGTGAGCTGAATTAGCGGCCTACTGAATAATAATATGCCACCCCTTGGTCTTAAACTTCCAGGTTAACCCTTGTGGTTAACTCTATGGTTAGCAGCCAGCTCTCGTGTCGTTGTATGGGGATTTTTTTGCGCGGTCAATAAAATATCTAATTGGATATCTTCTCCCTTTGGACGACCAGTTCGAAGACGTTCCCTAACATGACCAAACTGTAAACATTTGTTCTCGATTTTAAACACTGTAGATCTTATAATGAACTCAAAATCCAAATAATCTGACAATGAATTATCGCGATAACGAATACTCATATTAAGAAAAAGAATATTCTAATTACAATCATAAATTACACAAAATGAATCAATGTAAATTTAAAGTAAGTATTAGGAAATTACATGTTATTATATTTATAAGTTATGCTTCAAAAATAATCAAAGCATTGAGGAAATAAAGTTAATAGGATGACTATTTTCAAGGCATACTTTAAAAAATATATTTTCTGGGGATAAATATACAGTGAGGACATAAAGTCCGTCCCCCCCCCCCCCCCTTCTAATTGTTGAACCACTGGATAGATTGTGATGAAATTTGGAAGGATAATATATGACTACATTCTGCATTTTTTGACACATCAATGACAGCTCTGAATGTCAAAGTGACAGCTGGGCGCGCAATAGGAACAGTTTTTTAAATGGAAATGGGGATCGAGTAATAACTCATTTTGAAGCTATTTTTATGCTCAAAACATCCCCCAATTTTGAGAACATTTGGTTCAGTAGTTTCCAAATAAAAACCAGTATCAATTTCTGTTATAACATTTTTTTGCATACATATTACAAATTATTGTAAATTATTCAAAACAAAACAAAAATTAAAAGTAAACAAATAACAATAAACCATCCCTAACCTAAAATAACCTAAATTAAAAAATTATGAAATAATTTAAATTAAACGTAGAGGCAGAAACAAATTTAGAAAACACGTGTTACTTCAAAAGATGTTGAAAATGACCTCCATGAACCTCCTGACAAATAAATGTTCCATGGGTAAGTTCTATTATAAAGATTATGTGGTAAAAAGATTATGTTATAAATTGATATTACTGGTTTTTATTTGGAAATTACTGAACCAAATGTTCTCAAATTTGGGGGATGTTTTGAGCATAAAAATAGCTTCAAAATGAGTCCCCACTCGACCCCCATTTCCATTTAAAAAAAATTCTAATTGCGCGCCCAGCTGTCACTTTAACATTCAGAGCTGTCATTGATGTGTCAAAAAATGCAGAATTTAGTCATATATTATCGTTCCAAATTTCATCACAATCTACCAGTGGTTCAAAAGTTAGAGGGGGGAGGCGAGTTTATGTCCTCACTGTACAAAACTGAGTATATTAGTAGAAACTAATATACTCAGTTTTATACAGTGAGGACATAAAGTCCGCCTTTGATAAGAATATCATGAGTTTGATAAGAATATCAAACTCAAAATAGTATTTTCTCTACAAATATTTTTCTTTATGTGCAGATCATGTACAGGGTAGCCAGTTAAGCGAGGTAAGCGGCTGTATCTTGGAAACCGTTCACCGTACAGCTTTCGGGAAAAAAATTCGTTAGTAAATACGGCCAAGAGAAATCGCTGGAAATTATTTTCAAGTTCGTAAGATAGCCGCCAGGGGGCGTAACAGTAGCAGTGTGTTGGGAAACGGCGATTACTCTAAAATTTGCCTTGACAAGGTCTACTGATAATACTTGGAAACAAATCTCGCATCTATTATGAACAACTTTCCTTACATACATTTTTCTCTAACTCTTCAAATAAAGTGGTGGGGGTAAGGTGAACATTCATTTAGAAAAAATGCAATATCTCAGGAACACCTTGTCAGATAATATTAAAATTTGTACCATTTAAAAGAGTTTTTCTTGTTCTATCAGCTACGTTACAAGCGATGTCTTTGTTATTTTCACAATGGTCGCTAGGTGGCGCTTTTTTAAAAAATGAGAAATTGTGTGATTTTTCTCGAAAAATTTAAATGTAATGGTATAGATATTACACTGATACAAAAAAGAGAACTAAAGGCCAAAGCCAATGGTGAAAACCGCAAGTCCCTATCTTTTTTCTAACCGGAGATATTAATGGAAAACTATTAAAACAGGTATTCAAATGAAATAAAAAAAGTCACAGGTTTTCTAAATTCTAGGAATACTTTCTATTAGAGATTAAAAAGTGAAATATTTAAAAACTAAATAATTTTAAAGTAATTTTTTTCTAAAACTGCTTTATTCATGGTATTGCAGTCATAGCCCAACTATACTATGTGCGGTGCTATACTGTTCCGTTTTGCGGGTCCTGCGACACGGGAGCCGTTTAACGAGAATTCCTTTTTTGATTCACATAGCTGAGAAAATGCAGCACAAATGTGACAGTGATGATAACACTTAATATACCATCCCCCCGAAAGGCTCTCGTCACGCGGGATTCGCAAAACCGCACTATGACTATTAACTATTAATTCACCGAATACTATACTATAAAACATAGTAGGTTTAGAAACAAAAAAAGAATGTCTGTAATAATAGAAGAAATGTCAAATTATTTTTTTAGTGTTTATTTTATATTTAATTTGAGCATTAAAATGCCTTTTACTAATGACGAAAATGTTGATATGATTGCTGTTTACTTTGAGTGTTTTCAAAATGCAGCAATAACTGAAAGAGAGTATAGGATGCGGTATCCAAATCGCCGACATTGCAGCAGAAGGTATTTTCCGCAGTTAGTACAGCGCTTACGTACCACTGGAAGTTTTCGCAGACCTATGTTTCAAAGGCGTCGTAATGCTAGAACCGAGGAAAATATTATCAATGTTTTGGCATATATAGAGTTCAATCCCCATGTTAGCACCAGAGCATTGTCTTTTGAATTGGGAATATCACGGACTACGGTTCAAAAAATTTTAAAAGAGCATAGGCAAGTTTATTATCTCTTTGAAGTATGATTAATTTTGAAGTATTTTTGTAAGAGATCCTAACTTTATACTAATGGGAAATATATATTTTTTATTTTTAGATTTCACCCTTACCATATAGTTTTACACCAAGCTTTGACTGAAGAGGACTTTGACCGGAGGCTGGATTATTGTCATTGGCTTTCCGGCATGATCAATCAGAACCCTCAATTCATATCCCAAATACTTTGGACAGATGAGGCTACTTTTCATAGCGACGGTAGAGTAAATTTAAAAAATATGCATTACTGGTCAGCTGAAAATCCTCACTGGATGCGGGAAGTTCAGCATCAAGGTCGCTGGAGTATTAATGTGTGGTGTGGTATACTAGGGAATATTGTTATTGGACCCTACTTCTTTGACCAGACATTAAATGGCAATCTTTTTCTCGAGTTCCTTAGAAATGAATTGCCGGCTTTATTGGAAGATGTACCCCTTCAAATTAGGCAGAATATGTTTCTGCAGCTTGACGGATGTCCAGCACATTTTTCAATTAACGTGCGTGAACACTTAGATCAGACATATCCAGACCGATGGATAGGAAGAGGAAGCCTGTTTCCCTGGCCAGCTAGGTCACCCGATTTAACCTGCCTAGATTTCTATTTGTGGGGACGATTAAAAGATATGGTCTTCCAAACTGTTCCTACGACCAGGGAAGATATGAGGAACAGAATTGAACACGCAATTCGTAGCCTGCCAGCAGCAGAGGTAGAGGCTGCTGTATTGTCTACCCGAGAAAGACTCGACCAATGTGTGGAAAATGATGGCAGGCACTTTGAAAATCTAAGGAGGCACTAGCATACTTATAATTAAATCCTTAATTTCTTAATAGTTGAAATCTAATGTTCTATCACACGAAAGAGTGCGAGAGATTTTAAAACAAAAAACTACATTTTTTGAACTTGTGATAAATTGTTTAAACTTTAAGCACATATTACTTATAATCAATTCGAAAAATGTTTTATAGGTAATTTCACATGTCAAATAAACATTTCTTTTGTGTCCGTGCCTACTTGTCTTTTAGCATTATGCCCGGGGGTCTAGATAAATTAGCTTTAGATGAGTATATTAATTTTCCATTAATATCTCCGCTTAGAAAAAAGATAGGGACTTGCGGTTTTCACCATTGGCTTTGGCCTTTAGTTCTCTTTTTTGTATCAGTGTAATATCTATACCATTACATTTAAATTTTTCGAGAAAAATCACACAATTTCTCATTTTTTAAAAAAGCGCCACCTAGCGACCATAGTGAAAATAACAAAGACATCGCTTGTAACGTAGCTGATAGAACAAGAAAAACTCTTTTAAATGGTACAAATTTTAATATTATCTGACAAGGTGTTCCTGAGATATTGCATTTTTTCTAAATGAATGTTCACCTTACCCCCACCACTTTATTTGAAGAGTTAGAGAAAAATGTATGTAAGGAAAGTTGTTCATAATAGATGCGAGATTTGTTTCCAAGTATTATCAGTAGACCTTGTCAAGGCAAATTTTAGAGTAATCGCCGTTTCCCAACACACTGCTACTGTTACGCCCCCTGGCGGCTATCTTACGAACTTGAAAATAATTTCCAGCGATTTCTCTTGGCCCTATTTACTAACGAATTTTTTTCTCGAAAGCTGTACGGTGAACGGTTTCCAAGATACAGCCGCTTACCTCGCTTAACTGGCCACCCTGTACATAATAACATTAATCCAAATCCATAAATCCAGCAATGAAGGCTGGATTTCTAAATAATATAATGGACATTTTTAAGGAGCGGAAGGACTTCCCTAGATTCATGGCTTAATCTGATTGGAAAAACGTGCGTGCAAACCGACACTAACTAGACTGAAAGTTTCTAACGATAAAATCATAAAATCATTTAATTACCCCTCGAAGTTTACTTGCCAACTTTTTGCTCACTTTCATACTTTGGCAGAGAAGTATTCTTTTATTTGCCTTGGGAAGTTTTACAGACTAGAAAATCATTTAACTCGTTATCGCGGTTAAGTAAGTGGGATTAAAATTTTACTCAAGAAGTTAAAGTCAAGTGGAAGGATCTTAGATAATTAATAAGTGGATGTGCTTAACTTTATATAGAGTAGGTACATGAACTAACCATAAGTTTTTTATTATTTTCTCGAAGTACCTACTATTCTAAACCAAAAACTATTTTAATTATATGTAGTAGGTATTTGTACAGAGCAGTCCATTTTTGATGTAGGTAGATTTAAAAGTAGTCCTGATTATAACAATATATCATACTATGAGTACATTTAAATACTTATGGCTTTAATATAGTATTTTGCACATTAAATTGACAATATTTTTGTTTCGAAATTTTTCTTTATTTTTATTTCTATTTTCTAATATTGAGCAAAATGTGAGGCAATTTGAATATTTATTTTAGTTTTTTAAATATTTTTAAATATATTTATTATCATTTATTTTTTTATGCCTTTATTGTGATTTTTCAGGAACTGTTGAAAATGTCATGTAGTGGTATTAAAAAAATAAAGTGGAAGCGGATGGTTCATTATGGAACATCGTGAAAATAATTGTTTTGAAAAAACTCAGTTCTTATTTAGATGTTTCAAGAAATCTATAGAAAACACTCTACATATATACTAATATTTTGGCTTGTTAGGCCTTTCTCAATAGAGTAAATGTCTATTATCAATAAATGTTTATCAGTAGAACAAATTAGTTTAATATATTGGAATAATCCATTTTCTCTATGTAGGTTACTGTTACTTTGAATAAAAAAACATTCGTTTAGTTTTAAAAAATTATTCTCATTTAATTAATTAGGAAATAGTTTTAATCGAAAGCATATTATGTAATTTAAAGATTCAAATTTCTATTTTAAAGAACAGGTGCTTCAATTTGTTTGAATACAGGGTGGGAAAAATTTTAATGCGCAGCATTGGTACTCGGAATCGGTAAAAGATACAACGTGGCTCAAATTAGGAAAAAGTTGCTCAATTTTATGCTGATTCAAAATATGTGGACAAGTTTAATATATTCCGGGCCGTTCGGGAGTTATGCCGGAAAAATCAAAATTTGCCAATTTCTTTTAAGTCAAATAACTTCTCTTGAATTTATTACATCCTGGAGACAATGAGCGGAGGTTGCAATTTTGTCACTGGATGCAAAGGTTAATGAATAATGACAATGGTTTTTGTAGAAAGATATTATGGAGTGATGAGTCAACGTTTAGTAATTAATTGTGGGATATTCAATAGAAAAAATGAGCACCATTACGCACAACGAAATCCTCACCTGATTAGAGAAACAAGACCTCAAATTAGATTTTCAGTAAATATTTGGTGTGGAATTTTAGATAACAAGGTATTAGGGCCTTATCGTATTATTGATAAATTAACTTCTCAAAATTATTTACACTTTTTACAAAACGATTTGGAGGAAAGGCATGATGATCTACCTTTGGAAAATATTCAAAACTTACAGTTGTTTCAACAAAATGGATGCCCTTCACACAATGCTAGGATTGTAACCCAGTACCTAGATCAACGTTTTCCGAATTCGTGGATGGGTACAAGTGGTTCCATTCTATGGCCACCGCGATCACCGTGTCTAAACCCCTTAGATTATTATTTCTGGGGAGCTGTTAAAAATTATATCTACAATAATCCAATGCCATCGACAGAGGATGAAATGTTGGAAAGAATTAATGAATACATAAATTCAATAGATGTTGGAACAGTAAGACGTGCAGTGGATGACATGTCTGTAAGGACTCAACTTTGTATTCAGAGTAACGGCAGCCAATTCGAGCAGTATAAATAAGTTGTTTTTCTTATTATAATAATTAGTTCCTCTAAAAAGCTAAAAACACACTTTGTAACAATTAACTATAAATGAATGATTGTTTATTATTTGTAAATAAATAATATTTATCGTTATTCGCGTGTATTATCCATATTTATTGAAGAAAGTATCAAGTGTGATATATCACCGTGCTTGTAATTTCTTTCTGTATTTAGTGAAGTAAAAATCCAATATGGCGCCCATAAGAAATTCAAAAGTTGAATATTGTTGCGGAAAAACTAGTAGGCCTAGAATATGTTTTAGTATGGCAATCGAAATCTCTCATCAAACTATGTAAACGTACCAAATTTTAAAAGTCTACATTTATTTCAAGAGAAGTTATTTGACTTAAAAGAAATTGGCTAATTTGGATTTTTCCGGTATAACTCCCGAACGGCCCGGAATATATTAAACTTGTTCACATATTTTGAATCAGCATAAAATTGAGCAACTTTTTCCTAATTTGAGCCACGTTGTATCTTTTACCGTTTCCGAGATACCAATGCTGCACATTAAAATTTTTCCCACCCTGTATAAGGAAGCACTTCTTTAACTGAAAGTAATTTTCTTTGTTTTAAGTAAGAACACTGCACCTTAAATCATTGTGTAGTATCTAGTTAAATTGTAAATAAAAATAAAATAATTAATTACTTTTACATCCAAGCGAATTTCATTTTGGATCATTTTCTGAAATGACGTGGAATGCTTGTAGAAATAAATACCTCGAGTTAACGCTTTTAAAGCTGCGACAGGATTTAATTTGAAACCAATTTTTACGACTTTGTCGCCAAGTAAACGACTGTCTGTAAAATAATATTCGCTCGTGTCGAATACAAAGTAATTTTATTAATCTTTCGTAGCATCAGAACCGAAATGCTTAAAGTTAGCAGAAATGATTATTGTTCTTAATGGTTTTTGTCCTCGTATTCACTTACACTTCCATCTTCTCTTCTTCGGCATTTGCTTCTAATTAGACATACCAACATTTATTTGTTTCTTGATCGTTAAAAGAGATACACTTAATTAAAAAGTAAAAATCTGATTTCCTTGATATAAATATTTTATAAGAATGTACAAAACTTTTTGTACTTTATATTTAATCGGTACCAGTTATTTGATCAAATACTGAAAACAAATCTCTTAAATATGTTATCCAAATCGCCTACTTAGCTTGCGCATAACTAAATGGTTTGCTAAGTTTTTATTCTCATTTATTAAAAATTGTTGCTTGAAATTGGCTGTGAGTTACAGAAAGTGGAATATATTCGATTCGAAACGAATGTAAACATTATTTGCATAGATATTATGCAAACAATGTTTGCTATTCCTTTTTTTATAATGAATTCCATATATTTATGAAAAGTTATTCAGGTACAGACGATCCATAAATTACTGTTAGAAAAAATATAGCAGCCACTTTTAGTAGAGCTTACAAATAACCAGAGTTGCGGGATTTTTCCCGCTACCCATAGGGGTTACCAACAAAGTTGCTCACAGTTAGTTCGTTAGTTTATTGTTAAATATCTTTCAAGCGGTCTGATCCTCACATGAAAGGGAATAAATCGGAATAACATGAAGAGCTGCTGGGACGCGACTATGCCCAGCATACCCTAAACCCGATAGTACCAAATTTTAAAATTTAAATCGAATTGGTATCTGAATTAATCTAAAAGTTCATCTTCTTTCAGCCACCAAGTATATTATATAATACACTATGTTTCAAATCGGATGTAATAACATCGGTCATCTTGAAGACCGATAGAGACAGAGACTAAATTAAATTTCCTAATTTGGTGGCCAGTAATATGCCTAAAAAAATCAAGGTTAATTAAAATGGCTAGTTTTTGAGATATTTAAAAAAGTCGACCCCATTCGATAGAGCGAAAGAGTTTCTATGAGAAAGTGTCCTTTTTATTTCAATAACTCTTCAGATAAGCTTGAAATTTTACTAAAAGGAATTTCCAAAATTACCATGTTAATACCAGTTAAATCTTTAACTCGTTAGATACAAATAAATAATTCGATTGATGGTTAGAAATTTTATTTATCTCAATTTAATTCTTTTCTCAGTGTACGCTGATACGCTAACACTAACACTACGACGAGAGAAAGTCAAGATTTTATTTTCCATCTATACATATATCGTTTCCCAGTTACCATCAAGGAAAAACATATATCATTCATTTTCATTAGCTTTTTCCAAGCTGCCTGCTTTGAACCACAGCATTCAATACAGATACATTTTAATGAATTGCGCTTTTTACGGACAGCTGGATTTGGTATGTTGAAAGTTGAATATCAAACAAAGGTGAGCGCTGTTTGCTTTATAACATTTTTATTTTTTCATTGTCACTCACGCTGTTGTGCTATATAATAATTTTAATTGGGTTCGCTAAAGGCTTTTAGATATCTACATTTTCCAGTCTGACCGTTAACATTTTAAATAGCTTTATTTGGAAATCCGTTTTAATTCATTTTCCATGTAATTTAAAAACTGCAAATGTTTTGCTGCAGTGTCTGGCAGTTTTGTATTCTGATGAATATATCATCAGTACATCGTTGTTCACACTTATAGTCGAATGATACGAGGCGAAATATCTTTATTTAGTTCTTAAAATATACTTTAAAATATATATTATGGTTTCAAAGGCCATAATCTATCTCTTTATAGAAATGATTAATTATTTATTGTTGCATATTATGCAGGGCGCCCTATTTCTTGACCCGTTGCATGGGTAACTTTTTTATTAGTAGAGATACAAAAACGCTTAAATGAGCAAATTAGTGCAGTTTCGTATTAGTAATTCTACGGTAAGGCGAAAAATTATATACGGGGGAAGGTTGAAAAGTTATTGACAAAAAACGAAAAATCCAACTTTTCTATTATCCCTCGTAGCTCGTTCATTTGAAGAGTTAGAGAAAAATGCTTCACATGTTTTTTGCAGTATTTTTCATGTAAAATGACATGCACTTGCTACTTTTTATATATCTCTTAAAATGGTTGAGAATCACAGTAAAATATATTTTTTTTAAATGTAATGGATAGGTGGCTGTGACATTAACCGAAAGTCCCTTTTTTTCTCTTTCAGATGATATAACATAGTCCATATTTTATCCTTACAAAAGTAATAAAAATCGTTGTTTTTAAAGAAAGTTTATTGTCACATCAAGAATGCTATGGATTATGGAACAAAAGAATGTTTTGAGAACCGAAATTATTAATTAATTAATTATATTGAAGTAAATGTTCGAAATGACCACCATCCTGTTGGATACATAGTAAGCAACGTTTCTGGATACTTCTTAAAACATTATTTATTGTATGTCCATGTATGCTTCTAATTGCATCTTGAATCCTGACTTTTAGATCCTCTATATCTAGAGGAGCTGACACATAAACTTTATCTTTCAATAACCCCCAAAGAAAGAAATCTAAGGGGGTCAAATCAGGTGTTCGCGCTGGCCAGTCGATATCCATTCTATTTCCTATAACATTATCAAACTGTTCATGTAAATATTGTTTTACCTCGCGGGAATTATGCGCAGGTGCTCCATCGTGTTGGAAGTATTTAAGATTTCTAAAAATATGAAGTGGTAATTCATTTAAATATTCCTCTGTTAGAGTATTCCTTAGAAAATGAAGGTAATTATTCGCATTCAAATTATCTTCGTAAAAATATGGGCCAATAATTTTGCCACAAAAAATTCCACACCACACATTTATCCCAAATTGACGTTGATTTCTTCTTTCAGAAACAAGATGTGGATTTTCTCGGCACCACATTATGTTATTATGGCGGTTAAAAATACCATTGTTGGTAAATCTACTTTCATCACTGAATAAAATCTTTTTCCAGAAGTCTAGATCCTCTTCGCATTTTGAAATGTACCATCGACAAAATGTCATCCTTCTTTGATTATCAGCTGGATATAAAGTATTGCATATGGAATAATGATAAGGCTTTAAATTGTTACCTTTTAAAATAGCTCTTACAGTTTCCTTGGAAGTGTTGCAGTGATGTGCAATTTCTGCAGTTGAAGAATCAGGTTTAAAATTTACATAAGCCAAAACATTTATTTCAGTGTCTCCATTGAAGTTTCTTTCATCCTTAGGCTTTGAAAAAGAACCGTATAATCGTATATTATTTTCCAGCTGTCTAAAGATTCTATGATGGGGTTGTCTTCGTTCCATGTAAGTTTCAAAATAAAGATTCGCTGCAGCTTGTGCATGTCCATTTTGGTTATAATAACAAAATAGCATATCATTTTTCTCTTCGTTGGTGTACATTATTTGCAACACTATTATTTTGTATGCAGTATTAATAATAAACAATAAACTACTTAACAAAAACTAAAAATGTCACTTATGATCTGTCAATAATTAAATGCCAACTAGACGTTTTTAAAAATATCAGGAATCTTATTTTTTGTTTTATTTCCATAGCATTCTTGATGTGACAATAAACTTTCTTTAAAAACAACGATTATTATTACTTTTGTAAGGATAAAATATGGACTATGTTATATCATCTGAAAGAGAAAAAAGGGGACTTTTGGTTAATGTCACAGCCACCTATCCATTATATTTAAAAAAAATATATTTTACTGTGATTCTCAACCATTTTAAGAGATATATAAAAAGTAGCAAGTGCATGTCATTTTACATGAAAAATACTGCAAAAAACATGTGAAGCATTTTTCTCTAACTCTTCAAATGAACGAGCTACGAGGGATAATAGAAAAGTTGGATTTTTCGTTTTTTGTCAATAACTTTTCAACCTTCCCCCGTATATAATTTTTCGCCTTACCGTAGAATTACTAATACGAAACTGCACTAATTTGCTCATTTAAGCGTTTTTGTATCTCTACTAATAAAAAAGTTACCCATGCAACGGGTCAAGAAATAGGGCGCCCTGTATATACAAAATTTGTTTCTTAAGAAGAAACCAAGAAGTTTACTCTGTAATCATTATAAATCAGTAAAATATTTGTGAATAATCCAGGATGGTGTGTAGGACAAAATTATTATATCATAAAAAAACACATAAAACACACCACAGAAATAGACACCCTCCGTTCAGAAAGCCTCAGGTTTGTGAAGAGGTAAAAAACACATGCAAAAACGCAGATACACAACCATTTTTCCGGGGAGAGGTGCCATTTGTCCCTTGGCGAGATTCGAATGGTCATATACTTATTGTTAATATATTTTCTTATTATGAAATAAGAATATTACATGTAAATAAACGTATAGTGCCATTCACTGTAGGTTTATTTCTACTAAGAATAAGTAAACCTGTAGCGTGCGCATGCGTCAAGACAACACATTCTGTGTCCATCTGTTAACAACCATTGGTACTAACAAGCGACTTGCCATTACAGACTATACTGTCGGGTTTGGGGCCAGACGTGGATTTGCAGAACCTTGGGCTCTTCAGCCCTAATACAAGTAAACATTTTTTATATCTTACTGTGCATGTAGTAAAACAATCGGGGTACATTGGCCGTGGAGTAGTTTTTTCGACATCTCCTTCAAATAAATAAATATGGTCGTCTTTCTTAAAGACGATAGAGGTCTCTGGTGTAATGGTCTCTGCAGAAAAACAGGTCGCCATCTATCTGCCAACTAAACAATAATTGTCAGGAGGATAGTTGCATAGATCAAAAGAGGGTACTACCGTGCTTCTCACCACAACTAAAACTGAATGATTGAATCTGTCCCAGAAAAGAAGTACCCATACCTATGTTTAGCAATCCCACCTTATGCAAGGCGGGATTACTAAATATATGGGGGATATATGGGATATGGTGGGATGCATATTATTGTTATATTCTTTACATATCATTAAGTAAATAGTTTTTCGTCATAGCACCTAACATAACTAGCCATGAAAAAGAAGTGCCTTCATAGTTAAGTAAATATATAGTAAATAAAATAATTTACTAATACCTTTATCTATTTCAAAGTAAAAGAAAATTGACATACTACGAAATATATAAAAAAATTAAATTGATGTAATAACAATAATAATATACCTAACCTTCATTTTAAACACAATGATTAAGCCGAAAGTCAGAGACTTGTGCGGGGACGCGGTGACATATTGTTATTCTATTTCTCTCATTAGCACTACCCCTCACTACCATCTGATGCAAGAATGGGGGAATCTGGAAAGCTCCTTTAGTTAAGAAACCCGTCATACACATATCCAACTTATCCCGTCGCATTAACACTACTAGGATTTAGAGTCCTTTAAGATAAAGGGACTCTACTAGGATTAACACTGTGTTGCCGATTGCCAACCCATTTATATGAGTAAGTATCATATAAGGCAAGCATCACACTTTACTTCAAAGCTTTTGGGTCCGCGTGAGACCGAACCCGCTTTCTATGGGTCTTTAGATCCAGTGACCAGCTCGCTAGATCTTGAACTATCCAGTTAAAAAGTAATAGATGTAAGTATTCTTCTTGTCTATAAAATTTAAATGCTATTAAAGAAGATTTAATCGATAACGCAGACCTTTTAGTGAGTGCCAGACCTGCATTTTCTTAAACAAATTATTTCTGGGCATGAAGCAATGTCTCTTAAATACATTTAAAAATAATATTTACGTCAAAAATCCATAATGCTAAGTTAAATTTGCCGCAAACTTAAATTTTGTATTATTATATACGGATTTAATAATTCAAAGCTGCAAATTCCTCGACTAAGCCTGTCTCGCAATTTGTACATGTAAATCACAACTTTTTTCGAAGTCGACTAAACATAAATAATTTTAATTCTAAATTCGAACAATCTGCATAAATCTACATGATAAATTCATCTGAAATTTGAAACACACATTTCCTTGGCACGAGTACTCGACACTGGCGAAACTTGGATGACCTAAATGCAAAATTAAATTCTTCAATGAAATACTCGCAGTGTTGGTGGTATTATTCGCCAGTTCTCATTAACGGAATGAAAAATTATTATTTTTAAATTGTAGAGTAATTTTATTTTCTGGGATGATGGTCCGCATTATTCGCGCTTCATTTGTAATTCGAATCGATTTGCTCGAAATATGATGGCTTTTAGCACAGCACGATGGACAGATCCGTAATCACCAGCTTATTTGCTATGTTATCCATCATCGGTGAGCAGATATACGTTTGTAAACGAAGTTTTACACATAAAGTTGATAGGTATGTGTAGATTGATTTATGTTCATGAACAAATAACCTGTTGTATTATTAAAACTAAGAAAAATATTTAATAGTAGAGTAGAGTACTGATAGGTACAACATTAGATAGAGTTGTCACTATTATAGGCAGAGATATAACCCGGAGTTATATACCAGACGGTATACTCCGAGAACGAAAAGAGCTATCGACATGTAGTCTTCATTGAACTTCTTACATAAAGTGGACTTTAGAAGCGGATGGTTTTTTATGAAACATGGTGAAAATAATTTTTTTGAAAAGCACAGTTCTCATTTATATGTTTCAAGAAATATATAGAAAACACTCTATATACTATTATTTCGGCTTATTAGGCATTTCTCAATAGAGTAAATGTCTATTACTGAATAGACATTTAGTAATAGACATTTACTCTATTGAGAAATGCCTAATAATCCGAAATACTAGTATATAGTGTTTTGTATATATTTCTTGAAACGTCTAAATGTAAACTGTGTTTTTTTCAAAACAAATATTAGAACTTCTTACATTTCATTAAAGTTTTACATGCCATTGTTACCAATTCCTATATTTTGTCAGAAGTTATCGGGAAAATATAACCTATTTCAATTCAAAATTATCAGCTTCCTTTAAATGGAACAACACCGAACACCGTTTGAAAATAAAGCCGCTTGAAACCGAATTTCAATCCTCTCGTAGTGTTTATCTCGTAGGAATAAAGTAGGGATTGAATCCCCTGTTCAATCCTACTTAAAGCCGTATTCCTGCGCTTGCGTGCTTTATATACGACTAAACCGCAAATCTTAACCTCAAAATTAAGTATTGTTTGTTGTATTAATAATTTATTATAACCGTTAAGTTTACTTTTTAGTTTTCACAGGATCACTACCTAATGAAATTTTTCATTCGTCATATGTGATTCTTCAGTATATGAAGCACATAAACTTCTGCAGTTAGATCTGATTAAATCTAATCGTAATCCAATCGCGTTCATATCACAATCTGAAGCGGCTTGAGTTAATTCAGTCCTACAATATTTTAGGACTGACTTGAAACTACGTATATTTGTAGTATCAAGGAAAACGGCTAGAGCTTAAATTAATTAAGAAGAAATTTTGCGATCAAAATTCCGTTGACGAAGACATTTCTATTGGCAATATAGTACCCACCAAATGCCACTATGTATGGATGAAAAATATTTGGAGGCTGGTGTCTAAATAGTTAAGTAGACGTAATGAGAAAGTCGTTTGGGATAGATGCTCCACAGTCATTATAGAAGTGCGGAAATCAGAAATCTACATGCCAAATACCGTAAGAAACTTAATGATAAGGAGTAAGCACAAGGAGTCTGATCATGAAAAGATCAGAGGAAGAATGGTCGAACGGGACTGGGCTGCGACAAGCCAGGCTCTTAATTGAAGGGCCTTGGTCGAACGCAACTCGATCAATACTTGCGCTAAGTCGTAACATCATAAGGATTGTCACAGGACTGCTGACAGGTCACGGACATCTCAACAAGCACCTTAACACTATCGGCCTGAAACTAGAAGGTGTAGGTTTTGCGGACACAATGATGAGGAGTCACCACTCACCACTCACCATTCACTCACTCACTCACTCACATTAAGTACCTTAACACTATCGGCCTTAGTGAAACTAAAAGGTGCAGGTTTTGCGAACACGATGATGAGGACTCCATTCACATCCTCTGTCGCTGTGCCTGCCTCATGGTCAAGAGACACAAACATCTGGGTGCAGCATTTCTCCTGCCCCAGGACATTAGAGAGCTTCCCTTGGAACGGATGTTGGCATATGCGCATAGCACGGGTCTCTTCCAATAGCGCTCGACTAGCGGCAGGCACAATGGGTCGAAAGACCAGAGTGCTGCGGGTAACCGCGCCGCTTTTCAAGAACAACAACAGCACAAGGAGTTACAAAGTTAATCCCCAGAGACACCGAGCTCAGCAGCTTCGGTGACTGTAACGTTACTTCGACGCTAGACTTCTCCTAGGTTTTTTAATACCAGAGTAATTATTTTTAATTTTATGCAATATTGATTTACTAAATTTTAAAAGTTGTTCAGATTTTTTGTTTTCTTTTTGCAACGTAACAGAGCGAATTTGCGATTTTGCTGCATGGGACCACGACAGGTATCTCCATTAGGAGAAAAAGTGTCAGTCCTGACATGCGTAAGTCTGAACGTACAAAGTGGGCACAAGTCATAAAGGAGTTAGGTATATACAGTGCGTATCATTTGTGTTAACCAGTATGTAAAGGGGAAATGTTGTCTGATGTCTTTCAAAGAATCACTCTGTTTAATTTGCATCAATAGTTTAATAATACCACAGACAAATAATTACTTTCTTGTGTGTGATATTATGCTAATTCCGAATCTGTAATAATATCTGGGCTTTTATGCGATACTCTGTATATTATCCAGCATGTGTATAAAAATTTGTTAAATATGCCATCTTTTAAGATGACGCTAATGTAGGGACAACAATACAGACGTGGTGAAAACAGTGTTAACAGTAAACAGTGGTTTTTTTACTGCTCTCTCCTAATTCTCCTAATGCAAATATTTTGTTTAAAATTCCTTGCTTCCGCAAATAGTAAATCGCCTCGTATTTAAATTAAAATTAATGTAAATCATAAAGTTTACTTCCAGGAAAACTAGTTGAATTTCCCAACATATGGCACTATTGTTGTGCTTCATTTTCCTAGACTGACTTGCCGATAGTGATATTACAAAACATACAGGTAAAGTTAGTTTCTCAACTAGATTATAAATTTAAATACAACAAAATCTGGCAGCAGCCAACTCTCTCTCTATTTTAATTTTTGCGATTTATGAGTCTAATTTAAATTTGCATATTTTATCTTACTCAGCTTATTTTGCATTTATTTGGAACTGGAAGTTTTGAAGAATTTAACACTTGAATATTAAATATTTAATTATGAACTCTCCGGACCTTTTTTACACGAAGCTTTTCTTTCTTTTAAGGGCAATATTTTAATAGGAAAATGGAGAGTCTCTTTAGCCTGTTCATGGTTTACGTACAACTTAAGATTGATTTGGCAATCACTTTAAAGTTGTATTAGAAATTTATATTAGTCTATGATTTGTTAACATTTATCGAATTTATGTATTCGTTACTATTAATATAATGAAACAGTAAGGAGAATTATCAATATAAAGCACTGTCCACACGCTACCTATGTTTTATAATTCAATTGTAACAGTGACAGCAAAATAATAGCTGCACATGCAAATAGACATCTCGAAAATACACGCTATTCAGAACAGATCTTGCGTCGGCTTCTAAATGCATCCTCTGGTTGTTCTTAAAATTATTATGCCCAGTGGCGTATCAATGACTACCTTTGATCACTAAACACTCAGCCAGCTGATTATCTGGGCAGATATTAAAGAAAAACTTTTAAATTAGTATAATAGTGCGTCAAAGATCAATATCAGCCTTATTTTGAAAAATTTATTTGAGTAAACTGTTTCTATAGAAATTATACATTTCACAGTTCATAAGTATTTTTATACATACCATAACCAGGCTCTGTCAAGACCACCTTAGTTAAATGGATCATCAGAAATGTATGACAATTTGAAGATTTCGTTCTAATAACGTATTAAGAGTCCATTCACTAGGTCGAAATAAGCCCTAAATCGGCGTTCGTCTCGTGTCTAATTATAAAAAAACTATAAAAGATAGCGACTTTTAGTAAAAAAGTATTGAAAGATAAGACTTTAATCTAAGTCCCTATAGTAGTAATTTTTGGTATTTCTTTTTATTTTTAAAATTCCAGGCAAGCAATCTTGTACTAAAATAGCGTATTTTCAAAAATTATTTTCTCTAAAATACATGTATTAAACAAAAATTTGCTACTATAGGGATCTAGTTTATCTTTTGATCTTTCCGGTGATATATAATTTATAACATTAAAAAAAAATTTTGTTGCAATTATAAGACAAATCCGGTACCCTTGCAATGAGGGCTAACTTTGTTTCCATGTGCCTTTTTACTTCGGCTTTACGTGCACCTCCGAAATCTTAATAATTCGATAGTTGCAATACATAAGTCTCCACCCATCGGCCACCCATCCTCTCAATCCGACCCAACATTCATGCCTGTCAAATCTACAGACAATGGACCCTTAAGCTGTAATAATTAAAGTTTGCTTCTTTATCGCTATATTTGCTTCAGCAGATTTTTTTCATATTTCTAAATTATAATGAACTTGCTTAGAAGTTTAATTTCAATATATGAAGAAATCGAAATGGAAATAGAAACTATTATCAAATTAACGGAACTTAAGAAATAATACCGATACCGACTTGAGAAAAATGATAAATTCATATAAAATATTTTTTCAGAATGGTTAGTATTTTAAATTGTAGTAATGAGCTTTTATATATCACTTTTTCGCACAAGTACGCATATTTATAAAAATATGGTATAAAAAGGGAGTAAGGGAGTACACTGAATAAAAGGGATAATAATAATGTAACCCATAATTTCCCATAATCAATCACACGAAAACGAAACGTCTCTGAAAACGGCTCACTTTTTCTTAGAATCACTTTATTTTAATCTAATACATGTAAACATTAGGAAGACCTTAATACAGGGTTCTCCATAATAGACTACCCATTTTAATAGCTGAATAAAATTGTTGATACTTAAAAAAACAAACATTTTCGCAGGCCAATTTCAATCCCCAAATCGTGAAAAAAGTCGCCCATTAAACACTTCTTGCAGAACTCTCATAGAGTTTCTAGCGGCATGGGGTTACTCCATCTTGATGGAATAATAACGCATTATTTAGTAATCACCTTCATTCTAATTCAGGAATAAAAATTTATTAGAAAAATGACGTTTTATGAAAAATAATTGTATCCTAGTTTTGCGACAGACGCCTACTTAATTAATAACATGATGGTTAAAATCCCAGCGAGAGGGAAGATAGAAGATAACGGTATAAAGAAAAACGTACTACCTTATCTTATATAGAATTTATTTCAGCATATTGCCAGGAGAATAGCTGTTTTGGCTTGATTTGTTTTAGTCCTTATTTAATATAAGGCGTTGCAGATGGAGGATGATCTTAATGACATCTATACTATTCGTAGTTATTTGCTATATGCATGCCATCTGACAAGTAATAGAACTAGTTTCTACAACCTGTTATTGTATTGGATCAAAATAGGTAGTCTATTATGGGGAACCCTGTACATATAAACATGTATCTTCCTATTTGCTACGAGTATATTTTAATTGAAAGTCAAGGACTAAAATTCCTGATAATTCTCTTACCTGGTTGTAAGTCAAACCATTAAAGCATTGTGAACTATTCTGATCATTCATCAGAAACCTTCCCATAAATATCAGCTCGTCTGGCATTTGTTTAATGCTGGAAGCCATTAATTTTATCAGAAGTCAATGCTGTCAACAAGAATTTAAGGATCCCAGATATTTCATTGTGTGCACGTGGTTTATTTCGACTTTTGTTTATCCACAAACAGAACGGAGGGAACGCCTAATGGAAGATATTTCTTTCCAATGCGTCTGGCAATTTTAATGTAATCTAAAAGAGGATATTCTTTCATTGTATGCCAATCCGCATTCGAATTCCTTTTAACGGCGTATGTAACCTGCAAATTATTGCTTAAAATGCGAAACAACTCTTTGTATAGTAAGATAATATTTAATATTTAAAAAAATATATATATTTCTGAAGACTCCTTCCTTTCATCAGGATTATGCCAGTTGAAGTACAAACTACTTTTGGTCTAGCCAAATACTTCTTAAAGGGTTTTTAGAATAAACTAATGGGAAAGGAGATATGTGAAAAAGAATTCATCTTTTATAGGATCTTCATGAGCCTCATAATCTACAAGACCCCATAATCAAGAAGTGCGTATTCATCATAAATTGGTCTTTAGAATAGTTAACGAATGTACACAACAGGAAGAAGTTCAAATTGAAATAACGACATAACGACTATTCAAGTAAGGAACGAAATTCAGGGAAAGCCTACTCGATAGGCCATTAGTACCAATAGTACGGATCTTTTGTGGATCTGCCAGAAGAAGCGACAGGCTGGTTCTGTCAAAACAATGGGAAATTCTATGGGGAAAAAGAACTATGTGTATTTTGGCATCATTTCTGGGTTCTGCACCTGCAAAAATAGCCTCGGAACAATTTTTACCCGAATATCTTTGAAAATATTTAAGCCATCAGGAAATTTAAAAAATGGGGTGTTTTCCTATTTTTTTTTACATCGGCAATGGAAAGTAGTTGGAAAAAGAAGAGATACGTATTTCTAGAATTTTAATATTGGGTTCATTCAAGTCCATAAATTTTGTTTTTATTGTGTGCGATATCTATGTGACGTCACTAAGCGAAAATTCAAAATTTGCGCCATTTTTTAGTGATTTCTAGGATCTTTTCATTTATGTGGTTCGTGTCACTGCGTGACAACTTTACTTTTGTTTATGTTTGAATTGTTTGGTTAAGGTAAACATCATGGTCATGGTAAACATGAGACATTGTTTTTAGTTTATATTTTTACATGTGAATTGTTGTCTCTGCCTGTGACTGATTACAAGTGTATTTATTAGTAATAGGAAAACATCGTAATTTGTAAAGGTAATTTTTGAATACATTTAATCGACTTTGCAGTAATACTGTTAAGTTAAATACTAACCTTACATTTTTAATCCCTTTTATTTCTGAAAGGATCTATAGGATCTTTATCATAAAAGGACCTATAACCGGTAAATTGTCGGACTTGGCCTCTACAAAACCTTGCTCCATGTTTACTAAAAGTTTACTTCACAAGAAAACAACAATACAACAAGCCAAGTTGTCAAACCAAACACAAACAGGAAATTTCAAATGTCAATATCAAATGTTCAAATATCGAAATTTCAACTGTCGTTTGTGGTCGTTACAAACACAAAATAGCCACATATTATCAGTGTGGCCTCTTTATAGATACATATTCCCTAGTTTTCGCTTAGTGACGTCACGAATATAGAATAAAATTTCAAAATTGAATTAAAAATTTTCTACGGATTCAATCTTAGTAATTTTTATCCTAATAAATATAAAAAAAAAATATATTTTATAAAAATACAGGTTTCCACTTTCATTTCGATTGAAGGAAAATACCCCAGTGAAAATTATAGTTTTTTCAGGTTATTTCAGGAACCACTTAATCCTGAAAAGTGCTCTATAGAGGGCGTATACGTTTTTGTAGTTTTACCTTATTTCTATTTCTTTTTATTTCCGAGAACCCGATAGTGCGCTAACTTAATTGAATCGCCCTATATATAAGTAAATATATTACTAAATTTATACTATTTGATTATTTGCAGTTCAAATGTGGTAGTTTGTTTTAATCTTAGGTTGAAATGCTAAAAAAAAATTAAACTGATTGATCGATAACACTGTATAGACCTTTTTTGGGAGACTTTTGTGCTTTAATGATCGGACTAAGACCGGATCCGATACATTCCACGACCTTGGTTCACACGCACGGCACATAGATTTCTCCCTTGTAGACACGGTATTTCTCAATCGCTCGCCAATTTCTACAACCCTTAATCACGAATCCGTGTAGCTCACATATTCTTTTCGGTAATTCCCTTGCACGAAACCCCTTATTTCTGCACCTCAGGCCAAATAGAACGCAGAGAGCGACTGTTAAAATCGGCTACAAGGGACGTACTTAACCCAAGTTTCGTGCGTAATGAATATATTGACATTTAATTTTTTCCAAATACTTACCCTATTTACGTAAACTTCATTTGATAGAAGATGTAAAGGCAGGAAACAAACAAAATACATGAGCTGCTAGTTAAAAGGGTATAAACGTACATACAAGGTGGCCCGTTTAATATGGGGCTATACCTTATCTCAGAAACTACAAGTCCCATGGAAAAAAATTATATGAAATTGTTTTTTTTCAAAGTTATCTTCAATTTTTTTATATTTTCAAATTTATAACCTGTTTATATACAGGGCGATGAACTAAAGGTCCCTCTTTTTAAATAGCACATCGTGAGGATTTATGGTTTTCGAAATGTGGCAACACGGTAAAATTTTCTTTATAAACTTAATATTTAGTAATTACATAATAAAGTAAATAAAATTAGAATTCTCTTGGCGCAAGTTGGTGCTCAAAAACTGAATTATTAACGTTTCTAGCACGATTTTAATATGGGCTATTTCCTGCAGATAATTCTCAATAACTCCGAAACGGTGGGCGTCAGACCCATCATGTCATATATCATTGAACTTGTCTTTAGAAGGGCTTTCTGAAAATGTAATAATATATAGGGTGTGCTATTTAAAAAAAGGGACCTTTAGTTCATCGCCCTGTATATAAACAGGTTATAAATTTGAAAATATTAAAAAATTTAATATAACTTTGAAAAAAACAATTTCATATATTTTTTTTTCCTGGGACTTGTAGTTTCTGATATAAGGTATAGACCCATATTAAACGGGCTACCTTGTACATATATTATAGGGACAAGGACGGGGCGATGGTAAGTAAAGTATGTTTGAAACAAAGAAAAAGAACGGTGCTTAGAAGGAGCCGAGATATCAATATCTATGGGTGGGAGACGTCACATCTGACACTTCACATGGATGCGATATAGCAAGCGACAGTGAGGTGACAGAAGTGCGGCTCTCAGCTGCGTTTCTCCATAAATAACGAATCAGGAATTATTTTTCGAGTATATATTAGTTTTAAAGGTATATGAGGTTTATATGAGCTTTAAAGGCCGATTTGTTCAAGACCAAACATTGAAATTAAAAAACTCAAGGAGGACTTTCTAATTTTAAAAATCATATACAAGTAGTCTTTAATATATTGCTATTTCCTTCTGAATATATTTATTAAGTAAAGTAATTTAATGAGTATATCTCTAATATTCATTAAGTTATATTCATTATCTACAAGGATGGATGGATGACAAGATTTATATTATATAAGATATAAAGTGTCTTAATTAAGAAATATAATAAAATTACTACACTTAGTCTTATTACTACTAGTAATTAGTAATAAGACAAGTTAGTTATCATATATCCTATCATGTATCTTGTATGTGTTCATAAAATAAAAACTTTGAACCAATCAGTAAAACAAGTTTTGTTCCCCTTTCACTGTCAACAGGCTTAAAAATACGAGCTCTGGTGACATGCAGTATTACAGCCGAACGACCAAATCCTACAGATACCATTTTCCATGAATTCTGCTTGGAAAGTTAATAAAAATAAAAAACTACCACTGGCGATAAATTTAATAGCCATGAAATATTACGTTTTAAAAATAAACTCTGGTGAAAAGGACAATGAGAAAAATATGTAATCGTTATTAAGCATCATATCCTGACTGACTGTTGGTTATTTTCATATTTACCAGATGAACAAATGAACAGGACAAACAATTAGAGCAATAATAAGGACCTAAATGGATTCCCAATTAATATCAAATACAATTCAAAATCTGAGAAAGTCTTAAGAGACTACATTTTTGGTATTTATAAAGGGTGATCTACAATATTTACGAACAATTTTGTGTATTGTTACAAAATCACCGACCCAGTACCCAAGTGCGGCGTTGCCAAATCTACGTTTTCCCCAGCCTTAGGGAAATTGTGCACAATCTGGCAACACCGCCTCTCAGCTGTCGTCTAGTTATGGAACTGTCCTGGTATACGGATTATTCGTGAGTATTCGATGGAAATTTTTCGAAAATCTAGAAGCCTAGTTTACCTATATAAAGCCCGCGGCGTGCCAGCTAGGAGTCAGTGTTAATAGAACAGCGATCAAGAGAAGAAGCAATACTTAAGTGAAATGAGTGCGATTTTGAAGTGTTTTCGGTGTGTAATTATTTACCTATTGTACAAAAAGTGTTGTATTGTGTCTGAAATGTTAAATAAAGATTTGTACTGTTGTATAAAAGTCTCACTTATCTTTAAAACCCATATAGAATATCAACATAGGTCCGATTAATAATCGCGTAAAAGCAAATGACGCAAATATAAAAATCAATTAATACAAAGTCTATTTTGAGACAAACAGTTGAAAACGGGTCACTACTGTATCAGATTAATGTATTTTTTATAATGATTAAAAGACAAATTGAATACTATCAACTAATCTCCTGGCAAAAAATAAGATATTGTAGATAATAGTTTCTTTCAGTCCCTTTACAAGCGTCCCCGTCATTTGTGCGTGTTGCGTTCAGGGATCTTTCGAGGAATAAAGTTTTACTTGTTGCGAACAAAGCCTATAAATATCCAAGTTAAGACGTTTAATCAAATATAATGAAAAGTTTCCTTTTTGGAAGTATATAAGCCTGTATAAGCTTGCTAAGCTTGAATTAACTGAAACAAGCATTTATTGGTCTAGAAAAATAATTTACAAAGCGCTCAAATTTTGTGCACGCATTCTTCTAACAATAGAATGTAAAAAAATACTATAAAGGATGTTATCGAGGAACGAGGATTTATTCAAAAAGGTTCTATAAAATGAAAACTCACTAAGGGAAAAATCCTAAACTTAAAACCGCTAGTAAGTTACTGTTTTTTTAAATTATTAATTATTTATGTTGCATATTATATTTATTATAGATAAAGAATTATTTTTAAAAATTGATATAATTGGAAGCTGTATAGTTTGTTTCAAATATTTTTAAAATATCTATTTTCTAAAATATTTAGTAGTTAATATGCTCTCTATGCATATATTTATTTGATGAACATAAGCATTTGATATTAAAAATTTTGTTAAAATGGTTTAAATTCAACGATTAATTCTAGAACCAAATATTTCCTTTTAAGAAATAGGTACATTTAGTTTCCACAATGAATTATTTAAGTGGAATAACTAAACATGCAGACCGCATGCGCGTACAGCTAACCTATTGAAGAGCGACCGAGCCGCGCCATTTTTGTAGCATTACCATGCGAATAGAAATACCTATGTGTTGTGTGTTTCTTTTCAAGTAAAGTAAGTATAAAGTGTAAAGTAAGTTAGTTACTAAGTGAATTAGACCTGCAGGATAAGACCAGGAAAAATTAAATAATTTATTATCACGATCTACATTCTTTATCTCTATATCTTTATTATATTATATTTTTACCAGAAATACTGGATTATAATTATGTTTTTCTTAGTATCTTTTACAATTAAGTACTAACCAAAAATATATAGCATTTAGGCCAACATTACAAGTGATTTGCCTTGGTCCACTCATCTATAAAGACAGGTGGTTTTATGTAGACTACAAAATACGGAACAATCAACCAAGTTTTGAAGTTTATTTAATTTTGACTTCAATAGTCACCTGCGAAACAAATAGTTTTTGATCACCCATTGCTTTCGATTTATTAAGACCAGGAAAAACAGTGATATACATTCTGAAACTGCTTCAATATCAGCATGATAATCTCAGTTGAACAATAAAAAAAGTTCCTGACCTCCTTCAGACAAAGACAATAAATGTGTCCCATGTACTATCTGACTTATGGATATGGAGCACCAATAAATCAGACCGACGATTCAATATATGAAAAAGGCTCCTATAAGGATTTTCCGCTTTTCCCAGTTTGAACATTTTTAACATTTTCCAATCTGCCGCAAGGCGTACGGGTTAAAGATTAGCACATCCCTAGTCACGCTGACGGCACATTTTTTACCTTAACAAGACATCGGAGCTTCATGAACAAGCACCGCGACTCGGTGGTTTTTTTTTTCAAGAGATTAATGCGACAGAGCAGTGTTTTTACTCGATTTTTCGAGTAAAAAATCTGAAATAATATGGATCTCCAGAAAAGTCCCTTTTTATAATTTTAAGTGTCATTTTCAGTATAATCTCCATGGCATAAATCAGAATCGGAGAGAATTTGCTAGAATATATGATGCACAATTTGATATTATTCAGCACAAGGAACATATTTCGACCCTTTCTGTTTGTTATTAACTTATTGCGAACTGTTAAAAGATATAGTCATGTCATATTTGGATAAATTAATAATAATAATAAGAATAATAATAATAATATTTGTATTCATCCCTTTAGATCTTACAGCAAAGATATCGGACAAGTCAATATAAAGAAATACAATAAGTATTACACAAAATAACACACAATAGTATTCAAACTAAAATATAACATAGTTTGCACATACATACACCTCAATAACATAAACAATTCTTTAAAAAACATAGAATTTAAAATCTAAAATTTTAAAATCTTTCATCCAAAAATTCTGCAATGTTATAGAAACATTTATCAGATAAAAAGTGTCTAAGTTTACGTTTAAAAACATTAGGATTACTCTCCAATCTTATACGCTCAGGCAGATGATTTAAGAGTTGAATTCCCATATAGACTGGGCTTTTTTCAAAACGACTAGTTGCATGCTTAGGTGGCCTAATAGAATTAGAGGATCTAGTAAAATGATCATGATAATCGGAATTTCTGCAGAAATTTTGATAGTCTTTACATAGAGAATACATTTGTATATGGAAACAGAATAGAATATAAGTATACCATGCCTTTTAAAATGTTCTCTACAGGTTTCTCTGTATTTTAAATTAAAAATTAGTCGTACAATTCTCTTTGAGAAATAAAAACTCTGGATGCCACCCTCATACTTCCCCACAAAATAATATTATAAGAAATGTGAGAGTACATAATAGCATAATACACATTAATTGACTTGTAAAAATACTCTTCAGTTGTAATATAGCATAGTAGCTACTATTATATAATATACATAAATCTGTAACGGAGCAATGAATTTAAGTGATTGTTTCAACGAGGTGTAAAGTTCAAAATATTTCCTTGATAATATGAAAAGCCTTACATTGCCTCTACCGTAATGATACAATATCTTAAATATTGTAGTTTTGCTATAAATTAACAACAATTGACGAAAACGTGGTGTATATTTAAATCTATGGAGAAGAAAGAACACAGGAAAACATATACCTAGATATTATGCAGATACTTACATGAAACAATGTTGTGTACAATATTATTTACAATGGTGCCCAAGCGTTTCATCCAATCAAAAATATCTATTTTAATTTAGCGCCTAAATTGTTTGGGATTTTGTGACAGTCGCCATTTTTGAATAGCTGAAGTAACTTAACAAGTGTAGAATCGGGGTTTGCACAAGGGACCAATGATTTACAATTTGTTTAGTTAAAAAGTTTTGTGGCTTCCTCTGCAGATTGTCCCAAAGTACCTAAGTGTTAAAAATAAATAGTTTATAGTACTCTTAAAATAATGTTTGTATAGATATAAGCAAATAATTCTTCTTTTCAGAAGATCTTGATTTCAGAACAATAGCAACAGTAACAATTATTATCGCTACCTTCATTTTAACAACAAGATTTATAGAAAATCTGAAACTTGTTTGATAGAGGGGGCGGCAAATTATTTTCTTAACGCCAAGAAACGACATGAGCTACTACACTCTCGCCGATAAATGTCATTATGGAGGAGTTCCGCCTTTATATACGTATCAACAATTTGTGTTGAATTGAACCTCTGAATCTAAGCGCCAAACAAATATATATTTTTTGGGGCCAAGACATGGTCTATCTACTTGTCAGCTTATTGTTTTTATGTTTTTTCAGTAGGAAATAAAGAAGGAAAACGTTTTGCTTTTATATTTGATATTATTTTACATGTCAGATTTGCCTTATTGTTGGATATTTTTTCAAGGAAGATAAATAAGGCTTATTTTATCACACTGTTCGACAACCTCATTTTTTTATTATTTAAAAAATTACCGTTTTCAGTATTTATTTAGTCAGAATCCAAATGTGTCTACAACATTAATTTTGAAGGTGCGTTTTCTGAATTGGATATACAGTGTGTATTTTAAGTTCATCTCATTAATTAAGCGGCCGATTTTTCGGGTCACCTTAAGACCATCAGGTCATCGGGTCCAATAGCCTTAAGAAACCAGAAACCTGGGATACTGGTTTCCATGATAGAGGACGTTCGTTCAATTATTTCTAAAGCTGTATGGCATAGATTTTCGAAACTAGGAGAAAGGATATAGCTAATTAGAGTGGGGGGTATCAACCAGTGGCGATAATACGAGAAGACCCTTGTCATTCGAAACCTCGGATAAACTGCTCGGATTATTGAATTTTCAAAAAAAAAATTAATTTCTTTGTCATCTAATAAAAAAGGTATCTTGCATTTTCTTAATTGTTTTCCATTTTTAAGTTACTATTTTTTGTTTAGCTTTAATTGTAAATTAAATTTGTGACATATTATCGGTGACACCGGCATCAGGCCGGTGGCTCAGGGCTTAGCGTCTCGATCGCTCAACCCAGAGGTGGTGGGTTTTAATTCCCATTCCACCAAACAATTTTTCATTAAATTGTTTACTCGTAGATCAAGGCTTATTCGCAGGGATGGCTTGGCAACCATCCTGGCGATGGCCTAGGATGGGAAGAATGTCAACTTGGTGTTAATGTGAGAGATTAAAATCAGTTGATGTTTCACTTGTCCCCCTAACCAATGAGGTTTTCCAGGTTTCCCTCATTTCAGCACTGAATGGTGGTTAGGGCCTACCAACGTAAGTCGTTCCTGAGGCGCAAATGCGGCCCGCGAAATAATAATATGCCGCCCCCTCTCCCACACAAGTCTCAGACTTTCGGGCTAATCCTTGTAATTAGAATGAGGGGTAGAGATATTATTATTATTATTATTATGATCTTTAATACTTAATGGTACGGGACTCATGGAGGCGAAGGTTCGCCACATGTGAGCCACATCAATGGTGGATATTTTTAACACCTTCTATAAATATAATTTACTATTAATTACAGTACATGTTAAAAACAATATATTTTAGAAAGAAAATTCAAGATACCTTTTTCATTAGAAATCAGATAAAATTTAATCACCTCTACTATTTCTCCAAGTTTAGTCAATGTGCAAAAAGCTTTACAGATAATTGAAAAACTTGTGGCGTTTTTGAATTTAAAAAACATTATTATGGAAACCAGTAACCTCAAGCCTTTCATTTCGTGAAGACATAAAATACACCTAATATGTATATTGTACACAAATAGGTAAAGCGGGTGACTTTTTGAGATCCTTGCGGATGTATTTGACATGAATAAGATTTAAAATTCTAAATTCTGTCGTAGATCCGCGCAGCTTAAATTATCAGTAAAAGCAGCATTAAATATGTATAGAAGTTCTTTTTATTTGTGTTAGTTACTCCTTTAAGAAACACCAAAACGTACTACACAATAAATAAGAAAGAAAATACCTACAAAGCAGCACAGGTAAGCTATCTCGTTACACGTAAAGACCTACAATTTAATAAATTAAACCCATTAGGCATAATACCAAAGATCTTTGCCACGATAAAAAATTCCTTGCTCTTAAACAAAAGCAATTCCCTGAATGCGAGTACCTATCATTTTTATTCGGAGCGTTAATGATTGCCGTACAAATTTAATGGCTGCTGCCTTGGGATGTAATGTTTCCTCCAACCCTTTTATTTATATTTTTCTTATACTTCATTTTATTCAAATTTTGTTTTTGTGTTACTTAATTAAGTGCGTCTTATATACCCAAGATAAATTTGTTCGGAATGGGGCTGCTCTTTGATTAATTTTAACGTAAGCTTTATGAAAAAGAAAAAATGTAAACTCATTTAAAGGGAAGGTGAAAAATGGATTCATTTTAGAGTTTATACTCTTAAATATACATGTAATCGAAATTTTTACCATAAAAGAAATCATGTGATATTAAGCGGTCCACTTATCCTATTTTGAAAATATTACATCATTTTTATCATAACAAAAATGTCTGCGTAATATCTAAAGCCAAAATACAACTTCATTTCAGTTAATCTATCTAACCTAACCTAGTCTTAATATAATTTAATCTAACCTAACATAACCTAACCTGACTTTCTTCTCACTCATCAAAACATTTAACTTTATAATCATGTCCATTGATAGTTGTTATCTATGTACTAGTTTGGTCTATTGAATCTAACCTAACAGTTCGATATTGAGTTTCTGCATTAAACAAACCATCGATATCAATACACGCACATAATTTCCCAGATTGTAAAATGCAGAAAACGTAGCATTTCTTTTCCTAAAAGTCGTAATTTTTGTTTCTTTGACTGATAAGTTCCACTCCTCAAGACGTGAACCAAGAAGTTCTGACTGTTGCTTTGACACCCCCCAAATCATGTAACTCACTTTGATCAATCAAATATGGCTTGCCAGAACTGGGATCTGGAGTAAAAGTGGGGTCGATACAGTGTTCTTCGGAGCTGCTTGATGGTGCGTTATTATCTCCAATATCTCCCAAAACAATATGTTGCCAATCTAAAGCCACAAGCGGTATTGGTAAAGCTGCATTGTGAAGAACAGATCTTATGACAGAAGGCAAATTCGGATATTGCGCTTTTCTTTTTTGGAAAAACCTTCATTCTTTGTCATGCACAAATAGCAATTTAAAAACCTGACCATTTAAAGACTCTACACTTGAATAAATTTAAAAAAAAAATAAGAATTATTTACTGATGAACGCGTTTTATGATTTTAATCAATTTTTATCAAGCGACTTTCGCGAGATCTAGTGACTATTTTAAATTTGTTTGTTTGTGGTATTTTTTTCTTTTAATTTATTGTTTGTAATTATGTATGTATCTATAATTCTACTTGTTATTTATTGATCTTAATCTTTTAATAATAGGCACTTTAATATGATTATTTATTCTCTAGCTAGTAAGTAAGTAATCTCCGTATTCTGGTTTTTGTGACGAGTGTAAACACCCTGGTGTATATTAACACGAATTTTAAATAAATAAATAAATAAATAAATAGCAATCGTCAAAATGATTGGTGGATTCTCGCCATACCATCGTAACTACAAAAGGTATACTTTTCCCTTCCCTCTCATCCACTACGCCAATGACACGGTACAGCTGGCACAGCATACATGGGGAAACACTGGTTGTCTTGATCTCCGATTAAAAAGAAACTATGAATCATGAAAACGCACCACAAATAAGTTACAGACAATATCTGCATATTTAACCACTCAATGTTATTTAATTTTTTTTTTTTTTTGTATAAAGTAGGCCTAATTATAATTTTAGTTACTAATAAGTTAATTTCACATAACTGGCGCATCCGCCATATTACAAAAAATGAATGAGAACTTGTCATAGGGAAAAATATTCTTGCTAAATAGAAATATCTATTAAATAATAAGTAAATTCTATATAACTGCGCATCCGCCATATTATAGAAAATTAATGAGAACTTGTCATAGGGAAAAATGTTCTTGCTAAATAGAAATATCTAGAATAAAAATATTAAAATATTTTAATATTTATCCGTCTTTAAAAGAAGGATATCGTGCTACTCTTTCTAAATTTAATTTAATTCCGTTTTCCTGTTTTTTATTATTTTACAGGTGCGGTGCAATCCCAAAAAAAACTACAAAGAATCATGAAAATGCAACACAAATAAGTTACAGACATTATCTAGAAGGATATATATACCTCCCACTTCTATCAGAACGAAGAAATAGAGGTGACATGATTTTCACATATAGATTGCTACATGATCACTTTACGCAAGACATCAGAGAGCTATTAGAATTAAACACAGACGACCGACTCCGTGACCACTCACTTAAACTCAAAAAAGAAAATTTCAGGACAACGATAAGGCAGAACTTCTATTCCAACCGAATTTTTAACAACTGGAATCGGTTACCTATAGTGATGTGGTGACTTCAGTGAGTGTAAACTCGTTCAAAAATAAATATGACTTATTTAAAAATGGTGAAATGCTTTAATGTAAGGACATCTAGTTGGGTATCCTGTATTGTGTCTGCTAATTAACCTCACAGAACATATATTCTTGTTTGTATCTTTTAGTTCATTGATAATTATGATATACAGTTATATTACTTAAGTTGTACTTTGTACTTTTTATTCAGTTACTTTTACTTATAATAAATATGTACATTACTGTTACCTATAGAATTAGCTATACTGTAACAATTTACTGTTGCCATTCTTGTCAATCTATTGTTTATTTTTAGGAGCATAATAGGTTTCGACCTCTGCTCCTCTCTTTAGTTTAATAATAATAATAATAATAATAATAATAATAATAATAATATATTGAGAATATGAGTATAGGAAATATATTTTCATCATTATAACTGTAGACATGCATTGCCTTTAATTTTATCTTTATAAAAATCCTTTTAAAGCTGTTCTTGATATATTTTCTTTCTAAAACCTTGCACTTACGATACACAGGTTTTAGCATATTAAATTTTTTGCTTTTTATGCTGTATATGCCCTTAATACTGTACTGTATTTCATTCTGTATTTGTGCTGTTCAGACACTTTCTGTTTTATTACTTTTATTCTGCGAGTGGCATTTTTGATTAACCAGTATATTTCTCTTGAAAAAAATCTAACAAAAGTACCTGTTTAGTTTTGAATTATTGAGAATTAAAAACATTTTCGTATATTTCTCCACTTCTATATCATCTAAATTGAGTTCCGCTGATGAAATTACAAGAGAGAAAATAATGAAATAAAGCAATTAATTAGACACTCGACGAATTCATTAATTAAAGTAATAAAACGTAACAGCCCTGAGCAGTGGGATGATGTCCTAAGAATTTCCTGAGAGTAGCAAGTGCAAAAAATATCCCAGCAGAAATAGCCTAATGGATTTTGCTCTTAAATAACTTAATATTGTTGATGTTGCTTGTCTAATTACTTATTGGAAAAGTTTCAAATAAAAAAGAGAATTTATAGAAATACTTATACAATATTTTTACAACACAAACGTACAGGGTGGTGGAAATAAACACATAATTCAAAAATGGTTATAGGAAGGACGAGAAACGGTGCTTCCAAAAAAAGTGTTCGCCTAAATATGAGTTTCTTTCAGAAGATTATATACAGCCTTATTCAGAACCCATGTAAAAAACTTTGAGGATATGTACATCCTTAAATAAGAAATCGATATCACCAAAAAAATTGTAATAAAAGTAATTAGGATTTCCCGTAAACAATGTTTAAAGTTATACCATTATAAAGGACTACGTAGCTGGGCAACTGTACTTCAACGACCTGATATTTCACATTCCTCCAAAAAACAGTAAACAACAGTTTTTGTACCTGGCGAACGTCTAGCTAATACACTTGGAGTGGGGATGATATCTCTTATTGTCTATGCAGTCATCAGTGTTTCTGTTTCGCTGTCTGTGTGCGGAGTGCGGGTGGTTTGTTTATCGAGTGTTAAACTGTAAAATTTTCAAAATGGCTCATGTGTACAGTAATGCTGAGTTAATGAACATGATTGTTATTTATGGCGAAGTTGGACAAAATTCATTGGCAGCTTCGCGCTTGTATGCGGAACGATTTCCCAATCGACACACCGACACATCGACAGTTAGGTTTTGTGAGTGGTTGTTGCAGCAAAATGCTGAAAATCCCCAATTTACTTAATAATTTGCGTTTACAAGATCAGCAACCAGGAGGAACATTTGGTTTAGTGCGGCAAAATTGGATAAGGCGTGCCCAAAAGTGTGTACAAGTCAAGGAATATTATTTCGAACAGCTTTTGTAACAAGGTATGTGCAAATTTTTTATAAATTTCATGTTTCTAATACCTAGTAATCAAGTAGCGCAATTCTAAAAATTAGTGTAACAAAATTTTATTAATTTTAAAGACACGTCACTTTGGTCAGATCTATCTATCTTTAAGTTTATTTTAAAGTAAAAACGCTGCAAATCTTTTTTGCGCCGGGCGCGCCGGTTTCTTCCGTACTAGCTAGTTTGCATTGTCAGTCCCAAGGTCACTCCATTACAGTAGACCAGTATTCAGCGGCGTGCAATGAAAAATTTTTAAATAGTTTTCAGACCCCGCCAAAAAAATTTCTTTTTGCACTACCACATTTCTACATGTATGTTGAACATCCCCAAATTTTATTTTCGATAGGTTCTGAATAACCCGGTATACAGGTATACACTATGGAAATAAAGATGAATTAATAAAACATTTAAAATAATATGCTTCTGAAAACTAAAAAAATAAGAAGAGAAAAAGGATTCCCCAAAAAAATCCCTACGATTTATAGCCTCTTGTCTTGTTTATAGCAGTAATAATATAATTTCTTTTTCAAAAGTTTCTATTTGATTTTAGAATTTATCTGTAGGATATCTGAAATTCCTACTTATTTTTACAAAGAAGCTTTGGTGATCATCGAGAGTGATCAAGTGTTTTGTGAGACCGATCAATAAGCCAGAAACACCTTGAGGTAGTTTTTAATTGGCTGTGACAACTTTTATATCCAAAACAGAAAAATTCTGCGGAGTTAATCATTGAAAATGAGCTGCAAGGCCTAACCTGTGATGATATGGGATGTTAACTAATAACAATGACCTTGACGTTGACTTATGAAATAATTCTAATTATTGACCTATAATAACGAATTATTCACCCGGTTTATTAGTTATTGTAAATATTATTTGAAATTAGGTTTTTTAGGTACCCACAGGATTTTTTGTTTATTAATTATAAAGAAAATATTATAAGTGCTACATTACCACACCCTGTATACGGGAACATAAATCGGAAATGTGTGATAATGAAACTTTTTCGTTTTAGCGATAACCTAAGTTCATAACTTTTTATTTTGCATTCAAAAGCGTTTTACGAAATGAATAAAAAAAATAAGGTTGCCCCTACAATTCAATTTTATCGAGAATGCATCAAGTTTCTTTTTTATGCTAAGGTCAAACTCGGTGGAGTGTGTACCAGTTAAAAAAAATAAAATTGTTTGCAAATTCTTTCCCATAGGTGGAATATGCCCAAATGAACCACAAAATAATCGAATGACGAGAGTATATCATGTAAGAAATGATTTGAAAGAACCCATTCACTATTGTAAAAGGTACAGAACCCCTAAGAAAGCCGCTTAAAAGCCAATTCTTCCTGAGACTCCGACAAAGCTTGTGGATAATCAATATTTCCTACACAATGCACTGCAAGTGCTATTGTTGATTATGAAGAAATTCTCGAATATTATTAATATTCCCTAATACACTTCCTAAGCATTTTTGAAACTAAGGTAGAAATTATTAATACTTTTTATATTTATAATGTAGCTGAAAACTATTATATTAAATACGATTTCTGTCCCAAGTAAAATCGTAAAAACGTTATTATCATGAAAATTTCACACCGCCATATTTTAACCAATCAGAGGCTTGTTTTTTGTTCAGTTACCATGCCAACCCAAAAAATTTCCGGAAATTTTTAACGTTGTGTGAACTTAATAAGTGGAAATTCTGTCATTTAAAATGTCAAAATAAAGACGCGGGAGTTGAATGAATCAATACATTTCCTATGCTCGAATTTAAGTAATATTTTCAAAATTAAATTATGTTCCACCAATATTAGTAGATCAAAGAAAAATATAATATGTTTTTAAGTTATTTATAAAAAGTTCACGTAACTAAACTTGGAAAATGGTATGTTATTTCACAAAGAGATTTCGCATTTTATTAAACATATAAATTTTGAAATACTTAGATACTTCAGAATAATTATCAAAAATAAATGATGTTCCAATATTAGTAGATCAAAGTAAATAAGATAATCAGCAGTAGGTATTAAATTAGTAGAGTGAGAAGGTAACCTAAGTCTTTATTATAGTCTCTTTTGGGATTACACCACCTGTAAAATAACAAAAAACAGAAGACCAGAAGCATATAAAATATTCAAAGTGCAGTATCAAGGCAATCTTCTAAACTTTTCCACCAAAAATCCACTGTATAATATGCAATAAAATAAATATTTGATAAATTAACTAAATTTCATTAGTTGAAATTCAAATTAATTTTTATAAAATTTTCATTATTAATTTAATTCAAAGAAATGGGCTGCAGTCGAGTTTTTAATTAATACAAACGAATAATTTTTTAATCGTTCCCTGAAATTCTTTCGCCAAAACTTAACAGAAGCATAAAAGGACTTATAAAGTATCGAAGCCGCCCTCAAATTGTAAATAAAGGAAGTTTTCAAGGAGAATTGTTCCAATATCTGTCAACATTCCCCTAACGGCTGACAAGCGATTTATTAATTCATTACTGAATTAAACTGTATTAAAAAAGCCTCACCTACACTCAAATTAACAACAATTAATACCTTTAATGGGTCCAGCTACCTCGGTTTTAGAAAGTTTAAAAATTTTTCCAAAAAACCGGTACAGGCTGTCCCAATAAAATTAAAACTATATTTTTTACAAAAAGATATTATATTGTATCTAATAATAGTTTTGAAAAAAACATTGATCTCATTTAGATGTTCCAAGAAATATATAGAAAACACTCTATATTATACTAGTATTTCAGCTTGTTAGGCCTTTTTCAATAGAGTAAATGTCTATTACTAAACATTTCCAAGCGCGTTTTCGTTATTTATTTGTTTACAAGTTTACCTATCCCCGATTGATACTTACCATCTGGTAAAACCCGAGTTTTTATTACCTTTTCTAAGAAGGGCGAGAGTGTAAAATCTATCTGATCATTGGTAGTACACGGATTTATAATCAAAGATTTTTTAATTTCTAATTGTTCTAACAGATCTAAGCGCTTTCCTTTCTTTTCATGATGCAGTACCTTTACATTTTTCTGATCTATAAAATGTTTGTTTTCTATGCAATGCGTGGAAAATCTTGAAGTTTTTGCGTTATTTAATATGAATTTTTTCTGTTATTTTACTTTAGTTTCAGTACTTCTACCGGTCTGACACACATACACGGCATTACAATCCGCGCAGTTAATTTGGTATACCCCCGATTGTTTTAATTCATTAACCCTTTCTTTGTTGTTTATCAAAATCATCCCAATAGTACGCTTTTTGACACTAATCGTTTTACACCCTTGTCGTTCTCTTCTACGACCTATTTTTTCGCTATAACCTGGAATGTGATTAATATAACTATATGTGCCTTCTTTTTCCCGAATATTGTAAAACTCCCGACGAATTAATTTCCTCCTTTTTAGCATGCTATCTATTAGTTTTTCTTTATATCCGTTGTTTCTTGCAATTTGTCTGATTGTACTTATTTCTTTTTCAAAATCTGCTTTTTTCAGCGGAAATATTAAAAGCCTATGTATTAAACTATGATGGAAAACCGACTTTTTTATTTGCCAGGACTGCTGCGAACTTTCTGGTATAATTGCGTCGGAAGTTGTTAATTTTCTATAAACCGAGAATTTTAATTTTCTACCTTTCTTATTGTTATATCCAAATAGTTTAATTGATTGTTTTCCTCCTTTTCCATTGTAAACTGAATATTATCGTTAATTATCGGAATTAGCAGTCAGTAAATTGGATAACATAGAACAGACAGATAGCTACGAATTGGTACCTCGATTGTTTTAATAAATTAAAACAATTGGGGGTATACCAAATTAACTGCGCGGATTGTATTGCCGTGTATGTGGGTCAAACCGGTAGAAGTATTGAAACTAGAGTAAAAGAACATAAAAAATCCATATTAAATAACGCAAAAAATTCAGGATTTTCCACGCATTGCATAGAAAACAATCATTTTATAGATCAGAAAAATGTAAAGGTAGTGCATCGTGAAAAGAAAGGAAAGCGCTTAGATCTGTTAGAACAATTAGAAATTAAAAAATCTTTAATTATAAATCCGTGTACTACCAATGATCAGATAGATTTTACACTCTCGCCCTTCTTAGAAAAGGTAATAAAAACTCGGGCTTTACCAGATGGAAGGATTAATCGTAGGTAGGTGCTCGTAAACAAATAAATAAGGAAAAGGCGCTTGGAAATGTTTAGCAATAGACATTTACTCTATTGAAAAAGGCCTAACAAGCCGAAATACTAGTATATAGTGTTTTCTATATATTTCTTGGAACATCTAAATAAGATCAATGTTTTTTTTCACAATAATTATTTTCACGATGTTTCATAAAGAACTATCCGCTTCGAGTATCCACTTTTATCTTATATTGTCGTCACGTATGATTTAATTTATACAATGGAGCATACAATTAACCGTATAGTAAATTCAATCCTAGCATAGAAGCCTCAAATAAATCACAAGAGGACCCGGCATCGATTACTTGCCTGATACACTAACCCCCACCCACCTATCAGGTGGATCCTTCGGGGAAGTTTACTGTATGATTTGACTGAAACTGGCGATGCCTTACAAAGACAGGGTCGAGTTCATGTAGGAGCAGGGAACTATGGCTCGCTGGTTTTCACGGATGGGCGGTCGCCAAATACAGTCGGGATCGACGCCTGTCCTGAGTTGTGTTGTTGTTTTAGGATTTTCGTTGATTGTCGGATTTTTGCCCTGATAGATAGCAGTAATTGGCAGGCTTTACGTTAACGATTGCAATTTGTTTGGGTTCGGCGGTATGCGCGTTCGATGAGCATGCTACACCACAGAGAACAATTATTGCATTTTCTAGCAGTCGCAGGGAGAAAATTGTAGGGCAAATAGAGACAGCAACTATTTGTGTTGATTACTCCCATAAATATATTATGGAGTTATTATGGGATTACTCCAATATATGACATTTTTTGTTTTAAATTTGTTTGTTATTTTTTAGCCACTTTGGCTGAACAAGAGGAAGAAGAAACAGTCTCAAAAAAAAAGATGCAGTGGGTGCATAAAAAAATACCGGGTTTCCCATTTCATTTGACTAATGGCAATTAACATGGGCTATTATATTTCATTGAATTTTATATTCCCAGGACACACTATGAGAAATATTGCTAACGGAATCGATAGTACTGACTATCAAACACTTCTGATTACCAAAACACTAAAGCGAAATGCTTTTTTAATTAAAATATCAATAAAAATTCGTTTTAACAGATGCAGTTTACATAAGCATTTTACTGATATCATCTTATGTCATCTGGTGGACTAGTTGGTTGAGCGGCAGTCTTTCAAGCTGAGCCGCAAAATTTTGCAGGTTCAAATCCCGCCAGGTAATAGGTAATCAACAGGTAATAGGTAAAAATACGTAATCAACAAGCAACATATTTTATATTTATTACATGCACTGTGCTTTTATATATAGTGTACTTATCTCTGCTAATAGTTACTACATATTATACCTCAATCTGGATATTGAGTTAAACAGTTACAGAGGAACTGTCGTGAATTAGTAATAGGTTTTTTTTTAATGAAAAACTATAATTCTAAAATTATGATAATTAATATCAACATATTTTAAAAAAACACATAATTTTAGAATTATAGTTTTTCATTAAAAAAAACCTATTACTAATTCACGACAGTTCCTCTGTAACTGTTTAACTCAATATCCAGATACATTATTAGTAAAAGCACAATGCATGTAATAAATAAAAAATATGTTGCTTGTTGATTACTTATTTTATAAGATAGTAGCTTTAGCTAAAGATAAAGGAAACGAACCAATTAAAACATGTTTTATTACGTTATTTATTATGTTATTTTTTTTTTTATAAGTAAATATTGTGACTTTCAAAAATAATAACTAGGTACTGACAATGAACCATATTTATTCGAATAAGTAAACACTAATAATTCTAATTAATGAATAAGTAAAATAAAAAAAGTTGTCTCTGGCGGGATTTGAACCTGCAAAATTTTGCGGCTCAGCTTGAAAGACTGCAGGTCAACCAACCAGATGACATAAGGTGCCGGTCCACCAGATGACATAAGATGATATCGCTAAAATGCTTATGTAAACTGCATCTGTTAAAACGAATTTTTATTGATATTTTAATTAAAAAAGCATTTCGCTTTAGTATTTTGGTAATCAGAAGTGTTTGATAGTCAGTACTATCGATTCCGTTAGCAATATTTCTCATAGTGTACCCTGGGAGTATAAAATTCAATGAAATGTAATAGCCCATGTTAATTACCATTAGTCAAATCAAATGGGAAACCCGGTATATTGAAACTAGGAGAATATCACCATATTTTCCGAGACCTGTTGAAAGATGGATAGAGAAGTAGGTATGGGGGCGATTGATACACAGTGTGACGTCACTGGCGCCAACTTCTAGTAGTTATTTTAAAATACTTGTTTTTTGTTCAGTACGTGTTTTCTGTTCCATATCTGTTTGCAAATACCTGTTTTCCGTTCAGTACCTGTTTGAAGATACCTGTATTCTGTTTAAAAGCTTTTTCATACCTGTTACCAAGTTGGGGCCAGTGACGTCACACTGTCTGTCTCAATCGCTCCCATAGTACTAGGAGAACCATCTCGGTACTAGGAGAATGACTTATTTGACTCTGGTAATAATATTTTACAAGCTGCAAATTGTATTAAGGTACAGGAACCAATTAGTGCAACCATTGTTCATTGAACTTGACGACTGAACTACACGATGGTGTTTTGCAAGCGGACAGCTTATACAGCTGCAGATATTGATTCATTTTTTACTCTAATATTTTAATAATAGAATCAGTAATACAAATACTTACTGCTTTACTGTGACCCACTTGTTTTTGTATACCTATTTGTCTTCCTATTAGAAAGACACAATGTTTGAGGCTCCGATCAATCATTTATATCAACTAAAAATTCTGTCTCAGTATTGTTCAATTCCGCTAAAGCAAAATAACTTGAAATTGATAGTAACAATATTATCTAGTGACTTGTTTACTGCACAGCCAACTTAAATAAGTTTATATATTTTGCATTAAAATAAAATATTACCATCTGTTTCTATGATGGGTGTAAGATGATTTAACAAATTTCACTTTGAACAATTCTAGACCCTAGTACTATTAAACGAAGTTAAATACAGGGTGTCCCATCAAAAAGTATCACATTAAACTAAAAACTGTAATAAAACTAAAAGAGATATCGGGATGCGGTTTGGACAGAACGACTTAGGATTTTTGTTTTTTTTTTTAGCACTGTTGCCAAATCTCCAAATATATTAGTAAATTTTTTATGGAATACGCTCCTCTTTGGAGTAAAATTACTTGCTTATATTAAATGGAACACCCTGTGTATTTTGCCATAATCAGAAAGCCTAATCACGCTACTTTTCAAAAAGGTATGCATTGTTTACATTATCTTGAGAATTGGAGCCAAAAAATTAAATTTGTTAGAAGTACTCTTATTTGGGTTATTACGAATGAAAAAAATACCTCCTTCTTTGTAAAGTTATTTTTAAGTTTTTGTACACTTATTTTAAATAAAATACCCTATATATTTTATCATTTTAAAATCACTGATCAAACTTGATGTGGAACTTGACTGCATTTGCTTTTTAAATGAAAAAGGTAGGGAGAAAAGAATAATTCATTAATACTCGGTAGTTTTGTTAACAATAACAACAAAGCACAATGACAGTAATAAAAATAACAGATAAAATAATCAAAATAACTGTATAAATAAAAACTACTTGAATAAGTTAGAAAACAATTTGTTTTAACTGCCACAAAATAACTTCAATATACATTTGTGCATCCTTAGTAGTAAATGATCAAAAGTGTGTGATCCTTCTAATGTGAACAATTTAATATCTAAACTTCAAATATTTGACACAACTGACAATACAGTTTATTATTGAACTTTTGTTTTTCATGGCTACTGTGAAAACGAAGACCAGCTTCACAAACTGTTCAAGTAAGAGGTGCTCCCATTAAACTGAATTTTGTGGCTCCAATTCTCAAGATAATGTAAACAATGTATACCTTTTTGAAAAGTAAAGTGATTAGGCTTTCTGATTATGGCAAAATATATAGGGTGTTCCACTTAATATAAGCAAGTAATTTTAATCCATAGAGGAGCGTATTCAATAAAAAATTTACCAATATATTTGGAGATTTTGCAACTTACAAAAATCTTAAGTCGTTCTGTCCAAACCGCATCCCGATATCTCTTTTAGTTTTCAAGATATAAGGCGGCGAAATGTGATACTTTTCGATGGGACACCCCGTATAATGAAATGTACTGAAATATACCTTATTTTCAATCTAAATAGAGATCCTGACTAAGATAATAGAACATACAATTTCTAAATGTCTAAATGCAGTTCGCGATATTCCCCTAGGTGTGCGCTACATACATCCCATAAGCACAGTGGTTTAAAATGAATGCTGTAGCTCACGGTAAAGTTTAAACATATAGGGCATGAATTATTTATCTGACGTCTTGCCTGCATTGCACGGAAATGATATGTAGTTGTTTCCGTGCAGGCAAACGGATGTGCTGGCTTTGAAATAAATATTCCTATTTTACGTAAATTCTAATATGCTTACATATTATTATAATACTGATCCCTGAAAATATCTGTATATAATGGTGAGGACAATATTTTACGAAATTTTAGTGGACACCATCTGCCGATGGGGAAAAAGGGCGCAATGGCGAGGTTATTACAATTTAAAAGATTTTACAATTTTTTTAGATAGTTCATGGGCTGAGGAAAAACTCTTGCTTAAAAAGTGCTAGTAGCTATAGTTTTTTATAATTATTAAGTATTTATTTTTCCACACTATGCAGGCTGTTACAAATTCGCTTCTCACTACAGGGATCTCGGAAACGGTAAGAGATACGAACTAGCTTAAATGGGGGCAAAGTTGCGTAACCAGGGGACCAACATTATGCCTCTAAAAAATCGAGGCTAACATGATTAGTTTTCGAAATATTTGAAAAAAACCGAAATTTTGGATATCCGTTTTAATAATAATAATAATAATAATAATAATAATAATATTTATTTTCCTCTAGACATTACAGGCATGTATAGGAATAGTCATAACAAGTTTTTGTTCCATTTCAGCCTTGTTTGAGGTGATATTGAAAAAAGAAGAACACTTTCTCATGGCAACTTTTTGCCCTCTATCGAATGGCACAATCAATTTTTAAATGTAACGTTTCGTGTTTCCAGGACCATCTTCAACTTCATTTTTTTAAATACGGCCCTGGAAATTTACATTTCTATGTTTATTGAATTATCGTACACTTTAAGTGTCGCTAGACTCTGTAAAATCCACCTGGTTATTTAATCTATTACCATTAGATCAAAAAAATTAGATCAGAATTTGCTTGAATTTTGAAGACTCGAGAAACTTAGAAATAAATATGGGCACGAGATGAAAACTCTAATAATGTTTTATTATTACGCGTGATGGTTTAAAATATTTAAATAACAAGGTGGATTTCACAGTCTAACGACACTTAAAGTATACCATAATTCAACAAACATAAAAATCTAAATAAAAAATTTACATACATTTTGAACGAATACATTGAAGATGAATTTTTCGAGACAAAACGTCTGAATCTGGTTCGGGCTGAGACAGTACATCATTGGGGGCCATGAAGGCTTGCAAAAAATATAATAAAATTTACAAGGCCGTATTTAAAAAAATGTTGATGATGGTCCTGGAAAGACGAAACGTTAAATATAAAAATTGATTGTGCCATTCGATAGAGGGCAAAAAGTTGCTATAAGAAAGTGTTCTTCTTTGTTCAATATCACCTCAAAGAAGGCTGAAATGGAACAAAAACGGATATCCAAAATTTCGGTTTTTTTCAAATATTTCGAAAACTAATCATGTTACCCTTGATTTTTTAGAGGCATAATGTTGGTGCTGATTACGCAACTTTGCCCCCATTTAAGCTAGTTCGTATCTCCTACCATTGCCGAGATCCCTGTAGTGAGAAGTAAATTTGTAACAGCCTGTATGTATTATAGATACATTACTCCTTCCGGGATTCTAAAGATAAGTAGGCCATTTAACAATAATAAAAAAACCTTTATTTAACTCTTCAAACCCAATACAACACTTCTTGTACAATATCTAATGAAATACACGCCGAAAACACTTCCAAAATTTTAGTTATTTCATTTAAGTATTGCTTCTTCGCTGTCGATCGCTGTCTGATTAAGACTGACTTCCCTCGTGGGCATGCCGTGCTGGAATATTCTGTATATTTACTAAGTGTATTTTCATATAAAATTGTATTTCTGTATTTGCTTTAATGTATAAAAATTAGTAAAAAAGTTATCTTTATTATTTTTAATTAAAGGTCATAAAGGTTATTTTTAATTAAAGCTCCTATTTAACTTTGTTTGTATCTTTAATATTTCAGAAGATATTAGAAGACATTGAAAAATCAGTCACACTCCAGAATGAAGACTTTTACATTGTTGAAAGCGCATAGATTAATATGTATAAATGTTATATACAATAATCGAAATTTCCTGTGTGTATAAACTCGTAGTTGAATAAATAATTTATATTATTGGATATTGACTTGGAAATAATAATACACAAACCAGCATAAGGATTAGCCCGTTTATACACGACAAACTTTATACGGTATATTAAACAACATTAAGACTGAGTTATGATCCTAGACCTTCGTCAATGTAGCACAAGTATAACACTTTAGAACAACAACTGGTTAAATCTCTATATTTCATGCGGTATAATATCAAGTAGGTATAGTTTATGCAACAAGTTCGCCCTGTGGTTTTATTCACTGCTGCAAATGTCAATCTATTCATGTTGCGTGAATATAATGAATTGAATAAACAGTGTGCGACTCCAGGCAAAACATAGGGTGAATTATATAAAATGTATTATTTGTTGATGAAAATTTATTTTTTTAAAACGAAAGATGGCGCCACAGCCGCAGTCAAATATTTTTTTTAAGAATAAGGTGGGAGGTGTTGCATATCATTTAAAAGGTCTCTCAATTCTCTACATAATAGCCTTTGAAAAATTTAAATCGGTCCATCCGTTCTCAAGTTACACACAACCATTTGTGTGAGTACTGAGTAAGGATATAAATGAATATGACAAGCAGTCAAATTCAACAGTTTAATAAATTGGAAATAAAAGAAAACAACATTTTAATAGAAATAATTAAAGATTTTATTCAAAATTGTCACCTTGGGCCTGGTAACAGTAGAACTTATCAGACATTTCCTGGCGCGCGTTGTAAGATGTTTACCTGGGGATACTCGTGACACTCGTTAGTGATTCTCTACCACAAATCCAAAAGATTATCTGGTTGGGTAATGAACACCTTAGTTTTAAGGTAACCACATCGAAAAACTCCAATGTACTCAAATCCGGTGAACGAGCAGGAAACTCAAGAGGTCCTCGACGTCCAATACGCCTGTTAGGATAAAAGGTATCAAGGAAATTCCTGACATGCCTAAAATAATGTAGTGACGCAGCGTCCTGTTGATATGTTATTTTAAGTCCTTGAAACTTGATTGGAAAAAAATGGAAGAGATAAGATTAATGAATAATTTTGTTAGTTTATTTATTATTATATATTTTTATTTGTCCTTATTGTTAGTGAACATACGTTTGGTCTGTTACTTCTAAAGATTGCAAGCCTAATTAATTAATAATGATTAATTATTATAAGCATAATTAATGATAATTAACATAGTATAATTAAGAGAACAAGCATAATTAATTTAATTTGACCGAAATGCATTTACCCTGCTTATTCAATTATCTTTTAAAGTGGTGTTTGTAAGTTGAAACCGATTTATTTAAATCGACTCCTTATTCTTCATACCATGGAATCGCATTATAAATAAGTGCATCCTTAAGTCGAAGGTTATATAAGGTTATAACCTGCACTATAACAAATTTTATTACTGAAACACTGAGGTAACTCATGTTATAATAAGTACAAGGTATGACATTCGTGAGTACAAAAATGCGTCCGCTGTGCGCATTACGTCACCGAGAGCGCAGAATGATCGCTAAATACAAATGTTATATACGATTTCAATGGAAACATTATCAAAACTTTCATATAATTGGCACAAAACAGTGTCCCGAATAGGAAAATATTGGGAAATTTAACCATTGTCCTTAAATGTGTTCTTTATTAATCATAAGCACAGATTAGATATACTCCATATGGTAGGTACCTATCATATACAAAATGCCCTGGTAATCCCTGGTGGTTTAAAATTGGCTCTTTTAATTTCTTACCTACTTCAATAATAATAACTGTTATCGGTGATTATTGCAATTTTTATTATAAGTAATTAGTTATTTTGATTCGTGTGTAAAATGATTAGTACTTAAATATAGGATAAACACTTCATAAACATAGGATGTGGGCAACAAGTTAACTTTAATACATATATTTCGCCGTTCGCCTTACACCTACGACTAAAAGTGACAAATGTATTAATTTTTTTTTAATTATTCGAAAATTTTAAATGTTTCTCATTTTTTTTTTATTTAATGACCACATTACAGAACTATATCTATTACAGGTTATATAATTTATTACAGGCTTTAAATTTATCTCATAATCATCATCGGTGAAGTGTTTGGAACATATTCTGGCAGTAGGTATGTACATTAAACTTTTCTGCTCGACAGCAAGCTACCACCCACAGTTTCTTTATTACTTCATCCCGTGGAAACGTGAAAACCTTGTAACATAATAGATAGTGCAATGTTTACATTGTCTAAATATCATAGCAATATAATTACCTAATATTATTTAAATTATTGGGCTCTTGGTTGCGATTATCACTATTATACAAGCACACAGCACAACGCATTTTATTGCACTTTTAGTTTAGGTACATGTTAATATAAAATTAACTTTAACTATACTCACATATGATTATAATTAGTATACACTAGAATTATACAAATACTCTGCCAAAAAAAATGAATTTAGAGGACAAAATGTAGTAAAAACCACGAAACTTTCACACCTTTACATTATGTAAACACTGTAAAATGTCAAATTTGCGCTCTCGGTGACGACACGGATGTGGGAGGGATATGCGCAATATCATACCTTCCTTTATTGTATCATGGAGGCAACTTGTTATTTATAATTTTGTGGAATAAAATACGACCATACAACAAAAATTCTTGCAGTCATTATCTTCCTTTTCAATAGATTGTGTTTTGCTGATTTTTATTTTTACAAGTGACCCATTACCTACAGAATTTATACACCGTCGCCAGAAATAAGTTAGGCAATATCTAGGTTGTACAATCGTATCTTACACGTGTAGTCAGCTTTATATTCAGTGACGCATTGTGTATTCTGCTATACAAGCTATACAAGACCCCCAATACGCTTACAGCATCCATAAAGAGGCTGTAATATGCTGCCCACGAGATTGATTTCCTAAAGGTAAATGCAGGATACACTGGAATTGAACTTTTTGTAGCGTCTCGTAAAATAAATGTCGCTGAACAAGATCGCTGACGAGAACTCAATAAAACACCCAAACAACATGTCTAAATGGCTTTAGTAAATTGATTCCAATCCAGAAATATAATTTAGGGTGGCTGAGATTCAATTACAATATGATTAGAGCAGATTTTAAGAGGAACAAAACAGCACAGTAAAACGTAAACACAGTAAAATTTTGCCAAGAATCTATATTACTAACCCACTGACTGCATTTGTATTCATTATTTCATGGCAGGCACTGACTAAATTAATTTTGTTTTATAATACGAATATACTATAACCGTTGGGTGATAACTCAATGCTATAACAGAGTCCCAAAATAGTAGGCAGCAAGCCATCTTCAATATGTGGACTGTTGCGACGGGTAAGGGTACGAAGATAGTGGAGCGACGAGGTTTCAGATTTAGATAGAGGCGCAAGGTACGACTTGTCGCGATGTGATTTAAACACGCAGGGTTATAGTCTTTATAATCTAAATTGAAACTGCATACAAAATTCCGATAAACAACACACGTGCGTAAACAAAGGGGCCACCGTCGAAAGCTAGGTGTTTCTTTTGTCGGATTTTTTTTACAGATTCAATTTACATTATATAGACTATACATGCGTGGCGGAAATACTTGTGCGACGAGGTAAGAGTCATCGCGTTGAAGTCTCTTAAGCGACGAGACTTTATTTGTTTGGAACTATTTCTTGACGCGTCTTGGGGTGACTAGTATGAGTATGGATGTCTTACAGTTAATTTAATCTGTGTACCAAATAAGGCCTTTTTGGAATCAAAGCCATCCAGACCACCGTATTAGGTATATTCTGGATAAATTATGTGGTGAAGTATAGCACAGGAGTGTACGAAACAGGTAGAACATTTGATCGCCATATACTTCATGAGATCAACCAGCAGACATTAACCGGTGTCGCGCTTATTATGCGCTCGTCAGAGTACCATAGATAGTGGAATCGATGAACGATGCACATACCACTTGACTGACAGATAGCGACCTGCTTTTCCGCAGGAGATGCCGGAGTAATGCAACGCCAGTCGGGGCACATTGCCCGTGGAGTAGTTGTTTTCGGCATCTCCTTCAAATAAATAATTAGGATTGTCTTCCTCAGATACAATAGAGGTCACTGCTGTAATTGCGTCTGGCGCAATTTGACAATAAGTGTCAGACGTATAGTAGCAAAGACCCAAAGAGGGCTCTACGGTGTGTTTATCACCACTACCAACATTCACGATGCCCTTTAGGTAATTATGTCGCAACATCGTTCATCGATTACACCACCTATGGCATTCTGATGAGCGCATAATAAGCGCGAAAATGGTCCGTGCCTGGTGGTTAATCTCGATGAAGGATGTGGCGACTTCATTGGAGGTGCCGGAGTAATGCAACGTCAGTCGGGGCACATTGTCCGTGGAGTAGTTGTTTTCATCATCTCCTTCAAATAAATATGTTATCATATTGTCAGTTAAAAATTATATCTTGTGATTAAAAATCTTAAAGGAAACCTCATAAATCGAAAGAGAAAATGATTAAAGAACTTACGCTCAGCGCCTAGCATATTTTTAAATGTATCCTCCTATTACACTGAAATATCTGTAAAAGAGGAACTTTTTAGAGGTAAAGTTTATATTAAATTTTATTTAGTAGTATAACTTTAACACTGTTCAAAATTTATGACATTGAATTTACGACTCGATTTCAATACGTCAAGCTACGAATATATCCACCTTACAATACAGAACAAAAATATACCGTGTATAGAGCATAGAGGCAATTTACGTGTGCATTAATAGAAATCGCCATGTATGTTTTCCTGCGAGATCGCTATATCATGATTTATGAAAAATGGCATGCACGATTCCTTTGGTATCTTCAAATCTCTCCTGATCTTTATGCGTGGTTGGCGTGCTCGTATATTGTTTTATGCGCAATATGCAACTCAAAAACGGAACAGTGTAGCCCGTTAAGTATGGCAATAGAATAACTACATAATGAATGCACAAAGTTGGTTTTTCTAATTTCTGACCAACTCGATAAAGATTTTTTGCTCCAAATCATGTTTGATTAATTTTTATAATTATTATATTATATATTTACCACAGTATGTATATTGACGCCAACTTTATAGAACAAGTAGTATTTATTTAATATGTATATAAAATATCGGTCCAATCAGATTGACTTGCAATTAATGTTTTACTGTATTAACAATATCCTGGGGGGTAAACTTTATAGATTTACTGGTGGTAAGTTAATATCTAGAAATCCCATTTATCAAACATATTAGAAAAGCAAATAATATCGCAAGGTCATAAATGGCTTTCCTTATTTCTGGGGTAAGTTTTTATGAGAGGGTTTTACGGCCTTTGACAGATATGAAATCACGCCACGCCGCTCAACATATATGGGTGGCAAGCATGCAAAAAGACAATGAATAGCGCAATAAAAAAAAAGTTAAAAAATCATCTAAAAAATTATAACTTTATCAAACAGCTTAAAGCTTGTTCCTCATTTATCTGTGACCGCTGTCACTGCATGGCATATCTTGTCAAGATATGGTTGACAGGAAACACAATGCAAATAATTGAAGAAACGCCCACACATGTCTGTCCCTCGGCACAAGAAGCCGTCGATAGAATTGCTAGCTTCGCTCCATTTCGTTTTCTGCAATAATCTGTATCAGTTGTGAGTATTGGTAGTGGCTACATTACCTAAGAAAATATAATAGTATAACATTTCTAACAACAAGAATTAGCTCGAAAGTGGAAGACTTGTGTGGGAACAGGGATGGAATTTTGTTATTATTCTACAAATCGCATTGGAGTCCAAGGGCAACATCATTTGGTAAATCCTAACCAACATTTAGTTCAGGAATGAGGGAAACCTGGAAAATCTCATGAATTAAAAGGATATAAGCCCACATAAGCACCTTATTGGGATATTTCCACCGTATTCTTCAATCCATTCCTCCGAGCAAGTTGGCAACCAAGAATCTAGAGGAAGGCCCTCAATGAATGAATGGCAACGTTTGTCAGATGTATTCCCTCCCGGCTTAAAAGACTGAGTTATCGCCACGGCAATCAAAGTAAACATGGTCTTTTTCGGGTATAGCCGAATTTGCATCTTCCCTTATAATAAATTTGATATTTGAGAATTTATCTTATGATTTTGCAATGCGTTATAGGAAAAATGCCTATACATTTCTACAATAATGCTTTTTCTTTTTCAAGGGGAACATAAGAAATTATCAGAACAAAAAAGGAGTTGTATTAATCATAATATATATTTTCCAGACAAATATATCATAATTATTATATATTATCAGTTTGATTTACATATTTTTATTGTCTTTACAGGACGTCAATAATGTAATTGTGACTTGATTCTCTTGATAATAGTAGGACAATTAGTAATATAATATTTGCTTTCAAATTAATTCGTGATGTAATAGATTGAACTGACATACTCTAAATGATTAACATTCACATACTAGTAACTTCAAGGCAGCATACAACTTTTCCCCACAGCACGATAACATACAAAAATTATTACGATTATTATTATTATAACAAACTATTATTTCGAATGTACATCGCACCGGTAATAAAATATCAAATATCTGATTTTATTAATTTATTTTGCTGCATCATCTTGGATAAAAAATCTTATTTACTCTTTTGGTTCAGCTAAGGCTCATTTACATTTATCACTTTGGATGTTCATCTTGGAGTAATCATCCAAAGTGATAAGTGTAGATTGCCTTTCATTTGTGTTGCATCCAAAGTGTACATTAAAAATGAACGATAAAACCAATCGACCCTCGACCTATTTTTGATGAAAGAGATGTACCCTGAACCGATGATTCATCCAAAGTGAAGGTTCAGTGAAAAATGTAAATACGATTAGTTCATTTTCGCCGCTATTTCACTTTTTAGTTTTAGTACAGCCGCCAGTGCGATTGTCTGTTTGTGGCTATTATAAATAAATATATAATAAATCAATATGTTTATTATATAGCACGGCCAGTTGTTGATATAATTGAGTTCAATTGATTTATCAGTCCACTTGAAATTAAGTCAATGCCATCGCGTATAAGACTTTTATTTTTTCTGGACATTTTTATGAGACATCCTGCCGCCTGGTACCACAAGTTTTTGCACCAAACACGAAATGACGAAATTCTTAGGAACAGTGAATAGTGACAGAGGTGAAACCACAAAACTGGATGAAAATATGTAAACAAGGATGATCACTTCGGATGATTTCACTCTGAATGATTCACTTTGGATGTACATCGAACAGTGTAAATCCCGCTTTACAATCAATTTTATTATATTCTACGAATATGTTGAGCTAGCTCTGTGAGATATATAACCTGAGACCGTTGAGGTCGTGTGGTGTGTAGCATTTTGGACGGGGCCTCGCGTTTTGGTCCCCATTGCACGTCCATTACTGGTATTCCGATTCAAGAATGCCAGGGACAGAAGCCCATATTTAAGTTGAACATATATTATTTAATATTACAGTTCGATGTTGGTATTGTATGATGATGAAATGTCTTTACATACTTTATAATGATCCAGATTATAGCTGTATGCTCGGACCGGTCTATTTTGATTGCAGGCATGTGCAGTGTCGGTCCATCCCATCCCGGACCGTTCTAGCTGGCATGGCATAGATATAAGGTTTAGGATTGTTTCGTTTTCCCTAACATATTATAATTATGGTAATAAATAATTGTTATTTGGATTCCTGGCAGAATTGTTTGATACGTCGAGTCAATCATAATTTTATTAAGACCATTTAGGACATATTACGTATTATTTAGTATTTATAATAATAATAATAATAATAATAATATCTCTACCCCTCATTCTAATCACAAGGATTAGCCCGAAAGTCTGAGACTTGTGTGAGAGAGGGGGCGGCATATTATTATTTCGCGGGCCGCATTTGCGCCTCAGGAACGACTTACGTTGGTAGGCCCTAACCACCATTCAGTGCTGGAATGAGGGAAACCTGGAAAACCTCATTAGTTAGGGGGACAAGTCAAACATCAACTGATTTTAATCTCTCACATTAACACCAAGTTGATATTCTTCCCATCCTAGACCATCGCCAGGATGGTTGCCAAGCCATCCCTGCGAATAAGCCTTGATCTACGAGTAAACAATTTAATGAAAAATTGTTTGGCGGAATGGGGATTTATTTACTAAAATTGTTTTAAACATCAAATATTTGATCGCATTATAAATACGTCATAACAACGCAACTTTAGCCTCACAAAATTGTTTGTGAGGCTAAAGCCACCAATCCTAAAGCCTGGCTAAAGCCAATTGATTGTAAATCCCGCTTTACAATCAATTTTATACTCTTATCTTTTCTAATCTACTTTGTACTAATTTCTTTTATCTGTATTACTTTAGATACTTTTGACATCTATTTTTATTTACTTATTGTGTTTTTTAATGTGTTTCAATAAATTAGTTATTTTTTGTTTAATATTATTTGTGTGGCTCCCGTTGTGTAATTGAATTTTATATGTTGGGTGGCTTACAATAAAATAAAATTAAAATAATAAATAAAATATTCTCATTTATTTTATATATTGCGGCAGAATTCCCCAAAAAGGAAGAATACCTACATATTTGCAGCAAACTAAAATCATAAAATAACTCACATTAATTCAGAAACTACTATAAATATCCAGAGATAACTGCTAAATATTTTCTTTTCATTCCAACAATGCCAGTGCAGTGTAAAACATAACTTATCTTTTAGATGTTCACTTACTCCTAAATATTTAACAGTAACAAACGAAAATACCCATTTAGAGCAGGAAGAGAAAAGCGTATATATCAAAGAAGGTCGAATATACTCGTATTCTTGAAACAACAACCAACTGAATCATGTTTTATTACCAGAATCATTTTCGCGGCAGAATAAAAAATGTTATGAAAATTATATTTCCCTTTAGGGCAACGCGGGATTTTTACGTCATCAGAGGATTACTTTGGGGATCAAATAGAGTTATGGTGCCTGTTCTCGTAAGATGAAAGTGCGTCCCTCTAGCAACATGTTCGGCATTCCACTCCGCATACCTATGCCACATGGGTAATTTTTTAAAATACGCAGAACAGGGAACCGGCTTGCTCCTGTATATCTGTTATTGTTCAAGATATAACAACTATAAATAATAATTCAATAATTTGTAAATTGCTTATTGGACCCAGAACTGAATTTGAGCACTTATAATATACCTAAAATAAATACTAGGACTCTTAAATACTCTATATAGATCTGATATAGAATACAATCAACGCAGTTTTAAACAAGTCACATTCTTGAAATGAGTTGCTGTTATAGTTGCAAGGTACCCACATCTATTATTTAAAGCTTTGTGTATTATACAGGATTATTCAGAACTTATCTCTAAAACTTTGAGGATATGTGCATCCTTAAATAAGAAATCGATATCACCAAAAAAATTTATTATAAAAGTCTTTGGATTTCCCGTAAACAATGTTAAAAGTTATACCATTATAAAAGACTACGTAGATGGGCAACTGTACTTCAACGACATCTGATATACCACATTCCTACAAAAAAAAGTAAACAAGTTTTTGTACCTGGAACGCATGGTCAAGACCAAGCGAATAGAGTTGGAGTGGGGATAATATCTCTATTGTCTATCTGTGTCCCTCTCTCAGTGCCGGTGGTAAACAACACGAGTTCAGCCCAGCCTAGGTACTGGGTACATTAGAAACAAGAAGTTAGTACTGTTGTTTGTTGTTTTATTTATCGTAGGAGTGTTAAACTTTAAAATTTTCAAAAAGGCTCATGTGTACAGTAATGCTGAGTTAATGGACATGATTCTTATTTATGGTGAAGTTGGACAAAATGCAGTGGCAGCTTCGCGCTTGTATGCGGATCTATTTCCTAATCGACATACACCAAATTACGCAACTTTTACGGCAGTGATACAACGTGGCCGTGATACTGGTAATTTACGTGCAAATCGTGGACCAGATTCAACAAGTGTTGAATCTGGTCTGTGAAAATCCGCGAATAAGTACAAGTCAGATCGCTAGGCAGGTGCCTGGGGTATCCCAATCAACGGTGTGGCGCTTACTACATGAAGCTCAGTTTTATCCGTATCATATCCAGCGTGTTCAAGCACTGTTACCAGCGGATTATCCATTACAAATTAGTTTTGCCATTGAGTGAGTTAGGTTTTTGTGAGGTGTACCGTACCGAAGTGGAAACAGTCGAGCAATTTGCGTTTACAAGATCACCAACCAGGAGGGACATTCGCTTTAGTGCGGCAAAATTGGATAAGGCGTGCCTAAAAGTGTGTACAAGTCGAGAGACAAAATTTCAAACAGCTTTTGTGACAAGGTATGTGCAATTTTTTTATAAATTTCATGTTTCTAATACCTAATAATCAAGTAGCGCAATTCTTCAAAATTAGTGTAAAAAAATTTTATACATTTTAAAGACACGTCACTTTGGTCACATCTATCTATCTTTCAGTTTATTTTAAAGTAAAAACGCTGCAAATCTTTTTTGCGCCGGGTGTCGGTATACTCTCAGAACTTCCGAAGTTTTTTCGTGCTATATGTGACATCGCCTGTTTGCATTGTCAGTCCCAAGGTCACTCCATTACAGTGGACCAGTATCCAGCGGCGTGCAATTAACGATTTTTAAATAGTTTTCAGAACGCGCAAAAAAATTTTTTTTGCACTACCACATTTGTACATGTATGTTGAACATCCCCAAATTTTATTATGGATAAGTTCTGAATAACCCTGTATATAGTATATAATATATAAATGGTATCCTCAAGATCTACTACAAATATTAAATAAGTTTCTTTGCAAGTTTCACTCCCACGTAAAATTTTATTTGTCATGTTAACAAAACTCAACTCTTTTTATCATTATTTCATTAGGATGGATTGTTCTTTCCCTGTTTTGTTACAGAGCAATCCCCGTCGTGATTTATAAATTTTTTATACAATACCTCCTTTCATATAGCTTTACCCAATTCAGTTTAGCATAGAGCTTGTTAAACACAACAAAGATTAATTGGAACACACCCCAACAAAACAAATTATTGTGTAACTCCAACGTCCCCTTTTCTGTACGCATAATAAACGTTTGTGCGCTCACCTGCTTTCCTTGTATTAAAACTTTCTTTTAATCGCTATTTTTCATTTATTTTTTGTAAAAGCAAAGGACTTAGCTGTTGAAAATTTGTTCTCAGTTATATGAATATACTCGCACAAATAGATATTATACATATAGCGGCATATTTATTTGGAGAAGTTTACAAAATAAGAACGAACGACTTACCTGGAAAAAGTTATTTCTCAATTATGTGAGTATTCTAGCCCAAAAAAAATTACACATGTACGAGTATGTATATTTATGTGGACGAATAAACGATATATAATTGTTAGAACAAATGATTTACGTTTGGGAAATTCGTTCTCAACTATATGGTCATCAAATAGATACTTCACTAATAAGAGCGTATTATTATTTATAAGTAAGCACAAACAACTTACCTGTAAAAGGTTCGTTCTCAATTAGATGAGTCTACTCGTTCAAAAAAAGATTGCACACGTATGCATGTTCATATTTATGTGGACGAGTATACGATATATAATTGTAAGAACACATGATTTACCTGTAGGAAATTTGTTCACAATTATATGGTAATACTTATCAAAATAGATACTGCACATATAAAAAAACAATATTTATTTGGACGAGTACCTATATAAAATAAGAACAAACTTACCTGTAAAAGGTGCATTCTCAATTAGATGAGTCTACTCGTCCAAAAAAAGATTACACACCTATGCATGTTCATATTTAAGTGGACGAGTATACGATATATAATTGTAAGAACACATGATTTACCTGTAGGAAATTCGTTCTCAATTATATGATAATACTTATCAAAATAGATACTGCACATATAAAAGCATATTTATTTGGACGAGTATACAAAATAAGAACAAACCACTTACCTGTAAAAGGTTCATTCTCAATTAGAGTCTACTCGTCCAAAAAAAGATTACACTCGTATGCATGTTCATATTTATGTGGGCGAGTATACGACATTAAAAGTAAGAGCACATGATTTACCTGTAGGAAATTCGTTCTCAATTATTATGTGAAAATACTTATCAAAATAGATACTACACATAAAGAGTATATTTGAACGAGTATACTAAATAAAAACAAACGACTTACCTGTAAAAAGTTCATTCTCAATTGGATGAGTGTACTCATCCAAAAATATTACTCATCACTCTTACTCGACTCGTGATATTCATATAGGCAAGTATACGAAATATATTGTAAGAACAAAAAACTTACCTGTAGGAAGTTCGTTTTCGATTATATGAGTGTAATTGTATTATACAGGGTGTCCACCTAGTGCGCGTAAGTCCAATATCTGGGTTAATAAAAGAGTTAACTTAATTTTTTTTTCTACAGGGTTGTCTAATATCCCGAGCTGCACAAAATGAAAATATATTTACATATTCAGGGTGTTCAGTTTTTCCTGGACAGGTACCAACTTCGTTTTTCTAAATCGAAATATATATTTTTTATTGCTTTTTCGAACTAAACCCTTGATTTTAGTAGGACTTTCATCAGCCTTCCCTATACCTAACTTAAACTGTTTTTGAAATATTGACGGGTGAATATTGACATTTTTGCAACTTTGACACCCTGTAAAATCTAAACGGTTTGAGATCAAGCAAAACGGTTTGCACATTCCTATCTTAACTTTTTATAAGCTATCGTTTGATACTAATTTCAAATTTATCCAAGAATTAAAAATTTTCAAAATTTTCGGAAAATTTTTAATTCCTGGATACATTTGAAATTAGTATCAAACGATAGCTTATAAAAAGTTAAGATAGCAATGTGCAAACCGTTTTGCTTGATCTCAAACCGTTTAGATTTTATAGGGTGTCAAAGTTGCAAAAATGTCAATATTCACCCGTCAATATTTCAAAAACAGTTTAAGTTAGGTATAGGGAAGGCTGATGAAAGTCCTACTAAAATCAAGGGTTTAGTTCGAAAAAGCAATAAAAAATATATATTTCCATTTAGAAAAACGAAGTTGGTACCTGTCCAGGAAAAACTGAACACCCTGAATATGTAAATATATTTTCATTTTGTGCAGCTCGGGATAGTAGACAACCCTGTAGAAAAAAAAATTAAGTTATCTCTTTTATTAACCCAGATATTGGACTTACGCGCACTAGGTGGACACCCTGTATATGTATTTGGACACGAGTATATGAAATATAAATATCAATTACTATCGCCCTTGAAGTGGAAAGCTATAGAGAACGTGCTATGAGTTTTTCCTATCTCTAGTAACTTCTGAGGTAAGCTGGGTTCTTATCTTAAATGGCACAGTCCGTATTAGTCTAGCAATTTTTAAAGCTAAGGGAATTATTTTCGCTAATATTCTCTGATCAGCTAAATTGAACTGAACTAGAGCAAGTTTTAATTTAATATCTCAAATATATTCTCGCCTTCTAGACTCTTTTATATAAAATTTCGCTGATTCTGCTTCGGCAGCGCGTCGACGAAATAATGAATTCGTATTAAAATTCAAAAAGTTACTAAAAAGCGCCCCTCGTGTATTATTTGGTTGGAAACCCTAGTTGGTATTGTTTGAGAATGGAGTGTACAAATTTATTCATTCCGTGGATATTGCTTTATCGGATGATTGCAAAGAGAAAGCATCCATCTACTTCAGGGAAAGATTTTATTTATAAGTGGAGGAATAAGGAAAATGTAGCAGAACGACGGTATAATGAGCCTAAAACATAATTTTGCGTTGGATTTGGAGAAAATACAGTGAGAAATTAAACCAGCTTTAAAGTATAGTGCATCTCAAATAATTCAATGTTAGGAATTAAACGTTAGACAAGTTAAACTTCAACTAAAGTTCATTTTGAAAAAGCGATAGTGGCAATAAATAAGTTATTAATCATAGGGTATGGTATACCCTTACCAAATTAACTTTATTTCTTCTACTACTACTTTAACACATCCTCTGTCTTTTGTAACTAATACTGGTTCATTTCCCGTGAACACCTCAAATATTCATATATACTAACCCTTCTTCTTTCTTCTTTCACCATGTAAGTCGGTCCCTCTGAAGTGAGTGCCAAGGTACTGTGCCCAAAGCTAAACCAATTGTGCACCCCACTGACTCCCTATTCAGGAAGCATCTTTGTTCTTTACACAAAGTCTAAAAGTAAGCTCTCTAAAATTTCTCTTAGCTCGTAAATTAGAAGAATTGTTACATAGGAACGTTACCCTCATACCAGCCTATCCTTCACATTTACCCAGAATGTGTAGTGCAGTCTCATCTGCATCATCATAAACTCGCCATAACGATTTTCTGCCAATCTTCAGATGCAGATGCATATCACAGTGTCTTGTTATGAGCCTTGTCACATTCCTGGGTCGAGGTTTATTCATGTCCAGCATCTCTACAGTTCTTCTCTACGATCGATCAGTGCCATGACTGTCCTGGTTTTAAGACCAGGAATTCTTATGTTCTGCTTCCACCCATTTTCTCAAAACTATTCTGATAGCACTATAAGAGACTCCACGAGTTGGTTGAGATTCTATGAGAGCCATTTCAGATATCTTTTCAGCAAATTCATCTACACGCTCATTTCCTTCAATGCCTCTATGATCTGGCACCCAAGACAGTTCGAGTGTATTGGTACTTGCCAGTTCAGTTAGCAATTGGAAGCAATCCTGAACCGGGGTTGACTATCGAATATCTAATATATGTAGATGAGTTTACGTATGTAAACCCCCTCCTCGAAGATCTGCGCTAAACACGCCATCACTGCGTAAATTTCTATTTAAAGTAGCGTGAGAAAAGTCCCCAGATTAGATCCATCTACGTCATCTAGGTCTCAGTCCGAATTCTACAGCTTCTGTTCCTCTGTCTCTTTTGGAGCTATATGTAAACCACAGTTGTACAGCCATCAATAACGTTTTTCAGTATGGAATGATTGATTCTGTATAAAGGTAGATAAGTTCACCTAGACAGTATAAGGTTCGATGCACATTTAACCATTTTTGCTGATGAGACGTAAAGGATAATCTCAAATCAATCAGGACTCGTTCTTTTCAAACACTTCTCAATTCGAACAACTCAAGATTATTAGTACCGATGATAAATAAAAAATGTGAAAGCGTTATTATGTGAAAGCATAAGTCAATGGTTCCAATGGTCAATTAGAAAAACGAGTGAAATTCTATAATTGCTATTACACTACTGTGATTTTGGACTAACTATTATATGGGCTATTCCTTTTAGCGAAGGGGTTTCTTTTTAATACTTTTTATGTTTTCAGAAGTGTGGCAAAACACCAAGTACCCAACAAATAGAAGGATAACTCATAGGAATCACTCGGTAGGTACTTTTCAGGGGTATTCAAAACCTACAGTAGATTAAAATCGTTTAATAATCTTGCTACTAAATGATATTGTGGAACCAAAAGAGGAAGTCAAATGGACCCATATTCCCATGAGATTTAAAGGCATAGGAACTTAAAGATAAAAACAATACAGATATAATGTAACGCCAACATTTTTATTATGCCAAACCAGCAAAATTTCCATTTTTGTGCATTAAAAGTTGTTTGAGGACAACAGAGATCAGGTCATTATGGTGTTTCCCTCGTTTTTCTCGATGAACATACTTATATCGAGATTAAAACTTTCTCTTTACTCCTTTGGGGCCTAAATACATATTACCTATTTAAGTATTTTCTTACTTCCATTAGCACTATCCAAAACAGCCCAAACAAGTGAAATCTAAATTCGAGTTAACTTGAAAAATTAATAATACGCTTTCCACATACATTTTTTATTAACAAATGCGTGGGGTACTTGCCCACACTAAAATACATCGTATGAAATATGCTGTTAGTTTGGAAAGTTTGCAGCTTTAACAGTATTACATTATTAACCACTATAATCTGGGTATAACACACTTATGTATATTGCAAATGCTAGTCAGATGTGGTGGCTTATTATACCCCTCATGAAACTTTAAATTACTGTGTCGGAGTTAGAACAAAATATTACGTAATTGTGCATATCATCGGCAAGCTGACAAGGGTTAGTTGGCAGAGACGGAAGTGATAACATAATTCGTATCTGGATTAATAGACATCCATGGTGAAAGGCTACATTTCAATTTCGCACCAAGTATAATTTTCAGATTTCATTATTGTATAGTAAGCTAAAAGTACCTAGGTATTTGATTTATATTTTTTAATTAAATAAATTAAGTAAAGTTTGTAATGTAATCATTATTATTCGCCTGTGATATTATTCACATACTGTTTGTCCACATATCTTCTGGAAAACATAAGAAATACCTTATATATAGGCATTACACATTTTTTGTATTTTTGTTTTAAGTAAGTTCTTGTAAGTGTTTTTATAGTAGAAATATCACTCGTTTTTCTCAAGTAAATATACACGTCTTCTTCTTTCAATGTGAGAGCCCTATAAGATATTTTACTTGTCTAGTAAATTTTGGCATAATATCCAAAAGACCAAACACAGCACACGCAATTCAAAGGTTGCGTCAATATTTCGATGTTCCACAAGGTTCTAACCCAAGTCCACTTCTCTCCACAATGCTCTCTATCAATATACAAAAGAGTTCAACACTACTCTTATTTTAAAAAACAAATTAAATTTCGTCTACTAAAATACATCATAGCTTATTTTATAGATCATAGTATATAGTTAAGAACGATTTCACAGATTTAATATCTGTGAACTCCTCCTTGGCTATCGTAATTGATGTAATAAAAGCTAAAAAGTTGCAGTTTTTTAATTTTGAATTAGTTAAGCAACTTAAAACACTTCCCACCGTTTGGTCGCTCCACTTAGCTTTTTATTAATTTTTAATCGAAATATATTAAACATATTATATGTTGATATATAAAATGTATACAGGGTCCGGCAGAATTTGGAAACAAGGAACTTTTTTATATTTTATTTCTCAAAGAATATTATTCTGGATAGAAGTTTCTGCGTGTTCTGAAATTTACTTATATAAATTAATATATGTATAAATATAAATATAGTGAATATGAGTCAAGTGCCCCAATACTCATATTCTCAAAAATATACGAAATTGGCATTTTTTGAGCAATTTGAAAAAGTTGTTTAGAATTTAAAAGAATTGTGAATTACAAAACCAGGCAATTTATTTAATAAAATATTGATTTCTCTAATATTTGCTCCATCTCCATCGAATTTATCATGGAAAACATTAAAAAATTTATTTGTAATGGATATGGTAAAAATATATTGTAGAACTTGTAATGTAATGTTGCGTTATTTTCATGTTCATAGTATTTTTGCTAAATTTTATAAGGTATTACCTTATATTTTTAAGTTAATCTCAAGGAATTTGATATTTTTAGTAGCAATTTCAATAATTGACGTATTATTTTCTTATTTTCTTTTCGTTCTCGTTGGTGTGTGAGCCAAATTTAAATTCCACTGTATATCCTTATCAAATACCATAATAAATTAATTGTGTAATATTCCATTGTCCCTAATATACGGGGTGTTTTCCAAAATCTAAGTCCTTTTCTAAATATTTAATCGTTTATGTGGATGTCTTTTGAAATAATGTAAGTTATTTCTCTAGAAATATGTAAGTAAGAGTAACACTCTTAGCATAAACCTTTTCGACTATTTTCATCATGGAGAGAATCTCGTCTAAATTAAATTTCCCTGCAAGGTGCTGGAAAAACAAGTCAATAATAAACAATTAAGTAAATAACTACTTACTACCTACCTTTACCCGAAATATCCTCTATTAAATACAGTTACACAAATTATTCATAAGTATCAGAAAGACATATTGTAGAAATAACTTGACCTATTTTCTTTCGTAAATTAATAATAAAAGTACTATCGGTTATGGCAGACCATTATTTCTAATTTTAGATCACCGGCCGATTAGTTTCATAAATGTTAGGTGGATAGTTTCTCTCTCAAACACAAGTATCTCTATTCATTGGTTCAATTTATATAAGTGATTTCCGATAGCCCTTGAAATCGAAGAACTAAAAGCGATTCCACTATCGGTATGCCATCAAATACGGTTTAGGTTTATTTCAAGAAATATTAGAGCTATCTTGTTTTTTCAATATTGAGGAACGACTGTATCATTTGCGGACGACGATGCTGGCAAATGATGAAACAAATAGGTATTTTTCTTTTACTTATTGGAATGTGCCACGTTTTATTAAATTTCTTATGAAATAGGAAAAAATGTGAAGTAAACTCGAAACAAGAACCCAAGCGATGCGCGTCATAAAGGATAAACAACGATATTTTCCAGTAATATATATATATATATATATATATATATATATATATATATATATATATATTTTTTGTGATTTCGCCACCATTTTTTACGTGGTGAATATCCACACGGCCTTTACTCGCTAATGAGTGGAGGCTGAGTACTTCAGTGAAGAAGGTTCATAAATACACATGTCAGAGGGTCAATGTTTCTTAACTTAAGTAACACAAGTCGCACATTTGCAACTCCTAAAATATTTACTTATATTTTAAATACATTAGTGGGTAAATACACCAATACTGGTTAACACTGATCAATAATGAAATAGCAACCTTTTATAAACATATTTCCCTTAGTAGAAACAAATGTTTAAAGCTATAAATGCAGAAAAGGCTATGAATCAAATAAATGCACTTGATACAGTTTCGAGAAAAATTAGCTAACTCAACCTTGCTTTCTCATGAGTATAACAAATACTACATATCGGTTGCATAAGTATTTGTAAATGTTATTTAAATAAAATATTTTAAATCTCCAATACACCATAATTTTAGGGTATCTAAAGTAAAGACCAGAATTAAGCAAAGTGGAATGACCGGAAAAAGAGTAGATCTGTGTTGTCACATTTATTTCTAAAGTATTCTTATTTAAAACAGGAAACGTATTAATTACCTTATTTACCCATTTTTTTACTTGTCTTTAACGTCCCTTATCCCTATTGTACTTTATTAAAGGAAACACAATGTTTAATTTGTCTTTTACTTAATAATATCAAGGAATTTCCGAATATGTGGCAACTGCGAAAGTTGCGAAAGTCGTAAAGTTGACGACAAACTGTTCATCTTTATTTAACATACATATTCTTGCATTTACGCTTTCTTTTCTCTGAGCTTCAACGACTTTGATTGGTCGAAGCAGGAACCAACAAGCGACTGCGCTCGAGGTAGTAGGGAAACAGTGGCGTGATGTTGAGTTATTTCGCGCGCGTTTCTTAACGGTAAAAATTTGTGGTAAAATTATCAGTGTACCTATTTATTCTTTGTGTCAGTGTTTATACTTATTTGTGTTAGTTAAAAAAGTGGAAGTGCATATACTAGAAGTATTCTATAGAATAGTATACGAGTATATATTAACTGAAATGTGCCCAATGGTAAAACAGAATACCCACGCCCATGCATCACCGCATTTTACCAGATCGGCTTTTTGCACATTTAACGGATGTGACAAAAAATCGGCGAAACTATAAAAGCAGAGGTCTGGAATTTCAGTAGATTAGGCTTATTTAATCATAGATTAATAATATTTAATCAATGAATATATGTATTGTTTATTGCTAACTGCAACTATGAAATACTTAAACTTTACAAGAGAACTTAAACGTATTTGTATATACAGGGTGAACTTCAAAATAAATACATTATACTGACATGATTAAAACTTTGAGTTTGATGAGTTTTAATCATCTCCAGATGATACCAACTTGGTTGGCGAAACCCACGTCGAGTGCAGTATAGTGTTTTGGTGTTCTGTGAAAAACTACGTCAGTGTTATCTTCACACCAAAGGTTCCAACCCCTTTCAAGATTATATTTGATTATTATTTTATATAGTTTATTGTATTGTTAAGTATACTTTTCACATATCTTTTATAATTTTATTTCTCAAATAAAATTTAGGATAATGTGAAATGTTGTTTGCTTATATTATATCTAATAATTTCCATCCTATATTTTATATTATCAATTTCATTGTGAAACTAAAATATAAATTATAAATAATTATTGTAGTCAAAATCTTGAGGATGAGGATTTTAATAAATATAAATATTTATTTTAAAAAACCTGTTACTTGATCCTATTGAAAAAAAGAATTTCTTTAATTTAAACTAATATTCTTTATGTTAAAAATCTGCGTGAAATAAATTACATATTTAATAAAAGAAATGTTGCGAAGTGCGGTCTGTTAAGTAAATAAATTTTATATAAATATTTAAAGATATTCTTTCTGCTCCATCAGTCACTGTCTGCGAAGGCTGTGTGTGAGGATAAACCCATTATTAACATTATTTTTATTGTGGGCCCGAACTGACATTCATCTTCCTCTTAAATGCGAAAATAAAATGAGCTATGTCCCTAAAAATTCCCAGGAGTTGAAACATTCAGGTGAAATAAACCGGACTGTTGTATGTGTATTCTGAGTAACAAATACGTTTTTCTATGTGTACCTACTTTTTATTTTATTATTTCTTTATGCTTATAGCATCTTATAGCAAAGTGTTATCATTTGCAAAAATCTTTTTATGTAAATTAGAAACTGTCAAGAAGATATTCAGCATTTACAAGAGTTTACACATATATTACACTTTTGTCTGAGCCATAGCATTAATACATTCAGATTATAAAACGAATTTTATTATAGTAAACTGCAATTAATGCCTTTCTTGCTTAGTTTTTGCAACGTTCCTTTTGCCAAGACCAGGGCTGACGTGCAATTGTAGTAAATGTATTACAGTGGGCTACGTCATACACTGCATAGCATATGCTTAATACAACATAACATCATCGATGGAACCTCAAAATGCCATGTTGCCAAATTTACAGTTTCTCAAATCCAGATACATTGCGCCTAATCTGACAACACCGTTCAGGGCGGTGCTGCCACATTGTGTTTCTCCAAGCGTGAAATGTCAGTAGTTAGTCACCTATTCAAATTTGTAAATTTCGTTTAATGATGATATGTCATGAAATAACCAGAGACTTTTGTCTGTCACCTTGCAGTCATTTTAAAATTTTATATCAAGAATTTAAATATCAGGTAATATAAGGGATAGCTAGCAAAATATATTAGACAAATATTAGTGTCTACTTAGGCTAACAATGTAGTATGTTATTTTTAGATGTTGTTCATAAGTTTGCTTTAAAAGAATATGGTTTTTTTATTCCAATATAAATTGAGACGGTTAAGAATATGTTTAGGATTTAAAGTCTTATATGGTTTACCTTTGTCGAAGATTTTCCAGTAAGCCATACAAATATAAAGTCGAGCCGATTTTGCTTTTCTCGATTTATTTTAAGAACTTGATCTTTTTTACGTGAGTAGGGATAGGGAAGGTTAGTAGGTTTAAGGTTCTCTGTTCAAACATCTTTATCTGTTTATTCAGTTATAACATAACCGTTAATCGGAATCGTGAGTAAAAAAATATTAAAATTTGTCGACTGAAATAATTTTATCTATTTTTTCCAGAAAATTGTTGTTAATTTGATTCCACTTGCGAATTGTTGGTACCAGTGAAGTATGCCGTCGAGAAAAACTAACATTTCTTATAAAAGACAAGGGAAAATATATATTGATAGAGATTCCCAACACAAAGACGAACGTGAGAAGAGAATTTACTATTTCTAGCGGGAACATCGAAGAAGTCAATCTTGTCGAAATGTTTCGAAAGTATTTCCCTCTTCGTCCATCACCAATTGAGCATTCAAGATTCTTCCTAGGATATAGAAATGGAAAATGTACAAGACAATGCATTGGTATAAATTCTATAGGGGGTTTCCCTAAAAAAATTGCAGAATTTTTGGAATTGTCGAATGCTGGGAATTACACCGGCCACTGAGCCGTATACGTATACGTAAGACGTCTGGCTACGATACTGGCTGATGCAGGAGCAGACATCACTCTTAAATGGCATAGTGGATGGAAATCAACGAACGTCGCAGAAGGATATATAGAGGATTCCGTTCAACTAAAATTTGAAGAAGCCTCAAAAATATTGGGTCAAAGAGAGATCAATATAAATACAAATTCGGCCTCTACTTCATCAAATACATGCGGAAGACTTTCCATAAGCAACTGTAAAAAAGTTATGGTTTAAATTTATAATAATGATAATAAATTATTTATGTTGACAATAAATTAATAGTTAGTTCAAGAATTAGGATGCACTTTTTGCGTGCGGGAAAATTTTTCCCGCACTAGTTAGAAAAATCGAAATTTTCCTAACTCAAATTAACTACTAAATCTACGTTTCAAAACACTATTTAAAAAAATAATTTAATGTTCTAGTGTAATATTATACGTTTCCTTGTTTCCCATGATATTTGTCTTTTGTTGTTTATTTTACTAGTTCACATTTGTCTTGTCAAATATTTCTAGAATTCAAAAATATGTGCAAGTTTTAGTGAATTAAATTGTAATGAAAATAACCTTTCTTAGTTTAGGCTTTGACACCTTCTCAAGAGTCTGTTGAGTAAGCGTTAATAATAAATTATACGAATTACATGAATCTTTATGTCATCCTGGAATAACAAGGATGTCAAGGATCACTTCTTACGTATTCGCAATTTACCGCATTCTATGGAAGATGTTAAACGAATGACATCAGTATGCCCATTATGTGCTGAAATAAAACCAAGATTTAATAGAAACAGTAACAGTCATTTGATCAAAGCAACTTCACCATTCGAACGTCTTAATATTAATTTCAAGGGTCCTTTGCCAAGCTCTACAAACAATTTTATAGATTTCCTTTTACCTTCCCATGCAAGGATGTAACTTCAACATCTATTATAGAATGTTTAAATCAACTTTTTTGTGTATTTGGCATGCCAGCTTATATCTATTCAGATAGAGGTTCATCTTTTATGTCACGAGAGCTTTCTACTTACTTACAATCTCGAGGAATAGCTTCCAGTCGGACTACTCCATATAACCCTGAAGGAAATGGCCAAGTAGAGCGCTATAATGGTGTAATTTGGAAAGCCGTAAGTTTAGCATTAAAAACCAGAAAATTAAAACATATACAATGGGAAGCTGTGTTACCAGATGCATTACATTCTATACGAACATTACTTTGTACATCGACTAATTGCACACCGCATGAACGCTTATTCAGTTATCAAAGACGCTCAACCAGTGGAATTTCTATACCATCGTGGTCAAGCCTTCAGAAATGGTTTTACTAAAGAAACATGCTAGGAATAGTAAATATGATCCTTTAGTAGAAGAGGTAGAGTTAGTAGAAGTCAATCCAGAATATGCATTAATCCGACACGAAGATGGAAAAGAATCGACAGTTTCGTTGAAGCATCTTGCCCCTAGGGGAGATACTACTTGTTAAATTCCGAACATTCGGAACAGAACATTGTCAATGAAGAAATTCTACTTGATAATAATGAAACTCATAATAATGGTAACACATCCGAAGACCAGAATACTGTATTAAATATTTCTCGAGGTATTGAAGACAAAAGTGCCGCAAATGGAACTGAAACTCATAATGAAATAAGAAGATCTACAAGAGTACGAAAATCTCCAAACTATCTTCTTGATTATGAACAAAAATAAAACAAAGGGTAAATGTCAGTGGCGGCTAGTCATAATGGGCACAAGGGCACGTGCCCTATCCGTAAGCACATAAGACTTGTGAATGTTGTGATATTTTATAAACTTTTATAATTATTATAATTTGGTGGATTTTTTTATTAATTTTTCATCATGAATATTGAATCATTTGGTGCATACATATCCGTCTAGCGTCTAGAACGGTTCACGCTTCACCGTCTTTGTAATCCGTGTGTCCACTGGGCTGGGCACGGCCGCTGTGTGCCTGTTCTTTTTTCTTTTCTATTTGCATGCGCAAGAAAAGGATACACAGCTTCTATTTTTCCAGCGCGTCTTTTCTAATGCGTTCGGTTGCGTCATTGAATGGGCGCTGCCCCGTCGACCAGACGGTACTGTACAGACACAACAAAACAAACACCAGAACTTGTGTTGTGGTGTTTGTTGTCCACAACGAATTTACTATTTAGTTTACTACAGTTTGTTAGGTTAGATGATCGTTAATGTTTTTTAGTTCTTTGATTTGATTATCCGTGTAAGACCGTGTATTTTAATTAAGAATTAAAGAGGAATGCAGTTCAGAATATTTTAAAAATAAATTAACATTTGATGAACGTACATGTTTGTGTTCGAGATTTAGGAAGACCTACACCGGATTTGCAAATAATCTTAAGCGCTTAAGCACTTAAGCGAATAAAGACATTTTTAAAAAACACGATGTCACAAGAAAGGTTATGTGCTCTAGCAATGCTTTCCATTGAGAAAAATTTAGTAAACACTATGACTGATTTTAACGAACAAGTTATCGAACATTTTGCAAATGATAAGTCAAGAAGAATGGAGTTTCATTTTAAAAATTACTAAGTTTAGTTTTCGATGGACGAGCGGGTGGTTGCAGATTGTAGCGGTGTGCAGTAAGCACACCGATTTGCTATGGGTTTGGGTTAAGTACTTAAATGGGTTTTATTATTTATTTTTTTTATCTATCTGTGTTTTTTCTGGTCTAGCAGAAAACAGAAGTTTCGCCTGCCATTTTTCTGACATGTATACTTTTTTTGAACCGATTTAAATATTATTTTAAATAATTTTTCCATATTTCTGTCAATCGCATCAAAAAAGGGGATATTTGCCTAACGAAACCTATTTTTTGAAGCAAATATTTTTGCTCTACGAATTTATAATTTTTAATTTTAAGGTGTTTGACCTTGAAAAATGTTAAATTTTCGCCTGCGGCGCATTTTTTTCCCCTGTGCCCCCATTCCCAAATTTCACCAGCCGCCACTGGTAAATGTAATATTATACGTTTCCTTGTTTACCATGATATTTGTCTTTTGTTGTTTATTTTACTAGTTCACATTTGGCTTGTCAAATATTTCTAGAATTCAAAAATATGTGCAAGCTTTAGTGAATTAATGCCTAATGTTTATCAAAATTTAACAACAAGTAATTTTCCCATGTGTTGTGCTTTATACCAATCGTATATTTTCAACCGAAAAGGTGTCTCATCTTCTGCAACTCACCCCTACTTTTTCACCGCAATCATAAATTTATTGGATTTTTGAAGGGTACCCAGCTGTACGCAGACAAAATGGCGTTTATTCTGCTGATGAGAAAATACATCCCCCAACAAGCAATATCCCAGAACGCCCATTTTGGATACCTACTATTACGATACGGACTTGCTAGGGCACATTACAAGCGACAGAGAGGGAGTCAGTTCGTGCAATTTTGTTGAACTTATTTATATCGAGAACCAACATTTTATTATTAATTTTATAATACGCTCTTATTAAAATATTCTGAAAAATATCCTAAAGCAGTCTTCTGAAAATATTTTAAAGGGTTTGTTCCTCAAGATGAATGGAGATTTCCTTACACCCTCAGTAACCAGCAAATACATATTTAAAGAAAGACCGAGAGCGTCTTCTTTTATCTTTATTGGAGTCTTTTGATGTGGAATTGAATCGCTAAATCACCCCCTTATTCGCTGGGGCTGGAAAGCCACACACGTCCAAACACTAGAATAAGGGTAGAGGTTTTGGAATGACTAGGACTTTTAATAGTAAAAACATCTGTACTTTTTTCAAGTGAGATTGTTCATTTTCTAGCTTATCGAGTTTAATTATCATCAAAAATTGACAGTAAAAAATTTGTTTGGGTAAAACAAAACAAATAATTGAGTTGATGTGAATTTTCTATCGCAGTTATTTTAACTTAGGTACTTTTAAGCTACGGATTTTGTTTACTAATACTTTTTTATAGATATTTTTTTAATTTTATTTAATTGATTGAGACAATTTGTTTTGTCTCTTTTACTAACGTGTTGTATTGTTTCTGTGTTTCTTTTCAAGTCGCAATAATATTTTCTGAATTATATACAGTGTGTCCCACTTAAGGTCTATCCACCCCCGTAACATTTTTATTTATGAACCGATTTTCATGAACTTTTTTTTGTTGGGTAGGTCCCAAAAAAGTACATAACGGGCATGCTTCATTTGTTTGGTAAGTCGGCGTCATGGCCAACTACGACCTATTTTTTGGTGCAAAAAAACGAGATGTACTATTAGCGAATTTTTCACACAAATTTTAATACCAGATTCTTAATCAGGAGCACCTAAAACCCCTCTGTACCAAATTTCATGGCGCTACTGTACAGGGTGTTAATGTGTCCCACTCAAGGTCTAGCCACTCCCGTAAAATCGTTATTCATAAACCGATTTCAATGAACTTTTTTTTGTTGGGTAGGTCCCAAAAAAGTACATAACGGGCATGCTTCATTTGTTTGATAAGTCGGCGTCATGGCTAACTACGACCTATTTTTTGGTGCAAAAAAAATGAGATGTACTATTAGCGAATTTTTCACACAAATTTTAATGCCAGATTCTTAATCAGGAGCATCTAAAACCCAACTGTACCAAATTTCATGGCGGTACTGTACAGGGTGTTCCAGAAAATAAGAGAAATTTTTTTAAATAACACATTATTTTTTCAGTTTTAAAATAATCTAATATTTTAGGAAAACAACTTTTTTGGAAAAGGTTATTGAAATTAGATACAGGATGGTGGCAGAAAACCATTTAATGTGTGCTTACCTTTTTTTATGGTTAGATCTCATAACGAGTTGGAAGAAAATTTCATGCAGTTTCAAAATAATTACAGCCGTGATCAGTACTACTAGTAAATGAAAAAAATCGAACCTTATTCATGTTATCAACTGGGTGTATCAATTTTAGTGGTTCATATTACGCCACACAATTAAATTGTTTTATAAAAACTCTTCTCAGTATTTTTAATTTATAAACTTATTTGTATTTAAACGAATCAACACATAAATACATAAGTTTAATTAAATTAAATATTAGTCATTTTATACACTTTCAAAAACCCACTTTTCAAAATATTAGTTTTTTCAGACCATCAATAAACTTTCAGTTAAATTAAAATGGAACTAGTTTCACAAATAAGTAATTTTTAATTTATGTACTTTAATAGGTACCTACGTTATAATTTGCTTAAATACAAAAAGTTAATAAAATATCCAAAATATCCTGATTCCAGTATGTTTATTTTATGTCAGTATTATAGGAAGAGATTTAATAAAATTATTTAATTGTTGTACCCCAATAAATATAATTAAAATTGTTATATCCAATTGCTATTATTAATAAAATTAAGTTTAATATACAAGCAGTACTGATCATGACTTATTTAGATGTTATTTAGACTTTGAAACATCCTTCCAACTCGTTGTTTAGAGATTAACCCAACAAAATAATTCATCACACATTAAATAATGTCTTTCCGGGACAGCAATGTATCAAATTTTAATGAAACCTTATCCAAAAAAGTTATTTTCCTAAAAAATTAGAATATTTTAAAATTGAAAAAAGAATACATCATTTAAAAAATTTCTCTTATTTTCTGGAACACCCTGTACAGTACCGCCATGAAATTTGGTACAGTTGGGTTTTAGATGCTCCTGATTAAGAATCTGGAATTAAAATTTGTGTGAAAAATTCGCTAATAGTACATCTCGTTTTTTGCACCAAAAAATAGGTCGTAGTTGGCCATGACGCCGACTTACCAAACAAATGAAGCATGCCCGTTATGTACTTTTTTGGGACCTACCCAACAAAAAAAAGGTCATTAAAATCGGTTCATAAATAAAAATGTTACGGGGGTGGATAGACCTTAAGTGGGACACACTGTATTTTAATTTTCATTTTATCCTTGTAAAATTTCCCAAGTAATGACAATGCCTCGGACGGATTGTTTTCAGTACATATTCGTAAATGTATTTCGATTTTGAATGTAGCAGGAGTTCATAATACAATACACGTAGGTATATTTATAAGAGGAAGTTAATTCAAATTTAATTTAAACTTAATTGTTGCCGTGGGTACTTATTGTACTCTACATTAATCCCTGTGGCGCGGCGGCGCAGAAAATTATATCAAGTAGCACAAATATGACCAAAATATTACGCAAAATTTAATTTAATTTTACTGAATATTAATTATTTAGAAAACAATTTTGTGTTGGACATTATTAATTAAGAAGTAAAATTAATCTAAAATTATAATCGGTTAATGAAAGAAAATCTCTAAATATAGGTTTAGTTGAAATTCACGAATTATTTAATTAAAAATAACGAGGTTTTACAATTTTTGTTTTATAGTTGATATATTGTGTAAATATTGATTCAAAGTTTGTTAACTTTTCAGCTTTTTCAGGAGTAAGAAGTGTTAATATGTATTATTTTTCATATAATTCAGTGACGACCTGTCTTATCACTAGGTTGGGATAATTTTCCACTGTATTTTACTAAAGATTTTTTAAAACTCTTTTCTAGAGCCTATATGAAATTGTAATTTGCATGTCACCTTAATTGTATCTATCTCGAAATAATCGAAAATTTTATGATGAACCACACAAAATGGATAGTTTTATCACTGTTTTATATAATGAGTGCTGAAATTCTGAACATGTGTTACTTGCTCATAGCTGATCTTAGGGATATCCTATTTTGGGTGTATTACGGTTAAACACATCAAGAGGCGCGGAGTCAAGTTCTTGGCGCGTTCCGAGATGCACAGCAACCCGGCAATCCGGGAAGCCGTGGACTACGAGCCTGATGCGGCAGCTGTACACAAGCGACCAAGATTCCAACTGCTGGACCCAGGATGAGAGTAAGTTCTTCTTATGTTTCACCCGGAACAAGCGTAGAGGGCTACAAAGCGTCTAAAATATTACCCTCAGACCTCCTCTCGAAGCCGCGAATGCCGGCAGCGGTTGCGGACTCACTTCGAGTACCCTTCCCTTACCATGCACAAAGTTAAAAGACCAGTTGCCTCCTTTAGAGGTGCATCGCTCGGCTACACAGCCACTCCTGACCTACTCCCAAACCACCACCTAGGACGGGAGCGGGACTTGCCGCTCCCGCCCGAGGCAGACCACCCCCGGTGGGTTAGACATGCAGGCGAAGAAAGAAGACAAGACAGAAGAGCACCAGAAGATCCTACCCAGCCTGCAGGGTAGAGCCAGGACAGAAGACCCCCCACGAATCGCCCACACCTGTCACTTTTGGTGATCGGGGTTGGTGAAGGATGGGGTCCACCTCTACGAGGCAGTCCAGGCTTACAACAATGGGGAGGGTAAAGAGCGATAATCCCGCTCGGTCCCAAACCATCCCAGGTTATGACCACGGTTACAGCCTTCTCTTAGAGAAGGCTGTGCCATGATCAATGGATATTGGCGACGGTTAAACCATTAAGTTGGTATAGTTATAATATAATTTGCAAGAAATCCTTTTAACGTATTATAGATAAGATTTAAATCAGCTGATTTTGTACTTAGGTACGGTCTATCCTTTCCATATATTTTTTTTAATTTCTAATATAACAAGTTTCATTTACCAATCTCAAAAATCTAAGGATTGACTTAGCACCTGGACCTGATGGTCTCCCTGCTTCTGTATTAAAGTCTTGTGCCACAGTTCTAGCCGAGCCTCTATATCTTGTATTTCGGCACTCACTAGCTACATCATCTCTTCCTTCAGATTGGTTGCTTGCATCATCCATTGCCATATTTAAGAGTGGAGATAAGACAGACCCAAAAAACTATAGACAGATTAGTCTAATGTCTATTTGTCTTAAGGTTTTAGAAAGAATTATAGTACATCATATAGTGCAATTTTCGATATCTTATAATATCTTACCGCTATCACAGCATGGTTTCATCCCGGGTAGATCTACTTCCACAAATCTGTTGGCAAGTTTTAACTATTGGTCTCGTTGTTTAGATCAAGGAGATCCAATTGACGTGGTTTACTTGGATTTCTCAAAGGCGTTCGGTAAGGTACCCAAACACCGGCTACTTCTAAAGCTAGAGCACCTGGGTATCAGAGGTCAGCTAAAGTCATGGATAGCCAGTTATCTAACAAATAGGCTTTTTTCAGTTCGTATTGGAACCGACTACTCTGCTTTCCGAAAGGTGTCTTCAGGTGTACCCCAAGGATCAGTTTTGGGTCCTATTCTATTCCTTTTATATACTGCAGATCTCGATCCACTTATTACCGTTCCTCATTATACCATTATTATATTATACTTATTACCGTTCCCCATTATATTGAAAATTGGTGTAATACATGGCTGATACCGTTAAATCCTTCAAAATGTACGGTCCTTCATATCGGTAACAATAACCCCTTCCACTCTTATGTGCTCAATGACATCCATATCAAGTCCGTTAATGAACAGGTAGACTTAGGAGTAACGATAACCTCAAACCTATCCTGGTCCACTCACATTACTAATGTCGCAAAAAAAACCAACCAGAGATCCTACTTATTGTTTAAAACTTTTCAAAACCCTAACCCTATATTATTTTCTCTTTTATTCAAAACATATATCCGGCCAATTCTCGAATATGCTAACATAATATGGACACCGCACTTAATAAAAGATATAAAACTCTTGGAAAACGTTCAACGGAAGTCTACTAGGCAAGTCCAGTGTCTGAGGAATCAATCCTATCAAGATCGGCTTCAAGCTCTAAACCTCCCACTTCTATCAGAACGAAGAAATAGAGGTGACATGATTTTCACATACAGGTTGTTACATGATCACTTTACGCAAGACATCAGAGAGCTATTAGAATTAAACACAGACGACGGACTCCGTGGCCACTCACTTAACTCAAAAAAGAAAATTTCAGGACAACGATGAGACAGAACTTCTATTCCAACCGAATTTTTAACAACTGGAATCGGTTACCCAGTGATGTGGTGACTTCAGTGAGTGTAAACTCGTTCAAAAATAAATATGACTTATTTAAAAATGGTGAAATCCTTTGATGTAAAGACAAAACATTTAGTTGGGTATCCTGTATTGTGTCTGCAAATTAACTTCACAGAACATATATTCTTGTTTGTATCTTTTTATACAGTTATATTATTTAAGTCGTACTTTGTACTTTTTATTCAATTACTTTTACTTATAAATATGTAAATATACTGTTACCTATAAGGATTAGCTGTATCTACTGTAACAATTTACTATTGCCATTCTTGTCAATCTATTGTTTATTTTTAGGAGCATAATGGGTTTCGACCTCTGCTCTTCTCTTTAGTTTAATAATAATAATAATAATAATCATAATTAAATTTACACTATTAAACCACACTGATGATACAACCATATAAAGGTATTCGGAAAAATTGTGTTATCATGAAATGGCTATACGACAGTCAATAAACCCCACATCAAGTAATTTAGTCCTACATATCAGAATTATACTTCAAGACCTGAAACATGAACTTTATATTTCTGATGCGGCGAAAGAAGCGAACCATAAGCTGCATTTAATAAATAAATAATTTTATTCTCCTGTACCGTTAACTTCATACAAACTGTTTGCCACTTAACGCGCGAACGAGTTTAGAACTCGGTTTGGAATTTCCAGCTCCACTTTGGCCCCCATATTGCGGTATAAATCTTATTGAATGCATATCTCGCATGCACTATACCACGAAGTCGTTATAACAGCCAGTATGAAGGCAGACCAAGAATAATGCACCTCCTGATGACATCTAGATACAAGGTTGCGCCCTTTTCAATGGATCCAGCCTATTATCTCAGATCAGTTTAACTGATTCTAACTTTTTTTCTAACACGTAGCACTTACTACTTTGAGAGATATTCACTTTAATATAAAGAACTATAGGTAGTTATTCAGTTGCACGCATGTATCTTATAGTTGGAAAATTAAAAACTTTATTGAACCATAATATTAGATAATTTCATTATTAATTTATCTCTTTTTATTTGTATTTATCTATTTATTTACCTATCTTTGTTTTTTATTGCTTTATTTTTGTTATTTTTGCTTTTTATTTTTATTATTGTTTTTTTTTGCGGTTTTCTTACTTTACATCTAATTTTTTATTTAATCCAATTTTTATATTGTAATATCTCATGTAATTTTATATTTTTCTTTATTCTATACATCTTTTATTGTTTCTTCAGTGTACATACTGTTTCTATCTACTGTGTAAATGGGTCTGTCGTGTAGAGTAGAGTAGGTACAAATAAATAAATATATAAATAAAATAAATATTTCTTGAAACATCTAAATGAGAACTGTGTTTTTTTTCAAAACAATTAATAATCAGTCTTTTCTTTCGAAAACTTGAACAATTTCCTTAATGTGTTGCAGGGAAGTTTCTGGTAGCTGCAAATATAAAATAATATTACCTTTATTGCAACTACTTGCACCTATAACAGACACAGTTAAGTGAAGTACAGAGAAGTTTAACCAGTCTAGAGTAATGGTCGCAAGTAATTTGTTAAAACAAGGAAACTATTTCGGGAAATTGGTTTTCTTGCTATTAAAGTGTTTTAAGTGACAACCAATGGGTGGTTGAACACAGCAGACAATTGTCTTGAGAGGTTTTAGCACTCGTATTCATTATTTTTATATTCTCGTAATTGAGTATTAACAATCCTACAATATACCGAATAAATTATTAACAGGTGGTATTTAATTATGAAACCTGTGGTTTATTTAAGAAAGGAAAATTTATAGATTTAAAAAATATTTACAACGCGTTAAAAAGAGAGTTTTTTTAAAGAGTCTACATACATACGTAGAATTTGACATACATCCTGAAAACTATAACGTGCATATGGAAATTAATTCTTAGTTATTATGTATCACCATCTATCAGTAACTTATTGATGGCATGAAAAATTCTTTTGGGGTATGTAATTTGTACATAATATGTACAGAAAATATTCAAAGAACAAGGACAAATTTTTCAAATTTTCCTCAAAAAACACTACATGGAACATATTGAATGCAAATATTTAATAAATCGTTTAATAAACATTTATCATCATCTACAGGGTTGAACAGTGTAAGTATCTGTATTTTGGTATCCTCTTCCATTTCTTATCTAAGGACGAACAATACGATTACATGCAATATAAATATAAGCTGTATACTTTTCTTGATGATATTAAAAACATATATTCCTAAAGAAACAGTTCCAGCATTTCCAGGTTTTCCATCTGGGAGAAGTTGATTTTTATTTAAAAAATGTATCACGCTAAGCTTGATAAAAAGACCTGAATTTCTAATATTTTCTCGAGGTACTTTGCATTGTTTTACGTAAATTACACTTTTTACATTTTCGCTTACACGTAATCCTGTCACTTATCATGAAGTATACTCTTACATTTATTAGGGACGCCATTATAAAGCCTGCGTGAATATTTTCCTGCCAGAATGTGTTCCAGACACAACGTCATCTATTGAAAGTGTACTTTTTTATTCCATTGACTTGATCACACCATTAAATTCCCCCCACGTCACTTGTTATTTCAATATAAAATGTGAAAACAACAAGAAACTGTCGAAGCAAATGCCTATTTCATATTCAAACCGTCGAGTATTTCATAAATAAATAATAAATGTTTCTTCTCAAAAAATATTTACGACCAATTTAATTTTCAATTATATAATCTGAACTAAGCAGGCTATACATACAGAAAGAAAACTTTTATTATTTTTCTTGAAATAAATATTAGGTATTGGAACTATTTATTTTCAGCATAAAATTATTACGGAAAAAATACTGATACAATTTAGAATATTAACTTCTATTACGAAAATATTTGTTTAAACTACATCTATCATTACAATACGGGAATATACATAGGAGAAAATTCGCTATATTCTATAAAGAAAATTACACACATTCATAATGACTCTTTGTCTGAAATAAAATCTTTTGGTCGTTGATTAATTAGAAGTTGGTGCAAGCAAGCTCCTCTTTTCGGAACAGAAATTAGGAGTATTAGAAATACCTAGTACTACACCCGTAGGATAAAATAATAGGCAGTGACGTATTACCGCGTGACGTAATAAATTGTGGTGGGGACTGTAATTCCATAGGCGTACGCAAAAATTGTTGGAAAGGTGCTAATAATGTCAAATAAATATAAAAAAAATCAGAACATGAACGGTGTTATAGAAATTGTGAATTGTTTTTCAAATTCACCTTACAGATTAGTTGTACATCGAACGAAATTGATGAATATTGCCACAGATATTAAAAGAACGCTTTTAAGTGTTGATGGCCCACCACCAACCCACAGCCGCCACCGAAAACGCGATAAATCACATTCCGGAGCAAATTTACTATTTAACACTTCACTTCACTTCATTTCACTACACTACATAACCATATGTCTCATCCATATAATATATTTTTCTATTTAAAGCGCGAAATTCTCTTATTTTCTCCAAATATTCTCGTCTCCATGTCACAATCTCATTTTTCTCTATAAGCATACATACTCTTCCGATTCCGTTTGCAATATTTGAAATTCATTTCATGCATTGTCCTTATAAGCAATTTATACGAGAGTTTGGGCAAATCGCTGTCTTCTGCCAGAGCAATGGAGTCTGTGTCTCCATATTTTATATCATTGCACGAAATACACTACGAACGGAGACTTTTGTTAATTCACTACACACTTCCGCCGCATCCACTACACTTAAATTTTTATCACGCGCTTTTAATCGCTCATAGAAATTTTTTATCATACGAATTTCCTCGCTTGTCAGATGAGATCGTTTACGTGTTTCTAATCCACTGCTCCCCGCGATCGCTTCCATAATGAAATCCTTTTCTTAGAACACTAAATAAACTAAATAACACATCACAAAGTTCACCAATTTATTATATGCAGTCCAGACACAAATTACAGCATTTCCCGCGTACTACGCTTATGTCAGGCTGTGATGAACTACTTGGATGTGTGTGAAATGCGCATGTCCGATCTTCTAGACACTCTTGACTTTTGTTGCATAGGTTGTATATCTCGCTCTTCGTTTTTTAACCCGTTAAACAAAGACGGAACTATATCCGACGTAAAGAATTGCGGTGGCATCGAATAGAGAAGCATGGAAACACCATGGAACAGACAATTTATAGTTATGTTCAATAGTAATGCGTAAGCGGCATCACTTTTCTATGTGCAAACGTTTGTGCCGCTATGTATTAAGTATTTACACTTCGTCCCTATTCTGTATCGAATTAGACCATGAGTCACTGCCTATTATTTTAGCCGACTGGTATAGTATAATTTTTAATCGCAAGCTTTGGGAAATTTAAAAAAGTTGATGAAGAATGTTGATTAAAAAAGTACACAATATGCGCAGCCTTGCGACGAAAGCGTGATCATAAACGGGTCTGATATTGGCAGGGGTTGCCAACCGTCCTACCTTTTGGAGAACGATCTGCATTTGAGGTCCTTTGTGCTGCGTCCTGTCGAGATATCTTGCAGGACGTGAAATATCATACAATATTTCAGACATTGAACCGAATTTATTGCTAATCTTGCATAAGAATCACTTACAAATTTGTAATGATGTTTTAAAGTGGTTTGACCAAAAATTTAAGTTAAAACCACTTCATTCTAAACAACATTGCAACTGGAACAATATTATAAAATAAAAAACAACTATGTATACTATAAAATAGCAATGTAACAATTCATTATTGATTTAATAATCTAATAATAACTTCGCACAATTTTAATGATTGTTTTGAAGTAATTAATATTTGAAATGTATAGAATAAAGTTACCTATAAATAAATACATTATTTTATAAAATAAATGAATAATTTGTATCCTAGCAGTTTATTCTTTTTTCAGTTCCTAGTCACAGGAAAATGTATAAAGGATTAGATTAGATTCAATTGGGGCAAATATGCGTAATTTGGTGACTTGGTTGCTTAATATACCTCAAAAAATCAAGGCTAACATGATTAGTTGTTGACATTTGGAACAAATCTAAATTTTGAAAATTGGTTTTTATAAAATTTCAGGTTTGTTTGAAGAGCTACTGAAATAAAAAGGACACTTTCTCATAGCAACTTCTCACGCATAAACAATTTTTTTAAGAAATGTTTTGTCTCTTCAGAATCAGAACTCGCAAGGGAAAATGCGAGGGAAAATGCTGTCGATTGACGTAAAAATATTAATGAGGCCGTATTAGAAAAAATGAAACTGATGATGGTAAAAGACGAAAAGTTACTTAAAAAACTGTTTACGTCATTTGATAGAGCGTAAAAAGTTGCTATGAAAAAGTGTTTTTTTTTATTTCAATAGCTCCTCTTTAAACAAACCTGAAACTGTACAAAAACGAATTTCCAAAATTTAAATTTTTTCAACCTTCTCAAAAATTAATCATGTTAGAGTCCTTATTTTTTTTAAACATATTATTGTTTACCAAATTACGCAAGATACCAATGTTGTTGCATCCAATTTAAAACGTGATGCTGACGTGTGACGTTTTTGTGATAATAAAACGTTGTTCTGAATTTTTAACTGATGCCCTACATTTTTACCCGTTTGTTCTATCTATCCGCTAAAACAGGTCAAATCTCAGCGCTTATATGCATTCATTAGTGGCGTTCGGTAATTACCTCAGATTGATCTTTTTAGTCCGTATCGTTCATTAATTACATCTAGAGGTAGGGGAGGTAAATCTTGATCGTTCAGAAATTAAATCAGATCGATCAGAGCAAGATCTGTTTGCTCGAAGCATTTTGGTCGAGGAGAAAGATTAATCTGAATTTGTGAGGTTGTGGTGGTCATGGTTGTCAGTTGTCATTGACTTTTTGAAGTTGTAGTTGGTTATAGTTAAGTTGAGTTGTCATTTTTTGGAAATGGAGAAGTAGATTTACAATTATTATTTGATTTACAAAATACAATTACATTAAATTTGCAATTTACAAAAATTTGGCACTGTTTCATAAGCGAAGTTTTCATTTTTTCCAAACAATTTGTACATTCTTCATCTTCATCTTCAAAAATTATTTCATATCCTTGGACTGCATTTAAAATGGTTGATTTTACAATATTCGTTATTTAAATAATTCGAAATATAATATAAACAAACCGTCAACAAAGTCAAAACAGAAAAGGTGAGGTTATATTATGCCTTATGCAATCGATTTCGTTCATTTATTTTCTATTTGTCCGTCTCATCTGGAATCACGTGACTGTAATCTCGTCGCATCCGTGAGCATATTACCGAACGCAACTATTGAAAACCTTTTCCGCTATAAATGTACATTAATCTTCAGCATTTTATTTATTTCTATAGTCAACCGTAGAATGTATTACTGAGAAATAGCGACTAATGAATCTCCTAGTGACAAAAACACAACACAAAAATTTCTGTGTGTAAAATTTGCTTTTTTATTTTTAAATTTATATAAAGATAGCTGCCAGATTAGTGTTATCTGTGTGGAAATTCACTCCTGATACTACACTGATTACTAGGATAAAAATAGGGTAGTAATATGCAAGATCCCTAAGGGATCTTGAGTAATATGGGGGTATTAGTACCGGGATATCAAAAATTATCTTGGTCAAGGGTGGTTGTGGAATGTAAAACGTGTGTCTTACTTTAAATTTTTGAATATGTTTTGTTGTGTCAGAATCTGTCAAGTCATTGTGCTGAAATTTTCTAATCCAGTTTTTGAATCATGCCTCTTACCACACAGCACAAAATTTTCATGATTGAAGCCTATTTTCGAACGGGTGCGCTAGTTAATGGAAATTGGCAATACAGTCAACGTTTGTGTTTGGACAATTTTCGAGAGCACTTCCCAAACGTGGCAATATTACCGGACAATTTTTATGCGTGCCTTACAAATTGTGTTGAAGTGTTTCGCGAAACTGGTTGTGTGACTCATAAAAAAGGTGCTGGTAGACCAAGAGTTCGTACAGAAGAAGTTGTCAATGACGTTCGTCAACGTATGGAAGAGGAGCCTGCAAAACCTTTGAAACGTCTTTCTCAGGAAATTGGACTTTCTTATGGAACATGTCATAAGATTTTAAAGAAAGACTTGAACATGCATCCATATAAGATGCAAGCACATCAAGCTCTTCTGCCCACAGACCACCCCAGACGCCTTGCTTACTGCCATTGGTTTGTCAATAATTTAATGAATGACGATCTTCTGGACTTAACATTTATTTCTGACGAAGCGTGGTTCCACCTTTCGAGATACATCAATTCTCAAAATATGCGAATGTGGAGCAATGATAACCCTCATGTTTTTACTGAATCGCCACTACATGCTCAAAAAATTGGTATTTGGATGGCAGTTTCTCGCAGAAGAATAATTGGGCCAATTTTTTTCGATTTCACCGTCAACGCAGCAAAGTACAGACACAACTTTTTGGCTGAATATGTGCAACAGTTAAACGATGATGAACTTCGGTACGGTTATTTCCAGCATAACGGTGCAACAGCACATAGTACACGAGAAAATATTGCTTTCCTCCGCGAGTTTTTTGATGACCGGCTGATAAGTTTGCATATAGAAGTTGAGTTTCCTCCGAGATCACCTTGTTTGACAATTATGGACTATTTTATATTTCCTTACTTAAAAAACAAGATTTTTGCAACTCCGGTAAATAATTTGCAAGAACTGCAACAAAGAATTGTTCAGCAATGTGCAACCATAACGCTAGAAATGCTACAAAACGCTTTTCACAGCAGAGGAGGCGCGTCAACTTGTGCATCGAACAAAACGGGGGACAGTTCCAACAATTACTGTAATTTAGTTTTTCTTGTTACTAAAACCGTTATTTCATAATTTGTAGTTCATTATTGTTTTACAACTGAAATAAATAGGTATGAAATTTGTAGGTTATTGATGATGTCAGTGTGACAGTGACATAATTATTTCAAATTTAAAGTAACATATACGTTTTACGTTCCACAACCACCCTTGACCAAGATAATTTTTGATATCCCGGTATAAGCAGTAATATATGCTAATAAAAGATTTACCCTGTATTTATATGATACAATGTTTAAAATGATCACCAACCTTTTAAGATCTAGATACGGTTCTGTGCAAAAGAGATAAACCATCTCATAAAAATATATTTTATGAAGTAGGTATAGGTATATGAATTTTAAAAGTATCATAAAACCAAGTATATAATTTTATTGGCACTTTATATACACCAGCATTTTACTGGTGTTTACTTTACAGCTATAGTATATTTTTACTTTAATTCTCACCATATTAGGAATTTAAATTTATATGAAAACTACAGAAAACGGAGGCAAATTATGTATCAAAGATATGGCACTCTTGTATAACACAGAAAATTACCTGATAGAATGGGTCACATCTTTTTTATTTTCCCCACCATCCCTTTTATTTATCTCCTTATATTATTTTACTGACTGGTATTATTTTCTTTCTTTAATCCGATTTTTATCACACAGAAGATGTAATGAATATGAATCATAGGCATAGAAAATATTGTTAATATTAAATTTTATATGACCATAGGAGTATTATATTAAATTCAGAATGATCAAATATATATAACTTGTCTGTAGTGGCGAGATACAGTGAAATACACCGTAGTGCCCTCTTTGGGTCTTTGCTACTACCTATCTGACAATTATTGTCTAATTGACAGACAGATAACGATCTGCTTTTATGCAAATGCCATTACAGCGACCTCTATTGTCTTTGAGGAAGACAATCCTACTTAATTATTGGGGCATATTGCCCGTGGAGTAGTTGTTTTCGGCATCTCCTACCAATAATTAAGTAGGATTGTCTTCCTCAAAGACAATAGAGGTCGCTATAATGGCATCTGCATAAAAGCAGATCGTTATCTGTCTGTCAATTAGACAATAATTGTCAGACAGGTAGTAGCAAAGACCCAAAGAGGGCACTACGGTGTATTTCACTGTATCTCGCCACTACAAACATTCACATATGCCCCTTAGGCAATCATGTCGCCAGATCATTCATCGTTTGTCTAGGGATTCCGATACCTATAGCAATCTGATGAGATCATAACAAGATCGAAACCTGTCATTGTCTGGTATTTGGTCTTGATTAAGGATGTGGCGACACCCATGGAGATGTTGATGTAATGCAACGCCAGTCGGGGCATATTGCCCGTGGAGTAGTTGTTTTCGGCATCTCCTACCAATAATATATAACTTGTATTGAAACAAAATTTTAATAGTACTATACACAAAAAGATTGATAAAGATGAAATACCCTTTTTTCCTTCAGGTTTCTTTTTTGAGATATCAAGGGTCAAATTTCTGACAGATAATGAAAATGTAATAGTAGGTTATACGAAATATCTAACTTAATTATTGATGTATGAGTTATACAAAAACAAAAATGATTAAAACTGAATTTTATCAGTATCAGTATAGTTTTAATCCTTGCTTGGCGAAACGCGCGTCGAGTGCAGTATAGTGTTTTGGTGTTAAGTGGAAAACTACGTCAGTGGTATGTGATAACATAATGTGAATTAAATTATGCTATAAGTATTCCTGTGAGACACCAATATTTTTTTTCATAGCTATTAGAAAGTTTATACATATCTAAAATTCAGTTGCGTTGTTACATTAAAGATAAGAAACTGATAATCCTTTGTTTTTGGATTTTTGCCCTTGAAAAAAATTCGAAGCAGGCCTTGAAATTTAAAATTTCATTCATATTTGGTACCACAGTATCCAGAGTTATTGAAGCTCTATCATTAATATATACAGGATGTGTAACGACTAGCTGACAGTAGACATATTTCTTAAACTAATCTAGATACGAAACTGAACCTTTGGTTCCGGCCATATGACGTCAGGTTCGGCTATATTTTATTATTTCGACTTCTACTTGAAGTAGACAACAACTTCCTTATTTTAAATGGTACATATTGTATATTTTTTCATTGTTGGATTCCCCTGCGAATATTGAATCAAAATAACCTCATACCACATATTTAAAATGCATGCTTTCAGAGATATTTTGATTTTTTTAAATAAATTGACAGATACAGGGTGTCACTACCAAATATTTGGTAATGTAAATAGGTATATCTGACATTACCAGCAATAGAAAAATTAATTTTTGGGAACTTACTAAGTAACCTCCCTGATCTACTTACTGGTAGAAATATATAGGGTATCTGTTATTACCTACATAACCAATATGAAAATCTTTGAACGTATGAAAATTTTTTTTCAAATGAGACCACGATGATTTTTTCATACCAATGAATTTTTATTTAAAGATACTTGAACTTCATGTAGGGTTACTTAAATAAAGCATATTTAAATACGAATTCATTAAGTCATGATTTCAGGTACCTACTATAGTAATAGTCTGAAATATAGGTAATATAGCACCTATGGTTATTCCAATTTCGTGTCACGATTAGTTACAGAGATACTTCTGCTGTCAACTCGTCATTAGACACCCTGTATATGTAAGACCTTTAACACATTTTCTGAAAACAGACCGTCAATAACTAAACACATCCTCCTACTTACTTGCAGGGATCCCAAACCACGATCCCGAGTCCGGGGCAGTCAACTTCGTTGATAATTTCGCACTCCCTTCTATCACACACGCAGGCCGGTGCTGTTAGGCCGCCACAAAAAGCAATAATAGCGACAAAAGCTAGGACAATTACACTATTCATCTTGTCCCTAGTTCCGAATAACACTTAAGAGAGTTACATAATGCTCAAATGCTTGTTTTAATTAAAACTTACACGCACCACTTTATTTTTATTTCACCCTCACACCTAAGAGGTTCTTCCTCAATTTATGGGATATTAAAACTTCTCAACCTTCTGATGCTCTGCTTCCTACGACGAACACTTCAAAGTTTCGGAAGAGCTCCTGAATTAATATATGGTACAACTTCTTGCACCAGGACTAAGGACTCTAGCTGAAATAATGTCGTTGCACTTTTGAACATAAAGGAAGCCTCATACAATCCATAACTAATTTTTTATTGGTAACGGTAATCAGTTTTTACAGCTTTTTACCTTCGAAACCATGAAATGCAACGTTCAATAAAGAAGCACTTATTAATTACAATAATTGATATACTACATATGATTTGTATTAAACGTCAAATACATAAATTATTAACTTCACATCAATTAAAATTCAAACATTATGTTTAATTAAACAAATTTTAGGATAAGATCCACAATAATAGTGTTTAGTCACTCAAGAAAGCTATTAAGTTTAATGTGCCTGTTGTTTCCTTTCCAATTTCCACTTATTTTGCATTTGAAGCGGGCGCGTTCACGTGTTTTCCGCTGTGAAAATCAGTCAATTCGGGCGGGAGCGCATCACTGGAAAAGCGATTGTACACTGCGGACAGTTCGCCACTTCGAAATCTTGGTCTATAGGAAAATTCGTGATGGCGTCTGCGCGCGTCCGCGGAGTTTATACAGGTATTCTTTTGAATATTTTATTCAGTTACGCCGTCTGTGTGAATATCATTCTGTGCTAATTAAAGAAAATTTAATTGCCATCTTTTCTTTAGCTTAATGTCTCAAAAGAATTAATCTCATTTTATGACATTTTATATGACAACATCTATTCTTCTATCCTTCTCTTATGGACGTTAAATTTTTGTTAAGTTCAAATGTTAAATGTTAGTTTGTAATGTTAAAATAGAAGGCGCTACAGTTCCATTTATCAGAAGTGGGACTGATTCATTTTAGTTTGTGCTATGATAATTACCTACTTACTTTGTCTTTGAATAAAAATAATAATAATAATAATAATAATAATAATAATAACAATAATAATAATAATAATAATAATAATAATAATAATAATTAATAATAATAATAATAATAACGATTCCCGGACTCAGTAGTTACTCACCCCTAGAACGTGGGGAGTAGCTAGTGCTAACCACCAGCGGCCGACCCTGAGAATCGGAGCCAGGGAACCGGTCGACTGGAATTCAACAAAAAATAATAATAATAATAATAATAATATCTGTATCCCGCCTCATTGTAATCACAAGGATTAGAACGCAAGTCTGAGACTTGTGTAGGAGAGGGGGCGGCATATTATTATTATCCCAGCAGGCCGCTGAATTATTTGCCTCTCAGAAACGATTTACGTTGGTAGACCCTAACCACCATTCAGTGCTGGAATGAGGGAAACCTGGAAAATCTCATTAGGTATACGGGGACAGTCAAACATCAACCGATGCTAATCTCTCACATTAATACCAAGCTTATATTCTTCCTATTATTTTAGGCACACACACCATGACGGTTTCCAACCCATACTGCAAACCAACCTTAGTATACGAGAAGACATTTTAAAAATTGTCTAGTGGAGTGTGGATTAGAACCCACGATCTCTAGGTTGAGCGATAGAGGCACTACACTCTGAGCCATCGACTCGAATACCTTTCCAATTTTAAATTTTCGGCATAGAATAATCACCCTGTGCTTGAACAACATGATTTTTGTTGAATACCGTACAGAATGAGATTTGAATTAGAGCAATATGAAATAACAAAATTTATGAAATTAATTAGTACAACTTGAATTTAGGGGTATTTTATTTGCAGCCTAGATCAGTTTACTAGATCTAGACTGCACCATATTTGTGCAAGCTACCCCCATTTGAGATCAAATTGCACGCATATTTCAGTTTCATTAACTTTTGGAAGAGTAAAAAAAAGAAAAAGTTTTCTAAAAATGATCTAAGATGATAAGAAATATGGAATGCAATTAATAACTTAGCAATAAATATTACTACAATAATATCTTGCCATGATGAAATATGATTGACTTCCAAACTAATCGCGATGTTTTAATTGGTTTCGCTGCCATTAGTGGTCGAACTAACTGACCAAAAAGTGGCAGGTACTATGTTGTCGTCACCGTCTTTATAGTATATACAAGGTGCCCATTATCTATCTCCTTACATGGCTAACTTTGTTGATAGTGGAGATAGAGAATTGTTTAAAGCAGCAAAATTGGGCAGAATTACAAAAGGAATTCAGTGCCTCCTTCAGATTTAATTTTAATTTTCAACTTTTCGAGATATTTTGGAAAAACTGAAAATCGCCAAAATTTTTAAACTCGAATATCTCGAAAACTACAAAAGATACAAATAATATAAAAATACTGTGTGATAGTGTTTTTTACGTGAAATTCAGCGGTGATATTGAAAATTTCACGGGCATCTTAGTTTTTGAGAAAAAAATTAAAGTTATGTTTTTTAAATGGCAACCATAGTTGGGTATGGTATCAAGAAAAAGCCTATTTTTTCTGATTTCAAAAATATAATATTTAATATACCTTTCTCTTTTCTTTTGTTTACTGTAATGAACAAATAATTTATTAACATAGTAAGCTATGAAAAACAAACGTAGATCAGTAAACAACAGTAAAATATAAATGTCAGATCACACTAAAGTCACATTATAAACGTCAAAATTAAACGTTCATCTTAAAATAGTTATTGTGAAATATGTACAAACGAATAAAAATACGATTTATTAAATATTATATTTTTGAAATCAGAAAAAAATAAGCTTTTTATTGATACCATAGACAACTATGGTTGCCATTTAAAAAACATAACTTTGTTTTTTTTATGAAAAACTAAGACGCCCGTGAAATTTTCAATATCACCGCTCAATGCCACGTAAAAAAACACTATCACACAGTATTTTTATTTTATTTGTATCTTTTATAGTTTTCGAGATATTCGAGTTTAAAAATTTTGGCGATTTTCAGTTTTTTCAAAATATCTCGAAAAGTTGAAAATTAAAATTAAATTTGAAGGAGGCAATGAATGCCTCTTGTAATTCTGCCCAATTTTGATAATTTAACCAATTCTCTATCTCCACTATTAACAAAGTTAGCCATGTAAGGAGATAGATAATGGGCACCCTATATAGTCATATTGTACTAGTCAAGTTCTCAACTAATCAATAGTCAATAGCCATGTTCGATATTCAGTGTCAGAGACTCGAAATTGGCATGTTGATATTGATAATATCGAAGAAAACATCGTTGTTTTGGAAAATTCATCGATATTCAGAACCCATCCCTAAACCTTAATTATCCCTTTTTTCTGCCATTACACAGTGGAATTGGTTATAAGTAGGTTATGCACAGTCATTACAAATATAAATTCATTATGTTTTGTACAATCAAGATTATCTATATAGTATCCGCTGTTTTATTTAAATAACTAAATTGTGGAAGAAGGCACACATTTCCATAATGGCTCCTGGAACTCTATTTTACTAAAAGAAAATATGAGAATGTAAAGTGAAGAGCTGCGGGATTAAACCCGGAAATGAACTCGTAACTCACTAACTCAGTGGGTGCAAAAGCAATACCTACTTCTTGAACTTTTTCTTAAGTTTAATATACCATTTAAGTAACAATGAGAATGACAGTATGCGTACATAAATAAGAGAGGTGTTATTTAGATAAGTATCTATAGGTATATTTTCCTTTTTTAAATTTTAAGATATAGCCTCTGCTGTGCATTAGTATTCAGATGTCTCTTATTTATATTCAAAGTATCATATGTATCATAGTATGTATAAGCTGCTCAAACAAAGTTACACATTTTAAAATTGAAGTTATATTATTATATTATTAACTATATTCAAAACATTCGACTTGCAAATCAGTGATAGACAACGCGCATTTTGCAAGCGCATAATTTTTGTTCTGTGATTGGGACCGCCATATATACAGGGTGTCCCATTTTTATACTGAAAAAATTCGCGAACATGTAGAGCCAGTAAAAATAATGGAACTTTGCTATATAAACTTGTTGAAAAAATCTCTTGCAGTAATAAACCAATTGTTTTCAAATTTTATTTGGTTAATGCTGCTATGAATCTTTACTTCCACAAACAGTTACAGCTCAATGGGAATAGCCAGTGGCGTGCAACCTGCACTCTCGGACCCCTTTTCTAAAAAATAAATGTTACGCCACTGACTAACGTTTAAAATAATACGATATTTCTAGGTCCCACCCATTTCTATACAAAAAAGTATTCTCTCATTTTTTTCATAAAACGCACCGTTACGGAGTAATCGATATTTTATGAGACCATGTCATGTCCATTCCTGACAAAATAATACCTTAAAATAAAATTATATCGGAATGATTTTATTAACTTTCATTTTTTCACAAAACATACCGTTACAGAGTGAATCGATATTTTATGAAATAATATGTCCTTTCCTAACAAAATAACACCATAAAATAAAATTATATCGTTATAATTTATTTTAAGATATTATTTTTTTGTTAGGAAAGGTCATGACATCGTTTCCTAAAATATCGATTTACTCCGTAACGGTGCAATTATGAAAAAAATGGAACAATACTTTTTTGTAGATAAATGGGTGGGACATCGAAATATCGTTATTTTAAACGTTGGTCAGTGGCGTAACATTTATTTTTTAGAAAAGGTGTCAGAGACTGCAGGTTGCACGCCACTGGCTATTCCCATTGAACTGAAACTGTTTGTGGAAGTAAAGATTTATAGTAGCATTTACCAAATGAAGTTTGAAAACTATTGGTTTATTACTGTAAGAGATATAAATAAAAAAATAATTTTTTTTTCAACTTCAACACCCTGTATCTCAGAAACGGTACGTATTTGGAAATAAGTTTATATAGCAAAGTCCCATTATTTTTACTGGCCCTACATGTTCCCGAATTTTTTCAGCATTAAACTGGGACGCCCTGCTACACAGGGCGTCCCAGCACTACAGTAGTATTATATACTACTGTAGTAGTATATAATACTACTACATCGCAGGTAGAGGTCTAAAAATTCCGAAAACACCACGGCGCCGACATACTTTATCTCTATCCTTATCGAGAGTACCTTAGGCAAATATGCGTATGCGCACGAACATCGCAACATCCAATAAGCATACAGCATAAATACTATACATCTCTGTCTACCAACTTTTTAAAATAAAAATTGAAAGTTGGGAATTCAAAACCCTAAACAAAGATCTATCTTTGTTCGGAGAGAAACCTTCTCCTAACCGAAGCCGAACAAAGATCTTTGTTCGGCTCCTTGTAGTGTGGTGATCGACGATATCTGTCCATACGCAAATCGAACAAAGGGTCTGTGGAAGAGTATAGCACTATATCTTTTGTCCTTTAGTGTTTTCGGAGCACAGTCACATGAATTCTTTCTGTTTTGTGGTGTGTTCACATGTTTGACAGTTTGTCTAAAAGAAATGAAGACTGGTTACTGGTTTGAATCTGTGCGCAGATAACATATACTCATTCTGTGATAATTTGAGTCTATTGTCTATTCTGTGGTTTGTGGTTAGAGTTTGACAGTTTGACATTTGACACACATACATTTTTACATTTGACACATTCACCAATTCGCACACTCTATTCTGCGATTCACATATTTACACAACAAACCAAAATTTTTTATATAGTACATTCCGAATCTCCGTGTTTCGCTTTACAATTTTTAAATTTTTGTTTATATATTGATTTTATATTCTATTTGTTTGTATAGAAGTTAAAACTACAGATCCTTGTGGAATGTAAACTGCAAAATACATAAGTTTAATATTCCAAGCAACACACATTACTTGGTTGAATTGTTCCATTCTAATATGTAGAATGAAAGTGATTGTGCGCTAATATAACTTAATTAGTAATCTTTTTCGCATGAATTTTGGTTTGTTTATGTGACCTACTTTAATCTGAAAGTGCATATTTCTGTCAGCAAAGAAAAGGTATACTTATCATAATTTATAATGGCATCTATTCAGGATATCTACAAGAAACAAAAGACCTGCATGCAAGTAGCAACGAATGTTACTGAACAAAAGCATCATGTGTCTCGTGCTAAAAGAGGACAAATCCTGGGCCACCTTAGAGGCTTCCGTGGTTGTACTGTATGGTTTACAGGATTGTCTGGTGCTGGAAAGACATCAATTGCATTTGAGCTTGAGGCTTATCTAGTCTCTCATGGTATACCTGCATATGGTTTAGATGGCGATAACATGAGGACTGGTCTTAATAAAGATCTAGGGTTTTCCAAACAAGATCGTGAAGAAAACATTAGAAGAGTAGCTGAGGTTGCCAAACTTTTTGCTGATGCTGGACATGTGAGTCTCTGTAGTTTTGTATCACCTTTTGCTGAAGACAGAGATGTAGCGAGACGTATCCATAGAGATAATGACTTGCCATTCTTTGAAGTTTTCATAGATACGCCATTAGAGGTTTGTGAGCAAAGGGATACTAAGGGATTATACCAAAAAGCTAGGAAAGGGGCAATTAAGGGATTTACAGGCATAGATCAGCCATATGAAATCCCAGAGCATCCAGAATTAGTTGTTAAAACAGTTAGTTGTAGTATCGAGGAATCAACAATGCAAGTTGTGGAGATGTTACAAGAAAACGGCATAATTCCTTTTATACAAGAACACACTGATACCATTCTAGAATTATTCGTTCCCAAGCATAGATTAGCTGGTGCTGAGGAGGAAGCAGCGTCTTTACCTAAGCTAGAGCTAACAACATTAGATTTGCAGTGGCTGCAAGTAAGTAGGTAAATCTCGTTTTCAGTGTTCTAATTTTTGAAGGATGAGATGATATTTATGTTTTGCTATTTGCTTATTTAAATGTCATTAATTTATTTTATACTGTTTTAAATTTTATCTGATTGATAATTTTCTGAAAAGGAATAAATGCATATATACTTAGTGAACAGTATTACCCAAAGTTTATCAAAAGGTCAGAAATATGTATAATTTCACAATTAGATAAAATTAGGAGAATTTTAATTATAAGAGTACTCATAGTATATAGGTACCTATATATTGAAACTGACAACACACATATTTGTAAATTGTTGTGTGCCAACTAGTAGAAAAAGGCCTTGACCAAGCAATTAGATATGCATTAGATGAGGTATGAGGTTATTCTACAAGCCATACACAAGGAACTAACATAGATGTTAGGAAAAGATATTAAGAGAAGTCATTGTACAAAGTATTTAATTTACATAATTTATAATATTTATAACTTCATATTTTACAATAAAATCAACAATTTGTAAAATTAGAAGATTATAAAATGCTAAATATCATAATTTTGACTTAGCTTTATATCTTTGGTCTATGGAATGTAGTAAAAATTCTGTGAAATACGTACTTATAGATTGTAAAAGATTGACTAATGGATACTTTGATTTACAATTGTTTTGCAGATATACAAGTATCTGAGTATATTATATTATACTTAGTACCTACCTATACCTATTAAGTTCATTACCTATTCGGTTGAAAAGCAGTCTCTAGCATCAAATTCAAATACACGGTGTTTATTCATAACCAAAACTTTGAATATTTATTGGAGATAATAATATCAAATTGATTAAAGTATATACTTAAGTTTATATCGAAGTTGACATACTTATTAAAGAACCTGTACCTTGAAAAACAGAATACCTACCAATTAATTATTTCAAATTTAATTTGGCAGGTATATTATTATTATTATATGAAGTATGGTATAAACCTAAATCTGCAAAAGTAGTGGTGCATCTAAAGGATTGGCTTATATCAAATCATAAACTTGATTTTCTCGTCGAAAAAAAGATGCTAATATAAACAGTCAGTGTACCTATTTAAAGGGTTCTTCTTTCAGTTAGTAACAAGTGTATGCAACTTTTCTTCCTAGTGCCATCTTATTCATCATATCTAAAAAATTGTATTAATGCTATGTGAGAAACTTAGTGTAGGTTGTCAACGCATCCAACTAACAGATTTTGTCTGAAAAATCCACTTGGAATTTCTGATTTGGAAAACATTGTCAACAAGTGATGCATTATATTTGTTCTGGATTAAAACTAGATTAAAACGTGTCTAAAACTAGATTAAAACGTGAATGCCTACATATCACTCCTAAGATAAACAGCTTAGAAAAAGCTTTAGTAAATAAGTATATGCATATCCAATTTTTTAATCTAACTTTAAGCGGACTGACTTTAGGAAATACATTTTTTTTTCTGTTTCGGTTTTTGTATGTAGGTTATTAGGTTAGGTTCAAAAGTGAGTGGGCCGAAAACCAGACCCTCCACCACGACGATATGGTCTATTGTGACTCACACCATTTAACCCAACAGGTCTAGCCTCTTAATGAAACTGATCCCCTTATTGGGTGAGAACTTATTCAGATCCTCTGGTAGAGCGAAGCAAGTACATCATAATATTGTTCTGCCATTTAATCATCTTCTAAGCACAAGCGGCAATCAGCATCTTCTGCTAGGCCGAATTTATTGTATGTAAATATCTATATTAGGTATTGTATAATATTATATTGTATGTAAGTAGCTAAGTAAGTTGAGTTTGTGATTGAGTTAAATCAGTTCAGTATAACATCTATAAATTTATCTGAACAGAGATTACAACTTTCAGGGACACTGTAACTATAAATAAAGAATAAATTAACAAAGTATCATTTTCTTTTATTATAGGTTTTGAGTGAAGGGTGGGCATACCCACTAAAAGGTTTCATGCGAGAAGACCAACTTCTTCAATGCCTACATTTCAACTGTTTAATAAACGATGGAAATTTCATTAGTCAAAGTATTCCCATTGTGCTTCCACTAACCAGTATGGATAAGAATCGTCTACACGATACATCTGCGATTGCTCTCTACTATAAAGAAACATGCTATGCCATCCTTAGGAAACCTGAATTTTACTTTTATCGGAAAGAAGAAAGAATCGCAAGACAATTTGGAACCACGAATAAAGATCATCCTTACATTAAAATTATATACGAGTCTGGCGACTGGTTAGTTGGAGGTAAGGATAAAGCAAATCATAGTTTCAAGGAAAAGTATATCATTAAAATACTAATTTATATGTATTGCTTTCAATTATTGAATATTCAGTTTAAAACACATTCACATTATTCAGTAAATTAATAGAATTTTCATACTTTACATTCAAACTATATATTATTATTTTCTGAAGCAAAAAACAATTTTTCTTTGCAGGGGAACTAGAAGTTTTGAGGCGAGTGGTTTGGAATGATGGTTTGGATCAGTACAGAATGACGCCAAATGAACTGAGAAGTAAATTTAAGCAAATGGGTGCTGATGCAGTATTTGCTTTTCAACTTAGAAACCCAATTCACAATGGTCATGCATTATTAATGACTGATACCAAGAAACAATTACAAGAAAGAGGGTATCGCAAACCTGTACTCTTACTTCATCCATTAGGTGAGAATTAGTTAGGTTGTAACCTCATTATTATAAAATCATTTTGTTGGAGGTAAAATCCATTAATTGTAAATGGTTATTTTTAAAAAGGTGTGGTAAAAGCAATCATATGTCCCATAAGTGCTTCTTTGCTATACTTGATATGCTATTTATCATAGGTATGAATTTTTTGGTTAGAAACATTTAGTAGTTTTTGACATAAATTAAAAAAACCGTTTCTAAATCGTACTGAGAGCATGCGCCATACCTACAGTTTTTCTACCTTTTATTACACTTATTTTAGTTATTTTAGTCCAAAATATAACATTTGGCGCATGCTCAATACGATTTAGAACCGGTTCGTGTGAGAACCAAAACAAGCTGACTGATATACTGGAATAAAGTGGTTATATTGCAAATAAACTGTGGAACTGTTTCTCAACTTGTGCTAGTTTATTAGTTTGGATTCCATTTTGTAAAATATGTAAACGTAAAGATACAGAATATACTAGCCACTTCGATTTTTAACTTTGCAATGCTAAAAAGTCATGCATAGCACCACTAAATCATTATGTTAAACAAAGCCAAATATGTGTTATTTATCATTATATCAGCAATCAGCCTCCAAAAAACTATCTTTGATGAGTTCAAATTGTTACCGCCACTGCATTACTCTGTGAATATGAACAGTAGCAGGTTAATTTTTGATTCTGAGTTGAAAGGGAGACTTATATCGTGGTTGGCCATATCGGGAATTTCGAATAGATTCCCGAAGGGGTTCTTTGGGAAATATGGTTGTAGAAAAGTGGAGTTATCACTTACCGCTGTAATTTGCTTTCTGGTTCCACACTGCAGCCTGGTAGAACTCTTGGAGTGTCATTCAGAGGTGTGGGGGATATCACACATCCTCTAGAGATTATTCACACACACACACCCACACAATAAAAGACGGTTTACGCTCGGAATGCTAATTACAACAACAATAGCAAAGGAAAAGTCCATAGAATTTTACCTACATTAATTTACAAAAGACAATCAACACCAATACTGAAACTATAAAACAATAAAATAGATTCGAAGACGGATCTAAACTAAACACCCTGTGTGGGCTTCCCTATCTGAGCAATTTGGCCACCTGCCTCGCACCCGGGGTTATAAACCGTGCAATCTCGATATTTGGCTTAAAATGAATGCCACGCAATGAATTTATCTTTAACAGCAATTAGGCAGAAGGACTACCTAAATTGGACCCTAATAGTGTAATTTTACGTTATTGGCTCTATTGTACTAATATGAAAGATTTTAACATTTAGAATGGTCAGATTAAGATTAAACAACCTCCAGAGAGTAAAGATCTAAGATTCTGAACCTTTAGTCAGAATCTCGGCTAAATTGTGGCTGAAAACAAATATTAAATTTGAATAAAGGAAAATTACCTCTGTACCACACTCGCGGCTCGACCAACTAGTTTAAGAACGAAGAAAGAACTAAATTTTGTGACGAATTTACATTAATTTATAACCTCGGTTTTTCTATCGATAAGGGTCAATTTTATCTATGGTTGAGTATTATTTTGGCACTTAAGGTGAACAAATTTGTTTCTAGCAGGGGTGGGTGGTCCTTAGGATGCAGAGAGATCTTTGGAAACACCCCCTTCTTCGGGGTACAAGGCATTGGCATGTGATCAGACCCCAGCGGGTAATGGTCAATTGCGCCACGACAAATATGAATAAATTCTACATACAAATAGTTAACATACACTAATCTAGACTTTTCCTCATAAAACCTCCAGTCTCTCAGAACAAGCTCTGGATGGAAGTTGAGACTAACTATGTTCTCTATTTTGCACCAGGAGAAAACTTCCATCTAAAAAACTCCTGTATTTGAGCGTTTTCATTTTATCCTTAATCTATACGTCTCGATTTTACCGTTTATTTCCAAACATTATCGTTACGTATCTAAAGAATTGGCTATGTTGCTCACACTCGGATATCGCGGGCCTTGCGGCCTGAATTTCTATAGATCCAACCCTGGCCAAAGCGGCATCCCTCTAATCTTGGTTTGTCCGTACATCTGATCTAATATTGCCTCTCTATGCTTCACAATTCCAGAATATTTACTAATTGCAAAGTGTCGGTACTTCTCCAATAATAGCTTATTGCTCGGCTGAAAGGTTTTTCTTTGTGGGCAACGGAAGTTTATAATAAATATTTATTGTTTATCAACGCCTGAAGGGCGCCTGTGACACAGCAAAGTTTACCAGTTTCTAATATTTATTTTGAGGACCTATAAATGTAAAATGTTTCGGTACCGCGTGAAATATAATTTTGAAATAACCCCGATTGTTACAAAATGTTTTCAGGCAGAATAGTTCATTTAACATTTACCATATGTGCAAGGTACCGTACCTTAAACCAAAGCACCGGTTCCCTCGTGGGTTCTGTTTTTATGACAAGCATTAGATTACTTTTAGCTTGAAGGTTTTCACAATATTTTCTCATTTTTTGTAATTATTATACATGGTTATATCATGCTACTAGTTCTTTAAACATTTGGAGACTTGTGGTAATTTCTTTCTGAATAATTGGCTCTGTATCTAAATTATCAATTATCACTTATAAACTTTTTAAAAAGTGATATGTAACAGTTAGCTGATATGAAATATCAACGACTTACACTCTTAATTGTGATTGGAAATAGCTACATAAATCTCATATATAATCTCAAATATATTGAGATACAAATATCAAAAAAATTCGAGCATAAATGAAAAGAACTATTACCGTTGAAATAAATAAGATAATTTTATTGTGCATAGAAAATAATGGCGACCATATAGATTTAATTTGTACCTAGTAATAAGAAATCAAACATTATCTTTCTTCACTCTGCAGGTGGCTGGATCAAAGATGATGATGTGCCTCTCCCAGTAAGAATTCTACAGCATCAAGCTGTTTTAGATGAGGAGCTCCTAGACCGATCCTCCACAGTCCTAGCTATCTTTCCTAGTCCTATGCAATATGCAGGTCCCACAGAAGTCCAGTGGCACGCTAAAGCGAGAATGAATGCTGGCGCTAACTTTTACATTGTAGGAAGGGATCCAGCTGGTGTCGCTCACCCAGCTGGCAAAGACGCAACGCCAGATGGAAATTTATATGACGCAACCCATGGTGGTAGAGTATTAAAAATGGCGCCTGGGCTGGATACACTCGAAATTATTCCATTTAGAGTCGCGGCTTACGACAAGAAGAACAGGAAAATGGATTTTTTTGACCCATCGAGGAAAGAGGATTTCGATTTCATTTCGGGAACTCGGATGAGGTCCTTAGCCAAACATGGAGACACTCCTCCTGATGGATTTATGGCTCCCAAGGCTTGGCAGATTCTAGCTGGTTACTACCAGGGCTTAATCAGTAATTATTGAATTTACCTAGGTTCTTAGGTATTTTCTGTATGGGAAAAGTATGTAGTTTATATTGCTTTATCACTACTCGCATTTTAAGTACTTATACACATTCTTTAATTTTTAGTTTTTTTATTAGTTTTTATCAAGTTACAGTTTTTAAGGTAATATATATTTTTATTTATATTTTTAATTATAAGAAAGTACAATAGACAATACAAAAATTCAAAATTTATATCAGATAGGTATCAGGAGTAATATTCGAATATGTGAATTAAAATAAAAAACAGTATTCTGAGTTATTTGTGAAATTTCCAATGGAAAATTCAATGTGGAAATTGAAAAAAAAATAAATTTTACTGCCAATGTTTTTTGATATTTCCAATAAAACAACAAGTAATGTCAAAATTTTCAGTAACTCATTTTATCTTTAAATGTATTTGTTGTTTTTGTAAATATATTTTATATTTGGTAAAAAAACTAGTAAAATAGTGGAAAAGTAATAAAAGTACATGAATTTTTTATAAAAAAATTTCAAATGTTAATTTTGTACTAGAATTTTATTCAAATTTTGATTATATAATAATCTTTAAGATATAACATTAAAATTTCCAAATGTTCAATTTCTAAAAATTGTCAAAAACCCTGGAGAATCATGCAAGTACAGGGTGACCCATTCGTCTGGGATTCCTTTATTTCTCCACTATTATCAACTTTAGAAAAAAATATCTAATACAAAAGTTTTCAGAAATAATAAGGGCTACAATTTAAAATTAGTTACAGATATACAGGGTGTTTGCATCCTTCCAAACCTATAAAAATTTTCTTATTTTAAATGGAACGCCCTGTATATTATTAGCTCATTCGATTCCTCATCGCAAGTGCTTTCAGTCCATATAACATTTGTTATAGCTAAACTTTATAGTTTCGAACAGTTTCGAAAATAACAGTATCTTCCTTAGTTTTTACATTTCGATAATAAATATTGGTATTCGTTTAGTATAAGCCATGGCGAATATTTTGCTGTATATAAATGTTTTATAAATTATACAGGGTGTTAATAATCTCGTAGCAAAATTGGAAAACTGTAAGGGCCAATATCTCGTTTATTTTAAATGGAACACCCTGTATATTTTTAATGGATCAGATTCAGAATTGAAAACTCTATCGATCCATATTAGTATGTTATATACCCAAAGATAATAGTTTTCAAGTTATTTTGAAATTTAAAATATTTTACTCTTTGGTTACAAGTAAACATAAATTATGAGCCTAGACATTAGTCAAACACAAGTTAGTAAGTGTTTAAAGGATAGCAAATTTCATCCCTACAAGATTAAGTTACATCAAGCTCTACGTCCAAATTACTTTGAAAAACGACTACAATTTTGCAAACAGATGTTGGAAATAATAAACAATGAAGAAATATTTCTAAATTTTGTAATGTTCAGCGACGAAGCAACGTTTCATAAAAATGGAAATGTGAATCGTTGCAATTTTCATTTTTATTCAACAGAACAACCAAATTTTTTGAGAGTATAAAGTTGCTGGGGAGCAATTTTAGGAGAGCACATAATAGGTCCATATTTTTTTGAAAATCCACTTACAAGAGACATATTTAGATTTTTTACAAAATTACCTTTTGAAATGTCTATCTATTGGATGATGTTCCCTTAAATATCTTACCAAGACTATGGCTTCAGCAGGATGGTCCCCCCGCGCACTATAGCGTTAATGTAAGGAATTTTTTGAACGGACATTTTCCAAATAGATGGATTGGTCGAGGGGGTCCAGTAAATTGGCCTGCGCCAATTGGGGATACGTCAAAGATAGAGTATACAGCATGTCTCTGACAGCGGACGATATGAAAGAAAGAATTAGACATTGCTTCCGAAACATTACACCAGATATCCTAAGAAATGTGCAAGTTTCATTTCGAACAAGACTTGAACTGTGCATTCAGCAACAGGGTGGACTGTTTGAAATGAAATAAAATAAAATTTAACGAGACTGTTATTGTCTAAGCGTATACGTTAATCTTTAGAAGGGTTGAGCAAAATCTCATTTATATTAAAAATATCAAAAATTTATTTTTATTACATTGTACTGATAACTTTTAAAAATATCATGTTACGTTAGTTATTTATTTGAATAAAAAAAAATATTACAAGAGTTTGATTTAAATAATGATTTTAATTATGATTTAAATTCACTTGATAAATTTTGTTTTCCAAGGCATCTAGGCTCATAATTTATGTTTACTTGTAACCAAAGAGTAAAATATTTTAAATTTCAAAATAACTCGAAAACTATTATCTTTGGGTATATAACATACTAATATGGATCGATAGAGTTTTCAATTCTAAATCTGATCCATTAAAAATATACAAGGTGTTCCATTTAAAATAAACGAGATATTGGCCCTTACAGTTTTCCAATTTTGCTACGAGATTATTAACACCCTGTATAATTTATAAAACATTTATATACAGCAAAATATTTGCCATGGCTTATACAAACGAATACCAATATTTATTATCGAATTGTAAAAACTAAGGAAGATACTGTTATTTTCACCAAAGTCTGCATTTGTCATTTTTTACACAAAATATTAAATATCTTCGAAACTATAAAGTTTAGCTATAACAAATGTTATATGGACTGAAAGCACTTGCGATGAGGAATCGAATGAGCTAATAATATACAGGGTGTTCCATTTAAAAATTTTTTTATAGGTTTGAAGGATGCGAAGACCCTGTATATCTATAACTAATTTTAAATTGTAGCCCTTATTATTTCTGAAAACTTTTGTATTAGATATTTTTTTCTAAAGTTGGTAATAGTGGAGAAATAAAGGAATCCCAGACGAATGGGTCACCCTGTACAGCTTATTTCTCCTGTGCTTAATATGCTTCCTAAAACTGATATGTTTTTTAAGTAAACTATTTTGTAGTCTAATTTTAAACATGAATACTAACGTACGGATTCATCATCGAGGCCTAACGTTAGTCCGACTAGCGAAGGTTACGCGAAAAATTTGCGCCCTTGTTGCGTGGGTTAAAATAAAAGGTGTTGTCGGCGGTGCAAAGTTGGTTAGACTCCCCTTTCATGAATCCGGGTGTATACGTTTAACTAGTGTTTAAATTTAAAATGTATCTGGTGTTTACCAATGTGTATTGAATTTAGATTCCAATTAATAATTGTCAAAAAAGCAATGTGAAGGTATTTATAACTCATTTATTAAATTACAAATACTGAGAATAAAACACAAGTGGAACTTGTGTTTTATTGTCCAGGTAAATTTTTAGCTGACTTGTCAATACCATGCATAATCTATTTTGTAATATCGATGGGTTTTTGACAAAACAACGTAAGCGACAGACAGCAAATTTTACAGGAACCAACTTTTTTTATAACTGATATTTTTCTCAGGCTATGAGTATTAAAAATATTTGTAACACTTTTTTTTGACAATAGTAATTGAATTTTAGTATAAAATTAGAAAAAAGAAAATATTTACATTAATTTTTGCTACTTACGATAATTTGTCGGGCATTATGTTATTAAATTTTGTTGCTTACGTTACACATACGATGTTTAGTATATCTATAATTTTGGTCATTATGTGAAAAGTTTGGGTTATGTAACGTAAAGGCTATTATTATTACTATTATTGTTATTGTTATTATTTATTAAACATTAAGTGTAGAATAAAACTAAAACATTTGACATTACAATGACATTATTATTATAACAGTTTGTAACGTACAGGCTACGTATTATTATTACATTTTATCAAATGTTAAAAATTCAGAATGAAACTAAAACATTACATTGGTATTAACATTAAAACATACAGTATCCCACAGACTATAAAATGGCAGTACAAAAACAAGTTTAAATTATCAGTTTTCTTCATTTATATCGTCTTCTTTATCAGTCTCAGCTAGAGTATCTGGAACATCAGCCCTCGCCGCAAAGGATTTGTATTCGTCCCAAAACCTTTGGGGAATTATCTACTTCTTTTTCACATAACTCACTTAATAATTAAAATAACAGCATTTTTACTCGAACTCACATCCGAAGTGGACAAGAATGGTCACTAATAAGTATCGTATGTGCTCGATAGTTTATTGTAACCGGCGGCGCTTACGATTTTCTGTAGGGAATACATCAACAGTTACGATAGTTTTGGGTATAATTTAAACACTGTTTGAAAATATTGGCGCATACGATAATAATAAAACGATAAAATTTAGTGAAAACAGTACAACTGACATAAGATATTTTTTCAGGACGCACAAGTTTAACCCAAAGAATCGTATAGACCAAAAACCGCAATTTTGATAAAATTGTCGCTTACGATGTTTTGTCAAATACCCATCGATATGCATCCATTTTCAGTATGCGAATACTATTAACTCTAAATCGAGAATAGTTGCTGGTCTTTATTTTTATCTGTGTGACTTTAATTTGAGGTTACAGATATAAGTAAGTAATGTATAAGTAAGCATAAGTCTTGCCTAAAGTATATAGTTATATATAATTAAAGAAATAAAACTGCATTGCTTTATTGCCTTACAATAATAATTATTATATATAGAAACTTTTCTTGAGCTGATTCTAATATACAGGGTGGCCCAATAATGTGACAAAAGTTCCATAATTCATGCCGTAATAAACAAAATAAAAATAATTTTACGATCTCATATGTGTATAGGGTGCTCTATAAACCTGGACCATATCAAACTTATGTTTTTTAAATGGAATGACATATTTTTTATTTCATATTTGAAATCGGATCATTTTTCCAAATTCACTAATGTAGGGAACAGAATAGTCCAGAAGATAAGAGCATTTTTATATCTTAATTGCAATGAATTGAGCACCCTTTATCTTTTTAAGAAAATAAATACTAGATAATTTAGCTCCATTAATAATTATGCTATATGGTCTAGTTTTACTTTTATAGAATTTTCTTCAAAATAGCTTTACTTAATATACAGGGCGAATCAAAACTCGAAACCACAGTTTTCTCAATTGTTATAAATGAAACACCCTATATTTATATCATTTTCATTAAGGTCTCTCACGACTTTCTATTCTATGAAACTTTAGGTATTCCTTATACCTAATTTCAACGGTTGATGCGTATAGGTTTTTAAAATATAAGGTGTTTCTTCCGAAGCTCTGAGAGATCCTATAAAATATTTTTTTCGTTTATTACGGCACAGTATTTATGGAACTCTGTCACACTATTAGACCACCCTGTATATTAAAACTGACTATTTATTTAAAATTGTTCTAATCATATATATTTTTAATATCATTTACATTATCAACATTTTTTGTATTCTCATGACCTTAAGAAAATAAAAATGGCAAGTAATATGTTCAAAAGGTATGTTCAATTACAGACCTGTATCAAAGAGAACATGATTCATTGTAGTTTCTTTTGAGATTACATAACCTGTAAAATAATAAACATAATTTTTAAATGCTGGTAATTTTTGGTTAATATAGATTTGTGGGTATCACTTATTATTATCAAAGATTGCAGATTATATATTTGTTCTGTAAACTTTGTTATTATACACATATTAACTATTTGGATCATGGATGGTTTTGTAAATAATATATCGGTTTTCAAAATTAAATTATACGTTTTAGCAGAGACTTATACAATAAGTCTCTGGTTTTAGCCAAAATTATAGAGAGTGAGTCATAAATACTATCAGTAAAAGTATAAAATAATCTTCCACCGATAATATGATTATATATAGAAATTCAATGTGCTTGTTCCCTACGGAAAGTGATCTAGGGTGTGTTTTAAAAAAATAAGCAACGTGCTTCTTTAATATCGAAACATCAAGGTAGAAAACTAGAACATGTGCTCTTACATGTCGACATCGAAGTTTTCGAGCAAAATGGCATAGAACACTTGTTTTTTGTAGGCAGCTTCTGTTTGATGATTAATTGCGAGATTTGTTGTTATATTGTATCTACAGTTGTTCTTACAAGTACAGGAATTATAGGACTCTCTAGTACACGTAAAAGACCTAATTTAACCTATTTAAAGAAAAATTTTAGATATTTTTTTATATTTTTTAAAATTTAGCCTTACCTTACCAGTCGCCCCTATGGAATTCCAATCCCTTGTCACTTCATTCGTAGAACAGCTCCTTAAGCTGGTACTGAGTCGCTGTCTATAATTTTCGCGATTAATTATAATGTATAGTAATGGGTATAATAGTATAGTATAGTAATGGGTATAATAAAATATATTCACTAATCCATATAAAACATTTACCTTACTATTTACTTAAAAGAAATTTGACAAACTGATTATTCTTAACCATCCATTAGTCGCACCCTTGGAAATAATCTATAGCAATATTTTATTAAACTTTCTGCATTTTTTCTTTACATTTTGAATGAACATTTATAAATTAGGAATGTCTTATAGATGTTATCACGCATTATTTCTGCATACTGACGTGCCATGCGGCAAGAGGACAATTTTTAAATTTTCAGTATTTCTATTAAATTTTAAGTGTATATTGACTTGATAATGACTGTAACTTATTTGACTTGATTCATTATAGAAATATCTTTTTGTACAATATTACAGAATTTTATATCACTAAATCACTAAAACTAAAAAAACCACTGTTGAAATTTTGTTAATTTGTCATATATTTATTTTATTGTATATTGTACAGTGGTTTTTGGCGTACACTTTATATCCTGAATATTTCTGGTTTCCTGTTTTACATTATTTTACAGATAGTGTAACGTGTAATCCTAAAAGAAACTACAATGGATCATATATTGACTTGATTTATGAAAATATACACACAACCAGCGGAGTACAATACATCTGCAAGTAAAACGTTATAAAAGTGACGTACATATTCATGATGTACATGATGATATTGTAATTAATAATGGATGCTTACGTCTTTTTCAGACCCTGTATACACTTATTTTCTTGCATCAATATATTGAACACCCCTGTATGTCATGTAATTAGATATTATAGTAAGGAGGTCAATAATTGTTGTGTTTGAAATATATTTTATTCAAGATACTATTGTTTACTTTATTATTTTTTAATGGATTTTTTTTAATTATACAACTACAACTTATGATTTTTTGAAAAAATATAAAATATGTTTCCCAAAAATCTATTAAAACAAGCCCTTTGGTTCCATATTTTGCCAACATTTTGTATAAAGTAGACTAGAGTTGAGTAAATTAACTTCCTGTCGCCATACACCTTTCTCATGCTTTTAGGAATATTGGCCCTGAATCACACATCCCTTTATAACAGCCATGTGATTCATAACGTCTTAGTTATAACCTACCTTCCTTTAAATTTAAAAAAATCTGGGTGTCTCATCTGTTCTGTTTGCTCCAGAATATTTAAAACGGTAGGTTTTGTAAGCCTGAATCCTCTAAAAAAAGATATATCATACATATCTTCGAAATACCTAATTAGATCTTTCACGCTGCCTTCGACAAAATTCGAAATCTATAATATCTAAAATATCTTAATCATCGTCAAACAAAATTTCATCTTCCAATTCCATATTTTAGATAATATAATTTATAACAACTACACCAAGAAAATGAATAAAACAACAAATAGGTATAATTATTATGTATTATCAAAATACAAAAACAATGTTCAACCAAAAAGTCAGTCAAAATGTCCCTTAACTTTTAAACTTAGAAAATCGAAGGTTTAACTTTAGGCCGGGCCGGGTTTTCAGGTCCTTAATACACGTTATTTCGCGCGTTTTTTTTTAATATGGCCCTTCTACTACTCTATTACTGCATTCTTTTCAATGGCTTGGGCAGCTTGAAGAAACTCTGAGCTGTTCCGCAGCATGTTCTTTTAACCGAGTGCGTCACGCCCTCCACTGTTTTCCCCTTTCCCCTCGAGCACTACCATTTTTGCTGGGGTTTGGCGCTCCACAAGGATTAAAAATCCTTGGGCGCTCCAAAATATTAGTGAGGTTAGATTAGATCGGTAGAAACATTGAATTTAAAACGACAAACGTAGAAACATCAACAAACTACTGAATTATACTAAAAATCCATATATATAATACTACTATATCGCGGGTAGAGGCCCAAAAATTCCGAAAACAACACGGCGCCGACATACAATCTTTATCCTTATCGAGAGTACCTTAGTCAAATATGCGCATGCGCACGAATTTCGCGACTTCCAATGAGCATGCAGCATAAATACTGCATCTCTGTCTACCGACTTCTTTTAAAAAAAGTTGAAAGTTGGAAAGTCTGTCAACCTATAAGCAATGTGTCAGTTTCCGTAACCATGGATATCGACAAAATCTGCGCATGCGCAAATCGAACAAAGGTACTCTGGAACAGTATAGCACTATATCTTTTGTCCTTTGATGTTTTCGGAGAAACCGCTTATGGGCTAACATAGGAAATACGCGATATAGTAGTATTATATATATGTAAAAATCATTATGCTCATAACTTTCGTTTGTTTGCGCATGACGTCATTCGTGAGGGAAAAAAGGTAATGCGATGCGAAAATTCTTATGGGCAGTGATATAATTATTTTCGTGTTTATCAATTGTTTTTTTCCTCGTAACTGACGTCACTATGCAGATTGGCATATCTTGTAGTTGTATCATGCTGAAAATGGAAAATAATCACAGTAGGTATCAGAATTTCAGACATAGGTATAGAGTAAAAACGTATTTACTATTTCCATTTTGCATTTAGGTTAAGTAAACAAACTGGCAAATATCCCCTAAATTCATGTTCTTTTCAAGGGCTCTTTATGGTCCGCCACGAGTTTGACGTCCTGGGGCGCGACGATCTTGAAAAGAAAAGATTGGATCTACCATAGATAAACAGAATACTTTATCTATGGGATCTACCCAGTTCATCTTTGCTTGGTATCATATATTTTCATAGATAAAATATTGAATATTCTGTCATTCTGTGTATTTTAACTGAGTGGCAGCCTTTTATTGGTTTTCACTCTTTCTGTTTTGTAGTTTTCACAAAACAAAATATCTAGAAGTATTGTTTTGTGAATTAACCTGCAAAATGTAAATAAAAAATATTAAAAATAATGATGTTATCGTGAATAAAAAATTTATACGGTTTTTTGCAATTTGCAATAATGTACCTAAAGAATATAGTAGAAAATAAATTGACAATAATATCTTCCGCAGCATTAATATTGGTGCCCTATTATACATGGAAACTTTTATACCATTCATATAAAAGTTTAAAACAAAAATATGATGAAGAACTTATGTTCAATCAGAGACATAATTGTGTGGTTATGTATAGTGAATTTAAAGGCAGGAGTGGATGGCCCCCTTGTACAGAAAGAATTAAGCTTGATTTTACCAAGGATAATTGTTTAGCTGTTCTCCGTGAACCTATAATATATTTTATTGATACTGCCAAAAAATCCTTAGACTTAGCTTTTATGTTAATAAGTGTTAATGTTGTATACAAAGCTTTAATTAGAGCTCATCATAATGGAGTTAAAGTGAGGGTACTATTAAATTTTGAACACTGTCCAAGTAAATTTGATGAAATTAGAAATTTAAAGAGTGAGGGTATGTATAGTTATAATATAAAATAATAATTGTAGAGTTTCTAATACAATTTCACGTTTTTGTAGGTATCGAAGTTTTAACTTATGTAACTCAGAAGGGTATGGCAAGTATTATGCATTATAAATATATGGTCAAAGATTATATGGAATCTAGCGGATATCTTTGCACAGGATCTCTAAACTTAACTGATTCTGGTTTTGTAAATAATTATGAAGATGTTGTCTTTACTTCTAACCAGTATGTAGTGAGAGCTTTTCATGAAAATTTTGAAGAATGTTGGAATTTTGTAAAATTAGATAATGAAGGGTTATTGAATAAAACTACTTTAATGGATGTTAACTTGGCTTGAAACAGATTTACGTTTTTCTAATGAACAGTTTAAACAGTCAATTTTTGATATTGTACTTCATTTTGTAATTATTTCTAATTTACTATAATAATAATATAAACTTGTCTGATTTTTGCAGTATTTAAATTTCAGTTAAAAGGTTCGTTCGATTGCAGGCTTTTAGTGTGCACTACACCCTTTTCAGTATACAGGGTGCCCATTATCTATCCCCTTTCATGGCTAACTTTGTTGATAGTGGAAATAGAGAATTGTTTAAATTCATGATACAACTACACTGATATGCCTATGCGCATGGGGGCGTGGTCTATCGATGAGCGTGACGTCAGTTTTGATACAAAATTAAATAAAATACTTGTAAACAAAGATAACAATATAAAAGAAACGTCGATTATGGAATTATAATACACGATTCATACAGGGAAACTAAAATAATAGTTGATTAATATCAATCTTTCTTATTTTAATTCAAACCGCATTCTGTGTACCGATCTACCTACCGAATATAGTTCTAACCTAAATTTTATAATTTGAAGAGATAATAAGAAGCACTACTGTAAATAAACACCACCCTATAATATAAAAATGACAACTTGATAACCCTCGGACCTCACAATTATAATAATACGGGAATACAATTGACAAACACGAAAATAAAATAATTATATCACTGACAGTCACGTTGACAGTAACGCATTTGAATTTTCGCCATTTTAGCATCAAGAATGACGTCGTGCGCAGAACAAACGAAATTTGGTCAAGTTATGAGCATATCAGTGTAGTTGTATCATGGTTTAAATTAGCAAAATTGGGCAGAATTACAAAAGAAATTCAGTGCCTCCTTCAGTTTTATTTTTAATTTTCAACTTTTCGAGATATTTTGGAAAAACTGAAAATCGCCAAAATTTTTAAACTCAAATATCTCGAAAACTATAAAAGATATACAAATATAAAATGATACTAACACTGTGTGATAGTGTTTTTTACGTGAAATTCAGCAGTGATATTGCAAATTTCACGGGCATCTTACTTTTTGAGAAAAAAATAAAGTTGTTTTTTTAAATGGCAACCATAGTTGGCTATGGTATCAGTAAAAAGTTTATTTTTTTCTGATTTTAAAAATATAATATTTAATATACCTTTCTCTTTTTTTTGTTTACTGTAATGAACAAATAATTTATTAACATAGTAAGCTATGAAAAACAAACGTAGATCAGTAAACAACAATAAAATATAAATGTCAGATCACACTAAAGTCACATTATAAACGTCAAAATTAAATGTTCATCTTAAAATAGTTATTGTGAAATGTACATAAACGAAGAAAAATACGATTTATTAAATATATTTTTGAAATCAGAAAAAAATAAGCTTTTGATTGATACTTTAGACAACTATGGTCGTTGCCATTTAAAAAAACATAACTTTATTTTTTCTGAAAAACTAAGATGCCTGTGAAATTTTCAATATCACCGCTTAATGCCACGTAAAAAACACTATCACACAGTATTTTTATTTTATTTGTATCTTTAATAGTTTTCGAGATATTCGAGTTTAAAAATTTTGGCGATTTTCAGTTTTTCCAAAATATCTCGAAAAGTTGAAAATTAAAATTAAATCTGAAGGAGGCACTGTATTCCTCTTGTAATTCTGCCCAATTTTGCCAATTTAACCAATTCTCTATCTCCATTATTAACAAAGTTAGCCATGTAAGGAGATAGATAATGGTCACCCTGTATATATATATATATATATATATATATATATATATATATATATATATATATATATATATATATATATATATTTATTTATATATATATATATATATATATATATATATATATATATATATATATATTTTATCTATGACTAGAATAGACAAATTAAACCGTCGCTACACTATATTTTCAACAAACAACTGATTTATGTCAGTTCATCAGTGCAATCATATATATAATACTACTATATCGCGGGTAGAGGCCCAAAAATTCCGAAAACAACACGGCGCCGACATACAACCTCTATCCTTATCGAGAGTACCTTAGTCAAATATGCGCATGCGCACGAATTTCGCGACATCCAATAAGCATGCAGCATAAATACTGCATCTCTGTCTACCGACTTCTTTTAAAAAAAGTTGAAAGTTGGGAAGTCTGTCAGCCTATAAACAGTGTGTCAGCTTCCGTAACCATGGAGATTGCGCATGCGCAAATCGAACAAAGGGTCTCTGGAACAGTATAGCAGTATATCTTTTGTCCTTTGATGTTTTCGGAGACACCGCTTATGGGCTAACATAGGAAATACGCGATATAGTAGTATTATATATATGAGTGCAATATACAGCATTTAGCGTGTTCCTTTCATGTGCCCTGGCGCTTGAGCTCAATGCTCAAGGCGTCACGAAGGGCGTTGTAAAAGGAATGATTATAAGTTACAAATTACAAACACATCCTATGCAGCAAGGAATTTGCAGAGTATGTGTCAAGGGAAAGGAGAGAACTTAGGGTTCTTGGGAGGGGAGCAGCACGCCCATATATATAATTATAATACTACTTTATAATATATGATAAAGCCCAATGAAAGGAACAGTCGACAAGCTGCCACAGAATGTATATCGAGTATCGAGCATAGCAGCCAGTGTTGCCAATCTGATTTTTTAAATTACCCGCGGGAAATTTAAAAAATACCCGCTATTACCCGTTAGCAGATGTCAAAACACCCAATATTTTACACGAATGTCATTTTACTTAACATTTGTAGGTTAGGGTACAATTTTGAAAATTGAATATAAAAAATATACGTAAATGGTAATAGCATGGTTTTAACTAAATAATGTATTACTGCTACTCCTATAACAGTTTTTTCTTCTGTCAAAAGTATTTCTAAAAATATGACTGAAAGGTTATGAGGAAATAAAACGATAAATTTTAATTTAAGTTTTATTCAATATTGATGTTCTTTTTCCATATAGTACAATACATTTCTTCACTAGGTTCAAATTTTATTAGCCCCCCACAGTCTTGAATACCTTTTTTGTATATAACAATGCCGCTATAGTATCCGTATTGAGTTTGTTTCGAGTTTCCGTCATTGTTACAACTGCTAAATACCCTTTCTACAGAAGCATTCGAAAACGGAACAACAAGTAAAAGATTAATTACTTTTTTTAAAGTAGGAAGCTTTGCCATTCCGGTAGAGTTTTGGAGTAAAAATACTTGCTTCCAGTAGTCTTTGGCTGTTTTCTGTCACTTTTCAAATACCCGGTTTTCCCCACATTAAAAATTGTACCCGCAGAACGGACCAAAATACCCGATTTTCGGGTAATTACCCGCAAATCGGCAACACTGATAGCAGCTCATGTGTGTGAAAGGAACACGCAGTAAGTAGGTAAGTTCGTTCGATTGCTCAAAAAGTGTAGCACCATATGACTAACTAGTTACTCATATGTGTAGCACTGAACTACACTAATTTCAAAATTCCATTCATTTGTCACTATTTAGGGCAGTGTGCACTACAACCAGCGCCTTATATCAACGTACATATACATAAGAAGTAATTTTTACGGAGATACCAGTTTAAAAGTGGTAACGGCAGTTCTGTTACCGGCGCATTTTTGCGAAAAGTGGTATCGGAGGAAAAGGTGTTGTGACGTCACAAAATTTAGGGTTCAACTGCAATCACCACCGGTTATGAAGAGTGGCGATAACGGTCACGTCTGACAATTGACAGTAGTTGACAAATAAACGGTACATAAACATAATTTATAATAATAAAATTTGCCATGTACTGTACCCAAGACACAAATAAAATATTTTGGACGCTAAACAATTATAACATGTTTTGTATACAAGCGAATATTCGACGTTAGAATCTAGAGTACAAAACCGTCAAGGTTAGTTTCCGTTTTCGCGAATGGATAGTAATTAACCAAATTTCATGAAAGTAGGGGAATTACCATTACCACCTTTAACCAGTGGTTAAACCCGGTATCTCGCTAAAAATTACTAATTTTAGTGGTGTGACATTAATCAGCTAAATCAGCTGATGAAAATGTAGTGAGTACACACTGATGCACACTACACTAGCCGGCAATCGAACAGACCTATAATTATAGATCCGTATGAGGTTTATCCATGGCACATTGTTATGGTTTATGTGATTCATGGCTCCATGGTTTATCAGCAGAAATTTAGGTTAACTTTTATAAGCAAAACCTAAAAAAAAAAGTGGATTAGATTTTAATATTTTAAATTTTAATGGCTGGTAATTTTTGGCAAAGCTCACATTTGTAAGTATTTTGAATGAAATTGATAATTGTACAACTTTATGGAGTATCTTTTCTGTTGTGCACTGTGACTGCAAAATAATAAGATTTACACTTTATAACTAGTGAATGTGGATATATTTTGTTTTCTACCAAATTTTTGTAAAAACAAATAATAAATAAGTGAAATAAGTACAGTTTTTGTAACTATATTCAAGTTTGTAAATAATTAGGAACTAAAATTAGTCAGTAGAATGGTAATGGCCTTAATAAAAATCAATTATTTTGTAAATGGTGATGCATTATGTTTGAAAGTTAACTGAAGATTAGGTAGGTGCGCAACGTTTATAAATTAAATATAAATAAAAGATAGGTACGTAGTTAAATTGCTAAAAGGTATTAAATTGTTAGTGTAACTTGCCTTAATCTCCAACTACCAGTTTAATTTTAATGGTGCTGGTGATGCACTGCAGTAAGTAAAAGATAACGAGCGGTAAGTTTTAGCGCAATTGCCTATTCATTTAAAGTTAACATCCTTAAATTAATAAAATCTAAATTTTTTACATAATTGACAGTAGTAAGTTTCTAATTATGAAAATGAAAATACTCCTAATAATAATACCTCTCTATCATGAATACCTACTATACAAGGAATTTTATATATAAATTCCTTGCTGCTATATACTTTATAGATGTTTTAATTTCTTTGCAGTCAACAGTGGCTTTTGGATAAACAAGACTTAATAAGGGAGAGACAACATGACTTGGCAATTTTGCCAGAGGATGAGTACCAAAAGATATTTATATTTTTTTCTAGTGGTAAGGAATTGTTCACAATATCAACATTTTTACAATTAAATCAGTTTAAACTTTAAATTTATTATTATTGTTAAGCTGTTTTATTTATTGGTATACTTGACTTTTGTCTTATATCTTTAAAATCACAATAAAAATGGTGCCCTTGCCTTGTTTATGAGATATTTAAACAAGTGCTACCTCCAACAAATACAGTTTTCTCATGTCACTGAGAAATATTGCCGTCTTTATTCATTCCTGTAGAAATTGATGTGCAGTCACTCAGGAGGAAATATGGTGGTGTGAGGAAAAAATCTGTGTTCTCCGTGATAGCACTACAAGAAGGATATTCAAAAACTAGGGGAGCCTCAGTTTTGGAATTTATTAATATATGTGTAAGAATCAATATAGTCGACAAATGTTTTGTGCATGTAGATTTATTTAAATGGGTATACTCTGCATAGTATCACTAGAATATCTTTCTGAAACTGCTTTCCTATCATAAAAGTTGGAGATATAAATATCTCGCTTTACATTTATATGCAATATATCCAAATGCAAATTTAGGTATATATTCTCTGACAATAATAGAGGTTCATCGATTGTTTAATACCTCTCTAATAGCAAAACCGGGTTGTTCCAGAGTATATTTTTACACTCTAATGGGATCAACTATTCGTTTTGTGGGCAGCTCTATAAACAAATAATTATTATTGATTACTGTTATACATAAATTGGAGAAAACAAAGGTTCAACTCAATATGTTGATATACTTAATCATGTTGCAAAGTTGACAAATTTTATCAAAAACAGTTAGGTATACGAGTAGTATTTGTGCTTTTAAATGTGTATTAATTTTTAGTTATACAAACCTTAGGAGAGCAATTGAAACTTAGACAACAAGTGATAGCTACTGCTACTGTGTATTTTAAAAGATTCTATGCTAGAAATTCATTGAAATGCATAGATCCATTATTGTTAGCCCCTACCTGCATATTCTTGGCGTCTAAGGTAGAAGAATTTGGAGTTATATCCAACTCAAGATTGATAACAACTTGTCAGACTGTCAGTAAGTACTTTTGAATGTAATTAATTTATAACGCTAAAATCTGACATATTTTTCAGTAAAAAATAAATTTGGTTATGCCTATAGTCAAGAATTTCCGTACAGAACTAATCATATATTAGAATGTGAATTTTATCTGTTAGAAAATCTCGATTGCTGCTTGATCGTATACCAACCCTATAGGCCCTTATTGCAATTAGTGCAGGATATAGGACATGAAGAACAACTGTTAACCCTAGCATGGCGAATTGTCAATGATTCGCTAAGGACTGATGTTTCTTTATTGTATCCTCCATATCAAATTGCGATAGGATGCCTGCAGATAGCATGTGTAATCCTGCAAAAAGATCACAAGGCGTGGTTTGCGGAGTTGAATGTGGATATTGAAAAGATTCAAGAAATCGCTAGATATGTTATTAATTTATTTGAGTTATGGAAAACATATGATGAAAAGAAAGAAATCCAGGGTTTGCTTTCAAAAATGCCTAAGCCAAAGCCTGCTCCTCAAAGATAGACTTATTAAAAAATTTTAAAACTAAGTATTATATAATTACGCTTAAAAGTGATAGATTCGTGAACTGATTCTATTTACCTCTACTACTGTACTTGGCAACCAATTTATTCAAGGTGTTTAATTTTGACTTCTAGCTTGTGTATTTTTGGCTGCTTTGTGCTAATATTATTTATATAATATTACATTGTCATGCATATTAATTATTCAAGAGCAACAGTATTGTTGCACATGGACAATTTAAGAAAATTAGCAACTTGTAAGAAGTGTCTATATAATGTCCGCATTGACTACTTGAGTAAATTGGGGTTTCCAAGCAATTGTGCAAAGGTACTGCGCCTACCACGAAAGAAGACCAGCCTGCAAAATGTCAGTTATTAAGCTTATCTTCATAGCTTGTGTATGGTTAAAATCTTGTGGTATTTTTTCTAGTTTCTTTCTCCTTTTCCTCCGCAGTCTTCTTTCCATTGGCGCACTTTATGTTATTCTATTATAAACAAGTTACACTTTATATGTAGCTGGTATTTATTTCTGCAAATTACACAGAACGTGAAAAAATAAAGGATGTATTTAGTTGCAGAACTACAAACTGTTCATGCTGTGAATAAAGTTATATGTGTAATTGTGGAGTTAACTTTTTGTAATTATTTAATACATGGGTAGTTTTTCTTTTTTGAGTAGTATTATGCCACACTTCTGCAAAAATTATGAAAATAAACACCTGCGAGTGGTTAGTTTTAGAAACATTGTTTTTTCACGAAAAGTCCAAAATCCTAAATAAAAACACCAAAGTTTACATAACTGTAGAAGTTTTGATCTTATGTGGAAAACTACTCACTGTTAATAAAGCAATAGTCAACTTGGCCAGCTTATTTACAAAAATATTGTGATTAAATGTTATTTTTTAATTTTAGGTTTTTATTAAACATGATCGTCAATAATTTCATGTAGAAATTATGGGTTTTAATTATTTCTAAATTGGAAAATTTGTTTTGTATTGCCTGCTATTTTAATAATCTATAGTTTACATAAATATTTGTATCTACAATTGATCAATATTGGGCATATTTTAGACTCCAATGGCAAGTGTAAAAGAAGTCATTTTTGGCCTAGGTCTAGGCCAATAATATTTGCCCCAACTGAGTAAAGTTAGTGTTTTTCTTATACTGTTGTTTTAGTCCTAACCGGAGTATGCTAGAGCAATACTCATGCAAGAAACTCTCCCACGGTACATATACCTACCTATACGTTTTGACACGCAGAGGCACTTGAGTAAAAAAAAATTACTCAAGTGTGCTCTCTATATTATGTATATTTAGCTTCTAAGGGACCTATTTCAATCCTGCGGGAATAAATGACCGTTTTGCTTCCTGTTTTGAGGTGTGATGGTATATATTATGACTATCTTTATCATTTTGACGGTTTAAATCGAATAATTTTAAATTGTAATGCAAGTGTAAAAAAAACTATTTTATTTAACATGAACATTTGTATCTATAATTATTAATAGAAATAATGACAGTAAATTCACCATTTTATAATTTATCTTGTACCTTCTCATACACAGCTATAGACTGTGGCAGTAAGTTATTCTATGTACATCATATGGTAAAGTTCTTACCGCAAATGTTGGGATGTATGTCGTCAGCATGCACTTATTAAAGACATGCAAATTACAGTGTAAATGTGTTGTATATGACTCAGAAGAACACAAAATGTTTCTATGTTTTCGACATAACTGAGACGTACTTTGCCGAAATGATGTACAGTGACATTTTTTTTAACCGGCTCGCTTGGTTTGCTAATTGCACAACTTTTCTATTTGCTATTTTAAAAATCAAAAACTGTTTCCAAACGAAATTTCCCGATGATTCCAATATGGCTTCAATAGTTTCCCCCGATGTAATTTTTGACAGATATGACGCCATCTTGGATTTTTTTAAACGGCAACGTGGGAATACTTTACCGTCATTCGAAAGACCCCCTCGAGCTGACTTCAAAAATATTATGGGCAGTTTGCACCAACCAAGGCTATCTCACTAGGATTATTTTGATACATTATCTACAATCTTTGAGTTTTGCATAGACATACTGAAGAATATGATTTATTTATATTATTTAAACAATAAAATAAACAATCGTACATGTAGGAAGATGTAATTTGTTTAATTTGTAATAGAATACATCAAAACACAAATAGCCAAGTTAAAGAAATTATCAATTATTAGTCGGGCACTATAATTGGAAAGAAATTGCTATCGAGATTAAAGAAAAAAGCAAAAGTAATAACAAACTTATTTATTTCTTCTGAAAATATAAAATGAACATTAGGAGTGACTACAGTAACTTCTTCTTTGTAGATACTTAAGAACGATTTACTAATACTAATAGTTCCCTTTCATCATAAAGTAAGGACTTTCATTGGTCTTAGGTCATACTGATTTAGTTACACCACTAGGACATTACTTTACCTGCAAACCTATAATCATAAGTTTTTATTTGGCAATCGATTTTACCTATATTGTAGACTGGCAATAAGTTAATTAAGTATTCCCATCACCTGTCAAAAATAGCCACCATGGGTCACATCGAACGCATAAATGCGTGAGGAAGGATAATGCCTCCAAGTTTATTTACAAATATATACTAATTGCTAGAAGTAGGTTATATCTTATAAACACATTAGACATTATTATTTCATAGACAAAATTTGACTATAAAACTTATTGCAATCAATATTTCTGAATGTCGGCAAAAGACTCAACGTCCTTAATGTTATTTGAATGCAAAAAGACGTTTTAGATTTTCTGAATATGATACAAAACTTACTTTAATGTCTTCTGGAATGCCTAATTTAATAATGGCAATGTCTGTCAATAAATGAAATATGCACACACGTATTCAGAAAATTGAGCTTAATAATTTTCTCAACGCATCTCTCTGCCCATTTAACCAAATATAAAATGTAGGGGTGACTTCGCCAGTTAGCCGGAAACCTCCAATGGTCGGACGATATATTTTAAAATGAAAATAACTTGAAACTATCTATCTCTTCCTCACGAAACTTCATGGAAATACGCTTTGTCATATTATATAGGACAAAACATATAAATCTCTTCCCGATATTTTTCTGAACAATCGGTTGCGTTGGAAAATTCAATGCGATGCGTCAAGACAGCAGGTACATTTGGTTCCGAGAAAATTTGAGTATATGTGCACAATGTAAGTCAGTAAAATGCACTTAAATCAATTACTGCCTGAATTTGTTGTATTTGTATATTGTAAAAGATTTATAGTTGTCATAAATTTTGTTATAACCTTATTTTTTACTTATTTTAATGGTAAAATTTAGTGTCCGGCAAGTAGGTAAATAAAAAAAGTTGATTTTCTAATGTTCGCACACCCGTCCGAATACTGGCAATTTCAACTTTCCTCTGTCTATATTTTAATGTTAGATCATTAACAAGTTTCCCTTTTCGTCATTATAACAAAGTTAATGTGTAATGTAGTACAAAAACCAATAATCGGACAAGTATAATAATATTTGTATGTCTCAGTTGGCTGGTTTAACTTATATTCGATTTCTGGTTTTCCCAAGATACTTGTTAATTTCTAGTTCTCGGACAAAAGTTTTTTTTTCCGCAAATTTGGAGTTTCCTCATTATTATAGAAAATGAACAATAATAAAACTAAAGACTTTTTGAAAATATTCAGAAGAAATGTTGAAAAAAGCATTAGATGAAATCAAATTAGGTTCAAAATTGATAGAAATTTGCTGAAAATATGGTTTACCCAAGTCCACCATAATGGACCGTGTTAAGGAAAGAATGCCCGAACCGTTGCAAAGTATGGGTCCAAATGTGATTTCCCTCTAATGAAAGAGGAATTATTAGTGTTCTAAAAATTTTGAAGCATGAAAAATTTACGCCTTTTTGAAAACAAACATTCATTAAAGGATGTACCCAGAGTTAATATTTGTTTTGTAATGCTTAATGCAAGACTTCAATTTTGTACATCAGTTCTGTAAAATGAGTAAGAGAGTTAATATTACTGATATACTAATATAGTTCTGTTAAAAATAACTCTGAATACCACCAATAAATTCCTGTGTCTGAGTACTAGCAAAAATTGAATATTCTAAAGTGTAAGACATTAACTATAGGATTATTTCATTTCTCTGAATACGGGTTAATTACAAATATTGGACTTTTACGCTTGACCAAATCTAACCTCTTTATATTAATTAATGCATTTAATTTTTAAAATATACTGAAGTTCGTTGTCATCAAAACTGTCTGGTCCCTAGACAAATTAAACCGTCGGGTCACTGGGAAAATCAAGCGTACCAACTAATATAACCTTGACTTGATGCTATTTATATATTTTCTTGTCAGTTATTTAGCTTTTGAGGGTAAGAGATTATGTCTTCTCATGTTATTTATAACACCATCTAAAGAAGCAGTTTTCTTCTTAGCGCTGCCTTTCAAAGTTTCCTCTCCCTTGTTACGAATTTTTAATTTTGGTGATGTCATTTCATCCATAAAATCGAAGTCAGATTGCTCCTCAGGTCTGTAAAATAAAAACCAATAAATCAAGACCTTAATTCCTTAAATATGTACTTACTCCTTTCTATCCTTTTCCGGCTCTAGCTCTTCCGAAATCTCTGGAGAAGGTGAGCGATATCCAGGGCACTTCCAGTAAAGTTCTTGCGTTTCCCCAGCTTCCAACATTGTATATAATCTATCTATTTCTTCAGGGCTGGGTTCCCATGGCCCTTTACAATGTTTGTATTCCTCATCCGAACATTCAATATTCCAATCATCTTCCATATTTACCATTACAAAAAATGAAATTATATTTAAAATTTAAAAACAGAGACAAATAAAATGGAATGGCGATTTTCAGTTCAATGTTGCCACCACAGAATATCTATAGTTGCCACCATAGATAACATTAAAAATATATTATCTATGTACGTTGGTATTATATATGAGCCGCTTTCCAACTCTGCTCCTGGAGCGCTCCAAAGCGGTCTACAGAGCTCCTGAACTGTATTTCAGCGTTCCACGTTCAAAAGTTTGATGTACCTGAACAGCAGTGATGTGCCGGATAATTATCTGGTTATAATTAACCGGATAATTATCGATAATTAGCCGCCGGCTAAAAACACCCTCAAAATTAGCAGGCTAAATATCCAACAAACCATGCAGGCTATGTACATAGAGGGATAACCTAACCTCTTCGTTGGTCTTTTTGTTAGGAAATCCAAATTATTAATTAGTAAATTAATTAATCTAATCTTGTAATGATCGGATTAAAGTAAATTAGTCTCCCGATATTGGTCAGTGTAGTAATTAATTAGCATATAATAGTCATATAATATATAGTATTATATATATGATAATAGTTAACCATCATATAGGTCAGGAATTTGGCAGCAGGTTTTTAGCGGCTAATTATATATTTAGCCAATGTTAATTATATAATTAGCATTTAGCCGGCTAAAAATATTATAATTAGCCGTTATTAAAATAACGACTATCCTACAATGTTTTTTAAGTTTTGACACATCAGATCAGAATACCTATTATACCTAGCCAAAGGTTAGTATAGATTTCTGCCATTTTGGCGCTACGATCTTAAAATGAATCGCATATAGGGGATCCACTGACGTGTTACGAGAAATCTGTTGAAAATGACATTCAAATTTTTATGAATGAATTGATCAGTCCTTCTTTGTTTAGGGTTCTTGGGGGCCAGTCAAGAACCCTAAACAAAGAAGGACTGATCAATCAGTAACAGCCAATCACATTTGTTTATCACTTATGTGACGTCAGTGGATTCCCTTTAGCGGGAGATTTGAAATTTAAATATCCTCTTTGTTTTAATTTGACAGCTTTAACCTTTTAACATAACCTATATATGTCACATTGTCATGTAGAATGTCTCAGTTGTCTTTGGAATGTCATCACTGTCATCAGTCATGTCATCATATCAAAGTATTTCTGTATCATATCATAGTAATCTGTGCACTGATTAACAAAACACAAGTTATCACAGTTGTCAAATCGACAAAGATTTTTGCATAACGCACTTCAAATCGTAAGATATATATCGTAAAACACATATATATATAAGTACTTTAAAATCACATTTAATTGCATTAATACAGTCTCTGAAATAATATTGGGTTGGATATTTTGACTGAAAATTTTTGAAATTGCAATTAGAGGCAAATTTGGCAATAGGGGATCCACTGACGTTTTACGAGAAATCTGTTGAAAATGACCTTCAAATTTTAAGAATGAATTGATCAGTCCTTCTTTGTTTAGGGTTCTTGGGGGCCAGTGACTTGGTTGTAACCACTGAACTATAACTTTACTGGATTTTTCTTCTTCAGAGACAACCATAGAACCATAGATTTCTATGCTCCTATGAATACTTAAATCATATATAACTTAAATATAATTTTGATTTTGTGTAGGATTATTATTGCAACTAATGACTTGTACACATATAAATATATATGGATTTGTATAAGCATAAGATTGTCATATAATGAGTTAATTTTTTTAAAATATCAAACGCAAGATAGAAATTACAAATTTCTGATGAAACTAAGGGTCATGCATCGGTTTCATAACTGAAATTTAGCTAAAGTATAGCTTTTTAGTACTTTGGATACAATTATTATCTCCATCGGTCTCCAAGGTATTTAAAGGTAACTTAAGCCAAAGACCATTATTCTCTGCTTAAGCTAAATGTCTTTTTTGTTTTTATGAATCCGATCCGGTCTCATTTTCCCTCCAATATTTTTAAAATCTGTTAGTTATTTTCTTATTACTGTTGTGGCGATGGCGATACTTTGATGTTTGTTACTACTGTCAGTCATTTTGTGAAATTCCAGCAATGTCAAAGTAGTCGTCTGTAACACGTTATCATTATTTTAAAGATATGCCTTTTTTATTATGAAGTAACATTAACAAATATTATTTATGTGTAAAATCAAATAATTGCTTGCAACGTAAGTCAAAGTTCTCAAGTAATAGCTTTTGTAGGGCACAGACATGTTTCATTGTTTTTTCTTTTAAGTGACACAAGACGTTTTTATTTGTAAATTACGTATTAAGAGTTTCAAAGGAAATAACACACAATGCTGTTGTGAAAAAATGGAATATTGAAGAGTTAAGTTATTAGGAAGTCTACTATTTGTACAATTTAGAATATCCTTGAATATCGGACAGCTCAAGGCTTTGTGAGTAAAAATTTCTATATAAACAAATAAAAATGTGGCAGTCTCAAGCAGTACAGAATTTCCAAAATAAAGAAAATCAGGCACAAAGAAATGACGATAGATTGATGACCCTTGGTATGACATCTGCCATTTCCGTGGCTCCGCCAAAACCTTCAGATCTCACGAAAACAAAGGAGCTGGAGGAATCATTGAAACCATTTGATGTGTTTGAAAGTGAGCAAGAACTCAATCATCGCATGCTAATTTTAGGGAAATTATATAATTTAGTGAAACAGTGGATAAAAGATGTCTCGGTGAAACATAACATGCCGGAAAATGTGGCAGAACATGTAGGTGGAAAAGTATATACATTTGGAAGTTACAGATTAGGGGTAAGTCGATTGATCTACATACTGAAAAATTTATGAGTAGATTTCTGTATTCACTTTATAATTATTTTTCTGGTATTTTTTACTCCTATTAGTGTTAAATCAGAGGCAGCTCGTAATGAAATAAAGCAGGTGTTCTGCAAATGTTGATTCTACCTATTTTCTTAAAAGTTAATTGATTATACAATCCGCTGTATCAGATTCGTAATGTCCTCTCAATGCCAATTGAAAAGCTCCACTAAATTTTGTGCAATTTCTAATCTTGGATAAAACATCTATGTTTTTACATTGTCACTATGTTTTTGTAAATAATTTATTCAATAAGCTGAATCTAACTAAGCTATAATATTAGTATTCCCAATAAAGCTAATAGCGTCGTGTTATGAAAAAGACTTTTAGAGTTGTTACGTTTTTTTATTTTGTCAATTAGGTGTACTTACTATGTCACCTCTACCTCCAGCCATGCTTTTTTGCCTCCAAAAAGTACACAAGGAATGCAAAACCAATTTTTTCTTAAACAAATTTCTCTGTTCAAGTGGTGTTTGTATGTTTTTCCCAAACACATAGATAGCTACACACATATCCACATATAGTAGTAGTAGTAGTAGTGGTGGTGTATGAGGCCGCCAAGACCTGGCAAGTAGGCCACAAGTGGGCCCTTTTTGCCTACCCCTGTCGTCCTCTTCCTAACTTCGTCACCTCTTCCCTCGTCGAACCTTCCTGATCTTCTAATGTAGGTCAGAATATCGGTCCATTCAAGGGAACTGACCTCTTTCTTCACATTCTGCCAAGAAGTGGGAAGGCGTTTCATCGCCCTCCCCGACTTTGGGCAAATAGGGTCTCGCTCAACACTCATCAATGATAGATGTCTTCTAAGCGTGCAGCTCTTCTAAACTCCCACCAACTGGTTTAGAGCCTTCCGGCTACGACTTAACAGCCAGGCCGTCTTGGTCTTGCTTGGCTCCACTATAAAGTTGCGAGCTTGTATACAACTTCCACTCCTTCTCCAGTTTTTACTTAGTGTTTCATGAGCCCAATCATTAAGAGCCATGTTGACCTGCCTAAATGCCTAACCTGTTAACCTAAATGTTAACCTGTAATGCCTAAAATCGGTTCTGGTCCTTGGCTGGGTCCCTGAGATCCGAGTCGAGCCAGTTCATCGGCCCTTTCGTTCCCTGGGAATCCACTATGACCTGGTACCCATACCAATTTAACCTCTTTTCCTCTGGCCAGCTTCTCCAGGGTATCTCCGCACTCTTGGACAAGAGCGGATCTTGTCCTTGGAGATGCTAAAGCCTTTAAGGCCACCTGACTGTCGGAGCATAAATAAATATTTTCCTCCGTACAGTTTCTTACTTCTTCCTTGTTTGCTGCCTTTAGGATAGCAAAGACCAGTCTGGAAGACTGTGGCATACAAACCCAGTGCAAAGCTTTGCTGCACGCCCCTGTCCTCCACATAAATTCCTGCCCCTGAGAACCTGTCCGCCACATGAGAGCCATCTGTGTAGCAAACTAGAGAATCAGGGGGGAATCTAAACTGGTTCTGCATCCATTCCTCCCTCTATGGATATTTCCTTACCTACATATAAGAAAAAAAAACTTACTACAAATAAGAAAACCATATTTTTAGGTACACAATAAAGGAGCGGATATTGATGCTTTATGTGTAGCACCTCGGCATATTGACAGATCAGATTTTTTTTCTTCGTTTTATGAGTTACTTAGCCAGCATCCCGAAGTTACAGATCTAAGGGTAAGTAATTATTACAGTGAAAATGTGTAAGTAGGTATATAGGTAGGCATTATTATAATGTAAATGAAATATTATTTCTCACTGTATCATATTACAGAATTGCTTCTACTAATCATCCGAAAATAAATTGATAGTGTCCCCTAAGTATAAAATCATTTTTTTTTTAGTCTGTGGAGGAAGCATATGTACCCGTAATTAAAATGAATTTTGGCGGAATTGAAATCGATATGTTATTTGCTAGGCTTTCACTGAAAGAGATTCCTGATTCTATGGATTTACGTGACGATATGTTGTTAAAAAATCTCGATCAGAAATGTGTTCGAAGTTTAAATGGATGTCGCGTTACAGATGAAATTCTGCGACTAGTTCCAAATATAGAAAATTTTAGGTTAGCACTACGAGCAATTAAACTATGGGCAAAACGTAAGTGTTTATTTCATTTAAGGATAATTTCCAGGTTAAAGTTTATTTTTTATTTTATTAATTGTGGTAATTAATTCTTATATATATTTTTTTTCTATTCTCTGTAAAAAAAAGGCGCGAGTGTGCCCACAAAGGACTGACGATGTAATAACTCTTTACCACTTAGCATGAGAATAAGAGAGATCAGCCACTTAACAAAAATTAATTGCATATTAAAAACAGTTTCTGATATTTTGTTTCTGACAGTAATTTTTATATTTTCTTGACTACTTTTATTTTCTTGACTACACTTATTTTCTTCAGGCCATGGAATTTACAGTAATGCATTAGGATATTTGGGAGGAGTATCATGGGCTATGTTAGTAGCAAGGACTTGTCAGCTATATCCAAATGCAGCACCAGCCACATTGGTACACAAGTTTTTCCTTATATTCTCAAAATGGCAATGGCCACAACCTGTATTGCTTAAACAACCATCTAACGTTAATCTGGGATTTGCTGTTTGGGATCCTAGGGTTTGTATACATTTTTTGAATTATTTAAATATGTTATTTGAACAATTTTTATACCAGAAGCAAGAAGTAGACAAACTAGTTAATTTCAACAGGTTATTATGTAAGTGTCCTGAGCTATACCTTAAATTTATTGGTTTACTTTCTTTTATATTAAATAATATATCGGAATTTTAATTATATTTAAATGATTATAATTATTATTTAGTAGTAGATATAGAAAACAGAAAATAAAATAGTATTTGCACACATAAAAGGTGTGCACTAGAAACCGGCAGTTTTGAGTGTCGATCTTTTTTTTAGAGGATGGTAGTAAGAACATGGTGGATGGAACATTTTTAGAGGATGGTTTTAATTGTCAGTTTTATAACATTTAGTGATACTTCTGAGTGGTCAGTGAACATGATACAATTGTATAAAAGCATTTTATAATAAAATAATAACTAACACTTTAGGCCTGTCACAATCACAAACCAGTTAAAATTCAAGAGGAATAAGTATACACTTATTCCTCTGAAGAGTTAAAATCTATCAAATAATTCATGACTGGTTTGTAATTACCGTGGACAAGCATTTTTTTTATGTGACCATAATCAAGATTTACATTTTTACAATAGCTGTCAAAATTAAGAGGACTGTAGCTGATTAGCATCCATAAGAAATATTCTAAACATTTTCATAATTGCCTGTTTCAAAGTCGCATTTTGTATAAGTTTTTGAACGAATGCTGTATATAATATTGATTACACAAAAACTATCAAAGTTTTTTACAACGTGGGGCACACCCAAGGATTGTTAACTGTTTACAGGATTGCTCGATCGCTCAATTTTGTCATCCGCCTTTGTGACGTCATCGAAGATATATGTAATCGAATTGTCAAAATATACCTATTTTGTGTTTGTTATATTTCAAGACAATTTTCGTATTTGAATGATTATTAATATTATTATTTATTAAAGTTTGTAATAACAGTATAAAGTGTACCTATTTCTACAAGTTCGAGATCTTTGGATCTTTGATGACGTCACAATTATGGATTACATTGTAGTATAGGGATCGAGCAATCCTGTAAACAGTTAACAATCCTTGGGGCACACCCATCTTTCCTTCACCCATAGAAATTGTTTCCCCAGCTCCTTAGTTTGAAAACAAATACAGCAAATTTTAAACATTCTCTTATTCATTACAGGGTGTTTAGTGTTATTATGTTGGTAACTATTGGTAAGAATGTTATTCATATTTCTATCTGGTAGTGTATCTCTTGAGCCTATAACATTGTTTTCCCCCATTCAGGTAAATGTTCAAGATCGGTACCATTTAATGCCGATAATAACTCCTGCCTACCCTCAACAAAATTCGACTTTCAATGTTTCACTGTCAACCAGGACGATAATGATGGAGGAATTCAAAGTTGGATTGCAAATCACAGATGATATCATGCTGGGAAAGTCATCATGGGATAAGCTGTTTGAACCCCCACCTTTTTTCTTAAAGTATAAACATTTTATAGTTTTGTTGGTTATGGCCGAGTTTTCTGATGACCACCTGGAGTGGTGTGGCCTAGTGGAGAGTAAAGTACGCTTGCTCATAGGTAGGAGAAAGAGATTACACTCTATTTTGTTGTAGAATCCATTCACTTGATCGCTGAATGTAGAATATAATAAATATCTAATCTAATTATTGTCTGCAAAATATGGAATATTGATTTTGTTTCTTTGTCCAGATACCACAATAAACTAATTGATTCTTGAAGTACTCAGGGAAATAAGTTGACCACTGAGTATCAAAACTTACTTAGTATCAAAATAGCGTATATTTCTTACAGCAGCTCTTAAGTCGACTTCCCAAGGTTTTTGGCATTGAGGTTTGCGGTAGCACAGTTGGTGGTAACTTAAAAAAATGTTTTTAAAATGGAGTTTTTGAATGAAAACTAATGTTTACTAAATTCAGGAAATGTATATAATTTAAATTTCAGGTTTTGTTGTGTCAGTTGGAATAAATTTGCAAAAAGCTATTGTTAGCCCATAAACGTCATAAACGGTTTCTCCGAAAACACTGAAGGACAAAAGATATAGTATGAGAACCTTCGAGACAACTTCGCTCGATTTGCCCATGCCCGTAGTGTGTGGATCACCATGGTTACGAAGCTGACAAGACTTAATTTGACATATAAACTAATTCCAACTTTCATTTTTTTTTTATAATGAAGTCAGATAGACATGTAATGATTGTGCTACATGCCTATTGGATTTTGCAATATTCGTGCACTGCATATGCGCATATTTGCACAAGTTCTTTGGAGTAGCCTAGACATACTACGTGGGCGCTGTGTTGTTTTTGTTTTTTTTTTGACCTCTACCCGCGATATGGTAGTATTATAATATACGAGCCCTGTCTCAGTGAAGTTGGCCCAATGCCCCTAAACATGATATTTGTGAATTTATTTGAGGGCTAATTAAAATTTTATTTCAAATATAATATTTTTAGTTTCTTTAAAGGTTTATGGAAAGATAACAAAACCGACGCGGCTATTTTTAAAGCGTTTTTATTTAGAAATTGTCTTCTTTGCAAAATGATTTGTGTATAGCAAAATACATGATGGGGACAACTTAAGTTGAATGGCCTGTTTATTCGCTTCGATAAAATAAAGGTTGGCTTTGTAAAACAAATGATAACATTTTACGTTGCTAAGAGCCGATTTTGACATTTAAATCAACTTTCAATGTATTGGTGTTGTTGTTAACAATGAAAAATGTCTCGTGGTAAAGCTGTATAAATATGTAAGATATGTTTTCTCTGTTACAAAAAAATGTAGTATTTTAGGCTAATATTAAATAAAAATATCGTATGTTATCAGAAATACATTTTAGTTTTTAACACGTTAATCGCCATGTGACCCGACATCTGAGTCTCAACAAAATTATACCACCAGGCCCTGTGACCCATATATGGGCTTCACGACTTGCTTTCGTTCTCGGCTCTGTGAGTCACCGTTTAGTCTTGCTTTACATTACTTCATATGGGATATTAAAATATGGGGCCTGACCGTCCCAAACAATCTTTGGCCCTGGGATTTTTTGTTTTTGATTTGACAAATATGCATAATAAAATATTCGAAAGAAAATAGGACATTATATATTAGGAGCAAAGTAAAACTTTATGTGCTGAAGCTGGTGAGTTGACTGCCGAACGAAGTGAGGCAGCCAAACCAGCTGAAACACATAAATCTTTATTTTGCTTCGGATAATATATACTATTTTATTTTCAAACTATAACATTAAAAATTACAGTGAGATTTTTCGATTTATTTGCATGATTTATTTACAAGTAAATGTGACTGTTTGAGCGTACAAACAGGTCAAAACAGGAATTGGAAGCCTGCATAATGCGTGGCTCTGAGAACCAAACGTTGGTTCACTTTTTAAAATTGTTTTTTTTTTATGAAAAAAATATCTCACAAACAATGTTTGTAAGTTATTGCATTATTTTAAAGTTATCAATAAAAATATATCTAAAGAGAGTTTGGGCCTGCGTGGAAAAATTTTACTATTTGACGTGGGCGATTAACGTGTTAATACGCTTTCGCTAATATGACAAATTTCATAAAAATACGTAGTTTTGATAGTTGGGCCAACTTCACTGAGACAGGGCTCGTACGTATATGATTTATTATTGATACAATGTGTTTAATATATTTTTATCTTTTTTGAAATATTTATTATTCAATTGATACTAGTGTTAGATTTCAAATTATATCAACAAGGATAAAATGGAAAATTAACACGTTAGTAGAGTAACCATTTGATTCATGTCGTAGTGGTGGTATTTATGAATAGTAACAATGATAGTAACAATGAATTTGATTTTAATTAGAGGTAGCAATCTACTATGCTGGGTGAATGGATTGTATTATAAATCTATTTATAATTAGATAGAATGAAACACCAGATTAGTGTTTTTACTGTGACTTACCTATTAATCACATTTTAGGGAATTTAGAGAGGAATCAGTACATAACATTGGCACACATAAACCCAGAGAGTTTTGCAATGCTTGAGTCACAGAAAGAACCAAATACACATTGCTCTATGTGGTTTATAGGTTTAGAATTTGCCAAGACAGAAAATTTGAACGTTGATCTCACAAGAGATATACAAATGTTTACAAAAACTGTGAACAAACATGCAATAACTATTCAAATGCTTAAGGAGGGTATGAGATTAGAAGCGAGGCACGTTAAGCGGAAGCAGTTATCACAATATTTATCTCCTAGTCTGATCAAAAGGGAGAGGAAGTCGAGCGTTACCAAGTCACAAAGTAACGGTATACCAGATAGTAGGAAGAGGTTGTCTGGCGAACCGGCGGGGTCTGACAGTGACGCTCCGATAAAGAAGACGAGGTTATCTGATGAAACTACTCCACATGTTAGTACTGTAAGTACCAAATATCACTTTAATTTTTATAACAACCAAATAAATATGAGTAACTGTTGGTCATTTGGATACATTTTGTAAAATAAATTGCTGCATTCTTCTTTTCATTGGTTATTTTATTACACTTAAGTGTTAAAAAATTCTTTTTTACATACATTTTCTATACAAAATTCACAATAATAAAGTAGATGTTATAATAAAAAATATCTACAAAAAGTCTTAATAACAATAAACTAAATACACTACAACCTTTTTGGTATCATTGTAATGTTTAAACAAAAGTTGACTTATTTAGCGGTTGGTGGTTTTTTGGAACACAGTATTATAGATTATATATAATTGTTCTTTGTAGTTTGATGACAGCTCGAACAACTCCATAAACAACGATTCTAGCAGTAACCTAAGCGTGGCTGAATCTGAAATAAGTCTTAGTACAAATGTTGCTCCCCTTCCTACAAATGCAACTGCTGTGCAGGAAGCTGTATGTACCTGACGTTATCGAACCTGAAGTTTCTCCTCCAAGTGTCGGATATCTTGTCCTCTTTTAAAACGTAAGCTTGCAGAAACATTTTAATACAAATTATAAAATCATGACAGTATTTATTATTAGTTGGCACGGTATGTCAAATATTTTTTACTGTAGTCTAATTTGCCGATGTGTCTAATTTTTCTCTATAGAATATTTTTGTAGGAAACATTCGTTAATAATAATGGATATCTATATAATTGATTATATAGATATCCATCCATTGAGAAAATGTTAAAGATTTTTTTCTTAAACATATATAATTTCAGTACGGTTCATAATAAAATTCTGAAATTACTCAATAATAAATACTTGTCAGAACATGGATGGTAAAAAAACCATTTTTACTAAAAGCTACATTAAGGTGTGGGAGTGTAACTGTCAGTGTTTCTAGTTTATTTTTAGGTCGTTGATGGGCCAGCACAGATGACGGTCCTTCACGTACGTATAAACAATATCCCAAACCCTTTGGAGGTAAAATATTATCGCAAACCGTGCAATGTTATTTAAGCTTCTGTGTGGGTGACCGTTTATGGGTGGATGTGTTCCAATATTTAAGTGTAAATAATTAAATATAACAAAATTTGTTAGTTTACCATTCATTTAATAACTATTTATTTTTCGATGTATAGTTATTCAGAATATGTACTTGTGGTTAAGTAACTTAAAAAAAAATTGAAAAAGCAAAATAAAATTATGAAAATATTTTGCGGTAATATTTTACATGCTGTAAATAGATTATTTTTTAATTCAACGTGTATGATAATAATTTAATAGCATTCAAAACGATTTTTAAGCAGTCTCTTATGGTATTTATTTTATTTTTGATACTTCTATTTTGTTTGGTGTCGATGTATTGACTATTTTAGAAATTTTAGTAGAATTACTATAACTTGTTTGAGTTTTAGTAATTTGGGGAAGCATAATTTGTTTTATTGTTAAAATTTTTAATTTGAATGTAACATTTTGTAATATGTTGCACTATTTATATTTATATATAAAACTGGGGAAAATATTACTGCTGAAATGAATTTTGAAATGGTATTAAATTACTTTAGATTTTAGTTAATCATTATGAAAATCTAAGTAAATGTGACATGTAAACAGATTATTCGAAAAATAAATAAAACATATTTTCCCCCATTCTAATGTGTATTTATTTTGGTTTACACCTATCGTCCATTGGTTGTTCTATATGCATCATTGATAGTATTTTTCCATGCTAGATTAGTTCACTATTGGAGAAAGAACATTTTATACATATTTATTTTTATTGTCTCAAAAAATCAAAAAAAAAAAAAAATAGTAGTTTTACTTTAAAGAAGAAAAATTGTGATGCATATGATAATGTTCATCGATCTTCTGTAAGTAACGATTATAAACAATTTTCTTATAGTTATTCAAGTGATTTTGCAAGTATAAATAGTATATAGATGCCAAAGGCAAATGTAAATGTACATTTACACTTTTATGTATGAAAAATATAAATAATTGGCGTAGGTTAAAAGTTCAGTATGATAGATTTTAATCACAAATCAAAGATTGAAGAACAGCTTTCAGTGATGACAACCGTAACCTTCACAGCACAAATCCAGTAAAGACACTCCGGATATGCAGATTATTAGCTGATATAACAGCTCGCAACACGTATTCAGCTATGAGTGGTTTTGCTTTAAGTATCAGTACCAGTCATATATTTTATATTTACAACAATATTTATAGTTCTCTTCAAAACAAGCTACTTCTGTTTACAAAGTATACTTATGGTAAAACTGCATTTTAATTGACAGAACTGAAGATATCAGCCGTAGATTTTATCAAGCTATTTTAAAAGTGCATTTCCATAAATCCATTGTAACCATGAAATTTCTATATTTTGTAATATAATGTACAGTGTGGAAAGTTATATTTTTTTTGGAAAACATTCCAACATCGATTTTCTATAGGTTAATCCAAAAAATACTGTACAAATAGAAACATTTCTGTAGTGACCTAAGTAATTTAAATATTGAACCCAAGTTTTATTTGCAATTATTTTATATTGTACGATTTAAAGGAATAATCAGACTAAAATTAGTAATAAGTTTGGAAGGATTAGTCCCTATAATCTTCTTGGAATAAATTAAAATAGTAAAACCTTCTTGGAATAAATTAAAGTAGTAAAAGTTTAGGGCCTAAATGTATTTATTACAGGCAATTATCCTTCATACCCTATTACCACAAGTATAAAGATATATCTTTATACTTGTGCTATTACTTAGTATAGAAATTCTAAACACTACTATTTCTGTATTTAAGTGAAATCTGGGCACCACCTGAGGACCAAGGGATTATGATTAGGCCCACCATAATAAGGATAGGTTCTGAACTATTTAAGGAGCCTGTTCTTTACAGAGTTTTAGAGCATTATACCACAAGTATCTTTATACTTGTGATTATACTGTCGTTTTAGTTAGTAAGGATTAAATACTCGCTCAGATCACTTCACTGCAGTTTGTAACCTTTCATTATGTCGTATGCAAGATAAAATATATAAAATCCAGTCTTCTGTTTATCACCAACAACCCTACAGTTTCTATATTAAACACACTGAATATTTCAAGATTTTGATAAAGTTTCTATCACTTTAACAATACATACACTGTTGAAGGGGGTGAAGGGTATGTCAGGGAGATTGGCCTACCTATACATCCCTCCCAAAAGAGTTCCATGAAAAGGATGTATTACTCGAAAGACAGGAATGATAAAATGTCTACAGCAGACATTTCGCCCGATCCTGTTATTTTAAATAATTATAAAATTAAATTTTTTTTATTGTATTTACATGTATTGTATTTGCATATGATTAACTGACTTTTTGTAATAAAATTAACCCATTAATTAATGTTTTATTTGGAAGGAATAGTTTTAATTTTTTTAACACAATAAAAAAAATGTAAGGGCCTAATTGAATTTGGTAACATTCACTGACATTTATGTGATTATACATGTACGATAAATGAGCAAAAAGTGGGTATGTGGATAAAGAATTGTACAATTTGGAATGGAAATATTGAAAATGCATTTGGGTCATGATGTTGGTGCCCTGATTACGCAACTTTGCCCTCATTTAAGCACCTTCGTATCTCTTATAGTTTCCGAGATCCCAATGGTGAGAAGCGAATTTGTAACAGTCTGTATAGTGTGATCCAGAACTATATGTGGTTACCCAGAAGAATAAAAATAATAGCGAAATGTAATAATAACCTTTTAAACACATTGCATATTTTTTATTATGATTATTTAGTAAAGGCTAAGACAAGATCAATTGAATTGATTATATTATCGTAGTTCAGTGGATATACAGGGTGCCCATTATCTATCTCCTTACATGGCTAACTTATTTAATAGTGGAGATAGAGAATTGGTTAAATTAGCAAAATTGGGCAGAATTACAAGAGGAATTTAGTGCCTCCTTCAAATTTAATTTTAATTTTCAACTTTTCGAGATGTTTTGAAAAAACTGAATATCGCCAACATTTTTAAACTCGAATATCTCGAAAACTATAAAAGATACAAATAAAATAAAAATACTGTGTGATAGTGTTTTTTACGTGGCATTAAGCGGTGATATTGAAAATTTCACGGGCATCTTAGTTTCTCAGAAAAAAAATAAAGTTGTGTTTTTTTAAATGGCAACCATAGTTGGCTATGGTATTAATAAAAAGTTTATTTTTTTCTGATTTCAAAAATATAATATTTAATAAATCGTATTTTTTTTCGTTTGTGTACTACATTTCACAATAAATAATTTAAGATGAACGTTTAATTTTGACGTTTATAATGTGACTTTACGGTGATCTGACATTTATATTTTATTATTGTTTACTGATCTACGTTTGTTTTTCATAGCTTACTATGTTAATAAATTATTTGTTCATTACAGTAAACAAAAGAAAAGAGAAAGGTATATTAAATATTATATTTTTGAAATCAGAAAAAAATAAGCTTTTATTGATACCATACCAACTATGGTTGCCATTTAAAAAAAACATAATTTATTTTTTTTCTCAAAAACTAAAAATGCCCGTGAAATTTTCAATATCACCGCTTAATGCCACGTAAAAAACACTATCACACAGTATTTTTATTTTATTTGTATCTTTTATAGTTTTCGAGATATTCGAGTTTAAATATTTTGGCGATTTTCAGTTTTTCCAAAATGTCTCGAAAAGTTGAAAATTAAAATTAAATCTGAACTAGGCACTGAATTCCTCTTGTAATTCTGCCCAATTTTGCTAATTTAAACAATTCTCTATCTCCATTATCAACAAAGTCAGCCATGTAAGGAGATTATGGGCACCTTGTATATTCACTATTTAAATTAACAAAGTGAAACCAAATATTAACTCCAAGAATCCTAATTTGTTTAGGGTAGGCTAATTTACTCAATACCACCCTTTATTGCTCTTATACTGATATTTGATAATTTTTAAAATAGTGCACCATAAAATAAGTTTTAATTACAAATACTTTATAATAAATATAAAAAAACTGCAAGTATTTTGTAAACTTTAATTTATCTATATCTACTTATTTAAATATTAATAAGATGACACTAAAAAATCAAAGTCAATTATAATGATTATTGCCCTTTTGCTGGGTTAAGAGTTTTTAAAAAATGGCTCTATTGATTAAATAATCGCGCATGTGCGTTCCAATCATCCAAATAGTGTTTGATATGTATTTCAACATACCACTTCTCAACTATTTTGTTGGTTTGCTGTAGACTCCTTTATCCAAGTGGACCAATACATTATTTATTTGTGCAATTTTGCTAATGATAGTTTCCATTTTGCTGGTCAACTATGCCAGCATCCCAATGGATGTGTTTTAAAAAAATCTGCTTTTTTATTCAATTTAATTAAAAATGAGTGTTAAATTATGTTTATTTACTATATACTGTACTACTGGTTTCATTTCAAGTAAGTATATCAGAATTATTGCAATTTTCTTAAATATAATTACCCTCCACTTATAATTCTTCTAGGTAAAGAAAACAGAAATGATTCGTATGTAAAAAAATTACCTCTACCACCAGATGATTATTATTTAAACTACGACTATGATCTTATAAATAATTCTAGTGATGTAGCATTTAAATCTGATTCACTAATACTTCCAAATCCAGAGAGTTTGGATTCGAAATACACAATAGACGTCTTACCTAATATTGAATTACCTGACGACTCGTTAGCAGATTCTGACTTAAAAGACCACAATTTTATTGACAACATTATGTATGTTTATTATGGATCTCAGAATAGAAATTTGGGAAATTATGGCCCAGAAATAATTATCATTGGTTCAGTATTGAGTTGTGCAGCACAATTGCTTACGATATTTTGCGTGTTACTAAAAAAAAATCAGAAGGGGGACAAAATAATGAAATACATGTTTTTTCAAGTGATGGGATCTTTCTGCATATCAAACTTAATTTTTATGCTTGGAGTTTATGTAAGTATAATTAATATAGAATTTAACTTCGAGACTAGCAACTTTTTCTTTCACACAGAAATTAATAAATTTTTAATTTTTTTGTATTTCTGTAATTATTTTTTTAGGCAACTAAAAGCAGTACAAAGTGTCTTGTGATATCCCTGGTATTACATTTCCTCCACCTCATGACGGCATTTTGGCTATTTTTGTACTGTTTTTACATCTACAAACAATTCTCTGATAATGGGTTTATAAAACTTAAACATTTGAAAATTAAATATTTAAATATTACAGCCTATGACATACCTACAGTTATAACCTTGGTGAGAACTTATACTAGATATTGTAATTGAAACGATACCAATCTTTATATATTTTTAGATGTCTTATTTTATAATGCCAAACAGTTATGAATCAAAAAGATTCTGCTTCATATCAGTTCAAAAGGGTATGATTTTAAACTATATGCTACCAGTGTCCATCTTAATAATTCTAACAACAATATATTCACTGAGTGGAATACGAAAAATCAACATGGAATTATCAAAACTGGAATTCAATAGTTCCGCAGAATCACTTGCTTTCCGTAATGAGTTGGAGATGCTGAAAGAAAAAAAAGATGACACCACTGACGAAGAAGTTCTCAGCCTGCGCCAATCTAAATCTTGCCTTAAATTTTTATGTGTTATTCAGACTGGCTACGACATTGTTTGGTTCATTGTTGTCCTAGCTTTAGAAAATGTTAACAGCAGTAACGGGATGGCAATAATATATGCAATTACTTCCTGTATATTGGTAAGAGTTAAAAGCGTGTTAGTCAAAACATAAGTCACTCACCTTTTTATTTTAGAATTGGTATATTTTTATAAGACGAAAAATGTTATTACCCAACATTAGCACTGCGCCTGAAGTAGTTAATATTCAAAAGGAGCAGGAGAAAAGTATAACGACTACTACATCAGCCGATTTATCAAGACGAAGTTCATCAGATAGTGTACCTTTGTTGAATTCGGATAGCTGCACCGAAATGAAGGAATTACGACTAGATCATATAAGCACTATTAGTAATTAATTAGTAATAATATACCACCTTTAACATTATAGTGATTTAAATATTGCAATATTTAGGGCAATATAATACATATATGAGTTTTCTCTTTACTTACCGTTTATACATTATGGCAGATCTAAACTGTTGTGATTTTAATATTGAAGTATTCCTATTTTTTCAATTAACTACTTAAATAATATTTAAATGTATTATACATGTCTTTCTAATGTTATGGGATCATGTATAAGCAGTGAAGAAATGTATGTGATTTTCTCAAATTATTTAAATTTGACATCGGCCTATGTCAGTATTAACTTAGATCGTAAGATTTTCCATGTATTGGAAATAAGCACAAATTAATGACAATTAATAAAATATATTAGCAAAAGTAGTTTCGATCAGTAAAGATATATGCTCATGTGGAATAAATGTTGTTCGAAGCGATTTCTTGTTTTAATTTTTTAAGTATGATGGTCATACATTTAAAAAATCTTAATATTTGTTGGTTTAGTTCTCTTTTATATCTGATACGTTTGTTAAACAATATGTACTCACACCACTCACTTTTAGAGTCTCTGCGGAGTTATTATACTAATTGTCTTAAACTGAAGAAAAAAGACAGGCTAATTCATTTTAAGCCACCAAAATTATAGACTCCTTGTATTACATTACACTATTATTCCTTTAAGACCGTCTATAATTAACAAGGACTTAAAGAAGTTTTAGCCCCCACAATATGGCAACGTCACAGTCATTCATATTTTTAGTTGGAAGAGTAGGAAGAAAACATAATCTAACCACAGTTTAAAAGAAATCTAACCTTAAAATTTGTGCATTCAAAAAGAAAAACAAGTTATAAACCGGTGTTTGAGTGTATATTTTTGAACTGAATTGAAAATGGAATCACAAAATCCTTGCCCCACAACCCTTTGGTAACATCCATGAGACAGAAATCGAAGGGTTACTAAAACCTATATTTTACATATTATATATATATTACTCATTAAGAAATTTTAGCTTCATTTATTTTACTCGCCTTTACTTGTGGAGCTAATCCATCAGATCTGTAAACCCGAAGCGGGGGTCAATCTATTTATTAAATATCGTGCACTGTCCTTGTCATTAAAGGATTATTGTTGTCTCTTAAATGTCACCTACACGTTTAATTCCCTTATATCATAATATCTTCACCTTTCGTGTTCAACAAAAAATAGCAAGTGAGGCACAAAGGCCATATTTAACTCTAAGTAATTATGCAAAAATACAGAAAACAATTATATCTGACACAATGTATGGCACGGTCTTAAACTAGTTTAGGGCACCTTCGGAGGTGGCTAAAAGTAGAGGCTAAAGAAATGTCTCGCATTTTAGACCAATTTGTAGACAAAGTCATTAGTATAATTCCAAAATATCGGATGTGACTAGAAGATCGGCGTGAAGTTAACTATAAGACATAGTTATGTCCAAAAGCCCACACTTAAGACGTCTTAAAGATTAGTGTAATAACCCTGCAGGAACACATCTAATGAGCTCTATCAGCATAAACTTGAGTACTCAAGAAATGAATGTGTACGTCAGTTCTGTATTATTTATTAAAAACATAATTTGTAACAAAATTTTTATTTCATCAATGCACAAAAATGTGTTTTTATTTTAATAGATAATTGAGACAATATCTAAACTCTTTTAAAGTATTCTTACACACTTAGTCGTTTCCATTTTAAGTCTCTCGATAAAATAAAATGAAAATGTATTATAGAAAACATTGGTTGACACATAATTCAGAAAATAAAATTTTTTAAATTGACACTTGAAAATTGGATCAACTAAAACATGTATAAAGAAATAAAGTTTAAAAAATATCCAGTTCAATTTGTTCTTTCAAAACTGCATAATTTAACAAAAAATTTCCGGCTAATATGGGGAGTTAAGTTTTCTATTCTATACGTAGAAACCATTTTAACACGATTTTCCATATAAAAATATTAATTATCTGTACATAATTTGTAAAAATTTGTAAAAATATCCAAAAAAAAAACAAACAAAAAGAGTACCTATCACAGAATTTAACCAACAAATGTTTCAATATTTTTACAACTTTTAACAACCAGATAAACTAAAAAATTATCTATATTTGAAAACATCCAAACATAAAAAATGGATAGCCATTAGTTAACACTGAAATAAATGAGGGAATCAACTTCCTTCTTTCCAAATTTAAAAATTATGTCTTATTTTTCAAGCAGGGCAGAAATATGGAAACTTTGTAATAAGAATTGAAGGAAATTTAAATTAGCCGTTCCGTTACGATTTTGATATCATTATATGTGGGTGCGAGCGATGTATTTCTGTTACAGAAAAGAACAAAAACAATATATTAAAATTCATTTATTTTAAATCTTCTTCGTCTGATTCACTGGAATCTGAAAAGATAATAAACAATGGTAATTACATGAAAAATTAAAAAATAATATAATAAATAACTGCAAAAATAAAAATAATGATATTTCCCGATAAAGTATTTCGAATATTTATCATTTGAATTGTGCAACACATTTATATCCATATGGGTAAAGAAAGAATAAATAATAACTAAATTTCAAAAGTGTGTTGGGTGTATTTCATTTAAAAAGTTGCTATAAACATAAATTTATCTCATTTTAGGAGATACACAGTGACGTGGATTTTCTTTAAAGTACTCATTGAAACGTACAATGAATAGTGAATATATATCTGAAAAAAATATACACTAATAACATTTTGAAAATTAAGTGTAACTTTTTTTATTTATATGTTGGATACACTTTAGACAAAATATGTGATAAAATATCATGAACATTTTGAAAGATACAGGAAAATACATTGAAAAGGTTAAAATTTTAACGACGGCTTTATAACTTCATGGTTATGTTTATAAAAACTTTTTTGTTTAAAATGTGATGCACAACATATGGAATATAAAAAATGGGAAATAATTTTTTTTAAACAAATGCAACAATTTTGCCGTTCGCAACCGATGGCACCATTAATGCTTCTGATATCATGAGCGACTATTAAGAATGGCAAAATGTCAACAAGGCAGAGCAGCCCAGAAGATCTACATAATTCAATTGAGACTGGCCGTAAATGCTTACGAACTATTCTGCCCCCGTTAACAAGAAAGTCGTAAGTGCAATTTTTGGCAAAATGAGGTTTTTTGGTTTTTTAATAACCCTGGGGTGTCTAATATTGAATAAAATAGGAATATTATCGAAATTCGTATTTTAAATATAAAAAAAAATATGTTTAAAAAAGTGTCGTATTGTACATTCTATAACTAACCGTAACTATAAAATACGCTTATAATACTTAAAAGCGATTAAAAACATGTTTCTTTAAGTATGATTGTATTTCCGGTATTCTAGTTTTCTTTTGAATAGTGTGTTCAGGTGGAAACTAGTAATGTATAAAAAATAAGGTATTTAGTTTAAAAATACAAAATTTTATAGCTACTTACGTTTTTTATTCCTAGTATAATACAAGAATTACTTAATCAAAATAACGTAAGTGCACCTGTTTTACTAGAAAACGATTTTATTTACAAAGTAAACTACGTTTAAAATACGGTATAATATTGCAGTTAAAGTTCTAGAAAAATATTATCCCGTTTTGTGTAAAAGAAATAAAGTTATTGTAATTCTTTTATGTCCAGTTCTTTAAACGCCATTTTCTCATAACTAAGCTAAATGCACTTACGACTTTCTTGTTAAGGACGGCAGTATTGTATTCTCACCTTTATCATCAAATATAAGTAATGGTTCTTCATTTTCGTTAATTCCTTGCAAGGAATTATTGCTATTACTATTACTAACTTGCGATATTAGTAAGCTTAATCTTCCCTTTAACCTGTGCAATGGTGTGAGCAGAGTTAGACGGCTTTCTATACTACCGATGAGAGGTCCTAAGAGTTCCTGTAGCTCTGGGTTGGACATCAATATACTAGCATGAACTTGCAAAATATGTTTCAACCACGAACAACCAATTTGGCTCCTAAAAAAAATTAGTCTGAATTGGTAAAAATATTCACAAAATAAATGTAGATAGAAATTGGAATTGGAAAGTTCAAATTCTAAAATCTTTATCTTTATCGATAATTATACAAAATGTTTTTATAGTGTTTTTTCATAGTGTTGAAAACGTACCAAATAAAAAGTCTCTGCCGTTATTATGAACACTCAATAGAAAAATAATTTTTATAAAGTAGTTATTACATACTTCTGATAGAAGTACCAAATTCTCGGGTCCGAAAAGAGCAAATATAAGGTACTTCTTATCAATAATCATTTTTTTCTCGACACTGGCAATTTGTGTGTCTTGCACGCCGCGGCGGCAAGAGAATGGTGTCTATTTCTGAGAATTTTATTTTTACAATTCTTGATTTAGTCGCCTTGTTGGAAGCGTGTAGTAACGTTCGTAGTCTAGAGACGATTTTTGAGCTATCTTCAATCAACTAAAGTTATTATATCTACACACAAAATAATACATTTACATATTTTAAGAGTTATGTGTTTATGTTTTAAAAATGAAATATTTTGTTGTTGTTTTCGTTACATTTATGTTTTTTCTAAACGATTCATAAAAATAAAGAAAATGTAAGCATATGTATTTAAATTTTTTTTATCGGTTTTGATATGACGTACAGATCTTTAAATTTCCCTCTGGTAAATACGTTATAACCAAGCTTTACTACTTTAATGAAAGCCATAGAAAATAGTGCCAGACACTTACATTAAAGTCTTCCCTTGTATAAATTGTGTTAATTCTTGAATTAACGGAATAAGGACTGTAACTGGTAGTCTTTTCACAGTATTCCTGATAACAATATCGTCCCTCTTACACAAGACAGTTCTAAGGATGTTCTGATCTTTACTGTGCAGTCCTTGTATTAACAGTTGAGCCATGTTATCGACTCTTGGCACACCGGAACTGCTGTCCAATTTGTTCAGTGTTAAATTTTCAAGTCGCTTTTCCATTGGAATCTCCATTGTCCCTTCACTTTTCCTTTTCACTGTTGCAACTGAAGATGTCTGAGGTGTTAAGTATTGAACATCATCATTGACGATAGGCGTACGAGTTTTTAGTGTTTGATCTTCCTTAGATATTGAAACTGTCCTTGGATCCTTTCTTACAAGACACTGAACCTTTTTATAAGCACTTATTCCCTAAAATTTAAAACAATAACAGATCTAGTTGCATAGGGTCAAGAATATTCTAGATAATATATGGACTTCCAAATACTGGTATTTTATAAAAATTAAGGGATAAAATAAACATCACTGAATATTTAACACCTTTTCTTCTCCAACAGAAGGTAGGAAAAGATATATTTAAGTTGAAAAAGTTAATCCAATGCTAAGCATTCATTCTTAGAAAAAAAAAAACACATCTACCAAATAGTGTTTTAAAACCTATGACACACCATAAATGGCAGTGATATTCGAGTTCGACCACTAATGACAGCAGAACTAATCAAAGGATCACAATTGGTTTGGAAGTTAGTCATATTTAACATGACTATGACTAACTTCCAACCAATCACAGAATCGACGCCTCATGCCGGCCAGGCGGAGCGTTGGCCTGTTGTCGCCATTGTCTTTCGCATGCAGCCACTTAATTTACTGTAATTTAGTTTCACCTGTATAAAATTCATAAATAGTAGAAGGTAAAAGAATTTTAAACAAAAAAAGTATTATATTTTACAAATCAGAATGGGAAGACAATTTTTTTCAAACTATTTAAATGTGTGTACACATACTTACACATAAACTCATATCATAGACATAGATTGTACCTGTTATCATAGATAAAATACTTCTTGATTGTGTCCATTTCTAACAAAAATGCCAGTATGCTATAATTTACTTATTTCTTAAATGGTTTTAATTAGGGATGGGCACTTGGAAATTTTCCAATTAGGAAAATTTCCAAAATGGGAATATTTCGGGAAGAAATAAACATAACAATTGAAACTTTCCTGCATACTTTCCGGGAATATTGCCGGCAAAATTGCAGGGAAAAATTCCTCTCGAATTTGAGTTTGCCGCCAGTTTTCTAAGATTTTTAACCTCAAAATTTGCCTTGTTCTGCTTAATCTATGGTTTAACACCTTATTATTATTATCATGTATCAATAATCAATATACTTATATCATCAATATAATATATTGATATAAGTAATAATAATTTAAGAAAGTGTAAAAGACAGAAATGAAAACATGATCACCTTTTTCTATATAAAAAAAAGTATGAATATTTATTAAGTAATTTTACTTAGGTTGTGTTCCGATATTAAACTTGGTTAACCAAAATCCCGGTTAAGCGTTCCATTAAATAAAAATTCCTGAAAATTGTTTAATTTTGGAACTGTGGTCACCTGAAAAAGGTTAACTAAACGTCAAAATATTGACCGTGCTCTGGGAGCGGTGCATTGGTCAACCGAAGAGTTAGCAGGTTAGGTTTTAGCATTGAGAGAAGAAAAATCAATTCTCTCAACGATTTTAATTATATTTTGTTTAGATGGTGAAGGCAGATGGGGTGGTGTTCTTGCGTTAAGAGTTATAATAAATATTTGTAAATTCTACTTTTCTGTATTGTATTCTGTAGTCCACTTGACCAAGTCGACTGAAAGCTACACTTATATCTACTTATAAACTACTTATATCTTACTATAATATACCAAATTATCTGCTGTTTCATTTATTTTTTGACTGAAGACTAGAGTAATAGTTAAACACGGAATATGAAGGTATTTAAGGTTGAATGAATCCCAATAAAAACAATTCATCATCCATGTTGATTAACCAGCCAGTTCCTTAATTACACATTTTTCAGGTTTACCAACATTTCGGTTAACCGAAATCCTGGTTGGTCGCGGATAATATCGGAACACAACCTTAGTAGCACAAGTAGAGATATTAGGGTATTAATAATCAATCAATCAAATTAGTAAAAATACCTAGGTACTTACAAGAAAAAAAACTTTTTGAATTTCCTATAGAAACTTGAAATTTAGATATACAGATATACTACTCATATATACGCCGAATATTTGCAACATTTACAATACTGCAAACATTCGAGGGTCAAGGGTAAAAATTAGTGTAGAGTTAAAAAGCATTACTAATGTCAAATTTTAAAATATGGCTTTTTGGTAATATGAGTAATAATTCTAATAAAATATACCTTGTATTTGGTCTTTCTAGAAAGCTCTTGCTGTCAGAAGCGCAATGGACCAATAAAAAATTTTTTTTTGAATATTTCCGAAAATTTCTGGAATTTTCAAGGGAAATTTACTGGGAATATTCAATATTTCGGAATTTTCCCATCCCTAGTTTTAATTCATAACTAATAAACTTTATCCAAATTTGAATACATAACTTACAACATTCTCAAAGGTGAGCATTATTTCCGTGCCATGTCCTATACACAAAGTTTCATCGTCTCTATAAATTGCACCAATAATTCTGATGGGTGTTACTAAGTCATTACTTTGTCCTGTGTCTGATACAATTTGAACTGTTGTTTTCGGTTTGAATGGTTTAGTACATTTCCTGGAAAGTATATAGACAACTTAATAAAATAAATAATATATGAATGTGTGATAAGCCAATATACAATATTAAAAAAAAAAATTATTCTTCCATAATTTTAGGTTAAGAGTCAGGTATCCTATATGATGAATAATAATAACAAAAAAAGTTATATATTTTCATTATGGAAACATTCAAATCTTCATTTATACATAGCAGCAAAACACACGAACATCTAGTCTGTGGCCAAAATTATAGGCAGTGATGAAGTAATGCAATGCCAGTTGTGGCACATTGCCCTTGGAGAGGAGTTGTTTTCAGCATCTCCTTAAGATAAATAAGTAGTATTGTCTTCCTCAAAGACATTATAGGTCACTTGCTATAATGGTACTTGCAGAAAAAGCAGGTCGCTATCTGTCTGTCAATTTGGCAATAATTGTCAGATGGATAGTAGCAAAGACCAAGAGAGGGCACTACTGTGTGTTTCTCACTACTACTAACATTATACTTATGAACAGTATCAGAGCGCTTTTGCTATTATTCACTATATAAAATAATTTTTAACGAATACAATTATTGTGTATATAAATTTAATGTGCCGTTCACTACGCATAGCGATCTAGACTATAATTTCAGACTCTATACGAGGAAAAATTGAATTGCTATATTTTAAAAAATAAGCAAGCTCACTTACATGTGGACAAAATCTAAGTTTTCATGCGGGTAGAATGCGGCTTTTTGTTTTTAGTTGTTACATTGTTTTTTAAAACCAAAATGCAAGCAAGCGGTAACTACTATATAGATTTTCTAGTATTCATTGATTAAATTTAACTTATTAAAGAAGTTTCAATTTTTTTATATATTTTTTAAAATTCGGCCCTATCTTACCACATTAGGACTGTGGAATCGCGATCCTTGCACACTTTACCCGTCAAATGGCTCCATATACTGGCAGTGAGTCACTCTTTAAAATTTTGGCCGCAGACTACCCAATTTCCGATATATGTAATATTTAATTCTTTCTCGAAGTACATGGTATAACCTAACAATAAAAAACCGTTTTAAAAATTAGTCTCGAATCTTACCCATTTAGTGTGTGGCGATACACATGTACAACCCCACTTCTGACAGTAGCAGCTAAATTGGTTGAACCATCACTTGCAATATTAACAGAAACATTTTGAACAATATCTTCCATAAGAAAACTTGCTACAGCATTCTTATTATTTGTATTAGTGTTTAAATTCCAACAACTTAAAAGTCTATCACCCTACAAAGTTGATATAAGTATTGCATGATGATAGAGTATTTAATAATTTTACCTTTGATCCACTGATAAAATAAGCATCTTCTGATCTTCGAGGATTTATATACTGTAAAAAAATTACATCGGAACTGTGTCCCGTAAAAATTTGCAGCACTTCTTTTGCATCGATGTCCCATAATTTGATATTTTTTGAAGCCGTTAAAATTTGATTGTTGTCAGGAATCGCTAAAATAGATGTTATTTTTTCATTTCCTCCTTTCCATTTCCTAAAGAAAAAATCAACATTCATCATTATCTACAGCATACTTATTTGGTTTTATAATATATCTATATTATTATAAAACCTCGACGAAACCAAAAATCTATACCTTCATCGTTGTAATTATTAATGAATAAGCAAAACATTTTTTATAGTCACTTAGGTAAGTACCTCATTTTGAAAGAAATTTTTACTTACTGTAATAACTTCTGTTTATGCAAACTCCATATAAGAATATCTTGATCTGCTCCAGAATACACGATACTATTATCTACTGCCGACAAACAATTTATTGACTCACTTGTTTGACTGTTAATTGTACATTCTAAATTAGCACTTGATACTGAATATACCAGTAAAAGTCCAGACGTTGATCCCAAAACTATATTGGGACACAAATTTGAGACTGATCCCCTTCGCTTTTTCTTCTTCGGCGAAGCTTCCTAAAATTAAATATAATAGTTATATTAAGTATATTATAATAAACTGCTGACATTTCTTGTCATTATATTTACACTGATGTACTGGTTCATTAAAGTAGTTTTTATAAAATATTAATTAGGCCTGTGTGGTGAAGATAAATACTTTAATTCCCAAAAAAATCAAAACTAAATAGTACCTCTATTAAGAATGCAAAAAACTATTCTACCTATATCTAATATCTACATAATATTTAATCTGTTATTAAAGTAAAATACTTACTGCTATTGGGGCATTCCCTAATGGTACGAAATGTAAACAAGTACAAGGGGACGTCAAATGATAATTAGGAGTAAATTCTTGTTCAAAACTGTTAGAAACTGTATTCCATATTTTTAATTTTCCATCTGTTGAAATATATGCAAAATATTTGCCATCCTTACTAAATTGTAATGCCATCGTGCACGTTATCAACCATTAACACATGTTCTAACCAAACTTTATTTTGAAATTCGACGGTCTACCCCCATGTCTACCAACACCAACAGAGGCAACAGAGCATAGAGAGGTCCTCTGTGAACAGAGTATCACACAGAATATAGTATCAGAGTATGTTGGAATCACTGATCACTAGAAACTGGAATCTTACCCATAGAACCAGAATACATGGACACACATACAAAGCACAGACATAAAGACTATAGAATGGAAGAGTCAAATACAAGTTTTGTGGTATTGTGAAGACCGGACGATTCGGTCCGTTACGGACTCTGCGTAGCAGCGCAGTTCTCATTTGATAACGGAGGTCCGTATTTTGCTTGGAACTTGGAAATTCAGCCTTCGGACGATACACCACAATGAACATGTAAATGTACCATATTTATGAAAACTGGATAGTACAACGCGTTTCTTCATCCTTTTTAACTTTTACTTCAAAAAATAAAAACAGACAATGCAGTTTATATGTAAATTCCTTCCAGTTTATTTGTAACTTGTTTCTAATTTATATATAAGTAGCTGACTATCTGTACCTTGCAAACTTTATATATTATGTAATGTAATATATCATTTGCTCTATGCGCAAACTCATCACCGAACCGAGAAGCCATGTTGTAGTCACAGAAACCGGAAACCGTAAGAATGGTTCTTCATGTCATCTGTCAATGCCATTATTATAGATGTCAATGCCATTATTATAGTTGTCAATGACAAAGTTGTGTTCCTTGTCACTTCTTTAATAAATATGTTCTTTGGTTGTGTTGGCAAAAGATGGTATTTCATTCCTGTAAATAAACAAGAAGGAATAGCCAAGATTTATAGTATTATTTTATATTTTTACCGCAGTAATTAACAGAAAATGTCTTGGCTGAACTTTAATGATAGCTTAAATAATCTCAAGGGACAAATCACCAATTTTGCTAGTAATGTTTTGGCTGATGATGAAGGTAATTTTAACCCTTATGATGCCTTGCCATACGTATGTTTTTAATCGTTTTCATTTTCTAATATTTATAATATAACCTGTTGACAATATATTTAAATTTTAATAATACTATTATTTTATGTTTGCAGGGGCAGAAATCAAAACTACTAACTATGAAGAGTTAAGGGAACGATGCATCCAACAAGAAAAAGAAGTAAGTGCAGGCAACTCTTAATAAAATAGGTGTATACCTCTTAAGTGAATGCAATACAAAATTAATGAAAAATGTATTCAAATAATGATTTAGCAGGTATTCATTTCAATATTGTAATTATTGAAGTAATAATAGCTTAACCTTGACTTTTGACATTGCCTGTGTGTTAGTTTCATACACATTCATAAATATCGAGCATTAACTTACTGTACTTATATATAGGTACTTAGAGTACAATTACTTACAATAGCAGGTAATTGTAGAAATTGTTATTTTTGATTTATTTTATTTTATAAATTTAACATAATACGTAACAGTTACATTTAAATAATTAAATTTAATGTATGTCTAACTAATACTCCAATATTTATAGCTTTTACCTTTGACACTAATATTTGTATATTTTTTTAGATAGAGGAACTCAAGAGACTCACTGAAGAATTAAAACATGTAAGTAACGTATGTTTACATGCAGATATTTAAAAAGTCTTCCCTTTAATATTACCCATCATTAAGTTTGCAACACAACACCAACACTTTGTATCAGGTATATGCACAGAGTGAATGAAAGTTGGTAACACATATTTTGATTAAAAATATATTGAAGGAGTTAAATATTACTAGTGATGGGATCGCTCGAGTGAAAAATAATTGATCATTCGATTATTGAAATCATCGAGATATTTCGAGTGGTTACGAAATCATTCAAACGATTTTAATAATGGCCTATCCTATATCTAATACCAATCTAAGGAATTTCCGAACATGTTGAAATGTTTTCCCTGAAAATAATTTATAGTCAACCTTGCAATTATTGAGTACTGCGCCCGCCGATCTGTTTTTGTTTGTCTTATGTTATGTCACTTATGTCTCACTTCGAGTGAAATGTCGTACCCCAATGCCGAATGCCGGCCGAATCGTCAATGTCAATCTCAATGTAACATGTAACGAACGGCGATCGCTCGAATGACGAGTGCCAGCCAGAGACAACAGCGTTGTTTTCAAACCAGGAATGTGACGTCATCACTCGGAAGAAAATCACTCGAGCGATCATTCGATTATTAATTTCACTCGAGTGACGATTTTTCGATTGTCAGAATCATTCGATTATGCCCATCACTAAATATTACTAACATAACACTGGACCGTACTTGAACTGATTTGTTAAACGAACAAATTAATTCATGGATTTTTGTTGAACTCCCATCCGCATAGTTTAATTTACAAAAATTGGACATTGAAAGGTAATGTTAAGGTTATTTATTTATAGTCAAATTCTGGTCCATAGTTGGAATACTTTGGAGAGAATTTTTAAATTATGTACAAAAATCAATCTTGAAAAATAAATACATTCTACACAAGTAACATTCAAATATTTTACATGTAGGTAGTCGTTAACTTAAATCTCTAGGGTTTGAAAAATGACTTTTTGCTATGGATATTAAGTCAGCCAATTTTTTATTCTACAAATAAACTGTCTAAGAATTACTAAAAAGTGAGCTAGAATAGATTAAACATAAAATGAGAAATTGTAATCACTCAGCATACTGTATTTCATAGGTTTCCAAGTATCTCCATTTACAAATTAAATTTAGACTTTCTGGCGTGCCTTAGAACAAATATGCGTTGCTCTACTAGGTGCTATTTAAGCAATTAATTATAAATTAATAAATAATAATTTATAATTTACCAAATCCAGTCCTGTATAATGTTTATTAATCTGCAATACAAACCTGTGAACTGTTTTTCTACATGATTTTTTTGTAATATTAATACACCTTCTCTGCTATTATGGCTACATTGAGCTCTCAAGACTATTATATTTTAATACTGTAAGTATATATACCTCCGAAATACAAAAATTCAGTAAAAAAAAACTGAATTAGCTGAAGATTATTTATGGGCAACAGCTATTTGTCAGATTTAATCTGTGATATCAATATGGCGATACCGATGCTGTTTTTGATGATGAGATAGCTTCTCCAGTATTTTTTGACAAAGAAAAGATGATTAGCATTTAGTTTTCATCATCCGCCAAAGGATTTTCTCGGGTTTATGAAAATATATGGTTGTTTATGTTTATCTTCAAAGTTAAGGGATATTCAACTGGAGAGGGACATTCTGTATATTGTTTTAAAGAATATAAACAAATAAATAATCTAACAATGTAATTTTGTAAAGAATATCATTTCCTCACAAAAAACATTGATAATAACTTATTATAAACCAATATATACACATACACAATATGTTTATGATATGACACGTCATTGAACTCTCAACGAAAAATGCTGTCGAGTGACGTAAATATATTAATGGCGCTGTATTACAAAAAATAAAGTTGATGGGTCTGAAGAGAAGAAACGTTACTTAAAAAGACTGTTTGCTCCATTAGATAGAGCGTGTAAAGTTGCTATGAGAAGGTGTCCTTTTTATTTCGATAGTTCTTCAAACAAGCCTGAAATTTTATAAAATTGATTTTCCAAAATTTCGATTTTTTGACGTGATTTTTTTTGAGGCATATTATTGATCACCAAATTACTTAATTTTTCCCTAATATAACGTAGTCGCTATCTCTAACGGTTTCCAAGATACCAATGTTATTGCGTCCAATTTGAAATACACTATATATATCTTCAATTTTATTATAAATACAATGTAAGATATTGCTATCTAACAGTATTTCATGTACTGAACAAAAAGTTCAAGTGGCCTTATAGCATAGCACAAATAATATTATCTTTTTAATACATTACACTTATGGAATACTGTTTTTGACATATTTGCCTTTTATATCTAGAGATAGACTTGTCAAACCTGATATCAGTATGTTAAAATATACACGCTGTTCTACTGAAAATAATGTAAGTTCTTAAAGTTAACTTCTTTGCCTGAAGCACAATTCTTTCTTTCAAAATACAGTTGTAAAGCCCATAAACTGGTTCTGCAACTGATATAAAACTTTTTTCTAAAATTCAAAATAAAATAGTTATAACAATATTACATTAATGTCTGTAACTATTTTTGTAACTAATTTTGTCAATCTAACAAAAAGTACTTCTTCTCATACAAAGAGTTCTTATCGTACTAACATTCTACCGACGAAGAGTTGAGGATCAACTCGAAACATATAGAAGAAAGCTAGTTAAGTGTTTATTTCTTTTAAATTTTATTATAATAACTACATATTTCATTTAGACATATTTTAAAATATGACATAATATTATAGAATTTTGTATAAAACTGAAAAACCGCCGATGAAATTTAGTTATATCAAATATTATTTTATCATACATTATACAGTTGTTTTTTGAGGCAAACTTTAGAAGTTTGCCTTGATACTCCACTTTGAATATTAAATTTGTATGCTTCTGGTTTTTTGCTTTTTGCTATTTGACAGGTGGTGTAATCTCAAAAGAAACTATATGAACCAATATTACATTAGTTTTCTCTACCTTCGGTATCATTAGGTAAATTTATATTACTAAATTTAACAATGGGCTTAAAATACTAGGTGTCTAAAGCCCATGTATATTAAGATTCTATACAGTGTGCCCACAATTGGTGATGCATGTATTGGGATCTCGGAAACTATAAGAGATAGAAAAACGGTCAAAGGGGGAAAGTTTTAGACAATTTTGTTTGTAATCGAATGCCGTTCTTTTTGCGATCTTATCTCTTTTGGTTTTTAAGATATTTTGAAAAAACTAAAATGATGCATTTTCGAAAATACCCTGTAATTTCTTTATTTAAAACAATTTTTAGATTCTGTAAAAACTTTCTTAGGGCAACTTTTTACGTAGAAAACAGCTGTGTAGTCCGATTTTATTTCCAACGTTTCGGTTTTTTGGAACCATCATCAACTTTGTTTTTTCATATGGGCGCCATATTGGATTTTTACGGTTTTGGAAAGCCTCTTTTCTTAGCTTTCTAATGATGTATCACAATTAGTAAAAAAAGTTAGGTTATGGTTAAAAAAATCAAAAATTAATATTTTGTTATAAATTTGACAACGTCGCACAGTAAAACATTGAAATTCTAGGTCATATTAAATTTAATCTCTATTACAATAAAACATTAAAATATTTGTTGAAAGTTTTTACCATGTAACAAAAAATAAATTTACAAAAGCCGCAAGTTTGGATAAATACATCAACTAATAGTTTTCAGAACACCTGTCACCTAAAAATCATTTAATTATTGTGTATAAACAGAAATTCAGTACATAATTTAACGCAATAAATTTTTTGCTAATACATCAGTTCTCTAGTAGATCATTTTCGGTTTAAACTCTAAGCTACAAATAATAAAATATCAACACAAATTAAAACATAATTAAACTATAAAGACTAATAGCCGAAATAAAATATCTAAAGTTCAAAGTGTCGCCCATTTGCTTCCATACATTTTTGACATTTTTTTATTATGGATCTGAATTTATGTTTATACATAATAATTAAATGATTTTTAGGTGACAGGTGTTGAAAACTATTAGTTGATGTATTTATCCAAACTTACGGCTTTTGTAAATTTATTTTTTGTTACATGGTGAAAACTTTCAACAAATATTTTAATGTTTTATTGTAATAGAGATTAAATTTAATATGACCTAGAATTTCAGTGTTTTACTGTGTGACGTTGCCAAATTTATAACAAAATATTAATTTTTGATTTTTTAACCATAACCTAACTTTTTTTACTAATTGTGATACATCATTAGAAAGCTAAGGAAAGAGGCTTTCCAAAACCGTAAAAATCCAATATGGCGTCCATATGAAAAAACAAAGTTGATGATGGCTCCAAAAAACCGAAACGTTGGAAATAAAATCGGACTACACAGGCGTTTTCTACGTAAAAAGTTGCCCTAGAAAGTTTTTACAGAATCTAAAAATTGTTTTAAATAAAGAAATTACAGGGTATTTTCGAAAATGCATCATTTTAGTTTATTCAAAATATCTCAAAAACCAAAAGAGATAAAATCGCAAAAAAAACGGCATTCGATTACAAACAAAGTTGTCTAAAACTTTCCCCCTTTGACCGTTTTTCTATCTCTTATAGTTTCCGAGATCCCAATACATGCATCACCAATTGTGGGCACACTGTATACCTACATCTATTAATGTACACCATTTTGCAGTTTCAAACATAATTAAAAATGTTAAATCCTCAAGATTTTTATTCTCATATTAATTTTGTTAAATAATTATTTTTAAAATTAACTTTGCTGGATATTCCATGGCCACATATCATTTTTATCTATTGATTTTACTGCAGACATTTAGTTACACAATGATAAGCTTTTGATAATGTTTATTATAGATTGATAGGGGTGTAACCGTTTTCATATTCCAGGTGTACATATTGAAATAAAATGCACTCGAGCTAATACATGTTACTCTGCATTTTTATTTGTGTTCTTAACTAATGTGAATAATAATTTCATGGTACTTGTTTAATCAAACTCAAAAAACAGACTTATCATTCTTATGTTCATATTATATAGTGTTTGCTAAACATTTTTGATGCTATTTTAAAAGCTGTGTAGTTTGAAATTTAATATTTTTGACATGCAGAACAAAATAAGAAAAAAAAAATAGTTAAAAAGCAAAACTCAATCATGGAAAATAGAAAAAATTGTGTTTTTGAGGGTCGTTTTTTAAAGTATATGGAATTTGTGAAATTTCAAAATGTCTTGACTATTGACCACCTTAACATAAGCATCGTTACCCTTGATATATCAATTAGGTAACGGTAATTGACATATATGTTCATTATCGATAATTGACAACTACATCTGTATCATAAAGAATAAATTCATGTTGCCTTTCTATGTTTTCCTACAATGTAAATGTATAAAACTTCTGTATAAAAAATATTTATAGACCATATATGATCGATTTTTGATCGAATTGGCATGTAACTCTACTGTTAACCAATTAATATTATTTATGAAATAATTGTCTGCTTTTGAAAATCCTTGAATAGGAATCCTGTGGGAGAATGGTTTAATTTCTCAAAGACTAGTATGCAGAGGATTAAGAGAGCTTTTAAATTATCTGCATCATATGTCCCACCTTATCATTTAAAAAAATATATTTGACAGCGCCTGTGGCTCCATCTTCTATTTTACAAAAATTAATTTATCGTCAAAAAATAATATATTTTACATGATTCACCCTGTATTTTGTCCGGTCTCTAAGCAAATTAATTCAAAAGTTAGCAGGAGGGGAGGGAGGCGGACTTTATACGCGCACTATATGGCGATCGATACATCGTTACAGCGATCGTTAGCGATCCTTTTTATTGAACTCAAAAAATCTTCTCTACAATACATGTTTTTCAGACGAATGAATTTATGTTGAATGGCGAAGTGAATATACACAATTATTGTCGCTATTGGAGTGTTATTAATCCTCATTTAATCAGGGAATTTTATTCTCAGACTCAAAAATTGAATGTTTGGGCCGGAATTTTGAGCAACCATCTTGTTGGACCGTTTTTTATTAATTAGGAAATTTCGATGGGAACATCTATTTACAATTATTGGAAGACACGATTGATCCTATGATAACAGAAATTTTAGAGAGTGACGACAATTTAATAGAAAATGAAATAACTTTCCAACAAGATGGCGCACGGCTTCACTATGCTGTTGCTGTGCGGAAATTTTTGGATTACTATTTCCCAGGCCTTTTGGATTGGTAGAAGAGGTCCCATCGAATGGCCACCAATGTCATCCTTTGAACTTTTTCCTGTGGGGCCATTTGAAATCGCGACTGTCGCCACGCAGCCTGAAACACTAGAGGTGTTGCGTCAGGGAATTGTGGAAGAATGCCGATTGGAACAAAATTTGAAAACAGATTATATTATTGTTTGCAAGTTAACGGGGGTCATTCCGAGCAATACATTAAATAAAATATGGTTTTTGTTTTGCTTCATTTTTTTTTTAATTTGAGACTATTTTTTTTTTGTCAATTGATCGACACATCAACAAAATGTGGTAATGTGGTAAAAATAATGTGGTTGTGTAGTAGATAAAAAGGTTATTATTGGTGGGCTTTTCTGTAGAAATTAGTACGCGAATGTCGGTTTGTCAACTTTTCGTCTTTAGCCAGTAACTCTGTCAAATCTCAATCGATTCCCAAAAATGATGCACTGGTGTATTCGCAATGTAAATGACTTTGAAATGAAGTGTTTGAAGTAGGATGGTTCCATTTGACATTTTAAACTTGGGGTGCTAGGGGTTAGGGGGATGAATATATCAAGTAGGCTTGACTGTCAAAAATGCTCACCCTAAGAACAGAAATCAACGGGTCGGCGAATTCAAATTTTTTTTTAGGTTTTATAATTATAGGTTGGGGGGGTCAAGTTTTCATTGAAAGACCATGTATAGGTATAGGATAAGGTACAAATATTTTAACTTATATCGCTGACTAAACGATTTAATAACATGCAATTAAGTGGGATCGAAATTTTAGCAGTCAGTATTCAAGATTTCCAAATAAAATTTGGTATTATGTTACCACTTATAGTCTCCACTTCCATATGGGACAAAAATAAACAACATTTGTCTCTTTATAAAATTGGTCTGAATACGCTGTATTTTTGAAGTTGTCGGAGAAGGAACTATGAACTATGTAGAAACTCCAAGCATCAAACATGTATAAATTTCAATGATGGATTCCAATAAAGTACATATAAACAGTTCATCGGTTAAAGTTTCATATAAAACCAACGAAGCATAATTTACGTTCAACTGTAGCAACATCAAACAGTGTTATCGAAAGCAAACAGGCAGATGTTATTGTTTATTTAAGGCGATAACGGCTCCAAAATATACCCACAGGCGCATTTAAAGCCTTATTTGCTCACCAGAAATCCTGAAATCCTGACGGTTTTTAGACGTTACCTGCGATACACTTAATTTTCACAGTACTGTATCTTTTCGTAGATAGAATTCTTATCTGGAGAAGTGTACATTGATATTTCATAATGTTTAACAAAAATCAAAAATTGGCATGTGGGAAGATAAAATTTTAATTCTTCTGATTACATATGTAGTTCAGGAAATGGTTGGCATTCCAAAATTTATATACTTACCTATTCATACTTTTTATCAGAAGCTGAGAAACGTAGACCCGAGAAAAAGTATAATTATTATAATTAAGCTTCCAGTAGCTTATTAAATTGTCGCAAATATTAATTACTGAGTTTGCTTCTAAGAGAAATCACACCTATAGCTTATGAGGGAAATAATATTCTATATACAGGGTGTTCCACGGTGACGGCCCATTAGTATCTGGATTATCTGAAGTATCTGGAAAACAAATTAAGCTATTAATTTGTAATTTGAGGTGAAGTCAAAGTGGGCCATGATCAAAATGTTTTGAAGTTTCTACCACTTCGGTTATACCGAAAGTCGACATTAATTTCGTTATTTTAAATGCGACACCCTATATATTATGTACACATTAGTGGTAAAATCGGTACCCTTAAGCGCTGCATTTTTTTTAAGAAATAAGTAGATAGTAAGTAATCATTTAGAATGTGGGAAGAAAATCTGACTATGTCTTCTATACAAGTACAAGCTATGTGTACAAGTCTTCTTGTGAAAAAAGAGTTGAAATATATTGGTTTATTAGAGAATTGATGGACATAATTTTTCAGTTTATTTTTTTACATTATCAATATCGTTAATAAATAGTAAGAGAATCAAAAGAGTGTACCAAGAGTCGTTAGAATATTTTATTCGTTATAAAAGTCGTTATTTTGCGTATATTTTTTTACATTATCAATATTGTTAATGAATAGGTAGTAAGAGAGAACCAAAATGGAATATTTTCTCATACATATTATTATTACTTATGGTTATACTCCAAGGGATAAATACTCCCTTGGAATACTCCCTTGAATACTCCCACTATTAAAAAATACTACAAAAATAATAATAAAAATTATTTATAATACATATCATGATAAAATGCTTTATCCAAATTTATCAAAATATTTAAATCTCTTGCAGTAACCATGTTTTTGTTAAAGAAAAAATCACCGAGGTGATCCAATAGTTTTAAATACCGGGATATGAAAAATTATCTTGGTCAAGGGTGGTTGTGGAATGTAAAACGTGTGTCTTACTTTAAATTTTTGAATATGTTTTGTTGTGTCAGAATCTGTCAAGTCATTGTGCTGAAATTTTCTTGAATCATGCCTCTTACCACACAGCACAAAATTTTCATGATTGAAGCCTATTTTCGAACGGGTGCGTTAGTTAATGGAAATTGGCAATACAGTCAACGTTTGTGTTTGGACAATTTTCGAGAGCACTTCCCAAACGTGGCAATATTACCGGACAATTTTTATGCGTGCCTTACAAATTGTGTTGAAGTATTTCGCGAAACTGGTTGTGTGAATCATAAAAAAGGTGCTGGTAGACCAAGAGTTCGTACAGAAGAAGTTGTCAATGACGTTCGTCAACGTATGGAAGAGGATCCTGCAAAACCTTTGAAACGTCTTTCTCAGGAAATTGGACTTTCTTATGGAACATGTCATAAGATTTTAAAGAAAGACTTGAACATGCATCCATATAAGATGCAAGCACATCAAGCTCTTCTGCCCGCAGACCACCCCAGCGCCTTGCTTACTGCCATTGGTTTGTCAATAATTTAATGAATGACGATCTTCTGGACTTAAGTTTTTTTCTGACGAAGCGTGGTTCCTCCTTTCGGGATACATCAATTCTCAAAATATGCGAATGTGGAGCAATGATAACCCTCATGTTTTTACTGAATCGCCACTACATGCTCAAAAAATTGGCGTTTGGATGGCAGTTTCTCGCAGAAGAATAATTGGGCCAATTTCTTTCGATTTCACCGTCAACGCAGAAAGGTACAGACGCAACTTTTTGGCTGAATTTGTGCAACAGTTAAACGATGATGAACTTCGGTACGGTTATTTCCAGCATGATGGTGCAACAACACATACTACACGAGAAAATATTGCTTTCCTCCGCGAGTTTTTTGATGACCGGCTGATAAGTTTGCATACAGAAGTTGAGTTTCCTCCGAGATCACCTTGTTTGACAATTATGGACTATTTTATATTTCCTTACTTAAAAAACAAGATTTTCGCAACTCCGGTAAATAATTTGCAAGAACTGCAACAAAGAATTGTTCAGCAATGTGCAACCATAACCCCAGAAACTGCAAAACGCTTTTCACAGTATGAGGAGGCGCGTCAACTTGTGCATCGAACAAAACGGGGGACATTTCCAACAATTACTGTAATTCAGTTTTTCTTGTTACTAAAACCGTTATTTCATAATTTGTAGTTCATTATTGTTTTACAACTGAAATAAATAGGTATGCAATTTGTAGGTTATTGATGATGTCAGTGTGACAGTGACATAATTATTTCAAATTTAAAGTAAGACACACGTTTTACATTCCACAACCACCCTTGACCAAGATAATTTTTGATATCCCGGTATAATAGATGACCCTGTACATACTCGTACATCTTTTCTCGTGGTTATAAAATTCCCGATTGGTGAAATTAAACCCCTCAGCAGTTTTCTTAAAAATTTACTGGATTCCGCATTTATAGTGTTGTTGGCAGAATGCAAGGCTCAAGTTATCTTATATGTAACTATGTAACCAAAGTAAATGAATTATTATCAACGAGGAAATAACTGTGTACCGGATATGTTGTAGTAAATGCTTGTTTAGCAAGCAATATAACGGAAATTTAAGATAGGCATTAACATATTCTCTTTCAAGTTGCATACTCAACCTCCATATACACATTGTATTATTTTTAGAGACGGAAATCTAATTTGAACACGCAAATTTCGGGGTTGCTGTGAATTAGGTACCGTCGAAACGGACAAAAAACATTATTTTGGGACACCAGTGTTGGACTATTATGGAAAAATTGTTATCCGGGTGTTTTTATAAGCCATACTTACACGGTCACAAACTTTTGTGAAATTTATCACATAATTTAAAATTAAAATAATTTCAATTTCACAAAATATATACGAGGCCCAGCACGGCAACGGGCAACGTTAAAAAACTAAATTTAAAATAAAAAAAAAACTATTTACGCATTAAGGTATTAAGCTACATAGAAAAGCATTTTATTTTTTAAAGATATTTTCGAGATGACCACCATTCCGTTGCAAACATTCTTCTAGCCTTCAGGGTAAGTGATGCATCAAGTTGCTAACATTTTCAATTGATTTGTATTGATTTGATTTGATTTGGTTTGATTTGATTTCTGTTGCTCCCTCTTGTTGAAACCATGAGTTGCTGTTTATAAGGTGTACCTGTATGGTGTTTAAGACATTCTTCAATCATTGAAACATAGCGGGCTGAGTTTATTGTTAATTTCAATTGAATCGGTCATTTCAAAAACAGCATAAGTCAGTGAATTTACAAAAATGAGTTTTAAACGGCAACGTGTTTCATATAGATAACTACACGTGCCCTGTAAAAATTACATAAGTCTGGGACATCCTTCAACTGGGAAGTTTACTTCAATGTATACAATCAGTGTAAAAACTACATTAGTCATGCACTTATGTTGTTTTTGCAATGAAGATTTTACACGCCTGCGCGGATTTTCTTGTGTGATGGGGGCACATGTATGTAGTCATCTGATAGATGTTATTAGAAAACAAAAATTTTTCTGTGTTCATAATGAAGGCACATCAGGTCATTGAATTTAAAAAATGGTGGCCTTCTTGTTATAAAAAATCTTGTCTCTCAGAGGAAACATTTGGTAGACATGTTCCTAAAGAACAAAAAATAATTTTTTCCCCTTCTTCTTACATGAGTTTTAAGTATAGTTCAAGCAATAAGGGAGTTGTTATAACAAATGATTATATAGATGGGCTAGTCCAACATACATTTTCTTTAGCAAGAAATACAACAACAAAAGTTATTTTACCCACGGAAAGAGCGTATTTTGGGAATGGAGTACCTATAAACCCAAAAAAAATAAAAAAATATAAAACAAGTTACAAAATGTATTGATAAGAACTATATGGCGTTTTATGAAGTTATTTTCAACTGGCTCATTGCATCTGAAGAAAATGATGATGTTGAGAATGACGAGGAATATGACTATGTACCATAGAAAGTATATTATTTCTTGTTCAAATACTTGTTGAATACTTGATTAGTTAGTTAGTTTCAGCTGTTTATATGTTTAAAATAAACTATGTGTTAATTTGTAACTTACTATTTTATTTTAATACAAAAAAAAAATCGCTTATCTCTAATAATTAGATAATTTAATTAGAAGAAAAACATGTCATTGCAAAAACTACATAAATCTGGAGAAGAAAAATTTTTTTTTGGAAACTGGTTAAGAAGTATTAAGGTCTAATTGCATTTAATTTACTTCAATAATCAGTGTTCTGCATATTTAAAAAAACGACTAGACTACCGTTAAAGTATTATATGTTATATTCAGTTTTTTTCGTTTCCTGTAAAATGTGAATTATCTGACTTAGGTTGTTTTTGAAATGACCGATTCAATTATTGTCGTCGTGAAATTATGGAGCAATAATTCTAATTGACTAAATCGCATACCACTATCCTATTACCCTTAAGCTATGTAATAGTTTCTGAATAATAACTCTACGTTTCCTTGCCCAATATCGAAAATTCAGTTTGTTTACAAACCGCAGAAAATGAGCTTCATCACCCATCCATAAATGATTATCAATGAAATTTTGTTTCTGCTTTTCCTACAACGTCTCGAAACTTCTAGCAATATAACAACCGTGCAACAGAAAAAAATCTGAGATTATTATTATGCATTATAGATGACAAAAGTCCCTGTACAAAAATTTGATAAAAACCCTCGAATATTGGAGAAATAAGTGGCTAATCAAAATCTCTGTTCCTCCCGCTTGCATACTGGTACTGGATACAAAAGTTACTTACTAACATGTGACGTCATTCTGAATTCTGATATTGCCTTGTTTCGGATTTGCATATTTTAATTTAAATTTAAACGAGTATTTATCTTGTCCATTGCTGTTATGACAAAATGTAATTGCGTTTTGCTGTTTGATGCGATTGGATAAAATTATATGTACCTCCACTTTTCCTTTATTTTTATGTATTTTATAGTTTATTAAATATTTATTCCTCATAATTGTTTTCGTTGATTAATGCCTTACCAGGTTGCCCAAAATGACAACTCTCTTGACAGTTGCCATTTAATAAACTTACGAAACTAATAATAAAATATTATCAGTCCCAACTGCGAAATCTAAACAAATATTTAAATAATACGACCACATGCGATAATCAATAACCCAACATAGTTTTTCCCACAATAATTTTGTGGAATAATGGAAGAATTTTATCGGGAGGTCTAATTGGGGGATCTTATCGCCCAGTATCCATGGTAACTGAATGGTGCGTATAAAATAGGGGTCGCACGGTTTTTTTGTCTTTTTTGCAACAAAAGTGCATCGCCGGTATATTATAGTTGCAGTTGATTGGTAAGTCCTTCCAATTTAATATATCCTTTACAATGTAATTTTTTCCAACAAACTTCACTAAACTCTTATTCTAATAGATTTCGGCACCTACAAAAATTATAATAATAAAATAATAATAATAATAATAATAATAATTACACAAATATAAAAAAAAAATGTATGCGTTTATAATTCAGTGTGAATAATATATGTGGAATATGAGTAGTATCACTTGTAGAGGGTGATCTACATCCGTTTTATAGCTATGTGGTCACTATAGATGTAATACACGGCGGGTAATTATTAATATAATAAATGTAAGCGTATAAAAACGAAAATCACAAAAAAAATTAAAATGAATTTAATTTTGTCCTAAGAAAAATGCTGTTTATTTTATGTATCACAAATTGGATGAGATGTAGAATTACAGACAGAAAAAGTGTAGCACATTCTTTGAGATCGATTTTCAAAACAAATTCAACATGAAATCAGAAATTTGTTTTGTTTGCATCTCTGGTGCTCTTATTTTCTAGAGTTCAATTGAAAATGGGTTTGGTTAACCTGAAGTCAGGAAATTGAGATATTTCAATGGCTTGCAATGCAAATGATACAAATGGCTTACCTACCTCTTTTTTATTATCAAAGAGAAACATTAGTTGCGGGTTTTGTTCCAGATCTGTACTATCCTAGGTTTATTCGGCAGTTAGAGTTCATTCACGTTAAGTTTAAAGTGACGTTTTTAAGTTTTAAGTTAAGTTTATATAAATAAATAAAAACTTGACAACGCAGAGAAGGGTTGCCAAATATAAAACTCTTTGTAAATGGCAAATGTTGTTTATCGAATATTGAAAACAATTAATTACTGAAAATGACGTCACTTTAAACTTAACTAGAATGAACCCTACCCTACACTCTACACCGAAGAACAAAATAAATAAAATTGGCCTTGCAAGTAAAATCGTACAACTTACAGTTTTTTTATTATTAACGTTATTGCCATAGGTATATAATTTTTGTCTCCTTGGATTTTAATTATGCCCATATAAACCGGCAACATCTCAGATTGGAAACATCTAAACAGCTCTAGTATGTACTTTTGTACTAGTGCTGTTGTTTCCGTTTGGGCGAAAACTGATAAGAAGTACCTTAAACCTTTTTTATCTAACGACTTCTTTTGAATCGCTTTTCTTTTTTAGAATAAAATACTATATCATTGAACTCGACTAAGCATTATCTTTTCGCTGTACAGTGTCACCCTGTAACTAAAAATGATTCAATAAGCATTTAGTACCTATTTATCCGTTTTCACTATGTCTATAAACGAATGCTTAATTAAAACGAAGCTAATTAGTGGCAGAGGGCCAGACTTGTTTGTGTTTTCTAGTATTCTAGACAAATATTTCTTTTGATTGTAATGGTTTAATTTCGTTCAACGTCCAATCACTTTAGTCGCATAAGCAAAGTTCAGCTGTTCTACTGGTAATAAAGGTTCATAGCGATATAGTGAAATGATAGAGACGTTTGAAAATATAGATATTTAGTTACGTGATTCTTCTGAAATAAAAATCATAGAAATAGAAGGCATAAGAATAATACGGACTGTTATTCTTTATACCCTGCAATTCAATGTAAGTATTTGTTGTGTCCTCAAACTAAAAAATAATGTTGTCGAAAATACTGTTGAAACCAAAAAGATGCTACACTGGAGTTTTCTATGAAGGATAAAAATTATAGATATATTTTTTTTTATTATGTTTATTATGTTATGTTTTTATTATTTTATTTTGTATGTATTTTTTTCTCAGTGCCATTTATTTTCAAAATTATAATTGTTGTTCCATACTCTGCGTGAACTCGACAGAAGCAAATTATGTCGTTATAAGTACACGCAACTACACATTGTTTATTTATTAGCTTATTATTTCTTTGTGTGCGGTAATGTTACTGTATTACACAGGCAAAGTGGGCCGCGTTACTTGTGATTAACGATATTTGTTTTACAAAAGGAGCGTTATCTGAGGAAACGGTTGTTTGTCCAAACGCAATTTCCGAGGCCATTCGAAAAATGTACAGCGTTTTTTTTTAGGCGTGTATAGCTGCAAAGTATTCCATCCTGCCTAGAAATTATTGTTAGTGTTGCCGTGTCACAGCGATATCTTTTGGTGTTGGGCAAAATACGGAAATTTAAAGAGACGTACGACATAATAGAGGGTTTATTTGGTTTTCTATGTGACATCTTCCAAAGAGTAATGCAAATTATTTAAATTCTAAACGAGCCCGCTATTAAATACGTACGTGTAAAAGAATAAGTAGGTATACCTATTTAACTTTAATTTATCTAAATGGAAAAATGCCTGTGACTTAAGAATGCAGTGTGATTACACCACCTAAAAAATAATTATGCTATATAGGACCCCAGAAGTAGGTACCTATTCAAAATTAATAATTATCGAGTTGATTGGACACAGGCGAAAATTAAACAAAAAGGGGCATAATCAAATAAAAGATTATTAAACATTATTTAAGTGATTTTATTAAAATTATAAAATTAATGGCGATGATTGTATCTCGTCGGAAACGATATTCTTAGATGAAACGTAGCTTACTCTTCTCCAAAATGATGTTACCAGCAGAGCCGCATTTAGAACCCTTGGGGCCCTAGGCCCCCTTGAAATTACGGGCCCTTATCGGGGCCTTTACCGGGAGGGGTGGGCCTTCAGCAGTGGCGGCTGGTGATATTTGGATATGGGGGTACGTATTAATAAAAAAATGCGCCGCAGGCGAAAATTTTGCATATTTCAAAGTCAAACCTCTTAAAATTATAAATTAGAAATTCGCAGAGCAAAAATATTTGCTAGAAAAAATAACTTTCGTTAGACTTAAGAAGCCGCCACTGGCCTTCAGAAATGTGTTGGTAAAGTGAAATATTTCAAATCAAAACCTAATATTATATTTTAAAGTTTAAAGATAGGTACAATCGCAATTCTTATTTGCATAAGTAAAACAAAAAATATTTTTAGGGAAATCTTACAGATTGAAACAAAATATTTAAAAGAACATAGGTAAACAAGTAAATTGAAAAAATGATAAAATAAAACAAAAAAGTCCTATATGAATGATTTATGATGCAGAGGAGCGGGCCCCCTTTTTTACGGGCCCAAGGCATGGGCCTCACGGGCCTAATGGGTGATCCGGCCCTGGTTACCAGTGGAAAATTGATAATAAAAAAAGCGATCGGTCAACATTTTCTCGAAAAGACGATAATAGCAAAGAAAAGAAAGATAGATTGAAAAATGATAGTAAGTAGTGGTCGGCGACTTTTGGATTAAAAATGTCAGTCTGAAAAATGGTTTTCATTAAAAATTTTTACTGACAAAGAGTCGAGAGTGTCGACTTGGAACGGGGTTAAAATTAGTTAAATATTAATTTGGTTTTAAATTTTATTGCATTTTTTTTTTGTTAACTTAAAAACCACTGATGAAATTTAGTTAATTTGTTGTATATTTGTTTTGATTCATATTATAAAGAGTGCTTTTTTATTTTGGGGCATACTTTAAAAGTCTATTATTTTAGAGGTGGGGTAATTCCAAAAGAACTTATGATGACATGCAGTTTCTTGTGTTACCTTTTTATCATGTAATTTTGATTTTTTTTTTGTTGATCTCATAAATAGCAAATGGTGAGGTAGAGATTTAACATATCGCGCCATTTTTGAAAAGTTTATCCAGAAAGTGACAGACACATAGAACGTAGAGATAATGTATTATAATGTATGTATATCAATTGAAAAATAAATAATTAACTGTGTATTGGTTTTATCTATAAATTAGAGTACTATTTATTTAATGGATCTTTCAGTTCATTAAGTATTCTCAATTAATTTTTCAGTGGTGTGCTGCTTAATAGATTCTTGACCATAGTTAAAACTACGATTTGTTTCGGTCAAATAATTACAATATTTTGTGCAGGTACAAAATTATATTCAAAACACTTAAAAAATATACATCTCAATTTTATAGTAATAGATTTCAGTCCGCGTTAATGCATTTTTTAGGCTTTGGGCATACAAGCATGAAAATAATGAAGAAAGTAATTCATGTTCAATAGTTACTGAAGACCTTCAACTGAGACTGATATTAGGTTAATAATGACTAAATTATGTGTTAACGAATATTTGTGGAAAAAAATTTAAGGAATGTTCTATTCCTTTATCACGTCATAGACGGGCGATGTAATGAATTTGTACTTATAGTGGTAACAGATTGGACACTTGAATTCGCTATTACTTGACCCGGTATCGGGAATATGTACAGTGACTTCTAAAAAGATTCACTCTTATGTCTGAAATGATTTTATTAAAAAATGTGGGAAAGAATTCAGTACAAAGGAAAATTTTCAAAATAGTTTTTATGCTGTAGAGGTGAAAAATTCATATTTATTCAATAGTAAACGTGCATTGAAATACAAAGAAGGGCAATTAAAAAACGTTCAATATTTACTTTTGTACCCAAATAAAAAATGACAACGGCCTATGAAAAGATAAAAACTATTCTTTTTAGTGCCTACCTATTACTTGACTACTAACTAAACTACTACCAATCTAACTAAAAAATGGACTATTTTACTCCAAGGAAGTGAGTGTTTTAGTCCAGGGCATGATTGTGTTCATGAGTAAACAAAGGTTTATGGAATTCTATCAATATTTTAATGTGGTTATATTTGAATTCCTTTTTAATTTTCATACGCTCATTTTACTCTCCCTTTTTAATCCTATCAAATATTGTTCTATTCCCATTTGTGTAAAATATATATTAAGCACACCTTTACGCCTCACACTCGGCTCACACTTTGTATTTTAAGTCTTTTAATTTATGTTGGAAATACACAATTTTGGTTAAAAGCATGTAGCGTACCATATACGTTATATGTAACAGTACCCAGCCGTATCGGAGACATTTCACGTTTTACAAACCATTACATATGCAAAAGTTTATAAAATTGTTTATTCAACATTTTTCATTATGAAATCCTATATTTTTATACCCGAATTGAATATTCTCAAGAGTAGGATGACTGAGAGAAGAAAAACTGCTATGCAGAGAGTAGAAATCATTTTATTTTTATAAATTTCAAAATAGAATTTTACCATGATTAAGGCCTCAAAGTCAAATAGGTACATTTTATGTAAAATCTGCCTTCTTTATGACTTCAACGTGTGGGAAAAGCCTCGAAAGTAGTAAGTGTGCCTAATATAATGCAACAACAACAGCACTTACTTAAATTATTCAATATTTTCAACTTATTGTCTTCATCCATGGGCATTTTTTATTAATATTGATCTAGAATCGTCAATATACTGCCTGTACTGGAAAAACAGTTTAATTATACTCATTTGGAAATTTTGGAATTAAAAATACATACAAATTGTCCAAATGTAATGAAGTTGTGAAAGGAAACTGTTTTTAAGTGAATTTTGTTTGTAGAGAATAAATAGCAATGAATAAGTATATCAGAAGAGTTATTAAAACTTTTATAAACCAACTTAAATTGTTTTAAAAGATGAGGTATTTCCAAGAAGGCTGCTATATGGGGTATGCCACATCTTTTCGATAATGTGCTATTTTCTATAAGAGCTATATGTGCTAAAGTTATAAATATGTAGGGTGTTTTCCTCTTACAACGGAGTCAATTATGTCGCAGTATACTGACCACTCTGTAGGCCCGCCAATAGTCATGAACCTTTTAAAAAGTGATGCGGGCGACGTCTATGAAACAACCTGGTTGTTGTAGAAGAAAAACGAACGAAGAACTGACCGAGTCCATCAATGTTGTTTAGATGGCTAGAATTTTTTAAATATATTTTTTTATTCTTCTAAAGAAACAGTTTGTATTTAGACTTAAATAGTTTAAAGGAACTAATAGATTATTATTGTGCCCTGTGCCCCCCCTGTTTCTCCAACACTGACGCTATCAGCGTGATCGCTTCGAAACGCGGCAGTACGCAAGTACTATAGACGCGTTTCTTGGCGGGTGCACATTTTTTTCACATTCAAATAGTCGGTGGTGGTTAGTGCGGACGTGGAAACCTTCAACCACGAATTTTAACTAGTCCTCTTCACCCGAGGGCAGTGAATATTAATTCTAGTGATGCGAAGGGTCTCATGTTTAACAGTTCCGAAAACCACTTATCTTCTTACAAGTAAGTTGACTTCTTCTTTTCCCATAGTTTAATCCGTTTTTGTTGGACACTATACGTTTAAAGACCAGACTATAATAGTGTTAGGAAAACTTCAACTATCAATATCCTTTGTTTTCTAAAGCAATATTTGGTATTTTGTTTTAAGATATATGCCTGTGACTTGTTTGATCAAGAATGTTTCGGATTTACGGTGTAGGGTTTTATTATACAGCACGTTTACGGGCCGCAGTTTTATCACAAGTTTATTGTTTTAGTGCGCTATGGTATGAAGTACCATATTGTTACTCGTTCATCAGGCATTAAAAAATAAATTCTTTCCAGTCAGTTTTCTTTTTATGTTCAGTTTATTTAACTGTATTGTTCTTAACCCAGTAAATTTTGGATGTACACATTAATTACTTCATCTCACTGAAAAGATATTCATTCGGACTGCTTGATTTTTCTTCAGTACCTATACGAATTACCGAGTATTGTTCGTTAAAACATAAAACTACAATTTCCATAGAAAGACAGGGTGTGGCGTTAAATTTATTATATTAGATACCTATATTGCAATAATATTTTTGAGAAATGACGAAAAAAGATTGTGATAAATATTACACTTTTTTTCTTAAAAAATTCATATACCTATTCTTTATGAGCCGTATCGTTGAGTGACCAAGCAACCTGGTCAGTCAACGGCCGTATCCAGTTTACTTCTATCTTAAGCAATACGAAACTGTTGTACCAAAGAGTAGATATACTGTTTGGTTGCATGATAGAATAATAAATGTATCATGGTTTGGTTGTACTACCAAAAAACACAATTTGGCGTCATCAGAATTATTACAGGTTTTTTATACGTGGTTGAGTCACGTAGCTTTTAATTAAAGTATGTGCCAGGGATTAGTTCATCAATTTAAATACGTTATCTATACTTGCTTCTCATTATTTTGAAAATACTCAACATACTGGAGGAGAATGTTAGATTTTTAATCAGCAAACGAATGCCATTGCATTTTTCTTGGATTCGAATGGTGCGAATAGGAAATGATGCACTCAAATAACATTCTATTATTTTAGGTCATCCTTACATAGGTATTTAGAAAAATGATTATAATCTACTGTACTTAACTTATACAGGGTGGGTTTTTGAAAACGAAACAGAGCGAATAACTCTCAGGAAAATTATTTTTTCGAAAAACGCCGAGACAGGTCGATTTTTGATCAAAAGGGGACATCTTTTCCCATACTTTTGATGCTCCAGTCTCACCCCCCTAGGGAGGGGGGGCAACCCCCCTAAATATCTTAATAGGGAAGGAGGGTTAAATGACACATCATTTGAAAGGTATTTCAATTCTCTACACAACCCTGTATTAGTTTTTTTAATTTGACTGGTTAGTTTTGAAGATAAAGGTTGTTAATAAAAAACTACTTTTTACGGTTTTATTGGCAAACTTTTTCTACATCAGCCAATTAAATATTCAAATTGATGACCTCCAGCCTCCATACAATAGTATAAGTTTTGCACAATGCGATAACGTACGTTTTGCAACATTTCTGGAGTAACTTGGCGGCATTCGTTAATAATGCGTTGGCGTAGATCTTCAAGGGAAGTAGGTGGAGTGGCATAAATTTTGGACTTTAAATGACCCCACAAGAAAAAATCCAAAGGGGACAAATCCGGCGATCGCGCAGGCCACTCTATGACGCCTCTTCTCCCAATCCACTGATTTGCAAACGTACCTACGATCGAGATACTGCCGAACAGGCAAGGCGTAGTGAGGAGGGGCTTCATCCTGTTGGAATATCAACTAGTCTTCTAGATAATTTTCATTATTCTCTATAATGTGTATCAGCTCTGGATAAATGGAGTTTTCCAACAAATCCAGGTACATCTCCCCGGTGAGATTACCTGGTAAGAAAAAAGGACCAACAATGTGGTCACCAAAAATTCCAGCCCATACATTTAATTTTTCCTGATGTTTTGTGTATGAGTCTCATAAAATATCCTGGGATTAGAATCGGACCAATAACGACAATTGTGACGATTGACATTGCCATTAACAGTAAATGAACACTCATCCGAGAAGCAGATATTAAAAATTAAATCTGGATTGTTAATAGCTCGTTCACTCATTACTTCACAAAATTGTAGACGGCGGTCAAAGTCATCTTCATTAAGTTCATGTGCAAGGTGAATCTTATAGGGATGGAATTTATGATGCTTCAAAGTTTTGCGAATTTTGTTTCGCCCAAAACCGGATTCAGCTGCCATTTGCCTCGTACTCGTTCTAGGATTTATAGCAACATGGCCTAGAATAGCTACATCTTCTGCTTCATTTCTTTCGGGATGTCGCTTTTTATTACTTACAGATCCGGTCTCCTGAAATTTGGTCACTAACTCCAAAATGTACTTCCTGTGAACATTTTTACCCAAGTGTTGCTGATTAAATATTTCTGCTGTCCTATTAGCACTCCGATTATTTGCATAAAAAAGAGCAATTATTTCCACTCTTTCTGGAATCGAATAAACCATAATGTCGACAAACTGTACAGGTAACAATAAAATAATAATTCACTCAATACCCGTTCTGATTGTATTATTTATTATTTCAATTTACTGCGAATAATAAAAGGAAATGTCACTCTGACATAAGGGGTGACACTCATGGACGACTATTGTATGGAGGCTGGAGGTCATCAATTTGAATATTTAATTGGCTGATGTAGAAAAAGTTTGCAAATAAAACCGTAAAAAGTAGTTTTTTATTAACAACCTTTATCTTCAAAACTAACCAGTCAAATTAAAAAACTAATACAGGGTTGTGTAGAGAATTGAAGTACCTTTCAAATGATGTGTCATTTAACCCTCCTTCCCTATTAAGATATTCGGGGGGGGTTGCCCCCCCTCCCTAGGGGGGTGAGACTGGAGCATCAAAAGTATGGGAAAAGATGTCCCCTTTTGATCAAAAATCGACCTGTCTCGGCGTTTTTCGAAAAAATAATTTTCCTGAGAGTTATTCGCTCTGATTCGTTTTCAAAAACCCACCCTGTATATTAGAACTATAGTCTCCTTCGTCATGCCTATGTAAGAAGTTTAATGCCCTTGATGATTTTTCACTTGCAGTTGGTCACTTTTCTTTTATCAGCATCTTCAATTCTGGTTCTTATCTTTTTAAAGTGAAGTTTAGAGGGCAAAGATTTTTAATCTCTAAGTTTTCTATTCTGAGAAGGTGCCAAGCAGACCTAACGAAACACTTTCAATTAAGTAGTTTGGTACTACTTTTTTCATTTTTTAGTTTCACCTATCGCTGTCTTCACTATATTATTTATATTTGTAAAATTGTTCCATGAAAAAAATGATTATAATCTACTGTACTTAACTTATATATTAGAACTATAAACAGTCTCCTTCGTCATGCCTATGTAAGAAGTTTAATGCCCTTGATGATTTTTCACTTGCAGTTGGTCACTTTTCTTTTATCAGCATCTTCAATTCTGGTTCTTATCTTTTTAAAGTGAAGTTTAGAGGGCAAAGATTTTTGATCTCTAAGTTTTCTATTCTCAGAAGGTGCCAAGCAGACCTAACGAAACACTTTCAATTAAGTAGTTTGGTACTACTTTTTTCATTTTTTAGTTTCACCTATCGCTGTCTTCACTATATTATTATATTTGTAAAATTGTTCCATGAACGCTGTTTGGCAAATAAGTGGGAGTTACGGATGCGAATTCTATCATCTATACTGTACTTAGGTATATTTCAGCGCCAGAATTTAATAGAAACTGAACAATTAAACTAACGGATTATAAAACAATATGGACTACGTGATATTATGGAATAAGACAACTATAACTTCTATAAATCTACTTTCTAAGAAATAATACTATAAAAATAAAATAGTGAGGTTTGTTCCTCACCCACTTGTGTGTTTATTGCTTTTTAAACATTTTTCGTTTCCCCTTAATACAGTACATGCTCGTTGGTAGATTGCTGTATTGCTGTAGAAACAATCTGGCCTGTCTGTGGTCTTGGTCTTGCCGTATTTGCTTCTTTATAAATTTGCTGACTTCGGAAAACTAATCCAAGCCAGAGACGTACCGTGAAAAAAGGGACGACGGTACGGAATCTAACTACCTCCTCAAGCAGTCAAAATGTTTGCCCACGACTTTCAATTCTTATTACTCATCTAAATTAGGGATGCGTTTTCATTTATGGTAATATCCCCATGTACTGAAAAACTAAAAAATTAACTTTTGTTCATAAGTCTTCACAAAATTCTATAGACAATTTAATTTATATATAAAAAATCGCATATGCCACACTGCAATTGTCACTTTGACAGCGACAAAAGCTACCTGCAACTTTTCCAGTGACAAATGCACTAGTGGTTTTTTCACTTATTCATTTTTTAATCAATTATCGCGGTGTCCGTTGCCAAACTAAATAGTTTGACATCTCTGTCAATAAGTTATTGAATTATTAACATTATTAATCTCTAACAATGAATCGATTCGGTGATGCTCAAATAAAAATGTGTTTATTTTTAGTGTTTCATAAATAAAGTTTGCATTTATATGTTCCTAAATTTCTTATTCATTAAATTGTCCTGCCGAATTACACTCGATGTTTGTATTGAAACCGAATAAATTTGGATTGTTTAAATTCTAAACTATTTCCTTTAGCAATTTGACTCGAAAAACTGTCAACCTAAAAACAGTTTAATAGTTGACAGTCTGTCAACTATTAAAAACTTTAATAGTTGACAGTTTTTCTCGTGTAATTGCTTGGCAACAGTTTCTCATTAAACAATCCAAATTTATCCGGTAAAATACAAACCTCTTGTGCAATTATAAGTGATAATTTTGGTATTGACCAATGAATTTGTTTTAAAAAATTATATCGGGGATGCCTCATTAATTTATCTCTTGCAGTTATCGAGTTTCTCTGTACAAACATCGAAATTTAGCCAGCCTGTAGGTACATCGTACACCAATGACTACGTCCATTTATTTGACACA